>BLBF01000043.1:15689878-15723512 GCA_015471245.1 Laticauda colubrina
ATCATCCCAAGAGAAAAATCTTCTAGATGCCCCAAATTATACGGCCTCCCAAAAATACACAAAGAAGGCATACCTCTCAGACCCATAGTCAGCTCCATAGGAGCACCATTACAAAACCTAGCTAAATACTTAGCAAAACAACTACAGCCCCATGCTGAAACCGCAGCTTCATATGTACAAAACTCATACCACTTCTTAGAAATGATCAAAGATCTTCACATAGAACAAGAAGGAAGGGAGGAAGCTGAACAGCACACACACACACACACACACATATATATATATATATATGTGTGTGTGTGTGTTTGGGTGTGTGTGTGTGTGTTCTGTTTAGCTTCCTTTGCGTATTATCCCACATCATTGTAGTGCCATTAAAGTTGTAGCAACGTTTCAGCAGAATCTCATCTGCCATCATCAGGCTTCTGTATTGAGTTTGTATGTGGGTCAGGCTATCCCAGCCACTGGTTTTAAATTTGAGGCTAGCCTATTGCTGTCCCAGGATGGTTTTTTTAACATCCTGATTGGTTGGAAGTCTTGGTCTGTATTAATTGGACTTGGAGTTTGTTTGATTGGTGTTTCTGGTTTCTTCTGTCTGTTTTGTGCCTTTGATGTATATATATATATATTCATATCTTATTGATGTTCTTGCACTTCTGGTTAGATGCTAACTGCATATATATATGTGTGTGTGTGTGTGTGTGTGTGTTTAAGTTTTCGTGGGTACTTGTGTGTGTGCTGTTCACAGAGTGGTATTAGTACCTCACTTGATCTCGATTGTATCCCCTGGTAATGCAATTTAGAATTTCATTAGGAAAGACAGATTTAGATTCAGATTCAGATTCAGATTCAACTTTATTGTCATCGCACATAGATATGGTAGCGAAATGCAGTTAGCATCTAACCAGAAGTGCAAGAACATCAATAAGATATATATATATTAGGAACAGGAACCCAAAATGATGTTGTTATTGTGAATGTGAAGAAACACTCTGAAAAGGCTGCTAAAATAAAAAATAAATGTGAGGTCTCTACAAGGGTGGCCTAAAAAGTCAAGATGTATAAAAAGTCTATTGCCATGCAATGGAAGTGATGAGGCTTTGATTGCAAGGTCAGATCTAACCTTCCCACATGTAATGTATGACCAGATGTAATCGCAGATGTAAAATATGTAAATAGAAACACATTGTCATGTCAGGTGTTCCTTAAGGCTAGGTTCCACTGGCCGACGTATGCAAAACATATGCAAAAAGGACACAGGGGACGAGCAAAATTTCGGGGGTGGCTCCATCCATTGTTATCCGCTCCAAAAAGTGCCCCAAATTTGCATAAACAGAATGGAAAAGAACAGAAAGGAATGGACGGGGGTAGTATGTAGTGGGGATGTTAAACGAATGTTCATAGGAAGCCTAGCGGATGGAAGTGGAATGAAGCGGATGACACATCCGAAGGGCTTCCAGGGGAGAATTGCAAAACAGACGCATAGCGGAAGGAGCAGATGTGTAGCGATTGACGCGGATGCATCACGGATGCCTATAGGATGCATAGCGGATGCATAGCGGATGCATAGCGGATGCATAGCAGATGCAAAGCATTCACTGCGCATGCAGGGAGTTTGTATCAGCTCCGCGGATATGAAAGGATGCAGCTCACAAGCAGTCAGCATTCAGTGGAAAGACGTGCTGTCACAGACATCTTTGAATAACACCATGGTTCGTCAGTCAGGGAAGAAAATAAAGCCTGTGCCTACTCCTGCCAGCCCTGGCAAGAAGGACAGAACCACCATTCCACCCCCTGGCACTGACTCTGAAGCTGTTGGTGCTGCTGGTGCTGCTGGTGGTGGTGGTGGTGCTGGTGCTGGTGGTGCTTCTCCTGCTGCTGGTGCTGCTGGTGCTTCTCCTACTGCTGCTGCTGCTGTGGTGGACCAGTCCCAAGGCCCTCAAAGCCCTGCTGCTCAAGCCCCTGAGGCCCTGCTCCTGAAGCCCCTGCCAGAGGGAGGAAGAAGCAAGGGAAGGAGTAGGGAGAGAGGAAACAGTACACCATTTCTGAGGAGCATGAGGAGGAGGTGCTGGAATGGCTGAGGGAGAACGAGTACCTGTGGAGAAAGGGCCACAGATTCTATCGTGACACCAAGAAGAAACAGGCAGCTTGGAGAGACAGGGCAGAGAGCCTGGGGTACACTGCAGACATATTCCTGGGATGGTGGAAGCACAGGCACACCTGGTATGGCAAGCTACACCTCAAAAAATCTGGGCAGGCCGCTGTCAAGCTCACTGACCGGGAGATGTACGTCATGGCCAAGTGCAGCTTCCTGGAGGGTGAGATTCGCCATCGAGGAGCAGCCCCTCTGACAACCCTCTCCCTCAGACAGCCCACAGACACTTCCAAATTGGGAATTGTATTACACAGCTGCCACCCTAGTATGGTTAAAGGATTGGGTAAATTAAATAATAAGAGAGTCTTATTTTTAGAAGGCCACGACTTACAAAGGGGGTGGCATGTTTTTTTATGGGATATAGGAAAAATTACCCAGAAATACTTTCACAGACACATAATTAGAGACTCATTGGTAACTAATTGGAAAAAAATACGTAAAAAACACGATTTAAAAGTACTGATTTGGCTATCAACAATGGAGGCAATGATTCACCCAAACAATTTGGATATTTCTAGAATGATCAAATATAAAGATTTATTAGACATACAAGGAAATTTGAAATCCCGTCAAGAACTTCAAGAACGGGGATTTAAAATAGATCAATGGGCATATTTACAATTCCATAGTAGATATAACCAGGATAGAAAAGAATTCAGAATTAGTAATAAACCCCAGCAGCTAGATAAAATTTTAATGGGATCAGGAAAAAAGAATATAACTAGATTTTACAATTGTTTTCTTGAAGTAGAATTAGAAGAAGAAATAGTAAAAGGAAATATGATTGTTTGTAGTAGGAATGTAGGACATAATATCATTTTAAATGAATGGGAAAAAGTCTGGGAAAATAATAATAAGATTACAAAATCGGCAGCATACAAAGATAATTCATATAAACTGTTTTATAGCACCTTCCTCCTTCGAGATTGGCGAAAATGTGCCCCAAAATGAGTCCAAAATGTTGGAAATGTAAAAAGAAAGAGGGAACTTTTTTCCACATGTGGTGGTCATGCATAGAAACCCAAAAATATTGGAAGATAATAAGAAATTGGCTAGAAGATATTACTAAAGAACAGATTGAATATAAACAGAGTCTTTTCTTCTAGGGATTTTTGACAAACAAATATCAAAAAAGACAAAATATATTACAATACATATATTAACAGCAGCTAGGTTGGCTTTTGCTCAGTGTTGGAAGCATCCACAGATACCTACAAAAGAGATGATTATCCAAAAAATTTCAAACTGTGCAGAAATGGACAGATTAACATTAGCTCTAAATAACAAAGAAACTTCAATATATTATAATAGCTGGAATTATTGATATAAGTGGTTAGAACAAAGATGACTTGTATAATATAGGATAGAAAGAATAAGATAAATTTATATGAGTGATGTATAAATTCTTGTAAAGATAAAGTGTTTAGAGATAGTAAAACCAAAGGAAGAAAAGATCTCACAAATTGTCGAAAGTAAGAATATTTTTAACAAATCTCTTTTCTGTATTTTTTTTTTCCGGTCCTCTTTTCCCATCCCCTTTTTTCCTTTTTTTCCCCCCCCTACCCTTCAATTATGTATGTGTTATTATATTGTTGTGTTTTTTTATTGTAAAATAAATAAAATTTGTTTAAAAAAAAAAAAAGACAGCCCACACAGAGCCACTCCTCTTCCAGCCAGAAGACAGCTATACTGTCCAGGCAGGTATCATCGGAGGGCTCCATGGCAGAGACCCCCCCAACAGCTGCACTCCCCATGCCAGAGGACGTGGAGGATCCCCTGTCACAAATGGAGCAAGAAGCGGCAGCCACCAGAGACCAACCCACACCCACACCCACACCCAGTTCCACAGGATGCAGGCAGAGAGGCAGACTGGAGGGCCAGAGCCACACTGACCTGTTGGAGATCAGGGACACAATCAAGATCAGCACAGATCTTCTCTCTCAGCTGGTCCACAGCAACATACCATCCTCGAACCAGAAGCCCTTCATCACCTACGTGAGCCAGACCCTCATGGACCTGCCCGAGGCCCAGTATCAGGTGATGAAGGAGAAGATAACAGCACTTCTGCACAACCCTCAAGGCTGTGCTCCTACCCAGTCCAGGTCTGCTCCTCCACCCCAGGTGATGTCACCACCTTTCCATGGCTTTCAACAGCCCCTCACCTACCAAGGCTATGAGTACCAGGACTTCCCACAGCAGAGGCAACCCTTCCCAGTCCAGGCCCAGGTTCATCACACGCCACAGATGCCTCACCTCACCCAGCTGCAGACCAGACAGCCCCATTACACTCCTCCTTCCTCCACCCCACAGCCTGACAATTTGTCATCAGTCTTGGACCTGACATTCCAGGTCCTTGATGAAGGCCTCTCAATCTCATGGGACTGAGTCAGCTCTCTGAGAGCTTCCTGAACACATCATCCCCTGTTGTACTCTCAGGGCCAGGCACTCCAAAGGTGCCTCAGACCAGCACTCCAGCCACAGCCACCTCCACAGTCCCTGCCCGCTTAACAGCTGATACCATGGATATGCCTCAGAGTGACTGAGAATAGTGCCAGAGATTGAGTTGTTACTTGTTCACTTTATCTTTGCTTAAGACACTTTACTTGGTTCATTTTGCTTTTATTACAGTTATTAATAAAGGTTATCTTTGCTTCACACACTTGGTTCATTTTTTTTACTTAATAAAGTGGTGGAAACTTTGAGAAAAGGTTTAAGCCTTTGCATGCTTGTGGGATGGATAAGGATAGTTGTGGGATGGGTAAGGATAGTTGTGGGATAGGTAAGGTTAGTTGTGGGATGGGTAAGGATAGCTGTGGGATGGGTAAGGATAGCTGTGGGATAGATAAACCTCCAGTGCAAGCATATTGGGACTGTATGGTCCACCCTCCCAGCTGCCACACATATGGCCCTTTTTTATCAATAACAATTTATTAATTGATCAACACATTTTGAAATAAACAAAGGTCTTTATTCATGCCCTATTCATTGTAGGGCCACTCAACATACATGGCACAATCTAATCAATGTTATGAGACAGGCTCAAGGAAGCATCCATTAATCATCTATCATCCTGTCTTGCCACTCCACTGCTCCAGCTGGGAAATTTCACCAGTGTCTCAGGAGGTTGTCCCTTCATGTGAAACTCTGTTGGGGCCTTGTACATCCCCAGTGTCTATCAGGTTTCGTCCTTGCCTCCATTCACCAGGCTTCATGTCCTCATTGCCTTGTTGACAGTCCACAAGTCTGTTCTGCAAGACTGGGTAGCGGGTGCGCATGAGATTGTGCAGGATGCAGCAAGCTTCCACAATGCTCCTCAAAGTCTCTGGGTGATGCTGCATGGTGGTGAGAAGTACCTGGAACCTGTTGGCCAGGATGCCAAAGGCATTCTCCACCACCCGTCTTGCCCTGGATAGCCTGTAGTTGAAGATCCTCTCTTCACAGGTGAGGTATCTTGAACTGTAGGGCTTTGTGAGATAGGTTTTGACGGAGAAGGCGTCATCACCCACAATGAAGTAGGGCACATCTTGTGTGTCATTGAGTAGGGTGTCTGGATCTGGAAAACCCATGATGAGGTTTGCGTTCCAGCCCCTCCTTGAGGTCACTGGCATTGTATACCTGGCTATATGAAGCTGACCCATTGCCTGAAGCATCAATGTACATGAACTTGTAGTCAGCATCAACCATGGCAAAGAGGATGATACTGAAGAAGCCCTTGTAGTTGAAATAAGTGGACCCTGAGTTGGGTGGAGCTTCGCAGGCGACGTGCTTGCCATATATAGCTCCAACGGTCTGGGGAAAGTTCCACCTCTGATACCACTGTTCTGCAACTTTCCTCCAGCCTTCTTCAGTGGTGGGACAATGGAGGAGCTCCTCCACAAATTCTTTCATGATGGCCTGTACCACTTCTCTGACCACTTTGCTGATGGTGTTGTGTGTCACCCTCCATGCATACTGCATACTTCTGTATGTGGTTCCAGAGGCCAGGTGCTGCAGAGTCAGTGCCACCTTCAGTCCAGGGTCCAGGTTGGGACGGAAGTTGGTGCTTGGCTTGGTCAACCTGGGTCTCAAACGCTGTACAATTTCATCAAACATGGCTGGTGGCATCCTCATGAAGTGCTGGAATGCACAAGTGTCTTCATTCCTCAGCTCCACCATCAGCTTGTCATACAGTCCAAACTCCATTCTTCTCCCGATCCATACTCGGACCCACACAGCTCCTGAACGTCTCCTTCTTCTCCTTGTTTAGAAAAGGTGAAACAGACTAAACAGGGCTTGGTTCTGGTGTTGAATGATCGCAACTAACATAAGGACTGTGTTATGATCCATGGTGGAGAACAATGGATGATGTGGAAGAACAAGATCAAGGGTGAAGAGGTCTGCACACCATGGCTGCTGGACTGATACTGAGATCCAGGTGATTTCCTCCCCCTTCTTATAGGAAATATCAGTTTTCCACTAGGTGTCCTTCCACATACTCTAGACATACTGCAGACATCCTAAATATACGAGATACATCCCAGATATAAATGTTTTGTCCGTTTTAATGCTTTATATACGAGATGCATCCGCTTACATCCTTTCTATTTCTGTGCTACTAACGCTGTGTGGATGTTCTGTGTACCTTTCGTTTCCTCCCTGTTTCTGTTTTCAGCTGCAGTGGATGTGGGTTGAGGGGATATCCAGATGATGCTGAGAGGATACAGCGGACATTTAATCCCATGTCACACTGCACCAACGGATGGAAAGAGGATGTAAAACAGAGAAAAACACTTGCCATCCATTGGTTAACACAATTGCTTCCGTTTTGTACTCACTGAGTCCGTTTTTCTTCCTCTCTATCCTCCCAGCATCCGTCTACTGACATTTCATCCGTTCAAAAGGTTCTGAGCTGCTCAAAACTTTTTGAGCAGAAAATGTATCCAACACGTCCGTTCTGCATCTGCTAGGCATACAGGGAACATCCGTTCAGCATCCGTCGTCATCCATTACACGTCTGCTACATCCGCTAGGCATCCGCTGCACATCCGCGCAACTCAAATCTGCTCCAGTGGTAAACGGACACAGGGAGGAAGTGGAACAGATGCGGAACAGACACACAGCATTAGTAGCATGGACGGAGAAAGGATAAAAGTGGATGCACCTCGCAAAGAAAGCATTTTAAACGGAAAAAACGTTCTCAGAGGGGATTTATCGCGGATATTAAGGATATCTAGAGGATGCCTAGAGGATGCAAAAGGAAACATATGGGAAAATCTATATTGCCTATAAAAAGGGGGAGCTACTCACCTGGATCTCACTTTCAGACCAGCAGCCCTGATGTGCAGACCTCTGCAGCCTTCATCTGCCTCTTACTCTTCCACAGCATCCAGTCTTGTCCACCATGGATCGTAACACAGTCCTTTTGGTAGCCACCATCGTTCTGCAACAGTGCGAAGCCATCTACAGGCTCTTTCAACTCTACTACGGGAAGAAA
The DNA here is from genome assembly GCA_015471245.1 of Laticauda colubrina. Lineage (NCBI taxonomy): Eukaryota > Metazoa > Chordata > Lepidosauria > Squamata > Elapidae > Laticauda > Laticauda colubrina. The sequence goes on from BLBF01000043.1 coordinate 15,697,504, forward strand.
AAGGGGCGGCCAAGAAGCGTCTGGGTCTGAAGATGGTTCACCAGAAGAGCAGAGTACGGACTGTACAACAAGCTGATGGTGGAGCTCAGGAACGAAGACCCTCGTGCATTCCAGAACTTCATGAGGATGCCTCCAGCCATGTTTGACGAAGTTGTGCAGTGGCTGACACCCAGGTTGACCAAGGCAAATGCCAACTTCTGGCCCAGCCTGGACCCTGGGCTCAAGGTGGCACTCACTCTGTGCCACCTGGCCTCAGGGACCACGTACAGGAGCATGCAGTACTGCTGGAGGGTGCCACACAACACCATCAGCATTGTGGTCAGAGAAGTGGTGCAGGCCATCATCGAAGAATACCTGGAGGAGCTCCTCCAGTGCCCCTCCACTGAAGAAGGATGGAAGAAAATTGCAGAGCAGTGGTATCAGAGGTGGAACTTACCACACACCGTTGGAGCCATAGATGGGAAGCACATGGCCTACAAAGTGCCAGCCAAGTTGCGGTCCACTTATTTCAACTACAAGGGCTTCTTCAGCATTGTCCTCTTCACCATGGTTGATGCTGACTACAAGATCATGTACATCAATGCTTCAGGCAACGGGTCAGCTTCAGATGCCCAGGTATACAACGACAGTCACCTCAAGGAGGGGCTGGAATGCAACCTCATCATGGGCTTCCCAGATCAGGACCCCCTGCCCAACGACACGCAAGATGTGCCCTACTTCATTGTGGGGGATGGCACCTTCTCCCTCACAACCTACCTCATGACGCCCTGCACTTCCAGAAGCCTCACCCGTGAAGAGAGGATCTTCAACTACAGGCTGTCCAGGGCAAGGCGGGTGGTGGAGATCGCCTTTGGCATCCTGGCCAACAGGTTCCAGGTACTTCTCACCACCATGCAGCATCAGCCAGAGACCGTGAGGAGGATTGTGGAAGCTTTCTGCATCCTTCACAATCTCATGTGCACCCGCTACCCAGTCTTGCAGAACAGGCTCGTGGACCTCCAACAAGGCAATGGGGACATGGAGCCTGGGGAATGGAGGCAAGGGCAAAACCTGATAGACACTCAGGATGTGCAAGGCCCCAACAGAACCTCACGTGAAGGGAAGAAGTAGCACAACCTCCTGAAACACTGGTGCAACTCCCCAGCTGGAGCAGTGGAGTGGCAAGACAGGATGATAGATCATTAATGTATGCTTCCATCAGCCTGTCTCATCACATTGATGAGATTGGGCCATGTATGTTGAGTGGGCCTACAATGATCAGGGCATTTAATAAAGAGTTGTGTTTATGTTGACATGTGTGGATGAATGATTACATTATTATTGATAATAAAGGGCCATAGGTGTGGCTCCTAAGAGGGTGGACCATACAGTCCCACGATGCTTGCACTGGAGGTTTATCTATCCCCACAGCCATCTCAAACCATCCCACAGCTATCTTAACCCATCCCAAAAGTATCCCTGCCCATCCCACAGTTATCTTCACCCTTCCCACAAATATCTCAACCCATCCCAAAGGTATCCCTGCCCATCCCACAGGTAATACCCATCCCAAAGTTATCCCTGCCCACCCCACTACTATCCTTACCCATCCCACAAGCATGCAAAGGCTTAAACCATTTCTAAAAGTTTCCACCAAGTCTTTATTTACAAAAATAAATGAAGCAAGTGTGCGAAGCAAAGATAAACTTTATTGAACAATAAGCTGTAACAGAAAAATGACCCAAGTCAAGTGTCCAAATAAAGTCCACAGGTAGCCATCTACCCGGTCTCTAGCACTCTTCTCTGTCACTCAGAGGTGTGCCCAGTCTAAGGGGTGAAGGGTCCAGGTGCTGTGGAGGAGGGTACTGCTGGAGTGCTGGTGTGAAGCGCCACTGGGGTGCCTGGCTCCGAAAGGACAACAGGTGACAGTGTGTTGAGGAAGCCTTCGGACAGCTGGCTCAGCCCCATGATGTTGAGAGCTCCTTCCTCCATGCCATGGGGTGTCAGCCCCAGTACTGAGGACAGATTACTGAGGCTGGGCTTGGCTGTGGGGTGGAGGAAGGAGCAGTTTAGTGGGGCTGTCTGGTCTGCACCTATGTGAGGACTGGCGAGGGTGGAATCAGTGAGGTGGGTGGCATCAGTGGTGTCGGTGGCATCAATGGTGTGGATGGCATCGGTGGCATCAGTGGACCCGGTGGCAACGATGGAGTCTGATGAGTCTGTGCCTGGACTGGGAAGGTCTGCTGCCTGTGCTGCTGGACCTCCTGGTAGCCATAGCCCTGGTAGGTGAGGGCCTGTGGAAAGCCTTGGAATGGGAGAGACATCACCCGGGGTGGAGGAGCAGACCTGGACTGGGTGGGAGCAGGTTCATCTGGATCTGGAGGGTTGTGAAGCAGATCGGTGATCCTGTCTTTCACCACCTGGTACTGGGGTTCTGCCATGTCCATGAGGGTCTGGTTGATATAGGTAACGAAGGGCTTGTGGTTGGAGGATGAGGAGTTGGTGTGGACCAGCTGAGAGAGGATATCTATGCTGCTCCTGATGGTGTCTCTTATCTCCAGCAGGACAGTGTGGCTCTGCCCCTCCTGTCTGGTTCTCTGCCTTTCTGTGGAGGTGGAGCTGGGGGTGGATGCGGGTAGGACTGTGGTGGAAATGCCGTCTCCTTTCTCCTACTGCGCCAGGGAGTCCTCCACATGCTCCGCCATGGTTAGAACAGCTGTCCGCGGGTTCTCCATCGTGGCACGCTCCACAGACACATGCCTGGAGACAGGAGCTGACTCTCGGCCGGAAGAGGACTGGCTCTCTCGGCCGGAAGAGGACTGGCTCTCAGCAGGCTGCCTGAGAGAGAGGGTTGTGAGAAGGGCTGCTCCTCGGTGGCCAGATTTCTTCTGGTGAAGCTTCCCGAACCCAGTGTGCATGTGCTTCCACCAGCCGAAGAGCACCTCCAAAGTGTAGCCCATGCTCTCTGCCTTCTCTCTCCAAGCAGCCTGCTTCCTTTTGGTGTCCCTGTAGAGCCTGTGTCCCTTCCACCATAGATAATCATTTTCTCTCAGCCACTCCAGCACCTCATCTTCATGTTCCTCCTCGATGGAGTATTGCCTTCTCTCCCGTTCTCGCATATGCCTCTTCCTCCCTTTGGCAGGACCACATGGGCCCTCATCAGAGGGGCTTCCAGGTTGTAGGGGCTGCTCCTACACACCACCACCACCACCAGCAGCAGCAGCAGCAGCAGCAGCAGCAGGATCATCATCAGCAGCAGCAGCAGGATCATCATCAGCAGCAGCAGCAGTAGCAGCAGCACCAGCAGGACCAGGATCAGCAGCAGCAGAGTAAGCACCAGCAGCGCCAGTAGCACCAGTAGGACCAGGAGCATGAGTAGGACCAGCAGGACCAGGAGCACGAGCAGGACCAGCAGGATCAGCAGGACCAGGAGCATGAGCAAGACCAGCAGGACGAGCAAGACCAGGAGCACGAGCAGGACCAGCAGGACCAGCAGGACCAGCAGGATGAGCAGGACCAGCAGGATGAGCAGGACCAGCAGGACGAGGAGCAGCTACAGCAGAGTAAGCACCAGCAGAAGCACCACCGCCAGAAGCAGCAGCAGCAGCTCCTCCAGAAGCAGCATCAGCAGAAGCACCACTGCGAGAAGCAGCATCAGCAGAGTAAGCACCAGCAGAAGCACCACCGCCAGAAGCAGCATCAGCAGAGTAAGCACCAGCAGAAGCACCACCGCCAGAAGCAGCATCATCAGCTCCTCAAGAAGCAGAAGCAGCAGAAGCCCCAGCCTCAGAAGAGCAAGCCCGTGCTACAGAAGCCCCAGCAGAAGCAGAGTGAGGGCCAGGGGGTGGGAGGGTGGCCCTGTTCCTCTTTCCAGGGCTGGCAGCAAATGGCTGAGGCTTCGTCTTCTTCCCCATGGTTGTGCGGTTGCTGGCTGGCAGCAAGGCTGGCAGACAGGCAGGCTGGCAGACAGGCTGGCAGGAAGGCTGGGAGGAAGGCAGGCAGCAAGGCTGACAGGAAGGCTGGCAGGAAGACTGGCAGGAAGGCTCATTGGCAGGCAGGCACCAAGGCTGGCAGGAAGGCAGCAAGGCTGGCAGAGAGGCTGGAAGGCAGGCTGGCAGGCAGGCTGACAGCAAGGCTGGCAGGCAGGCAGACAGCAAGGCTGGCAGGCAGGCAGACAGCAAGGCTGGCAGGGAGGCTGGAAGGCAGGCTGGCAGGCAGGCTGGCAGGCTGGCAGGCTGGCAGCAAGGCTGGCAGGCAGGCCAGCAGCAAGGCTGGCAGGCAGGCCAGCAGCAAGGCTGGCAGGCATCAAGCCTGGCAGGCATGCAGGCAGGCAAGCTGGCAAGGCGGGCAGGCTGTGGATGTGTCTGGAAGCAGGTCTTTCCTCTGAATGGTGACCTGCTTGGGAGCTGCCTCCCTTTATATCTGCGGGGCTTACGCAATGCATCCTCCCCGCATGTGCAGTGAACGCTAGGCATCCACTAGGCTTCCACTAGGCATCCACTAGGCATCCGCTTCATCCGCTAGGCAGTGCATCTGCTTCATCCGCTAGGCTGTGCATCCGCTTCATCCGCTCAGCATCCGCTCGGCATCCGCTGTATCTGTTCCGCGTCCACTTTGCTGCGGCCCCCCGGAAGCCTTGCAGATGTGCCATCCACTCCCATCCGCTTCCATCCGCTAGGCTTCCGTGGAGCATCCACTTTCCATCCTCCCTGCATTCTCCCCCCGTCTGTTCCTTTCCTTGTTGTCCGCTCTGGTTATGCAAATTTGGGGCACTTTTGAGAGTGGATAACAATGGATGGAACATTTTTCTTGTCTGCTGTGTCCTTTTTACAAATGTTTTTCATTCGTCGGCCAGTGTGACAGGGCCTTTAACGGATGATTACGGACATAGAACGTTTGTTGCCCATATATGCCACAGATGTACATCATACGCGGCGGAAAGTCCATCCGTTCAAAAAGTTTTGTGCATCTCAAAACTTCTTGCATGGATGAAATCTCAGTGGAAGGATGCTCGATGGATAAAGCATATGAAACACATATGCAATGAGTACACAACGGATGCATCGCCTTTTCCAATGGATGGCAAGCTTTTTTGTCCATTTTAGATCCTCTTTGAATCCATTGGTGCAGTGGGACATGGGCTTTAAACTGATCCTTATTAAGGAATGCTTTGTTTTCTAATAAAGGGAGATATTTAAACAGAAGAACCAGGTTCTTTTAAGCTGAATGTACAATGTTCTTCTTCCCTCAAAACAGACCTCCTCAAAGCCCAGTTTTAAAACCTGAAAGAGACCTAGGGGGGAGAATGTCCATTTGGTTCTCCATTTCTGAGCTTATTCTCACTAAAGACCTTGCTAAGGTCATTTTAAAAAAATAGCAGAGGTAATTTGAAATTCTGAAATAACTCTAGAGAGTTACAAACATAGATGATCCAATGGATCATTTAAAATACTGAATTATATTTGAGATATGATCCCCTCCATGTGTGTGGCCTGAGCAATCATCTCTCCCACTCAAAAACATGGTGGGCTTTGAGTTTTGACTGATATTTCTTATAAAAGCTTTCTAGATATTTCCAGATGTGTTGGGATTCTCAACTCCCATTCTCAAATCACCCTGCCAACATAAATGTGGAGCTTGGTGTAAATGAAGATAATTGTTCAGAGCAACAATTCCAAGCTTGGAACTTTAAGTTAGCTAATGATTTTTAGACTTTCTTTTATTGTTGAGCTTACAATATTCCAGGCCTATTATAGGCAAGGATATTGGGTCAGCCATATACTAGGGTAGGGTTTCTACATATCTGGGGAGATTGCATCTTTGTCTCTGTCTCTCTCTTCCTCCTCCTCCTCCTCCAGCTGAACTTGCTTCTTCAATTTTAAAATGAAAGAGGAAATGGTCAAAGAAATGATGGTGATATGGGTGAAAAATGTTGGCCACAATATAGATTTGGAAAATTGGGGAAAATGTTGGGACTAAATTACAAATTAATCATATTCATTGCATACAGGGAAAACCTGTATAAAATGTTCTACAGGTGACACCTACATCCCCGCTAGATTGGCAAAAATGTTTAATTTAAACCCAAATTGTTGGAAGTGCGGGAAAGAAAAAGGCACTTATTTTCATATCTGGTGGACATGCACGGAAGTGAAGAAATACTGGAATAGAATCAGACAATGGCTAGAGGAAATTATAAATCTGAAAATTGAATTTAATCCATAATTTTTAATTAGGTATAATAACACAAAAATGCATATGAAATCCTTGCAGCTGTTAGTATATGAAATATAATGCAAGGTTTTCATATGTGCAACTTTGAAAGGAGAAAAGGATACCATCAGAGGGCATGGTTATAAAGAAAATAATAGACTGTATAGAGATGGACAGGCTAACATTGAAATTAAAAGACGAAGATTCAATATATTATAGAACCTGGGATACCTGTATGAGTGGTTTGGAAATAAAAATAAAATAAAATGGCAATTAGGAAAAGAATGAGGAAATATGTAAATATGTACAGCAGTGGTCCCCAACCTTTTTTGTAGCAGGGATCAGTTTCACGCAGAAACACTTTTTCAAGGACCGGCAAAATCAATTCTTCCCCAATAGTAAAGGGCTTCTTAGCTTTAGCTAATATAAAATATATATTTTAATCACGATTATTCATTCTTTGCAGCCCGGTACAAAATGATCCACGGACCGATACCAGTCCGGGGCCCGGTGGTTGGGGACCTCTGATGTACAATATATATATGTTATAGAAAAGATTGAAGTGTAAGATGAAATATATTGGTTTGTAACAACAGTAAGATGTAATGGTAATGGAATAAGTAACTATATATTGAAAAATGTAAGGAAATGTAAAAGATGTCTTGATGTTGATAACAATGCATATAGTTTTATTTTATGTTTTTAAACTTTGGAAAATTAATAAAATATTTTTTAAAAATAGACTTCCAATCGAATAATAACTAGGTTCAATTTGAAAACAAAGCACAAAGTTCTCGTTAGTCATCTATCATTTTTAATTTTCTAAGCAATTCCTGGATGTTGCCTCAGCCTGTATAGACACGATCCAACACACACTTACAGGTAGGGAATCTGCCATGTGTTAAAGGAGTTATTAAAGGTCACATTGAGATACCCAGTCTTCAAGTTAGAAACTCCAGCGTAGGGGGTTTACAATATTCTCCAGACAAGTTTAAGAATTTACTGGTGCATGATGCAGGATGATAGTTTTGTTGAAGACCAAGAGAAGGTAGATTCTTTCTTCCACATCTGGAGGTTAGATGAAAATATTCATAGAATGTCAAAGAAGCAGAAATTCAGCTTGCAGTTAGGACTTTTGAAACAACTGGGACACTTGCCATATGGATTATCCCCACATAAAAAAATTCACTATGTACAATGTGAATCTTGAATGCCAGAGGCTGTTGACAGTTGAAGATGAGCCACACAAACTGAAGGAGATGATCCATAGTTCTGTTGTATGCCCTGTGACACCATATCACTTCACTCAGCTCAAATGACTGGAAGGCAATTGAACACAGTGTAACATGAGTCAGAAGTCTCACCAAAACTTCAAACAGTCTGATTCATTTTTTTTTAAAGAAGAAAGCGAATTGATTTTGCAATATATTTTTGCAATTTATTTATTCAAGTTGAAGGAAAAGAAATGATCTTGAAATGAAATTAACTGCTATTTTAAAAATGTAAGAGAAAGCCTGTAGAATCAAAGGAAGAATATGTAATTAGTGGTTATTTATTGAATAAACTCACAAGCAAAGAAAACATTCTCAATTTCCTGTTATTACACTCCAGTAATTGATATTCAATCATGAGAAATAAATATTACTTTGGATAATACTATAGATTCACAGTATGCCTCTGTGAAATAAAGGATCTTTTCAGGTGCCCACTCTGGAGCACATATTCTGATATTTAAGATATTACAGATTAGGGCAGATTGTTTTCCAGAAGCCAGCATTCAACAGAGCCATACAATTGTAGTGAAGCACCACATTTTACTACTGAGAATGTAATAAATAACACACATACATTGGGCAACTTCAGTCACTCCTTTCCAGGTCAATCCAGACCCTTGCCTCTGTTTTTTGAATAACTACATGATTTGTAGTAAAAAAAAAAACAATTTGTGGTAAATTGTAGTAAATGGGAGCATTTGCAGCTTCATATAGGGGTGTAAGTCCTTCAAGATAAATCGGACTTGAAATCCAATTCATATAGATCAATACTACTTTTATTATAAAGTTGTGGTAACAGAAACTTACAAGTGTGAATGTGCTTCCCCCTTCCCTCCCCTTTTCTTCACAAGACCTAGGGAGGGCATTGCATAAGAATTTGACTTAGGGTACTATTCTCTCCTGGACTCAGGTTTACGCTTTCATTCTGAACTCAATTCTCTTTTATCTTAATAGTGAGTTTTTCTCCTCACCAAAAGCCTCCTTCTGACCAATGAGTCTTATTGCAAAAGACCTTTTGCTGTTCAAGAGATAGATGAAGGGATTCCATATGTAGTATCCTGTCTTCATCTGAAGAGGCTATTTGGAGCTTAATTTCCAGTCCTGAGAATATAGACTTAGAAGTTCAGAAGTTATCTTTAAAGAAAAACTGGGGATAAAGTCTGCAGAGACATATTCGGAATTCCCCAGTTAAAAAGTTGAAGAGGAATGGCACCATAGACAAAAAGAATTACAACTGACTTTGTAGATTCACTTCTTCATAGGTGTGAAGCTTTATCTACAGTATGTGCTAATTCTTGTTTCTTCCTCCTATAGGTTTCACAAATTAAACCCCTTAGGTTTCCAGCATTTGTTCTTTTCCAAGTTGGAATCACACCCAAAACTGACAAAGGGGTCAGTTTCAACTAATCAGCCAGCCTGTCAGAATATCAGTTCAAGGCATGATATTAACTTCATGCTGAATATTTCTAAATGTTCAAAAACAGGATATGCGACACTAAAATTTACAACAATCTCGGTGGCAGCATGCACAAGCTCTAATATAAACTTTTTGTAATTCAGACTCTCAATTGCTTATCCATTAGCTTATCCATTGGCTCCATCTGCATAGGGAAGACTCTGCAGAGTGAGTTCCAGACTGAAGTTTTCATATTCCAAAAGCTAACAGTGCAATTTCCTCAAGTTGTGGCAAGAAGAATGTCTTATGCGATATAGAGGTATTAGCAAAGCTTCCTCAGTCCAAGGCAGTGATTCCTCGAGATGAAAGAGTTTGTGCATCCCAACTATGACAATTGAATAAGAGAAGGGAATAAGAGATCACATGGCTATTTATTTCCTGCCATCTTTGCAGGAGTAGATCTGAGCAAGATCCAAACTCATTCTGATTTAGAATGAGAACCAAACAAGTTAGGATTGTAAAACAATCTGAAAAAGATTTGGGGGAATGTGAGGAAAAATATATAATTCATATGTAAATTACTGCTTCCATATCTCCTTTTTTCCCATCCTCCCTTCCTCTTTCTCTTTACCCATTAAGAGTTTTATCATTTAATTTGATATTGTACCCTCTGGAACATAATTCCTGCCAAAGATATGTATAGTCCCCTAACCTGATCTTTTCAAAATGACTTCCTAAAACCTGCCTGCTCCTCCAGGACTTGGATATGAGTGGAATGAATGATCACATAGAATTTGTGCTACTTTTCTTAAAAAATGTTTTTTGTATCACTTTATACTATATTGCTTTCAACTGTGTTGCATGGTATGCTACCAATCATGAGTGAATTTGGCAATCTCTAAACTGAATGCATAAAAAATAAATTCCTGAAACTCATAATTTTATAAGAACTTCACATGTATCTGTTGTATTAGTATTTTCTGTAAAAAAAAAAAAAAGGTGGTGCATAAGCATACAAACATACAAAACTATTGAAATTCCTATGCTTTGATATCTGTATTTGAAAGTTACAACAATAACCTCATTTAAGCCTTACTGTGGCTTGTTATTTGTTATTAATTCTTTGGTGGATGGTTCAAAATTAAAAATAGGGTGAGAAGAAATGAATGCAGAATGAGTGGGGGAAATACATCTTACTCCAAAAGTGTCATTTTTGCTTTTGTTATAAAAAGCAACCAGCGGCTGTTTGGGAGAACTCACGACATCAAAGATGTGTGAACAAATTTAATTCTTGGTTCCTTGACAACTTCCCTCTAATTTCATCTGTTAATGAATACAACTTATTCTTGGATGAGTCACTGTGTTATCAGGAGATACAGTCAACACCAAAGATGATGAAAAAAAATTGTCTTTTTCTATCTAATCTTCCACCTTAATGTAAGTAATGTTTTCTTCTGGAACTCATTATTGGATAAAGACTAAACGAATACTTAAAATCATGAACTAAAAGCGAGGTTTCTCTTTGAGCTGCTGAGCTTGACTCCAAGGGAATACTTAGTTGTTCCCTTGTAAGTGGTTTTCTGATGTCCTTCTAAGATAATGTTTCAGCTTCCCACTCTCTCCTACAATGTGGATTTTTTTCTGGGACTTCCCATCCATTTATAAATAAAGTCTGAGTTGGCAACCAGCAAGGACAAGGCAATGGTAGTTCAGCAATAAAATTGGTTTGCTTGTTTTTTTCCTACCCCAAAGCTATATTCCATTTGAATCAATGTGTCAATGGACGGTGGTAAGCCCAGTGAAATGAGTCTACTGTTTGTTGATCACCCACCCACCCTCTGTCTCTCTCTTCCTTTCTCTCTCTCTCTCTCTCTCTCTCTCTCTCTCTCTCTCTCTCTCTCTCTCTTACTTTCTAGAAATCTGAACAGATCATTTGCAGAAGAGCTACAGACCAAGAGCTACTGTAACTGTACTCCTTCTAAAGAAATCCAGTACAACTTGTGATGGTTTAATCAGGATGAATTCAACCAAATATTGGCTACCAAGAATCAGCCAATATATGAAGTTTTACTATTTCAAGCCAAAAAAGAAAAAGAACAGAGCATTCCCTACATCCTTGATGTAAAAAGAAACTGCATTCTTCTTGCTGGGTTACAAACAGTGACAATATGGTTCACTATGGTAACGTCTGTGAATTAGAGAAATAGCAATTAATTCAGGAACGACACAGGCAACTGAAGAATAATTCCAGAGAGGGTACAACATGAGGCACCACCACTATTAGTGAAGCTTTCTTATCTAGCAATGGAATTGAAGGAGAAAAGGCTCTTTATAGGGTCAAAGTCTGTATTCTTACAATGCATTACACAACTTCTTGCCTTAGATCTGTTTCATGATGTGGAATTCCAGAAGTACTTGTAATGTTCAGTATGGTATCACAGGTGATCACAGGAAATGCCACATCAGCTTGGTTTCTAGAATAAAAGAACTGGACCTTTAAAAAAAGGGGGCAGGTCAAAGTGACAAATTCATTCTTCTCTTCCAAACATGGAAACAGGAAAGAAATGACAGCCCTGAGGTGCTCCAAAGAGGACTCCACATTCTGATAAATGACTGTGCCCTCAATTGCATTTTTTTGCTATGAACTCTATTGCCTCTGGTCCATTCCACTGCTTCGTTTATAGGTAACAAGGCAGCTATTATCCCTAAGTTCAGACAATTACCTGAATTTCCCCACTGAAAAACCAAGACTTTGATTAACCAACAGAAACAATGCCAGTGTTGTTCTTCTTGAATGAGAACCCTGTCTACAGAGTGCTGGAAGGAAACCATCTGGGTATTTGCTTTTTTCCTGGAAGAGTTTGGTAATAGATGACAGCATTGATTGTACTTCTCAAAGCTAGCTCTTGCTTCCTAATCTACAACAATGAGGTCAGCTCTTGGCAGGTGACTGCAATTGACTAAAACTGGTTTGTCCCTGGAAAAAAGCCCAGGTGGGCATGTGAGTTGGCTTCCTTTTATAGCATAATCCTAGTTCTCCTTCTGAGCTAAGTCTGTCTCTGGGCTGATCATATCAACGAAAGTGGTTTCATACCAAATGGTTCAAATGTCTCCTGCATTTATCCTCCACCTTTGGTGAAATTCAAGCTTCTGGTTAAGTCTAGAGAAATCCGCATGTTTACTCTCCCATCATATCATCTCCTTATCCGGACCAAATTATGAATGGTCATCACAAGGCTGCACCTTCCAGCTCTATCTGGCCAGGGAAATAAAGCCAGCAACAAATTATCCTTCAAAGTTGCTTGCTATATAAAGATAGAGCCACTGACCTCTTGAAAAAGCAGCCACCCTCAACTTTAGGATTTCCAGAATCATATCTGAGGGCCTAATGGTGTCCTGGAGCTATTGACTACAAGTGATAGGAAAACATTAACTGAAAAGAAATGTGAGGCACTTCAAAAGTAAAGGTAAAGGTTCTCCTGGCTCTAGGGGATGGTACTCTTCTCCATTACAAAGTCAAAGAGCCAGCACTGTCAGAAGATGTCTCCATGGTCATGTGGCCAGCATTACTAAATGCCGAAGGTGCACAGAACGCTTTTACCGTCCCACCAAAGTGGTCCCAATTTTTCTACTTGCATTTTTACATGCTTTCAAACTGCTTGGTTGGCAGAAGCTGGGACATAGTTGGGAGTTCACTCCATTATGCGATGGTAGGGATTCCAACCACCAAATTGCTGACCTTTCTGATTGACAAGCTCAGACTTTTAGCCACTGAGCCACCACAGCCCTTCACTGGCACAGAGACAGAGATCAGATACATGGTGTGGACATCTTTTTCTGCCACCACTGTCTCCTTATCCCGAACCTGACACAGGGATTCAGAACACTTCATGTAAATATGCTTAACATCTCTCCTGGCATGGCCTCAGGCTGAAGAAAAAGCCACTTTGGTCTAGTGATTGAAGCTAGAAACAGGGAGACTGTGAGCTCTAGTCCTACTTTAGGCTTGAAAAATACTAACAGTTAGCCAGTTGCTCTCTCTCAGCCCAACCCACCTGAAAGGAGAGGAAAGAGGAAGAGTATTAGGTACTTTTGCCTCCTTGAGTTACCAAGAAGGTAATAAATGTGAGATAAATATATACACAAACATAGGTAAAGGCCCTGTTACATTGCCCAACGGATGCAAAACGGACACAACGGACGAGAAAAATGTTCCATCCGTTGTTATCCGCTCTCAGAAGGGGCAAAAATTTGCATAACCGGAGCGGATAACATGGACGCGGGGAGGACGCAGGGCGGATGGAATGCGGATGCGGAACAGAAGCCCAGTGGATGGAAGCGGATGGCAGATCCGCTAGGCTTCCGGGGGACCTCAGCAAAGCGGATGCGGAACGGATACAGCGGATGCAGAACGGATGCACAGCGGATGCACAGCGGAAGCCTAGTGGATTCCTGGCATTAATTGCGCGTGCGGGGGGCTGCATTATGCAAGCCCCGCGGATATAACGGAAGCAGCTCGGAAGCAGGTCGCCATTCAGAAGAAAGATCTGCTTCCAGACACATCGACTGCCTTGCCTGTCCTGCCTGCATGTCTGCCTGCCAGCCTTGCTGCCAGGCTTGCTGTCTGCCTGCCTGCAAGCCTCCCTGCCAGCCTTGCTCTCTGCCTGCCTGCCAGCCTTGCTGCCAGCCAGTCTGCCTGCAAGCCTTGGTGCCTGCCTGCCTGCCTGCCTGCCAGCCTTCCTGCCAGCCTTGGTGCATGCCTGCCTGCCTGCCAGCCTTGGTGCCTGCCTCCCTGCCAGCCTTCCAGCCAGCCTTGGTGTCTGCCTCCCTACCAGCCTTCCTGCCAGCCTTGGTTCCTGCCAGCCTCCCTGCCAGCCAGCAACTCCACAACCATGCTGAAGCACAGCAAGCCTCAGCCATCTGCTGCCAGCCCTTGCAAGAGGGACAGGGCTACCATCCCGCCCCCTGGCCCTCACTCTGGTTCTCCTGTGGCATCTGCAGCACGGGCTCACTCTTCTGGGGCTGGGGCTTCTGCTGCTTCTGCTTTTGAAGGAGCTGATGACAAGCACTCCAGCACCAGCCATCTCCACAGCACCTGGACCCTTCACCCCTGAGACTGAGCGACCAATTTTTGTTTTATAGCTTCTTGTTAGTAAAGTCTATTTTTGATTCATACACTTGCTTCATTTCCTTTTTTTAATAAAGTCTTGGTGGAAACTTTTAGAAATGGTTTAAGCCTTTGCATGCTTGTGGGATGGGTAAGGATGGCAGTGGGATGGGCATGGATACCTGTGGGATGGGTAATAGCTATGGGATAGATAAACCTCCAGTGCAAGCATTGTGGGACTGTATGGTCCACCCTCCCAGGTGCCACACCTTTGGCCCTTTATTATCAATAACAATGTAATCATTGATCCACACATTTGAACATAAACACAACTCTTTATTAAATGTCCTGTTCATTGTAGGCCCACCCAACATACATGGCCCAATCTCATCTGTGTGATGAGACAGGCTGAAGGAAGCATCAATTAATCATGTATCATCCTGTCTTGCCACTCCACTGCTCCAGCTGGGGAGTTGCACCAGTGTTTTAGAAGGTTGCGCTTCTTATTCCCTTCATGTGAGGCTCTGTTGGGGCCTTGCACATCCTCAGTGTTGATCAGGTTTCGCCCCTTGCCTCCATTCCCCAGGCCCCAAGTCCCCATTGCCTTGTTGGAGGTCCACAAGCCTGTTCTGCAAGACTGGGTAGCGAGTGTGCATGAGATTGTGCAGGATGCAGCAAGCTTCCATGATCCTCCACACAGTCTCTGGGCGATGCTGCATGGTGGTGAGAAGTACCTGGAACCTGTTGGCTAGGATGCCAAAGGTGTTCTCCACCACCCGCCTGGCCCTGAACAGCCTGTAGTTGAAGATCCTCTCTTCACGGGTGAGGAGTCTGGAAGTGTAGGGCTTCATGAGGTAGGTTGTGAGGGAGAAGGCGTCATCCCCCATGATGAAGTAGGGCACATCTTGTGTGTCGTTGGGCAGGGGTTCTGGGTCTGGGAAGCCCACGATGAGGTTGCGTTCCAGCTCCTCCTTGAGGTGACTGGCATTGTATACCTGGGCATCTGAAGATGGGCTGTTGCCTGAAGCATCGATGTACATGAACTTGTAGTCAGCATTGACCATGGTGAAGAGGACAATGCTGAAGGAGCCCTTGTAATTGAAATAAGTAGACCCCAACTTGGCTGGAGCTTTGCAGGCCACATGCTTGCCATCTATGGCTCCAATGGTGTGGGGGAAGTTCCACTTCTGATTTCACTATTCTTCAACTTTCTTCCATCCTTCTTCAGTGGAGGGGCACTGGAGGAGCTCCT
Source organism: Laticauda colubrina (assembly GCA_015471245.1). Taxonomy (NCBI): domain Eukaryota; kingdom Metazoa; phylum Chordata; class Lepidosauria; order Squamata; family Elapidae; genus Laticauda; species Laticauda colubrina. The sequence continues at coordinate 15,712,725 of BLBF01000043.1, forward strand.
CCAGGTATTCTTCGATGATGGCCTGCACCACTTCTCTGACCACAATGCTGATGGTGTTGTGTGGCACCCTCCAGCCGTACTGCATGCTCCTATAGGTGGTCCCTGAGGCCAGGTGGCGCAGAGTGAATGCCACCTTGAGCCCAGGTTCCAGACTGAGCCGGAAGTTAGTGTTTGCCTTGGTCAACCTGGGTGTCAGGCATTGCACAACTTTGTCAAACATGGCTGGAGGCATCCTCATGAAGTTCTGGAATGCCTGAGTGTCTTCGTTCCTGAGCTCCACCATCAGCTTGTTGTACAGTCCGTCCTCTGCTCTTCTGGCGAACCATCTTCGGACCCAGACGCTTCTTGGCCGCCCCTTTTTCTTCCCGTAGTGGAGTTCAAAGAGTCTGTAGATGGCTTCGCACTGTTGCAGAAGGATGGTGGCTGCCAAAAGGACCTTGTTACGATCCACGGTGGACATGACTGGATGCTATGGAAGAGGAAGAGTCAGATGAAGGCTGCAGAGATCTGCAGCAGGGCTGTTGGTCTGAAAGTGAGATCCAGATGTGTTCCTCCCCCTTTTTATAGGCAGTATAGGCATCCCTTTGCATCCTCTAGGCATCCTCTAGGCATCCTCTAGACATCCTTAATATCCGAGATAGGTCCCCTCTGTGGACGTTTTTTCCATTTTACATGCTTTGTTTCCATGCTGCATCTGCTAGGCATCAATTCTGCATCCGTTCTGCATCCGTTCCGCTTCCTCCCTGCGTCCGAGCGGATGCGTGTTGTGCGGATGCGCAGCGGATGCCTAACGGATATGGTGGATGCGTAACGGATGCAGAACGGATGCGTAGCGGATGCGTAGCGGATGCAGAACGGACGAATTGGATACATTTTCCACGCAAAAGTTTTGAGCAGCTCAAAACTTTCTGAGCGGATGAAACGTCAATAAACGGATGCTGGACGGATAGAGAGGAAGCAAAACGGAGGCAGTGAGTACATCGCGTTAACCAACGGATGACAAGCTTTTTTGTCCGTTTTACATCCTCTTTGCATCCGTTGGTGCAGTGTGACAGGGGCTTAAGCCGGGGCAGTGGTGCTGGAGGATTTAAAAAGTAACTTCTCCTGCAGTGGCAGTTATCCAAACTTAACAAAGTTTGGCCACCAAAATTAACTAAGCCTTGTTGTTGTTATTATTGTTGTAGTTGTTGTTGTATTCTCTTCACCTAAAAGTCCAGATTTCATCATCCTGAAAAATTTTTTTTCCATTTCATCATTTTCATTTCTCTTATTTAAAGGCCCTATCACACTGCCAACGGATGCAAAAAGTACATAAAAAGGACATAACGGACGAGCAAAATGTTCCATCCGTTGTTATCCGCTCTCAAAAAGGGCAAAAATTTGCATAACCAGAGTGGATAACACGGAAAGGAATGGACGCGGGGAGGACGCAGGGCGGATGGAAAGCGGAGGCGGAATGGAAGCCGAGCGGATGTAAGTGGATGGGAGCGGATTGCACATCTGCTAGCCTTCCAGGGGACCTCAGCAAAGCAGATGCGGAATGGATACAGCGGATGCAGAGCGGATGCAAAGCGGATGAAACGGATGCAGAGAGGAAGCCTAGCGGATGCACAGCGGAAGCTGAAGGGATGCCACGCATTAATTGTGCATGTGGGGGGGATGCATTGCGTAAGCCACGCGGATATAAAGGGAAGCAGCTCGCACGTGGCCAACATTCAGAGGAAAGACCTGCTGCCGGATACATCGAGTCCTTGCCTGCCCTACCCGCATGCCTGCCTGCAAGCCTTGCTGCCAGCCTTCCTGCCAGACTTCCTCCAAGCCTCCTCCAGCCTCCCTGCCAGCCTTGCTCTCTGCCTGCCTGCAAGCCTTGCTGCCAGCCTGCCTTCCAGCCTTGGTGCCTGCCTGCCTGCCTGCCTTCCTGCCTGCCAGCCTTCCTCCAAGCCTCCTGGCCAGCCTCCCTGCCAGCCTTGCTCTCTGCCTGCCTTCCAGCCTTGCTGCCAGCCTGCCTCCAGCCTCCCTGCCAGCCAGTCTGCCTGCCAGCCTTGGTGCCTGCCTGCCTGCCTGCCTGCCTGCCTTCCTGCCAGGCTTCCTGCCAGCCTTCCTTCCAGGCTTCCTGCCAGCCTGCCTGCCAGCCTTGGTGCCTGCATGCCTGCCAGGCTTCCTGCCAGCCTTGGTGCCAGGCTTCCTGCCAGCCTTGGTGCCTGCCAGCCTCCTTGCCAGCCTCCCTGCCAGCCAGGAACCCCACAACCATGGGGAAGAAGCGAAAGCCTCAGCAACCTGCTGCCATCCCGGGCAAGAGGGACAGGGCCAACCTCCCGCCCCCTGTCCCTGACTCTGCATCTGCTGGGGCTTCTGCTGCTCGGGCTCGCTCTTCTGGTGCTGGTGCTTACTCTGCTGAAGCTGCTCCTGGTGGTGGTGCTTCTGCTGGTGCTAACTCTGCTGAAGCTGCTCCTGGTCCTGCTGGTCCTGCTGGTCCTGCTCGTGCTCCGGGTCTTGGTCGTCCTGCTCATCCTGCTTGTGCCCTTGGTCCTGCTCGTGCTCCTGGTCTTGCTGACACTGCTGGTGCTTACTCTGATGATGATGATACTGGTCCTGCTGGTGCTGCTGGTGCTGCTGGTGCTGCTGCTGCTGGTGCTGCTGATGATGATAATGATCCTGCTGGTGATGTTGATGATGATAATGATGATCCTACTGGTGCTGGTGCTGGTGCTGCTGGTGGTGTGGAGGAGCAGCCCCTACTACCTGGGAGCCCCTCTGATGAGGGCCCATCTGGTCCTGCCAAAGGGAGGAAGAGGTGTATGCGACAACAGGAGAGGAGGCAATACTATATTGAGGAGGAACACGACGATGAGGTGCTGGAGTGGCTGAGAGAGAATGACTATCTGTAGTGGAAGGGACACCGGCTGTACAGGGACACCAAAAGGAAGCAAGCTGCTTGGAGAGAGAGGGCGGAGAGTATGGGTTACACTTCGGAGGTGCTCCTCGGCTGGTGGAAGCACATGCACACCTGGTATGGGAAGCTGCACCTGAAGAAATCTGGCCAGGCCACAGTTAAGCTGATGGACAGAGAGACCTACGTCATGGCCAGGTGCAGCTTCCTGGAGGGTGAGATCTGCCACCGAGGAGCAGCCCCTCTCACAACCCCTCTCACTACCCTCTCTCTCCGGCAGCCTGCTGAGAGCCAGTCCTCTTCTCGCCGAGATTCAGTCCCTGTCTCCAGGCAGGTTTCTGTGGAGCGTGCCACGGCGGAGAACCCGCGGACGGGTTTTGTAACCATGGTGGAGCACATGGAGGACTGCCTGGTGCAGTGGGAGAAATGAGACGGCGTGTCCACCAGCCCTACCCGCATCCACCCTCCCCAACTCCACCTCCACAGAAAGGCAGAGAGCCAGACAGCAGGAGGGAGATCAGGGACACCATCCGCACCAGCATAGATCTCCTCTCTCAGCTGGTCAACACTGACTCCTCATCCTCCAACCGCAAGCCCTTCCTCACCTATCTCAACCAGACCCTCATGGACATGGCGGAACCCCAGTACCAGGTGGTGAGGGACCGGATCACCAAGCTGCTTCACAACCCTCCAGATCCAGAGGAACCTGCTCCCACCCAGTCCAGGTCTGCTCCTCCACCCCAGGTGATGTCCCTCCCATTCCAAGGCTTCCTACAGACCCTCACCTACCAGAGCTACAGCTACCAGGAGGTCCAGCAGCACAGGCAGCAGCCCTTCCCAGACCAGGCACAGAGTCATCGGGTGACACCATTGCCACTGGTTCCACTGATGCCACCGATGCCACCCAAGACAATGATGCCACCGATGACAGTGATGCCACCCATGCCACCGATGCCACCCACTCCAGTCCTCACCCAGCTGCAGACCAGACAGCCCCACTACACTACACCTTCCTCCACCCCACAGCCAAGCCCGGCCTCAGTACATCTGTCATCAGTACTGGGGCTGACACCCCATGGCATGGAGGAAGGACCTCTCAGCATCACGGGTCTGAGCCAGCTGTCCGAGAGCTTTCTCAACACATCGTCACCTGTTGTCCTCTCGGGGCCAGGCACCCCAGGGGTGCTTCAGACTAGCACTGCAGCAGCACCCACCTCCACAGCACCTGGACACTTCACCCCTGAGACTGGGCACACCTCCGAGTGACCAAGAGGAGTGCCAGAGACTGGCTGGCTGGCTACCTGTGGACTTTATTTGGACACTTACCTTGGGTCATTTTTCTTTTACAGCTTGTTGTTCAATAAAGTTTATCTTTGAACCACACACTTGCTTCATTTCTTTTTTTTAACAGTCTTGGTGGAAACTTTTAGAATTGGTTTAAGCCTTTGCATGCTTGTGGGATGGGTTAAGATAGCTGTGGAATAGGAAGGGATACCTTTGGAATGGGTAATAGCTATGGGATAGATAAATCTCCAGTGCAAGCATAGTGGGACTGTATGGTCCACCCTCCCAGGTGCCACACCTTTGGCCCTTTATTATCAATAATAATGTAATAATCATCCACACATGTCAACACAAACACAACTCTTTATTAAATGCCCTGTTCATTGTAGGCCCATCCAACATACATGGCCCAATCTCATCTGTGTGATGAGACAGGCTGAAGGAAGCACCCATTAATCATCTATCATCCTGTCTTGCCACTACACTGCTCCAGCTGGGGAGTTGCACCAGTGTTTCAGGAGGATGCGCTGCTTCTTCCCTTCAGGTGAGGCTCTGTTGGGGCCTTGCACATCCTCAGTGTCTATTAGGTTTTGCCCCTGCCTCCATTCCCCAGACTCCATGTCCCCATTGCCTTGTTGGAGGTCCACGAGCCTGTTCTGCAAGACTGGGTAATGGGTGCACATGAGATTGTGCAGGATGCAGCAAACTTCCACGATCCTCCTCACGGTCTCTGGGCGATGCTGCATGGCGGTGAGAAGTACCTGGAACCTGTTGGCCAGGATGCCAAAGGCGTTCTCCACCACCCGCCTTGCCCTGGACAGCCTGTAGTTGAAGATCCTCTCTTCACGGGTGAGGAGTCTGGAAGTGTAGGGCTTCATGAGGTAGGTTCTGAGGGAGAAGGCATCATCCCCCACGATGAAGTAGGGCACATCTTGCGTGTCGTTGGGCAGGGGTTCTGGATCTGGGAAGCCCATGATGAGGTTGCCTTCCAGCCCCTCCTTGAGGTCCCTAGCGTTGTATACCTGGGCATCTGAACATGAGCTGTTTCCTGAAGCATCAATGTATATGAACTTGTCGTCAGCATCGACCATGGCAAAGAGGACGATGCTGAAGAAGCCCTTGTATTTGAAATAAGTGGAGCCCGACTTGGGTGGTGCTTTGCAGGCCACGTGCTTGCCATTTATGGCTCCAACCGTGGGGGGGAAGTTCCACCTCTGATACCACTGCTCTGCAACTTTCTTCCATCCTTCTTCAGTGGAGGGGCACTGGAGGAGCTCTTCCAGGTATTCTTTGATGATGGCCTGCACCACTTCTCTGACCGCAATGCTGATGGTGTTGTGTGGCACCCTCCAGCCGTAGTTCATGCTCCTGTAGGTGGTCCCTGAGGCCAGGTGGCGCAGACTGAGTGCCACCTTGAGCCCAGGTTCCAGTCTGGGCCAGAAGTTGGTGTTTGCCTTGGTCAACCTGGGTGTCAGGCGCTGCACAAACATGGCTGGAGGTATCCTCATGAAGTTCTGGAATGCCCGAGTGTCTTCGTTCCTGAGCTCCACCATCAGCTTGTTGTACAGTCCATACTCTGCTCTTCTCCCGATTCATTTTCAGATCCAGACGCTTTTTGGCTGCCTCTTTTTCTTCCCGTAGTAGAGTTCACAGAGCCTGTAGATGGCTTCCCACTGTTGCAGAAGGATGGTGGCTGCCAAAAGGACTGTGTTACGATCCACGATTGACATGACTGGATGCTGTGGAAGAGGAAGAGTCAGATGAAGGCTGCAGAGGTCTGCACAGCTGGTCTGCTGGTCTGAAAGTGAGATGCAGGTCAGTTGCTCCCCCTTTTTATAGGCAGTATAGGTGTCCCTTTGCATCCTCTAGGCATCCTCTAGACATCCTTAATATCCGAGATAGGTCCCCTCTGTGAACTTTTTTTCTGTTTTAAATGCTTCGTTTCCGTGCTGCATCCGCTAGGCATCCGTTCTTCATCCGTTCCGTGTCCGTTCCGCTTCCTCCCTGCATCCGAGCGGATGTGAGTTGCGCGGATGCAGAACGGATGCCTAGTGGATATAGCGGATGCGTAACGGATGCGTAACAAATGCATAGTGGATGCGGAATGGACAAACTGGATACATTTTCCGCGCAAACGTTTTAGGCAGCCCAAAATTTTTGGAGCGGATGAAACTTCCATAAACGGATGCTGGACGGATAGAGAGGAAGCAAAACAGAGGCAGTGAATACAGAACGGATACATCGCGTTAACCAACGGATGGCAAGCATTTTTTGTCCGTTTTGCATCCTCTTTGCATCCATTGGTACAGTGTGACAGGAGCTTAAGGCATTAACCTTTTGCAGAAATCAAAGTAAAACTGTTTCAAAAGTATATTCTCCCTCCCTCTCTCTCTCCCTTTCTCCCTCACTAACTCTCTCTCTCTCTCTTTCTCTCTCTCACACACACACACACCACCATTTTTATCTTGTGTTTCTAGAGCTAAAACTGATATAGGGCTTTGTCATTAAAAAAGCATACAAGATTGTATTTATATATCAAGTTGCCTTTTTCAGACGGATGTCTCCCATAGGATTCTTCCATGACATATGGAGTTAATCTTATTCATATTTTAAAGCAAGGACTTTAGGAAAACAAATGGCATTTCATGTGAAAAAAATCCCCCATGAGTCAGAGAAGTTTAAATAACTCTGGATCACTTCCTCTTTTCTTTTTCTTTTTCCTGACAGAGATGTGGTAGGTTAGAGCTTCCTGTGTCCAAAAAAGAAAAAAAAAGTAATTGAAGGTCCTGTTTGCTCTTTCGTTTAAGTACAGTAAAAAGCTCAGTTCAGCAGAACACTCTTCTTATGCAAATGTTTGTGTCAGTGTATTGACAGAAACCTTGGCCATACCTTTCATTGGTTCGATGACCAGAATCAAGTTTTTATTAAAGCTTTTAATAGTCTCCTGGGCTGGAAGAATGCCCAGACGGTCACAGGATTGCATGACTCATGATGAGTTTCAAAAACATAAAACTGAAAGCAATTTAAAAAAAGAAAAGATGCTGTTTACCAACATATTTATATCGTAAGAATAAACCTCCATAGCATCTATTCATTTCAGAAGTGGGTTTCAATGCACATTACACAACTATGAAATTGTTTGCAGAACACACAAAGATCATTTCAAATAGCTGAAATTTCTGAAGTGTTTGGGAAGCTTGTTCAAGGTCGCCTCTGCACCCAAACAAGTGGGCTGCAATATTACTGGTTTTGCTATATTTACTGGGACAAAGTATTTTGCATTGTCACAGGGCAAGTATGATGGCTTGAGGACAAAGGTAGAGATAGGCTAAAGTACTGGGAATAGCTTTTTGAGATGATTCATTTTTCAACTTTTGCAATTTAAAAATGATTGCTTTTTTAAAAAAAATACTTTGAGAATTTCATCATAGAGGATCAAAGGAGAAATGGAAGAAATGGAAGAAAAAAATACAGTATGTAGAAAGTAAAATCCTTTTCATTGCTAAATGTACAGTTTACATCTAGGTATGATAGTATTTAAAGGGATTTTTAAAAAAAATCATTCTACCTTCCTGATTTAATTCTTTTTGTTCCTAGATAGCTTATAAGAAGACAGTATGTTAAAGAAGACAAGAAAGAACAGAGTAGACGGGCAGAGGGAGAAAGAGAATCAGATTTAATGTTAAGTTTTTCTAAGTGATTCACAGATCTCAATGTCCAAACTTGGAATCCTGTGCTGCAAGCAGTTTCGGTATTAATCAGATAACTGTTGCCAAGGGCTGCAATCGGCTAACATGCATATACAAAGAAACTTGGATTACTCATGCATTAGCTGTCACAGGTGTTGTTTGCTAACAACTTTTTAATTTATCATTCATTCAAGGACTGGCTGAGTGAAAGGAAGTTTTTTCCCATATGCAACCTCCCCTCCCCCCCAAAAAAAAACATAGTCTGGAGGAATCCGTTTTACTTTGGAGCAGTGGCATATTTCAATATTTCCCCATTTGCTGGAAAGTGGACAAAATCATTACAATCAGAAGGCAATGTCAAATTATTTCCATAGGACGCAAATACACACACACACACAAAACCATTAAGACTTTGTTCGGTTCAAGAACATATTTAGAAAAAGTTAGGCTAAATATTTGCAACTAGGGGCTATATTTGAAATGTAGAATTTTGATGAGGTCTCAAACTTCTGATCCATTATAAACAAGTCTTTTGTTTTGTTCTGGTGTGTGTGTGTGTGTGTGTGTGTGTGTGTGTGTGTGCTTTCTACAGTTCTTTATTTTTAAATATTTAATGGCTGCAAGCTGTCCAAAGATGCTAAAAGTTGGGTAGCATACTATATAAATGTAATAAATTATGGTTGGTCACAGAGTCAAACAGATGTTTAGATTGGATTTGACATTTTTGTTCCTCCTTTCAGGTCCTTCCCAAAGACCTGGTATTGGCAGGTTTTTGTTTGATGGTAAAGGTAATGTTCTAAGATGTAAGCAGCTCAAATTAAGGATATCTTTTGCAATTGACTGATAGTGATTTTGTCAATGTCAATGGTGTTCAAGTGGTGCTCCAGATGTATTATTATTATTATTACAATTATGAGGTTAGTTCTGAATGGCAGCCTAAGTTTAGAAAGCCAATCTAGAGGCTGACTATACCAAAGCCTCACTGCAATAATTCTTCTGAAATCTATTAATTATAAATAATGTTTATCACACCTGCACATGCTCAGACACATATATGTTAAATGTATTCATCTCACTTGCACATGCACAAAAAACAGACTGACACACATATACACAGACAAACAGACATACATATACATAAACTTGGCTTAATATGAGTAATTGTGAGAGAGATCTTGGAGTCCTAGTGGATAATCTCTTAAATATGATCCAACAGTGTGCTGCAGCAGCCAAAAAAGCCAATGCAATCCTAGGCTGCATTAATAGAGAGATAGAATCAAGATCATGTGAAGTTATAAGACTGCTTAGTAAGGCTACACATGGAATACTGCATCCAGTTCTGGTTACCACAATGTAAAACAGATGTTGAGAAACTAGAAAGAGTGAAGAGAAGATAACAAAGATTTATAGGTGGCTGGAGGTTATAACATACAAAGAACGGTTACAGGGATTGCATATGTCTTGTCTAATGAAAAGAAGGATGAGGGGAGTCATAATACCAGTAACAGTGTCCCAATAAGATGAGGGGGTCAATTTTTTTTCTAAAGTACCATGAGGCAAGATTATAAACAATGGATGGAAACTAATCAATGAGAGAAGCAACCTAAAACTAAGCAGAAATTTCCTAACAGCAATCAATCAACCAGTTACGAGTGCTCCATCACTGGAGGTTTTCAAAAAGTCACCAGTGATGTCAGTCAGATAAATGACTGTCATTTCAGATAAATGGCAGTCATTTATCTGAAATGGTATAGGGCTCCTGCTGAAACAGAGGGTTGGACTCTATTGTTATGTTCCTCATACATATATCTACATAGCTAGATATGCATAGGCATAGAAAAATCACTATTCTAGTGTTCAGAAGATAATTAAAGTGCTACCATTCTGAATCATGGATTGCTGCTTTTTTCTCCATTTACATCATGCCTCCTATGATCTGTAACACTGAAGACAGAAAATACTGTGCAAAAGTGCAACATATATTAAATATTTTCTCTGTGTGGTAGCCTCTGTCAGCCTTTGTTCCATGCAAAAATGTAGAAAGGACAAATTCCACATAATAATATTTAATAATACTGTATAATATTTCTGGCAAACTACATGTACCCTAATAGCTACTAATAGTCTGGCAATTGTTATCTGTGAATTTTACAACTTTCAGGATGCTGCACTATAGGTCACCAGATATAATACCCTAATCATTAGGTTGAGTTCTAGGGATTAACCTAGATCAGGGATGTCAAACTCAAGGCCCAGGGGCCAGATCTAGCCTGCATGATGCTTAGATATAGCCCACGGGTCTGCCCAGGAAAGAGTAAACGACTGGTCCGCAGTGCCTCTGCCAGTGAAAACAGAGCTCACAAAGACCACATGTGGCCCTCCTGAGCTCCCTTTTCACTAGCAGAGGATTGCAGGAGGCCGTCACAGCCAAAAACAGAGCTTGGAAGCCTGTTTTTTCTGGCAGAGTGCTCAGGCTAACATAGGTGCCCTCTAACATGAGTGACATCATGCTGGCCACACCCTGGCCATATCAACCCCCCCCCCCCAAAGTCAAACACAACCCTTATGCAGTCCACAATAAAATTGAGTTTGACACCCCTGACCTAAATTGTAGTATGCTGTTAATACCAAATTATATATCTCTGTCCTTGGCAAATTAAACAATGGCATGAATGTCTTATCTTGGTGCCTGGACAATATGAGGGTTTGGATGGGGGAATAAATGCTATGCCACCGAGAATCCCTTCTTTTGAGATGGGCTGCCATGTATGTTTGGTTTTATATATATAAAAATAAAAAAATAAAAAAATGAAAAAAAAATAAACATATATCTATATCTATATCTATATCTATATCTATATCTATATCTATATCTATATCTATATCTATATCTATCTATATCTATATCTATATCTATATCTATAT
>BLBF01000043.1:15746429-15762449 GCA_015471245.1 Laticauda colubrina
TGGGATGGGATGGGATGGGATGGGATGGGATGGGATGGGATGGGACGGAATGGAACAGAATGGAATAACAGAGTTGGAAGGGATGTTGGCAGTCTCTTAGTCCAACCCCTGCTCAGACAGAAAACCCTATATCATCTCAGACAAATGTTTGTTCAATCTCTTCTTTAAAAATGTGTTAGAGCATACACAACTTCTGGAATCAAGTTGTTTTATTGATTAATTGTTCTAACTTAATGAGTAATGATCACATGATTCACTTAATAACTAAGTATTGAACAAATTGTGTAAAAAAAAAGTCATAATTCACTTAAAAATTTCCTTGCTAGCAATGGAAATTCTGGTTCCAATTGTGATTGTAAGTCAATGACTACCTGTGTTGGCGAAGTACTCTTTCTCCTATTGCACAGAAGTCATCCTATTTTGACACGTAGCACAATTATTCTTTCACAAAGTGCTTCAGCACATTTATTAAGACAAGCAAATCAGCTCTTTGTTAAAGAAATATTTCATGTTCCACCAGGAAATCAAACTAGTCCTGAATAAAGCAAAGCATGGATATTTACTGTGACATCTAACACTGGCAAAACGCTAGTTGAATTTACCAGTTCTGCAGATATGTAATCTCTTGATCCACATAAGCGCCCTGAATCCTCAAGGCAGAGACCATTGCAACCATGTGCTCCAATTGACAAAAGCAACCTCAGGGCAAAATAACTAATAAAAAGATACTCAGAGGCCTGTATCTATGACTATAGGGAATGATAGGGGATACTAATGAATCCTTAGCCCCAGAACATTTTTTTTGTTTCATTTTCTTTCCCACATTACAGTAACTGTCTGATAATTTCCTCTTGGAGGTCAACAAACATTAGCAATGACTGAATGCTGTGAATCTGAATTTTAATCAGGCAGGTATGTGTGTGTTGGGAATAGAAAGAAAGAGAAGAATAGACAGCTTGCTTTGCTCTCCCTGAACTATATTATTAAAAGAACTGGGCAAGCCATATTCTTCACCCCAAAACCAGAAACATATTTCTTGTTGCCTCCTGAAGCACAAATTGTTTTACCAAATTGTGTTACTATTGAAGTTTTCATCTGTGTGTCTTTATACTGAAATAATGAAATAATACTGAATCCCACCCTCGTTTTATGCTAATTTCATTAAAAAGGATTCTATTCTCCAGTTTGTACCTATTTGCTAGAACCAGTTATTAACATTCTAAGCAGTTCGGAGAACTGGTTGTTAGAAGAAATTACTGGCCTAATCCTGTAACAAAGGCAGAAAGGAAACATTCTGGTGTTGCTTACAGAAACCGCCTCTTATTACATACTTGGCAGGACTAGACTTCCTGTGTCAGGAAATTCTCTGGAGTTTTTTCCCCCTCTTTTGCTGGTACTTTGCTTGTGTGGAGTGACCATTCAAAGTTACAATAGCATAAAAAAGTGACTTATGACCATTTTTCACACTTACAACTATTGCAGAATTCCCACAGTCATGAGAAGCCAGGTGAGGAGATGTGTGCCTCGATGTCAGTGATATTGAGTTGTCCACACCCAGCCAATAACATAATCACCAAGGCATGTCCACCCAGTCACATGAGCACCAAGTCACGCCTATGACCTAAGCCATGCCCACAGAACCAGTTGTTAAAAAAATTGAATCCCACCCCTGCATAAAACCAATGCTATTTAGGTACAAGACAGCATTATGAAACAGCCTGACACTGCTATTGATTTCCAAAATAAAAACAAGGTGAATGGTAATCATCATATGGGGATCCTAGAGAACCAATTCCAATCAACCTATAGGATTCCCCTTATTTTGTCTCTCATTCACTGAGCAGTAAGTTAAGGCTAGGTCACACTGGCCGACGGATGCAAAACGTATGTAAAAAGGACACAGCGGATGAGCAAATTTTCCATCCGTTGTTATCCGCTCACAATAGTGCCCCAAATTTGCATAAACAGAGCGGACAACAACGGAAAGGAACAGACGTGGGGAGGATGTAGCAGGGATGTAAAGCAGATATTCGTAGGAAGCCTAGCGGATGAAAGCGGATGGAAGCGGATGACACATCTGCAGGGCTTCCGGGGGTGAACAGCGAAGTGCACATGTAGCAGAAGGAGCGGATGCGTAGCTGATACATAATGGATGATGCAGATGCATCACAGACGCCTATAGGATGCATAGCGGATGTATAGCAAATGCAAAGCATTCACTGCGCATGCAGGGAGGATGAATTGCATAAGCTCCGCGGATATAAAAGAATGCAGCTCGCAAGCAGGTCACCATTCAAAGGAAAGACCTGCTGCCAGAGACATCTTGAGAGAACACCATGGGGAAGAAGAGGAAGCCTGTGCCTACACCTGCCAGCCCTGGCAAGAAGGATACAACCACCGTCCCACCTCCTGGCGCTGACTCTGAAGCTGCTGGTGCTTCTGCTCCTGGTGCTGGTGCTTCTGGTGTTGCGGTTGCTGGTGTTTCTCCTGCTGGTGTTGCTGGTGCTGCTGGTGCTTCTCCTGCTGCTGATGCTGCTGGTGCTTCTCCTGCTGCTGATGCTGGTGCTGCTGGTGCTTCTCCTGCTGCTGCTGTGGTGGACCAGCCCCAAGGCCCTCAAAGCCCTGCTGCTGAAGGCCCTGAAGTCCCTGCCAGAGGGAGGAAGAGGCAAGGCAAGGAGAAGGGGGAGAGGAAACAGTACTCCATTTCCGAGGACCATGAGGAGGAGGTGCTGGAATGGCTGAGAGAAAACGAGTACTTGTGGAGGAAGGGCCACAGGTTCTATCGCGACACCAAGAGGAAGCAGGCAGCATGGAGAGAGAAGGCGGAGAGCCTGAGCTACACTTCAGATGTCCTCCTGGGGTGGTGGAAGCATATGCACACCTGGTATGGCAAGCTGCACCTCAAGAGATTCGGACAGGCCGCTGTCAAGCTCACTGACCAGGAGACCTATGTCAGGGCCAGGTGCAACTTCCTGGAGGGTGAGATCCACCACCGAGGAGCAGCCCCTCTGTCAACACTCTCCCTCAGACAGCCCACAGAAAGCCACTCCTCTTCCAGCCAGGAGACAGCTACAGTGTCCAGGCAAGTATCTTTGGAGGGGCCCACGACAGAGACCCCCCCCCCGACAGCTGCACTCCCCGTGCCAGAGAACGTGGAGGATCCCGTGTCTCAGATGGAGCAAGAAGAAGCAGCACCAGAGACCAACCCACACCCTCACCCAGCTCCACCTCCACAGAAAGTAGGCAGAGAGGCAGACCGGAGGGACAGAGCCACATTGTCCTCTTGGAGATCAGGGACACAATCAAAGCCAGCACAGATCTCCTCTCCCAGCTGGTCCACTTCGACATACCACTTCGACATCACGTATGTGAGCTAGACCCTCATGGACATGCCCGAGGCCCAGTACCAGGCGATGAAGGAGAGGATCACAGCTCTTCTGCACCACCCTCCAGGCCCAGCTGAACCTGCTGTTACCCACTCCAGGTCTGCTTCTCCACCCCAGCCTATGTCACAGCCCTTCCACGGATTTCAGCAGCCCCTCGCCTGCCAAGCCTACCATTAGCAGGACTTCCCACAGCAGAGGCAGCCCTTCCCAGTCCACACCCAAGTTCCTCAGATGCCACTGACACCACAGATGCCTCAGCTGACTCAGCTGCAGACCAGAAAGCCCCACTACACTCCTCCTTCCTCCACCCCACAGCCAAGCCCTTCCTCAGAACATCTGTCAGCAGTCTTGGGCCTCACATCCCAGGTTCTCGAGGAAGTGCCTCTCAACCTCATGGGACTGAGTCAGCTCTCTGAGAGCTTCCTGCACACACCATCTCCTGTTGTACTCTCAGGGACAGGCACCCCAATGGCGCCTCAGACCAGCACTCCAGCAACAGCCACCTCCACAGTCCCTGGCCCCTTTACATCTGAGACCATGGGCATGCCTCAGAATGACTGAAAAGAGTGCCAGAGATTGAGTTGTTACCTGTTCACCTTATCTTTGCTTAAAGACACTTTACTTGGGTCATTTTGCTTTTTAATAAAGTCATACAGTTTGTTATTAAGAAAGGTTATCTTTACTTCACACACTTGGTTCATTTTTTTTACTTAATAAAGTGTTGGTGAAAAATTTGAAAAAAGAATTAAGCCTTTGCATGCTTGTGGGATGGGTAAGGATAGCTGTGGGATGGATAGCTGTGGGATAAGGATAGTTGTGGGATAGATAAACCTCCAGTGCAAGCAAGTGGGACTGTATGCAAGTGGGACTGTATGCAAGTGGGACTGTATGGTCCATCCTCCCAGCTGCCACACACATGGCCCTTTATTATCAATAACAATTTAATCATTGATCAACACATTTCAACATAAATAAAGCTCTTTATTAATGCCCGATTCATTGTAAGGCCACTCAACATACATGGCACAATCTCATCCGTGTGATGAGACAGGCTGAAGGAAACATCCATTAAGCATCTACCACCTGTCTTGCCACTCCACTGCTCCAGCTGGGGAGTTGCACCAATGTTTCAGGAGATTGAGCTGCTTCTTCCTTTCACGTGAAGCTCTGTTGGGGCCTTGTATATCCACAGTGTCTATCAGGTTTCATTCTTGCCTCCATTCACCAGGCTCCATGTCCCCATTCCCTTTTTGACGGTCCACAAGCCTGTTCTGCAACACTGGGTAGCGGGTGCACATGAGATTCTGCAGGATGCAGCAAGTTTCCACGATGCTCCTCATGGTCTGTGGGCGATGCTGCATGGTGGTGAGAAGTACCTGGAACTTTTTGGCCAGGATGCCAAAGGCGTTCTCCAACACCTGTCCTGACCTGGACAGCCTGTAGTTGAAGATCCTCTCTTCACGGGTGAGGTATCTTGAACTGTAGGGCTTCATGAGGTAGGTTCTCAGGGAGAACGCGTCAACACCCACGACGAAGCAGGGCACATCTTGTGTGTCGTTGGGCAGGGGTTCTGGATCTGGGAAACCCATGATGAGGTTGCATTCCAGCCCACCCTTGAGGTCACTGGCATTGTATATCTGGGCATCTAAAGCTGACCCGTTGCCTGAAGCATCGATGTACATGAACTTGTAGTCAGCATCAACCATGGCAAAGAGGATGATGCTGAAGAAGCTCTTGGAGTTGAAACAATTGGACCCTGAGTTGGCTGGAGCTTTGCAGGCCACATGCTTCCCATCTATGGCTTCAACGGTGTGGGGAAAGTTTCACCTCTGATACCACTCTTCTGCAACTTTCCTCCAGCCTTCTTCAGTGGTGGGGCACTGGAGGAGCTCCTCCATGTATTATTCGATTCTGGCCTGCACCACTTCTCTGACCACAATGCTGATGGTGTTGTGTGGCACCCTCCAGGCATACTGCATGTTTCTGTATGTGGTCCCAGAGGCCAGGTGGCGCAGAGTCAGTGCCACCTTCAGTCCAGGGACCAGGTTGGGATGGAAGTTGGTATTTGCCTTGGTCAACCTGGGTCTCAGACACTCCACAACTTCGTCAAACAAGGCTGTTGGCATCCTCATGAAGTGCTGGAATGCATGGGGGTCTTCATTCCTCAGTTCCACCATCAGCTTGTCATAGAGCCCAAACTCCACTCTTCTCCCGATCCATCTTCAGACCCAGACAGCTCTTGGACGTCTCCTTCTTCCCCTTGCATAGAAAAGGTGAAACAGTCTGAAGAGGGCTTGGTTCTGGTGTTGAATGATGGCGGCTACCAAAAGGAGTGTACAATGATCCATGGTGGAGAGCAATGGATGATGTGGAAGAGCAAGGGCGAGGCTGAAGAGGTCTGCACACCACGGCTGCTGGACTGATAGTGAGATCCAGGTGATTTCCTCCCTCTTTTTATGGGAAATATCAGTTTTCTGCTAGGTGTCCTTCCACATACTCTAGACATCCTCCAGACATCCTAAATATACGAGATACATCCCATATATAAACGTTTTGTCCGTTTTAATGCTTTATATACGAGATGCATCTGCTTACATCCTTTCTATGTCCGTGCTACTGACGCTGTGTGGATGTTCCGCATACCTTTCGCTTCCTCCCTCTTTCTGCTGGAGTGGATGTGAGTTATGCGAATGGCCAGAGTATGCCGAGAGGATACATCGGACGTATAACGGATGACAATGGATGTAGAACGTTTGTTGCCCGTATGGGTCGCGGATGTAGATCGTACACGGCAGAAAGCTCATCTGCTCAAAAAGTTTTGTGCAGCTCAAAACTTTTTGAGCGGATGAAATAGCAGAAGATGGATGTTTTATGGATAGAGCGTATGAAACACGTATGCAGTGAGTACACAACGGATGCATCACGTTTTCCAACAGATGGCAAGCTTTTTTGTCCATTTTACATCTTCTTTGCATTCGTTCGTTCAGTGTGACATGGGCTTTAAAGCCTTCACGTTTGATAAAACATCAGGAACCAGAAGTGACTAGGCCTTGCTTCCTTCCCTTAATTTCTTCAGTTTTTTTCTTTCTTTGTTGATTGCACAGTCAGCCAAAAGTTTAGACTGGAGTCTTTCCCAAATACCTGGGATTGGCAGAAGTTGTTGTTTAATGGGGTAAAGAAAGTGTTACTGGATGTAAGCTGGCCCAAATAAAGCTGTCTTTTGCAATTGACTGGTGGTGATTTTGTCAATGTTGATGATGCTCTGATGTTTTGGGACTGCACCTATTACTATTGCTGGTACCTTTGCTTTCTTTTGCCAAAATTGTTCTACTTCTATTTCCAGATCTTTATGCTTTGTGATGTTCTGCTCCCTCCAGATATTTTCCATGTCCATTACCCAGAACTTGTCTTTTTTTTTTTTTTTTTGACAATTTTTAAGTCTGGGCATTATGTAGCAGGTGCTTGTCTACGTGTATTCTAAAGTAGATGGCATTTTTTCATTATCCTTATTGTACTCACAAAAATGTGAAATCATAATCACCAGTTCTTTAGGTGGTTTGGCCTTGATACAGTAAAGTTCTTCCCAAGAACCTAGGATATTTTAATATATCTGTGTAATATATGTGCAGATCCAAACAGCATGGTCTTTTGTAATTGATAGCCTGAAATTTTGCCAGTGCATATATTTAATAAGTTTTATCCAAGATTTATTTTAGGTGTCACACCCAGCATGCTGATAACCACTGAAACTACTATGGCCTATTATCCAGATGGGTAGCACACCCCCCCCCCCCCCAAAAAAAGCTTCATCTTAAGAAAACAAGATAGAAATGCTAAACATGAGAAGAAGAATGGAAATTAATGCTTTCTTTAGATGTCATTTCTCAGATTGAACACTGCATATTGGAACAATGCTAAATCACCATCCTGGGACCTAGGAAGCAAATATTAATAATAACAGCAGCAAAAGCAGCATCAACGTACACTAATTATACATCAAGATCTACTATTTACCAAATTCTTTAGATAGAAGCATCCTTATTTCTTTTTATTCTTAAAAACAGTTAAATGGGATCAAGAAGAATACATTATACAGATAAAAAAATCTATAAAGTAGAAAATAGCAAGAGACCCCAATTATCAAAATCAGACCTTATGTATTTACAGGTAAGGAGCACGATTTCCAAACTGAAAACAAGAAATAATATATAGGAAGTTAAGTCACATAAATTCAGAATAAATACTCATAAAAGACATAGGTTTCCTGTACATATCACAAGCATCTAGCTCTGTAATCCTTGAAAGGACCTTTCTACCACATATCTGTGTGTGACAGGGACAAATTAGTACCAGGAATTTCCCACAGGTAAATTGCTAACTCCAACTATCAATGAAAATAGGATACCATCTCCTTCTTCTCTGATTTGTGCTGGGGATGTGGTTTTCCTACTAAGAGACAGTCCTTCACATTATCAGATCAGTAGTTAAATATCTATGAAGTCTAATGCTATTATTTGGCTTTCAGATGCTTCTGAGCTTTGCAGATCAGATGCCTGGTTCATCAAAATTGTTTGAGGTTAATTAAATGCTTATAAGTTCCTGCTTGTTCCATCAGTGATCATTTTAACTATTTTTTCTTTTGCTACCCTATTTTATATGTGTCCTCAATTTTTCCAAGCCTAAGGGTCTTCTCTAAAAACTCTTTATTTCAGCATTATGTGTCTGGAGTATTTAAGCCTTAGCTTCATGATTAGTCTTTCCAGAGATTTACTGATTTACTTCATGTGAGAATAAAATGGAATGGAATGAAATGAAGTGGAGGGAAACAGAACAGAATAGAACAGAATAGATTTTTTTATTGACCAAATGTGATTGAACTTGTGGACACACAAGAATTTGTCTCTGGTGCATAAGCTCTCAGTGTACATACAAGCAACAACCGATAAATCATTATCATATTCATAAAATACAATCATCACTTCTAGTTGTCCATAGAATTCTCAATAATTTCTCAACACAGCAATTCAAACATCTTGTATAATTATTAAGACTGATGAATAACAATAATTTTGTTGTAGTAAGGTATCAAGATGCTAAGGGCATATATATATAAGGAAGATGTTGACATCTCTTTGAGCAGATTAATAGAAAGTCCAGATTATGACCAGATAAATTGTCACACCCAAAACAAATAATGACATGTGGTGATTCTTCCAAGTCCTTCCAAGAATTTCCAAGAAATTCTTCTTTACTGTTTCACACTTGTAGATAAAATCTTGTCAAACTGAGGACTCTACTATCTGCATCTATAGCAGGGGTGTCAAACTCAAGGCCTGTGGGCTGGATTTCACCCATGGAGTGCTCAAGCCTGCAGGGTCCCCATGGAAACAGCAAAGGACCAGCCTATGGTGCCTCAGCCAGAATAAAATAGAACTCAGGAGGGCTGTACATGTTTCCCTTCCCCCCCCCCCCCCCCAGCACTGTTTTTGCTGGCAGAGTGGTACAGGAGGCAATCACAGCCGAAAATGAAGCTTGGGAGTCTGTTTTCGCTGGCAGAGCACCCAGCACATGTGATGTCAAGTTGGTCACACCAACCCTAGCCATGCCCACCCAGGCCCGCCATGGTCAACCCTAATGTGGCCTTCAATGAAATCAAGTTTGATGCTTGATTTACAATATACTCTGCAAACTTTAAGGGAGGTGCTGTCTTTAACCTCTTTCTTTTACATGTAATATCAGAGCTCAGTTGCTTCTAGAATGCATTCCCTCCCTCCTGGGATCCACTCCTCACTACACTGCAACACAACAATATGGGGATTCAAGCCAAGGAGAGTTTCTCCAGATCAAAGCCAATGAACACTCTGGAAAGCTTTTATAAAGAGGCTATCTCCATAATCATGAATTATTTGTATGCTGACATCATGGTCTTTGTGATCTTATTTAATGTTCCATGAACATCCATGGGTGATTCATATAGCACTAGATTTATTCCTATTGTTGAACAATGATATGTATTTATGAAATTGTAAATCTTTTTGCATTATTTTTTTTTCTGGGTGGGAGAGCAATATATTATTTCTGGACTCCAACTTGTATATGATTCCAAACTAATACCTGAATTTCAAAATCTGAAACAAAACCCATATTGTTTCAGACCAAACAATACAGAAATTGCAAATATAAGCACCATGCCTCATGTCAAATTAAAGACCTCCCATTCCCTCACTGTATAGTTAATGCTGCATTATTTAATGAAACTTACATATTCACTTTTATATCTCAAAAATGCAAATGAATAACAATAATATTGATCTGTATGAAAATATTCCATTTATATTTATTTCATTGCCAGCCTTCATTAATTTCAGTTTAAAATTACTAATATGTTTAAAGAAAAAGAAATCTTCTCTAGGTCATCTAACTTATACAAAAGATTTTATGTGAAGTGAAATTGTATAATATAAGAATCTTATAAAACTCCTGTCAAATATATAGCTTAATCATAGAATTATATTTGAGGATTAAATATTTGCCATTTGGAAACTCTGGGGAAAGCTGAATTACATTTTTCCCTCATTTAACTAAGCATTGTATTAATTAATGCACTTCAAAGTGATTAAAAGCATTTTTTTAAATAATGAGCACTACTAAGACTGACAAATTAATTGATTGATTGGTGCATGAGCACAGTCCTAAATGGATTAAAATTTGCATATAAACACAGATTCAATCTTTTGTCTATAATGAGCTACTTGTTATATTTTATCATACTTTGAGTAGACTCAATGTAAGATAAAACAGTGGGTTCAATAGACTGATGTTACATAGGAGAGAAAAACAGAAAAATAAGCTATTTTTTATTAGTAGTAATAGTGGTAGTAATAGTAGTAAAATGATTCGTGCTCTTGTGGAACTCAGTTCCACAACTGAAAATGTTCAGATGGTATCTGTACATGTTCAGGTTACATCTAATTGTATTAATTAGATAATTGTGGGTAGATTTGCATTTTTGTAATCTGCCAGGCACCAAAAGTTGTCTTGGGCCTGGTGATTAGAACAGTGGGAATGTCAGTCTTATTACCTTTCAAGGAAACAGGTAAGGAAAAGTTTATCTAAGCCAAATGAAGCTTGAAATTCAGATAAATACTGAGGACTCTTTATTTACTCCAGCTCAGAAGTCCAATTTAAAAAGCATTTTAAAATTATTCTCCCTAAAGGCTAGGTCACACTAGCTGACGGATGCAAAACATATGCAAAAAGGACACAGCGGACGAGCAAAATTTCGGGGGTGGCTCCATCTGTTGTTATCCGCTCTCAAAAGTGCCCCAAATTTGCATAAACAGAACGGAAAACAACGGAAAGGAACGGATGTGGGTAGTACGTAGCGAGGATGGTAAGCGGCTGTTCGTAGGAAGCCTAGCGGATAGAAGCGGATGGAAGCAGATGACGCATCCGCAGGGCTTCCAGGGGAGAATTGCGAAGCAGACGCATTGTGGAAGGAGCAGATGCGTAGCGGATGACGCAGATGAATCACGGATGCCTATAGGATGCATAGCGGATGCGTAGCGGATGCGTAGCAGATGCAAAGCGTTCACTGCGCATGTGGGGAGGATGAATTGTGTCAGCTCCGCGGATATAAAAGGATGCAGCTCTCAAGCAGTCACCATTCAGAGGAAAGACCTGCTGCCAGAGAAATCTTGAAAGAACATCATGTTTCGTCAGTCTGGGAAGAAGAGAAAGCCTGTAACTATTCCTGCCAGCCTGGCAAGAAGGACAGAACCACCATCCCACCCCCTGGTGCTGACTCTGAAGCTGCTGGTGCTTCTGCTGGTGCTGCTGTTGCTGGTGGTAGTGCTCCTGGTGTTGCTGCTACTAGTGCTTCTCCTGCTGGTGCTGCTGGTGCTTCTCCTGCTGATGCTGCTGGTGCTTCTCCTGCTGCTGGTGGTGCTGCTGCTGGTGCTGCTGCTGGTGCTTCTCCTGCTGCCGCGGGTGCTTCTCCTGCTGCTGCTGGTGCTGCTGCTGTGGTGGACCAGCCCCAAGGCCGTCAAAGCCCTGCTGCTGAAGGCCCTGAAGCGCCTGCAAGAGAAGAGTCAAAGCAAGGAGAAGGGAGAGAGGAAACAGTACTCCATTTCCGAGGACCATGAGGAGGAGGTGCTGGAATGGCTGAGGGAGAATGAGTAGGCTCTATCGCGACACCAAGAGGAAGCAGGCAGCATGGAGAGACAAGGCAGAGAGCCTGGGCTACACTTCAGATGTACTCCTGGGATGATGGAAGCACATGCACACCTAGTATAGCAAGCTGCACCTGAAGAAATCTGGCCAGGCTGCTGTCAAGCTCACTGACCGGGAGATGTACGTCATGGCCAAGTGCAGCTTCCTGGAGGGTGATGTCCGCCACCAAGGAGCAGCCCCTCTATCAACCCTCTCCCTCAGACAGCCCACAGACAGCCACTCCTCTTCCAGCCAGGAGACAGCTACCGTGTCCAGGCAGGTGTCTTTGGAGGGCCCCATGGCAGAGACCCCCTGAAAGCTGCACTCCCCATGCCAGAGGGCGTGGAGGATCCCATGTCACAAATGGAGAAAGAAGAAGCAGCAGCCAGAGACCAACCCACCCCCACCCCCAGCTCCACCTCCACAGAAAGCAGGCAGAGAGGCAGACTGGTGGGCCAGAGCCACACTGTCCTGCTGGAGATCAGGGACACAGTCAAGACCAGCACAGATCTTCTCTCTCAGCTGGTCTACAGCGATATACCATCCTCAAACCGCAAGCCCTTCATCACATACGTGAGCCACACACTCATGGACCTGCCTGAGGTCCAGTACCAGGTGATGAAGGAGAAGATCACAGGACTGATGCACCAACCTCCAGGCCCAGCTGAAGCTGCTCCTACCCAGTCCAGGACTGCTCCTCCACCCCAGGCAATGTCACAACCCTTCCACGGCTTTCAACAGCCCCTCACCTACCAAGGCTACGAGTACCAGGACTTCCCACAGCAGAGGCAGCCCTTCCCAGTCCAGGCCTAGGTACATGACATGCCACAGATGCCTCACCTGACCCAGCTGCAGACCAGACAGCCCCACTACACTCTTCCTCCCTCCACCCCACAGCCAAGCCCATCAACAGAAAATCTGTCATCAGTCCTGTGCCTGACATCCCAGGTCCTTGAGGAAGGGCCTCTCAACCTCACAGGACTGAGCCAGCTCTCTGAGAGCTTCCTGAACACACCATCCCCTGTTGTACTCTTGGGGCCAGGCACCCCAATGGCGCCTCAGACCAGCACTCCAGCCACAGCCACCTCCACAGTCCCTGGCCACTCAACAGCTGAGAGTGACTCAGAGTGACTGAGAATAGTGCCAGAGATTGAGTTGTCACCTGTTCACTTTATCTTTGCTTAAAGACACTTTACTTGGTTCATTTTGCTTTTATAATAAAGTCATACAGTTTACTTAAGACAGTTGTTAACAAAGGTTATCTTTGCTTCACACACTTGGTTCATTTTATTTACTTAATAAAGTGTTAGTGAAAACTTTGAAAAAAGGGTTAAGCCTTTGTATGCTTGTGGGATAGGTAAGGATAGTTGTGGGATGGGTAAAGATAGCTGTGGGATGGGTAAGGATAGCTGTGGGATGGGTAAGAATAGTTGTGGGATGGAGTAAGGATAGTTGTGGGATGGGTAAGAATAGTTGTGGGATGGGTAAGGATAGTTGTAAGATGGGTAAGGATAGCTGTGGGATGGGTAAGGATAGCTGTGGAATAGATAAACCTCCAGTGCAAGCATAGTGGGACTGTATGGTCCACCCTCCCAGCTGCCACACATATGGCCCTTTTTTATCAATAACAATTTATTCATTGATCAACATATTTCAAAATAAGCAAAGCTCTTTATTAATGCCCTATTCATTGTAGGACCACTCAACATACATGGCACAATCTCATCAGTGTTATGAGACAGGCTCAAGGAAGCATCCATTAATCATCTATCATCCTGTCTTGCCACTCCACTGCTCCAGCTGGGGAGTTGCACCAATGTTTCAGGAAGTTGACCTGCTTCTTCCTTTCACGTGAAGCTCTGTTGGGGCCTTGTATATCCACAGTGTCTATCAGGTTTCATCCTTGCCTCCATTCACCAGGCTCCATGTCCCCATTCCCTTGTTGATGGTCCACAAGCCTGTTCTGCAACACTGGGTAGTGGGTGCGCATGAGATTGTGCAGGATGCAGCAAGCTTCCACTATGCTCCTCACAGTCCCTGGGTGATGCTGCATGGTGGTGAGAAGTACCTAGAACCTGTTGGCCAGGATGCCAAAGGCATTCTCCACTACACATCTTGGGGTAGTTGAAGATCCTCTCTTCACGGGTGAGGTATCTGGAAGTGTCGGGCTTCATGAGGTAGGTTCTCAGGGAGAACGCGTCAGCACCCATGATGAAGTAGGGCACATCTTATGTATCATTGGGTAGGGGGTCTGGATCTAGAAAACCCATGATGAGGTTGCATTCCAGCCCATCCTTGAGGTCACTGGCGTTGTATACATGTCTATCTGAAGCAGACCCATTGCCTGAAGCATTGATGTAGATGAACTTGCAGTCAGCATCAACCATGGCAAAGAGGATGATACTGAAGAAGCCCTTGTAGTTGAAATAAGTGGACCCTGAGTTGGCTGGAGCTTTGCAGGCCACGTGCTTCCCATCTATGGCTCCAACGGTGTGGGGAAAGTTCCACCTCTGATACCACTCTTCTGCAACTTTCCTCCAGCCTTGTTCAGTGGTGGGACACTTGAGGAGCTCCTCCACGTATTCTTCGATGATGGCCTGCACCACTTCTCTGACCACTTTGCTGATGGTGTTGTGTGGCACCCTCCAGGAATACTGCATATTTTTCTATGTGGTTCCAGAGGCCAGGTGACGCAGAGTCAGTGCCACCTTCAGTCCAGGGTCCAGGGTCCAGGCTGGAATGGAAGTTGGTGCTCAGCTTGGTCAACCTGGGTCTCAGACACTCCACAACTTCGTCAAACAAGGCTGCTGGCATCCTCATGAAGTGCTGGAATGCACGAGGGTCTTCATTCCTCAGCTCGACCATCAGCTTGTCATAGAGTCCAAACTCCATTCTTCTACCGATCCATCATCGGACCCACACAACTCTTGGATGTCTCCTTCTTCCCCTTGCGTAGAAAAGGTGAAACAGTCTGAAGAGGGCTTGGTTCTGGTGTTGAATGATTGCAACTACCATAAGGAGTGTGTGATGATCCATGGTGGAGATCAGTGGATGATGTGGAAGAGCAAGAGCAAGGGTGAAGAGGTCTGTACACCACGGCTGCTGGACTGATAGTGAGATCCAAGTGATTTCCTCTCCTTTTTTTAGGAAATGTCGGTTTTCCACTAAGTGTCCTTCCACATACTCTAGGCATACTCCAGACATCCTAAATATCCGAGATACGTCCCATATACAAACGTTTTGTCCATTTTAATGCTTTATATACGAGATGCATCCGCTGACATCCTTTCTATTTCCGTGCTACTAACGCTGTGTGGACGTTCCTTGTACATTTTGCTTCCTCCCTCTTTCCGCTTTCAGCTGGAGCGGATGTGAGTTGAGGGGATGTCCAGAGGATGCCGAGAGGATACAGTGGACATGTAATGGATGACAACGGACGTAGAACATTTGTTGCCCATATGTGTCGTGGATGTACATTGTCCGCGGCAGAAAGTTCATCCGCTCAAAAAGTTGTGCAGCTCAAAACTTTTTGAGTGGATGAAATAGCAGTAGACGGACTTTTGACGGATAGAGCATATGAAACACGTACGCAGTGAGTACACAACGGATGCATCGCGTTTTCCAATGGATGGCAAGCTTTTTTGTCTGTTTTACATCTTCTTTGCATCCGTTGGTGCAATGGGACATGGGCTTAACAAGGGTATTTTTCTACATATATTACGCAGAATTCTGCAATATAAGCAAAGAGATTGTGAGACAAATTGATTCAGAGTTCTCACTAGAGGCAGAAATGGCCAGACTGAACTGTCCTACTTGAGAAACACATTTTGCAAACAGTTATCTCTAATGCCAGAAACAGGGGTGGGATTCTACCTGATCAGACCGGTTGTATAGAACTAGTTCTTACTAGGTTCAGAGAACTGGCAAATTGTGCCAATGACTGGCCACTTCTTTCCTCACCCTGCCCACTCACTCACCTGGCATGTGCGCCATCCAACTTGTGTGCCTTATGCCTTCACATAATATTTGATAAATTGCTATTTTTCTTTTTTTTTTCCCGGCCATCAGCTGTTCTGACTTTCAGCTATGCTGAGAGATTTAGATTAGCAAGAAAGCAGGAAATCATTGGATTTCTTTCTTTCTAGTTAATCTAAAAGCAGAGGTGAACCTTCTTTAGGAGTGAAGCTTCTATTTTTCAGTGCAGACTCAGGTAGCAGATTACAGAAAGATAGATTTCTGAGTGAATGTGTGATTCTGTGAGCAACTCAATCTGCTTGCCTGCTTTGCCTGATTTTGGGTAAAAGTTGCTCTTTTTTATAAAAAGATAAATATTTACATAAATATTTACAATATTTACATACAAGCCATGCCCAGTCAGTCACATGGCCACCAAGCCACACCCACAAATTAGGCCACACCCACA
>BLBF01000043.1:15767995-15786989 GCA_015471245.1 Laticauda colubrina
TCTATCTATCTATCTATCTATCTATCTATCTATCTATCTATCTATCTTTCCTTCCATCCATCCATCCATCCATCCATCCATCCATTCACCCACCCACCCACCCACCCACCCACCCATCCATCCATCCATCCATCCATCCATCTATCTATCTATCTATCTATCTATCTATCTATCTTTCCATCCATCCATCCATCCATCCATCCATCCATCCATCCATCTATCTATCTATCTATCTATCTATCTATCTATCTAGTACCCAAGCCAACAAACGGGTTGCAGCTGTTATGTTATACATAGAGATTATACCAATGTGCCATTTTCTGGTTGAATATAGGTAGGATATATATAAGATATAAACTAGCAAATTCATCCCTAAAAAATGACACACTCTTTTCAGAATGGTCTTTTTTGCCTTTGTTTTTTTTAATCAGGTTTGCATGCCATCCAAACCTATTGCGTTTTCTGTGCCTGAAAACCCATCTTCTTATGATTTAATAGCCTATGGAATCCCTCTTCCCCTTCAAAATTGGTTGTTCTGTATCTCCCAAAGCTCTTGAAGAAGAAGAAAATAAATTCCACAAAATCTAAAAACTAAATTCATGAAACAAGCTTTAATTTTGCCCTCTAATGGTGTGTTCTGTAAGAAGAAAGTGAATAATTAAGACAGCTTGGCCAGTTCCCACACTTTCTTCTACCAATCCTCCTCTACCCCTTTTGAGCAGAAACAATGCAAACAAGGCTATAATATATGAAGACAGCTATTTCAGAACAAAGCACCATGTAAAACAACCTTTTATTTATTTATTTTTTGGGAAGGGGGGGTGGAGAGACTTTAAGGATTTGTTTATATTTGAATGCAAATGTGTGTCCAAAAGGAATAGCAGAAAAGATGCAGTGTAGATCCTATAGAGTCCTTTTGAGTTTCCATAAAAGTGTAATATGTGTTTGTGTATCTGTATAGTGCCCCTTCCTCGGGTAATTTCTCAACTATTATTCACCATTGTGAGAAGACTGGCAGAAAAGAGAATAGCTCCAATTTTCACTCTAATGTGTTTGGCACACTTCCAGACGTTGAAAGGAACTGTTTGCGTGTGTGTTTGCTACAAAAGTGAGATTAGAAGCTAGGGCTTACATGCTTTATGAATAGCAGGATTCTTTTAAAAGGGGCACATTTCTGATTTCATTATTTTTTAATTCTGTAATTGCATGTAGTATCAAGGTATAAGTGAATCTGTATATAAATGTGTATATGTCATTTTCATACACACATAAAGAGCAGGATTAAATTAGCTGACACCTATGTGAGCTCTTTGGCTTGATCTAGGACACAATCATTACTTCTTGCTTTCTGTTGATATTTGCAATGATAACATATGATTGGGAAAAGATCTTATTAGTAAGGTGTTCCAATAAACACAGTGAATCTAATTATTGGGATCCAATTGCTCTAAAATGGGATCCAGTAACACAATAGAGCATTTGTTTGTCAGTGTCTAGTAGTCTTGCCATGGAACTTTGTTGCTGAGTTATACTTCATTGAATTTTATTTATTTATTTATCAAATTTCTATACCCCATCATACTTGCATCATTCTGGGTGGTTTAAAAAGAAAATGAAACAATTATATAAAAGCTATAACTAAAAAAAAAGTTAAAAACAGAATTCAAGCAGAGTTAAAAAGTAACAATTGAAAGGTTAAAAAGGCAGAAGGAGTTTTCAGTGCACCAATTGCTTGACTCTCTTAAATGCCCATACTGTTGGTCAGCAATCATAAAAAAGCATTTTTATCCCCAGGATCTGCATTTGGGTTCCTTCAAAAACACCAGGTGAGCTATTCTAGAAAATAAAATTTTAAAACTTGATGGACTTCTTTTTGATTTAATAGCAGAGCACAAATGTTTTGGATTGTGAGGTGCTGAAATCATTTGAAGAAATGGTTTTGGGTTTTTTTGGCGTGCATTTTTTGTAGTAATACATTTCAAACATTATTTAAAAGCATCAATATTAGACAATTAGCTGTGGAGCAGGTTGAACAACAAAAGAGGCAGAGATAAAGAGACTGCTGAATAGCTGAATACATTTTTAGCTATAGAAGATGCAGCCTAGATAGCTATAATGAATTGAAATTTGTTTGAAGGCACTCTGAACAGAATAAGAAGCAATAAAATAGTGAAAAGAGAAATAGTTTTAAGCTTTGTTGACAAGTTTAAGTTGAATGCATCATTGCTTATAGCCACTGTCCACCTAGAAGCTGGAATTTGAATGTGGAAATTGTTTAATTATTTGCCCTCAAGTTCATGTCAGCTCCTAGAATCCACAAAGGTAACTTTCGATAGAAGAGAATATTTCCATCTCAACTTGATCTGTGAGGTGCTCGGTGCTGTCTCAACTTGGTTGTTTTGTTACAGATATTTCATTACCCAAGGAGGTAACATAATCAGCATTATTACCTAGTTGGGGAATGAAATATCTGCAAGTAAACAACCACATTCAGAGAGCACCAAATACCCCAACCCAAAGACAGATTTTTTTTCTCTTTACAATCTGTTTTAAGTTATGTGTCCATTGCCATTATAATTTAGTCTATTCACCTTGGTCATCCTCTTCTTCCTTCCTTTTTCCCCAGCTACAGAGTCTTTTCCAAAGAGTTGGTCTTCACATAATATCTCCTAAGTAGGATAGTTTGAGCCTGAGCACTTGTGCCTCTTTTAATAAAAGTATGTATCAATCCTTAAGTGTCATGCCAGAATGCTGGAAAGTACCCAATGTATTAGCAACAATTAAATTGTTAAGAAACAGAACAACATGTTTTCATCAAGAGGAATCAATTTATTTTTTTGCAAAATAGAATAAGTGTTCCTCACTAAACTTAGAACTCTTTGAAATTGTCAATAAGCATGCAAATTGGAATGATATGATAGACTTTATTTTCTTGTGCTTTCAAAAAGTTTACAGTCAAGTTTTTTACCCAAGGCTCCTGACTAAGCATAGAATTTGTGATTCATGAAGAAAAATAGTCTTATTAATTGCTTAGAAAATGAAAAAAATATAGAAGAGAAATAAATAGGTGTCTCCCACAAAGGGGTCATATAAGACATAGAGTATTCCAGGGATCTGTAATAGGACCAAGAATTAAGAGAGCAGTGAAGCCCCTCACCCCCTTTGCTGAGTATCAAACCTTGAAGATCTAATTTTTAAAAAGTTTCAAAAAATCAGGGGTTTGACTCTGTTCCCCTTAATCCATTTGGAATCATTGTACAGGTAATCCTTGAATTCACTTCCCAGCTAGCTGGGAAGGTTGAAATGACAAACACCTGATCCAAGAACATGCAATAGTCATAAATTTGTTTGTTTGTTACTTTATATTTATATCAGAAAACTTGTATGACTGCCAAATTTGACTCTGGGTAGCTTACCAAGATAAAAGCCCAATACAAAAATATTAGGAAAAAAAAACATGCCAGTTGCCAAAACCTGAGTTTTGATCATATAACCATGAGGATGCTATGATTATCCTAAGTGCAAAGTAGTAAATCACATTTTTTAGGGCCATTGTAATTGTGAAAAGTTGCTAAATCAATTATTGTAAGTCATGGATTACCTGTAAGAAATGAAACCACATTTTAATAAATTTGTACAAAGGAGATTTGAGAAATCTTCATTCTTCTCAAGGTCCATTTCCTTGGGAAGAGGAATTAAAACAAATTGTGAAATGTTCATGAAAATAAGAGTATGGTGTTCTAATTCAATCAGGCTCAGCTGTGAGATTTTTTTTTAACCTTGTAGGAAGTTTCCCTACCTTATGGGTAGTCTATGCTGGAGAAGAACTCCAACAAGTTAGACAATTTAGGTAGGTGCATAGAAACTGGGAAATTGTTCCAATGGATAAAAGACAAATATACAAGTAGTGTAGAATTCTAAGATAATAAATATATTATTATCTTAATCTATCCTGCTTTTAGATAAACACTAATGGTACATAAATTATTAAAAAATATATTATTTCAGTCAAAATATGTCCAAAGGTTTGTGATCTAAGTTAGCCTCTTTGAAACTTATTAAATAGAACAAATGTTCTATTTAACAATAGTCTGGTAAAATAGTCTGGTAAAATAAAATGGATGTTGATATACTTTAACA
Source organism: Laticauda colubrina (assembly GCA_015471245.1). NCBI lineage: Eukaryota > Metazoa > Chordata > Lepidosauria > Squamata > Elapidae > Laticauda > Laticauda colubrina. The sequence continues at coordinate 15,772,136 of BLBF01000043.1, forward strand.
ATGATATGGATGCTTTGAGATACATGATAAATATATGTTTGCTCTAGGTATAGAATTTAATAATTTCCAGGCCCACTGAAAATACACTGTGCAACAGAATTAATCTACTTCTATTTATTCAGTAAGAAATTATTTTGAAAAGGGAGTGGAAGTACAGGATTAATGTCACTTTCTGCCCCTGTTTATGAAACAAGAAATTATCATACCCATTTTACAGAGAGGAAATTGAAGCCATACATTGTGGTTTGCTACTGTATGCAACTTTTTAACATCTGATATTGCAACTTGCTTATCTTTATCATCAAGAACTCACGGCAAGGGGAAGAAAGTCAAAGCAGGGTAAAAAAAATCAATTTACTTAGCTGAGGTATAAACAGTTCTCATAGGAAAAGGGAAAAAACATGCAAAAACATATTCTTTCAGCCCCTGAAAGATTACAAAGATTACAAAGCAGGTCTAAGTTAACAAATTACATGTTTCATTTCTTTTACCTCATGGGTAGATGAGCATCCTTTGGTATCCCAATATTTGCTGAACTATAATTCCCACATGACAGGTAGGATTGCTGGGTGATGTATTTCAGGAATATCTATGGAAAAGGACTGTAGATTACTTAATCATACAGCCTTGGTCATTCCCATCTAACATCTGCTTTTAAATGTTTGAATGTTTTGTTTATTCATTTATTTACTTAAAGTATCTTCTGAATATTTGAATGATAGCAGTAACCTGTAATAAATTGGAGCCTGATTATTGTAATTCTGAATAGAACTACATATGAAAAAAAAGGGAGATTCCAGGCAGGATTTCCCACATGTATAGAGATTTAGTATAAACAATTCTTCTTTTTGGTGGCAATGTTCCCTGTTTTTTTCTTCTCTGTCCTTTACATGACAGTCCATTTTTCAGAACACATTATGAATCTTTTGAAATCCACTATGTTTTATTCAACTACCTGAGGTTCTTTGAAAAAATAATCTAATTTCAAACAAGTTAGAAAGTCAGTACCATAACTTTTTCCCACTAATATAGTTTCTTACTGAATCCCTCCTTACTATTCTCAATCCAGTTAAAGTTTGCATTTAAGTGTGAATGTTGTGAGATCCCAGTTTATGTGATGAATTGGATCTGCTCTAAAGGCCACCAACTAACATTGTCATCCAGTTTGCTACCATTTTTAGAAGGAAATGGTTTTATACAACTGGGTTTAAGTTAACATTAGCGTGAGTGTTTCTGCAAAAAAAATGTAAGCATTGCTTTTTGCTAAGTTTCTGTGGCCCCATATCTTTTTTCTGAGTGAACATTCAAGGCAGCTCACCAGTAGAGCTTAGAAGTGAATGCTTTCACCAGCTGCAGAAATAGATGATCACAGAAGTCAAAGGTTATATTTATTAGTCATGCTAATAGCACCAATAGCTCAATCTTCCATAGATTTTCCCAAGATTTCTCCTAAAACTGTTTAACCATTGGGGTTTTATATGTCTCATTATAGCACATTTCATTAACAAAAATACATATTGTGTGAAGAAACTATCTAAATTTAGTTCTGAAACTGAAAAAGAGAAATGTTAGAATCAGAGGGTAGTAGGGCATTTTGAACTTACCATATCAAGTAAAAATACTTGATATCTGTAAATTTATCAGTTGCATTTTTACATCATAAGTAAGCCATCATGTTTTGTACACCTTACTTCCAGCAGCTTTGGCAATAGTGAAGGAATTGATGCAAGTTATATTTCAGAAAGATCTGACAGAACACAGTTCCTTCATTATGTTGAGTTTCTGTCTTAATTCCATCATCCTTCTTTTTTAACTTTTGGCCACCCTTACTCCAGTTTTATTCCTTCCCTATATTTGGGTTTTGTTTTCTTTCTTAGCAGGTGTTTTTAGACAGGTATGGCATACTTTTTTTTTTTTTAAATTAACCTTCTGGAAATCCTGAAAAGTATTTGGCTCCTCATTAAAGTTGGAGTATTTCCAACAGTTTCTAGGTTGAATGGGTTCATTAAATTATTGAGGGAAATCCTTGAATGTCCTCCATGAAGTCAAAGAGAAGAATAATGTACATATTTATCCATAAACAGGAAATAAAATTCAACAGGGAAATGGTTTACAGTATATAGCAAAGTAGAATTCTAGCCAGTTACTTTGTGCGGGTTGGCTGGTTTGTTCTGCGGAGAAAAGTAAAACAAACAAGTCTTGCCATAGACTTATTTTAATTCTTTATAACATGTTACTCTCAAGCACCTCCCCTCCAAAAAAAAAGACTCATTCTTCTGGTCTTTGAAGACTATTGCTTTGGAGCTTGATCCTTTTGGAGCTTGAGATTACAAAAAAATATTGTATTGCATTGTCATGCAATTATGCTGAAGTAGTTTGCTCTAAACCAGAGTTTTTGAAACTTGATGACTTAAACATTATGGACTTCAATTTCATAATTCCCAAGCCACCATGTTACCATGTCTGAAAAATATATACTTATCTAAAGGCCCGGTCCCACTGGCCGACGGACGCAAAATGTATGCATAAAGGACACAGCGGATGAGCAAAATTTCGGGGGTGGCTCCATCCGTTGTCATCCGCTCCAAAAAGTGGTGAAAATTTGCATAAACAGAATGGAATAGACCAGAAAAGAATGGACGTGGGTAGTATGTAGCAGGGATGTTAAACGGATGTTAAACAGATGTTCATAGGAAGCCTAGTGGATGACAGCGGATGGAAGTGGATGACACATCTGAAGGGGTTCCGGGGGAGAATTTCAAAGCGGACGCATAGTGGAAGGGGCGGATGCATAGCGGATGAAGCGGATGCATCATGGACACCTATAGGAAACAAAGGGGATGCCACGTGGATGTATATTGGATGCAAAGCGTTCACTGCACATGCAGGGAGTATGAATTGTGTCACCTCCATGGATATAAAAGGATGCAGCACGCATGCAGTCAGCATACAGGGGAAAGACATGCTGCCACATACATCTAGCAGGAACACCATGGTTTGTCAGTCAGGCAAGAAGAGGAAGGCCATGCCTACTTGTTCCAGCCCTGGCAAGAAGGACAGAACCAGCATCCCACCCTCTGGCACTGACTCTGAAGCTGCTGCTGCTGCTGCTGTGGTGGATCAGCCCCAAGGCCCTCAAAGTCCTGCTGCTGAAGGCCCTGCTGCTCAAGACCCTGAAGGCCCTGCTGCTCAACCCCTGAAGGCCCTGCTGAAGCCCCTGCCAGAGGGAGGAAGAGGCAAGGGAAGCAGAAGGGAGAGAGGAAACAGTACACCATTTCTGGGGAGCATGAGGATGAGGTGTTGGAATGAGTACCTCTGGAGAAAGGGCCACAGACTTTATTGCGACACCAAGAAGAAGCAGGCAGCTTGGAGAGACAAGGAAGAGAGCCTGGGGTACACTGCAGAAGTACTCCTTGGATGGTGAAAGCACATGCACGCCTGGTATGGCAAGCTACACCTCAAGAAATCCAGGCAGGCCGCTCTCAAGCTCACTGACTGGGAGATGTACGTCTTGGCCAAGTGCAGTTTCCTGGAGGGTGAGATCCGCCACTGAGGAGCAGCCCCTCTGACACCCCTCTCCCTCAGACAGTCCACAGACAGCCAGTCCTCTTCCAGCCAGGAGCCAGCTACCCTGTTCAGGCAGGTGTCTTCAGAGGGCCCCATGTCAGAGACCCCCCCGACAGCTGCACTTCCCATGCCGGCAGACTTGGAGGATCCCGTGGAGGATGATGCCCTGCTGTCACAAATGGAGGAAGAAGCATCAGCCACCAGAGGCCAACACCCCCCCACCCCCAGCTCCAGAGGATGCAGGCAGAGAGGCAGACTGGAGGGCCAGGACCACAGTGTGCTGTTGGAGATCAGAGACACAATGAAGACCAGCACAGAACTTATCTCTCAACTGGTCCACAGCAACATACCATCTTCAGACCAGAAGCCCTTCATCACCTACATGAGCCAGATCCTCAGGGACCTGCCCGAGGCCCAGTACCAGCTGATGAAGGAGAAGATAACAGCACTTCTGCACAACCCTCAAGGCCCAGCTGAAGCTGCTCCTACCCAGTCCAGGTCTGCTCCTCCATCCCAGGCGATGTCAAAGCCCTTCCATGGCTTTCAACAGCCCCTCACCTACCAAGGCTATGACTACCAGGACTTCCCACAGCAGAAATAGAACTTCCCAGTCCAGGCCCAGGTTCATCGCATGCCACAGGTGCCACACCTCACCCAGCTGCAGACCAGACAGCCCCACTATACTCCTCCCAACCCTACCTCCACCCCACAGCCAAGCCCGTCAATGGACAATCTGTCATCAGTATTAGGCCTGACATCTCAAGTCCTTGATGAAGGGCCTCTCAACCTCACGGGACTGAGTCAGCTCTCTGAAAGCTTCCTGAACACACCATCCCCTGTTGTACCCTTGGGGCCAAGCACCCCAATGGTGCCTCAGACCAGCACTCAAGCCACAGCCACCTCCACAGTCCCTGCCCGCTTAACAGCTGAGACCGTGGACATGACTCAGAGTGACTGAGAATATTGTCAGAGACTGAGTTGTACTTGTTAAGTTTACCTTTGCTTGAGACACTTTACTTGGTTCATTTTGCTTTTTTAATAAAGTTATAAAGTTTACCTAAGAAAGTTAATAAAGGTTATCTTTGCTTAAGACACTTAAGACACCTTTCTTGGTTCATTTTGCTTATTTGATAAAGTCATAAAGTTAAGAAAATTAATAAAGATTATCTTTGCTTAAGACACTTTACTTGGTTCATTTTGCTTTTTTAATAAAGTCATAAAATTTACCTAAGAAAATTAATAAAGGTTGTCTTTCCTTAAGACACTTGGTTCAATTTTTTTACTTAATAAAGTTTTGGTGAAAACTTTGAAAAAATGGTTAAGCCTTTGCATGCTTGTGGGATAGATAAGGATAGTTGTGGGAGAGATAAGGATAGTTGTGGGAGAGATAAGGATAGTTGTGGGATTGATAAGGATAGTTGTGGGACAGATAAGAATAGTTGTGGGATAGATAAACCTCCAGTGCAAGCATAGTGGGACTGTATGGTCCACCATCCCAGCTGCCACACATATGGACCTTTTTTATCAATAACAATTTATTCATTGATCAACACATTTTACAATAAACAAAGCTCTTTATTAATGCCCTATTCATTGTAGGATCACTCAACATACATGGCACAATCTCATCAATGTTATGCAACAGTCTCAAAGAAGCATCCATTAATCATCTATCATCCTGTCTTGCCACTCCACTGCTCCAGCTGGGAGTTGCACCAGTGTCTCAGTAGGTTGTGCTGCTTCTTCCCTTCACGTGAAGCTCTGTTGGGGCCTTGTATATCCACAGTGTCTATCAGGTTTCATCCTTGCCTCCTTAATTAAAAAGTTGCTTACCTTTATCCCCATCCTTGAGTGGTTACATTTGTCCAATTATGAGACATCCTTTTGTTATGGGAACATTCCATCTCTTTCTCAAGCACCTGCAGTGGTGACCTTGGTGGTTTCTCTCACAATCAGTCTCAGCATTCTATTTCACCCTTCCCCCCCCCCCAGTTCATTGTCAAGTTGAAAAACATTAAGATTTGAAAGAAGCAAAGCAGTTCAATCCTGACACCTGCATTTCTGGTCTTTTGCATTACACTGCAGTCATATGATCATGATTTATATGTTTGTTTGTTTTTAAAGGAAACTGATATTTACTTCCAATTTCCAGGGAAACTGCCTCACAGTGAACCATGGGTTAGTTCAATGACCATTTTACAAGTATTTAGTTTACAACTACTGCATTCATCAATCACCACTGCAAAAAACTGGGCCCAATCTTGTGGTGCCCATCATGATCATGATGCCATGGTTGTGAGGCTCAATCACAATCATAATTGCAATCATTAGCCTCCAAATAAAGAATATACTGCTCAGAGTATCAATCATGTAAGGTAAATTAAACTGGGAGAGAGTGATTGTCTAGAATCAATCATTGAACTTCCACAGCTGAGATTGAATTTGAGCTGAGGTCAAAGATCAAAACCATTATATCTCACATGAAGACATTAGCCAAATATATTGAATTTATTTAAAGCTCACATATTTGCTTGTATTATGCTGCTTGTGTTCAATTTTCCCCTGTAGGAGGAGGCAAGACTGGATCAGAAAGAAACAACAATCAAATTCTAATTAAACTCAGGCCTGTTCATTCCTTCAATAGCAATAACCATCCAGAGCACAAATTGAGCTACATTTATAGGATAAGTGACTACAAACAGATTACCCTTCCGATCACATAGTTGTAACTCATTACAAATCAATAGGATGCTAAATTAAAACCTGCTCATTTATATCTGACAGATTATGTCCTAGGACAAAAAGAGGCAATATTAATCCCCTCTGGCTATAATAATCATCAACAAATGCTGATGCTTCCCCCCCCCCTTTCAGATCATAAATCACTATAACATGAACTAAAATTTCAGAGAAACGTGGCTTGAATAGCAGGCAGATGCTGTTATTTCTAGGGATATCTTAAGCAGAATGGAGAAAGAAATTTGCTGAATAAATAAAGTTCATGCTGATGATGCAACTACTGAATGGTGAGGTGTACGTGAACACTCACACAAAAAAACACACACTTCAAATCAGCTGCTTTTGAAATTAAGAAACTTCCTTCTCTAGTACTGTAGAAACCAGATTCAATAAGACATCTCCAGCAAATTGATCGGATATCTTAGAAATACTATGTCTCTGCTCTTGTTTTTAACTGGGTAAATGGGCCTTGTCAACACCTCTCTACAAGAGGGAATTCAAGTCCTCCCCTCTTTAAACCAACCTCACATGTAAAAGCATGCAAATGTATGAGATTCAAATTGTACTTACATATAGTTTAACATTTTAATATGTGGGCAATATCATGCTAGAATAGAAATGACATCCTTATTCCAGGAAAATTTGAATTTTCATTTCTACCTTTTGGGGGGAAATGTGTTGGTTCATTCTTTATTTACTGGTCTTGCTTCTAACTCCCCGGAGTTTACAGAATTCCACAAAACCATAATTATACAAAAGCATAAAACATTGTATAGGAAACATCCTCACTCAGCAAAACCAGACATTGTATTGGGACTTCTTAAAAACTCTGCAAAAGAGTTCTATCTTCAGGGTCCTCCAGAAGATTTTATTTTTATTTTATTTATTTATTTTTGTCAATTGCTTACAAGATAATAGGTATAAGTAAAAACATAGCTATGAATACATGGATACATATAAGAAAAATAAAAGAAATAAAAGAAGCAATAGGACAGGGATGGTAGGCACATTGGTGCACTTATGCATGCCCCCTACAGACCTCTTAGGAAAGGGCTGTGGTCAATAGTAGACAGTCTAAGGTTAAAGTTTTTAGGGTTTGGGGAAAAAAAACCACAGAATCAGCTAGAATATTCCAGACATTGACCACTCTGTTGCTGAAGTAGTATTTCCTGCAATCAAGTTTGGTGCGATTAATCTTGAGTTTGTACCTATTGTGTGCTCTTGTGTTGTTATGGTTGAAGCTGAAGTATCCATTGACAGGTAGGACATTGCAATGTATGATTTTATATACTATACTTAGACCAGACTGAAGCCAGTGTAAAAAACCATTTTCTTGGTCTAGAATTTCAAGTCTAGTGGCATAAGGTATTCTGCAATGAGTACAGGAGTGGAAAACTCTTCTTGTGAAATATTTCTGGACTTTCTCAACTGTGCTAATATCAGATACGTAATGTGGGTTCCAGACGGATCAGCTGTTTTTGAGTATTGGTCTAGCAAATGTTTTGTATGATCAAGTTATTTGTGTAATATTACCAGAGAAAAAGCTACGTAAGATTAGGTTAACAACTCTTTTAAAGCCTTTTTTGTTATGTAGTTACAGTGGGCTCTAGCACTTAGATCATTAGAGATTAGTACTCCAAGATCCTTGACAGAGTTCGGATCATCAACAAGGTTTTGACTATTCAGCCTGTATTTTATTTTATTTTATTTTTTTCTTTTTTTTTGCCAATATGTAGGACATTACAGTTATTTGTTGAGATTTGAAGTTGCCATTTGCTTAACCATTCGATACATAGTCAAGGTCTTTTTGAAAGGTAAAAATATTGTCTGTGCTGTTGAACAGCTTTACATCTTCAGTGAAGAGAACAGTTACTCTTGATATGATCACAGAGGTCATTTATGTAGAGTTTGAAAACAGTTGGTCCTAGAACACTGCCTTGGGGGACACCACTGTTGACAGGTACAGAATTGGATAGGACACTCCCAATTTTGACCATCTGTTGTCTCTTTGACAGGAATACTTCTTTCCAGTTATGCAGGTATCAAGAGACACCATAAGGTTTTAGTTTTAGGAGTAATTTGTCATGTACCACTGAATCAAAGGCTTTACAGAAGTGTATGTAGATTGTGTTTATTGCTTTGCCCTGATCAAGTTGTATAATACATGTTTTTGCAGTGTTAAGGCCTTGTCACACTGGCCGACGGATGCAAAATGTTTGTAAAAAGGACACAGTGGATGAGCAAAATATTCCATCCATTGTTATCTGCTCTCAAAAGTGCCCCGAATTTGCATAACCAGAGCGGACAACATGGAAAGGAACAGGAGAGGACGTAGGACAGATGGAAAGTGGATGCTCCACGGAAGCCTACCGGATGGAAGTGAATGGGAGCAGATGGCACATTCGCAAGGCTTCCGGGGGAGCACAGCAAAGCAGACGCGGAACGGAAAGAGCGGATGCAGTGTGGATGCCGAGTGGATGAAGCGGATGCAGAGCGGAAGCCTAGCGGAAGCCTAGTGGATGCCTAGCATTCACTGCGCATGCGGGGAGGATGCATTGCATTCGCCCCGCGGATATAAAGGGAAGCAGTTTGCAAGCAGGTCACCATTCAGAGAAAAGACCTGCTTCCAGAAACAGCTCTCCAGCCAGCCAGCCAGCCAGCCAGCCAGCCAGCCAGCAACCCAACAACCATGGGGAAGAAACGGAAGCCTCTGCCATCTGCTGCCAGCCCTGGCAAGAGGGACAGGGCCACCCTCCCACCCCCTGGCCCTGACTCTGCTTCTGCTGGGGATTCTGCTGCCCGGGCTCGCTCTTCTGGTGCTGGGACTTCTGCTGATGCTGCTTCTGGAGGTGGTGCTTCTGCTGATGCTGCTTCTGGTGGTGGTGCTTCTGCTGGTGCTTACTCTGCTGATACTGCTTCTGGTGATGGTGCTTCTGCTGATGTTTACTCTGCTGGCACTGTTCCTGGTGCTGGTGTTTCTGCTGGTGCTTACTCTACTGGCACTGCTCCTGGTGCTGGTGCTTCTCCTGGTGCTTATTCTGCTGGCACTGCTCCTGCTCCTGGTGCTGGTGCTTCTGCTGGTGCTTACTCTGCTGGCGCTGCTCCTTGTCCTGCTGGTCCTGCTGGTGCTCCTGGACCTGCTTGTACTCTTGGTCCTGCTCGTGCTCCTGGTCCTGCTCGTGCTCCTGGTCCTGCTTGTGCTCCTGGTGCTCCTGGTCCTGCTGGTGCTCCTGGTCCTGCTGGTGCTGGTCCTGCTGCTGCTCCTGCTGGTCCTGCTTTTCCTGCTACTGTTGTTGCTGCTGGTGGTGGTGGTGTGGTGAAGCAGCCCCTACAACCTCGAAGCCCTTCTGATGAGGGCCCATATGGCCCTGCCAAAGGGAGGAAGAGGTAGACGCATGAACGGGAGAGGAGGCAATACACAATCGAAGAGGAACATGAGGAGGAGGTACTGGAGTGGCTGAGGGAGACTGAATATCTTTGCCGGAAGGGACACAGGCTCTACAGGGACACCAAAAGGAAACAGGCTGCTTGGAGAGAGAAGGAGGATAGCCTGGGCTACATTTCGGAGCTGCTCCTTGGATGGTGGAAGCACATGCACACCTGGTACAGGAAGCTGCACTTCAAGGAATCTGGCCAGGCCACGGTCAAGCTGATGGACTGGGAGACCTACGTGATGGCCAAGTGCAGCTTCTTGGAGGGTGAGATCTGCCACCGAGGAGCAGCCCCTCTCACAACCCTCTCTCTCAGGAAGCCTGCTGAGAGCCAGTCCTCTTCTGGCCAAGAGTCAGCTCCTGTGTCCAAGCAGATATCTGTGGAGCGTGCCACGACAGAGACCCCCCCGACAGCATGGAGGACCCCCTGATGCAGTGGGAGCAAGGAGAGGGCACTTCCACCACAGCCCAACCCGCATCCACCCCCAGGTCCACCTCCACCAAAAGGCAGAGAGGCAGACTGGAGGGGCAGAGCCACACTGTCCTTCTGGAGATCAGGGACACCATCAGGAGCAGCGTAGATCTCCTCTCTCAGCTGGTACACACCGATGCCCCATCCTCCAACCACAAGCCCTTCCTCACCTACGTCAACCAGACCCTCATGAACATGTCAGAACCCCAGTACCAGTTCGTGAAGGACAGGGTCACCGATCTTCTTCACAACCCTCCAGACCAAGCTGAACCTGCTACCACCCAGTCCAGGCCTGCTCCTCCACCCCAGGTGATGTCACTGCCCTTCCAAGGCTTTCCACAGGCCCTCCCCTACCAAGGCTATGGCTACCAGGAGGTCCAGCAGCACAGGCAGCCCTTCCCAGTCCAGGCAAAGGTACATCAGATGCCACCGGTGCCACTGATGCCACTGATGCCATCCACGCCACCAATGCCAGCCACGCCAGTCCTCACCCAGCTGCAGACCAGACAGCCCCACTACACTGCTCCTTCCTCTACCCCACAGCCAAGCCCGGCCTCAGAACATCTGTCATCGGTATTGGGGCTGACACCCCATGTCATGGAGGAAGGGGCTCTCAACATCACGGGGCTGAGCCAGCTGTCTGAGAGCTTCCTCAGCACACAGTCCCCTGTTGTCCTCTCAGGGCAAGGCACACCAGTGACGCCTCAGACCAGAACTCCAGCAGCAGCCACCTCCACAGCACCTGAACCCTTCAACCCTGAGATGATGGGAATGCCTCAGACTGACTGAGAAGAGTGCCAGAGACTGGGTGGCTACCTGTTGACTTTATTTTTGCTTTGGACACTTGACTTGGGTTATTTTTCTTTTACAGCTTTTTATTAATAATGATTATCTTTGCTTCACACACTTGCTTCATTTATTTTTGTCAATAAAGTCTTGGTGGAAACTTTTAGAAATGGTTTAAGCCTTTGAATGCTTGTGGGATGGGTAAGGATAGCAGTGGGATGGGCAGGGATACCTGTGGTATGGGTAATAGCTGTGGGATGGTCAGGGATAACTTTGGGATAGGTAATAGCTGTGGGATAGATAAACCTCCAGCACAAGCATAGTGGGACTGTATGGTCCACCCTCCCAGGTGCCACACCTATGGCACCTGGGAGGTATGGCCCTTTATTATCAATAATAATTGATATATTATATGGCCCACAATTATATATCAATAATTGATATATTATATTATATTATAATAATTGATAATTATTATAATATCATATATTATAATAATTGTATGGCCCTTTATTATCAATAATAATGTAATTATTCATCCACACATGTCAACATAAACACAACTCTTTATTTAATGCCCTATTCATTGTAGGCCCACCCAACATACATGGCCCAATCTCATCAGTGTGATGAGACAGGCTGAAGGAAGCATCCATTAATCACCTTTCATCCTGCTCCAGCTGGGGAGTTGCACCAGTGTTTCAGGAGGTTGTGCTGCTTCTTCCCTTCACGTGAAGCTCTGTTGGGGCCTTGCACATCCCGAGTGTCAATCAGGTTTCGCCCTTGCCTCCATTCCCCAGGCTCCATGTCCCCACTGCCTTGTTGGAGGACCACGAGCCTGTTCTGCAACACTGGGTAGCTGGTACGCATGAGATTGTACAGGATGCAGCAAGCTTCCACGATCCTCCTCAAGGTCTCTGGGCGATGCTGCATGGTGGTGAGAAGTACCTGGAACCTGTTGGCCAGGATGCCAAAGGTGTTCTCCACCACCCACCTTGCCCTGGACAGCCTGTAGTTGAAGATCCTCTCTTCATGGGTGAGGAATCTGGAGGTGTAGAGCTTCATGAGGTAGGTTCTGAAGTTGAAATAAGTGGACCCCAATTTGGCTGGAGCTTTACAGGCCACGTGCTTGCCATCTATGGCTCCAACGGTGTGGGGGAAGTTCCACTTCTGATACCACTGCTCTGCAACTTTCTTCCAGCCTTCTTCAGTGGAGGGGCACTGGAGGAGCTCCTCCAGGTATTCTTCGATGATGGCCTGCACCACTTCTCTGACAACAATGCTGATGGTGGTGTTGTGTGGCACCCTCCAGCCGTACTGCATGCTCCTGTAGGTGGTCCCAGAGGCCAGGTGGCGCACAGTCAGTGTCACCTTGATCCCAGGGTCCAGGTTGGGCCAGATGTTGGTGTTTGCCTTGGTCAACCTGGGTCTCAGCCGCTGCACAACTTCAACAAACATGGCTGGAGGCATCCTCATGAAGTTCTGGAATGCACGAGGGTCTTCATTCCTCAGCTCCACCATCAGCTTGCTGAACAATCCGTACTCTGCTCTTCTCCCGATCCATCTTCGGACCCAGACACTTCTTGGCCGCCTCCTTTTCTTCCCATAGAACAGGTGAAAGAGCCTGTAGATGGCTTCACACTGTTGCAGAACGATGGTGGCTACCAAAAGGAGTGTGTTACGATCCATGGTGGAGATGACTGGATGCTGTGGAAGAGCCAGAGCCAGATGAAGGCTGCAGAGGTCTGCACAGCAGGGCTGCTGGACTGCAAGTGAGATCCAGGTGAGTTCCTCCCCCTTTTTATAGGCAATATAGGTTTTCCACTATGTATCCTTTTGCATCCTGTAGGCATCCTCTAGACATCCTTAATATCTGAGATAGGTCCCCTCTGTGAATGCTTTTTCCATTTTAAATGCTTTCTTTGCGAGCTGCATCCGCTTTCATCCTTTCTCCGTCCGTGCTACTAAAGCTGCGTGTCTGTTCCGTGTCCGTTTTGCTTCCTCCCTGTGTCCGTTTTCCACTGGAGTGGATTTGAGTTGCACGGATGCACAGCGGATGCCTAGCGGATGTAGCGGACATATAACGGATGACGACGGATGTAGAATGGATGTTCCCCGTATGCATTGCAGATGCAGAATGGACGCATTGGATACATTTTCTGCTCAAAAAGTTTTGTGCAGCTCAAAACCTTTTGAGTGGATGGAACCTCAGTCGACGGATGCTGGATGGATAGAGAGGATGAAAAATGGAGGCAGTGAGTACAGAATGGAGGAATCGCGTTAACCAACGGATGGCAAGCGTTTCTCTCCGTTTTACATCCTGTTTCCATCCGTTGGTGCAGTGTGACATGGGCTTAAGAGTTGCAGATTACATGGTAGCTTTCTCTGAAACCAAATAGTTTATTAGAGAGTAAGTTGTTTGTTTCTAAGTGGAGGATGATGGATTGGTTAATAATTGATTCCATGACTTTACAGGTGACACAGCACAAAGAGATTGGTCTGTAATTTTCAACAAGGCTGGGGTCTCCCTTTTTGAAAATGGGAGTGACCATGGCTTGTGGCCATAGTTTTGGCAAGGAGCTGGTCCTGAAAGATTTTTCAATGATTATGTTTAGAGGTTCGGCTATGGCACTGGATAGCTTTTTTTAAGAAGTAGGCACGTATTATGTCCGGTCCAATAGATAGAGATGGTTTTAGATTGCGTAGTGGTTTTTCAACATTGTCTTCTGTAAAATCGATATGTATTAGATCATTGTAGTTGTCTTTGGTTTGACAAGGAAATATTGGGCATGATCCATTGCTGTTTACAAATACTGAGTCAAAGAATGTGTTAAAGAGGTTTGCTTTAATAGTGTCATCGTTGCAGTTTTTACCATTAGGTCCTTTCAGGGTTGGGATGGACCTTGAGTCTTTTAGTTTGTTGTTTACAAAATTGTAGAAAGTGCAGGTGGAATTGGTGGAATCGGTGTATAGAAGGTTTTCTTTTTGTTTAATGTGATAATTAAATAAATTTATTAATTAAATTAATATGATAATTAAATTGCTAAGGATCATTCAGATCTCAAGGGGCATATTCAGACAATATGACTGAAAATAACAGATGTATTGGTTCCATCTGGATTGGACAATCACCCACATACATACATATACATGCATATATACATACTATGTTTCTCCAGCAATACAGCCTCCACCAATCGGAAGGCCCAGCATGATTTCTAGGCATGAGGTGAAATTAAGCCCTGCCCCCAAAATTTAGGCCTATTTAAATCATGTGTTTCCCTGCCATTTTTCACATCATTCGTTAGAACTACACTAAGTGAAGAATAATGGGCGAGGGAAGGGTGGGGGGGAGAGAAAATTTGCCTTTAGGAGTGGCTTGCAGGTAGCCTAGGATAGAATACCCTGATAGCTGATAGAAGCTCCCTGAAGGCAGAGTCCCCAGCTGCGTCAGGGCATGGCGTGGCTACCCATGTCCCCTCACCTTTAGGGCAGTCTCTTTCAGGCAATGGAAGCTCCCCAAGTGCAGTCACCAGCCACTTCGATCGGCCGGTAGAAGCGGCCTCGGGGAGAGTGCAGACACACACACACATACACAATCCCCTTGCCGCGAGGCTGCTTCTTTCAGTAGTTGAAAGCTCCCTTGAAGGCAGAGTCCCGAGACACTTTGGGGCGAGGCGTGGCTGCTCATGTCCCCCCTCGCCTTTTGGCAGTCTCTTCTCAATCTTACATGGGAAAAGACCTGAACATACCTAGACCTACATACCTGTACCTGTTAAAATCTACGAAAATAAATGTATGTATGTATGAATGTATGTATGTATGTATGTATGTATGTATGTATGTATGTATGTATGTA
>BLBF01000043.1:15797062-15822695 GCA_015471245.1 Laticauda colubrina
AGAATAGAATAGAATAGAATAGAATAGAATAGAATAGAATAGAATAGAATAGAACAGCTTTATTGGCCAAGTGTGATTTGACACACAAGAAATTTGTCTTGGTGCATATACTTTATGTTTTCTTGGTTAAAATGGCAAATGGCAGCATAAAGGGCTTCATTCAATTTTAATGTTGCCACTGGAGATAACAAATTGTCATTTTGGACCTGATTTCATCCTTTGTTGATTTTTTTTGTTGTCAAGAGGCATAGGTGGAAGGAGACATAATTCAGTGGTTTTCTTAGAACCTAAGGTCACTTGCAATCTGGAGGTAGCTTCTTCAGGTTTAGGATTTGAGGTGTATCAAGAAAATAAACTGAAAATCATGGTGATTAAATAATCTGGAGTTAGAGTTAGAGTTAGGATTCTCCTGGACTCATGACTCCTTCTCACAAAGCAGATGGCAGTTGTGGCGAGGACATCCTTTGCATAACAGTAGATCATGCATCAGTTACCCACTCTCCTGGACAACCAAGACCTGCTCATAGTCCAAAGATCTGCTCATAGTCACCTTCCATCTTGACTACTGCAATGCACTTTACATGGGGCTGCCCTTGAAAAGCGCCCAGAATAGCAATAGCAATAGCACTTAGACTTATATACCACTTCATAAGGCTTTACAGTTGTCTCTGAGATGTTTATGGAGTCAGTAAACTGCCCCCAACAATCTAGGTGCTCATTTTACTGACCTCAGAAGGATGGCAGAAGCTCTAATTAGTTTAAAACAAGGGTCTTCAAACTTGGGAACTTTAAGACTTATGGACTTCAACTCCCAGAATTCCTGAGCTAACATGACTGGAAGAGGAATTCTGGGATTTGAAGTCCACAAGTCTTAAAGCTGTCAAGTTTGAAGACCCCTGGTTTAAAATGTAGTAATCTTCATGGTTTTATGCAAGTCTACATTTGCACCATTCATGTGTGAATTGCATTGATTGCCATCTTTCTTCAAGATTCAATTCAAGGTGCTTGTTGTCACCTTTAAAGCCCTACAGGATTGGTGCCAGATTATTTGAGAACTGTTTGTCATTTACATCTATCCAACTCACAAGGATAGGGAGGTAGGGTATATATAATACCTCCTTTTATTAAGGAAGACCACCAAGAAGGACCAAGAAGAAAGGCCTTCTTTGTGATGGCATCTTTCCTTTGGAGATAAGGTTGACTGCCACCTTGACATTTTTTTTTCCAAAAAAGTTTTATTGATTTTTTTAACAACAAACACACAAACAAAACACAAAACATGAAAAAACATAAAACATATTTTTTGAAAGCTGCCTGATCCTGGGTTACATCTCTTTGTACAGACACCAATTCAAATTAATGCTCATTTTTGTATACCGTTCCATATCTTATTACCATTCTACATTTTCTATATAGCTTCTCCCCTCTTTTAACTCTCTTAATTCTATTTTATTTATTTCATCTCAATTTAGATCATTATACTTATATCCTTTGTCTGTCCTCTTTCAGCTGTCCATTATCTTTTCTCATTAAAGCAAAAATTTTTCCTGTAATCACTGATTGGAGTATGACGCTTTTATATCTTTCCCCCAAATTTATAACACTTAATATAATACATAACTTTCATTTAGATTCTGCTTAGTACATTCTAAAGCTACATACAATATTTTAAAAAAGAAGAGATTATAAATATATGATATAATTAAAACAACAATCCATACCAATTCAATTCTATCATTAAAATTAATATTCATTTAAATCTTAAACATTTCACACATTACTTTTCAAATAAGAATCATACTTCTATGGGAATCCTTATAAATTTTACATAGTTACTTCTCCCCCATTTTACTTATATTTTAAAACATTGTATAATTAAAGTGTTCCCATTCCTTCCTAATTCAATTCTCTCATTTATTTCATTTCATTCTTTTTATTCAACAAAGTTTCACTAAATTACACTAAGTATTTTTATCCCACTTTTTAATCATATGTTGTTCCAATTTTCTAACATTATTTCAAACGTAAGCATAACAATACAATCTTATGTACCTTTGCAGAATCTCTTTTTCAGTTAATTTTTTACCCATTGTCTCTGAATAAGTCCTGTTTCTTTACCTCTTGCTCCAAACCTTTGTAGCTTCTCTTCCCTTCCTTCCTCCCTTTCTTCTTCACTCTGCCCTTTTTACCACTTTGTCTCTCCACCTCCATTTCCCTCTTCTGTGTTCCCCTTTTCTGTTGCTTTCTGACATTATATCCACTTTTCACCTTATTTTTCCCTTTTTTGATTGTTTTTTTAGGTCTTAAATTCTCCATTCTCTTTCCCCTCTTTTCCCTTTCTTCCCCAACTAAAGTTACTTATTCATTAAAGATGGCTTCTTCTTTGTCCTAGTCTTCTTGCTGCTCAGTCTTTTCTTGTAGTTTCTCATAGGTACCAATCGCCATTTCTAAGAAGTGAAAAACGGAGCCAAGAGAGCCCTTCCCTTCTTGTTCCTCTTCTTTATATTTTTTAAATTCCATTTTCAGTTCATCCACAAGTGATGCCATTGTAGAAAGAAAAATTTTTCAACAACCACCCAATTGTTTTTGATCACTCAAATATACTTTCCAGAAGTCCCAGAGTCACCAAACAGACACAAACTGTTTCATTTTACACTTTCTTCTTTTTTCACTTTCTCTTCCTGGGGTTTAGTTACAAAGTTCCAGTTAAGATACATCTTTTAGAAAACTTACAATTTAATTTTAGATTCTTTTAAATTCCAAGCAGTCTCCTCCTGCCAAATCCTGCTCTTATTCTTTTCCTCTCCCTTCCCACTTACAGCAAAAAAAAAGGTTTTTAAGTGTTCAGAAATGTTTATTGTCCCCTTGACATTTAATTTTCCAGTTTAATCACCTACTGGTGCCAAAGCGGGTTTTTCTGATTTCTCATTCTTCTCTCTTCACTGTCAGCGTAAGGAAGGAGAGTGAAAGAAAAAAAACTTTCCCTTTTCCACTTTCATTCACAGCTTCCAAATCTTCTTTGGGAGCGATGTAACTTTTATCAAATTTAAAATCCAGGATATCTCAGTTGTTGCTTCTTATCCCGGTCAGCCAAAACTTTCACTTCTTAATTTCCTTCTGTACTTTCTTTTCCAGCTGAGTGCTTCTTTGTGGCAGCCATTTCTGACCACTGCTCTTACCGCCTTTGGGAAAGGGAGTTTAGCCAGCTGAAGAGGAAAGATACGGCTTTCCTCGACCCTGTTGGAATCTCCCCCCTCTTCACCACCTTTATGGGGTGGCTTAGCCCCGAAGCCAGCTGGCTTGGAGTGCTCCAGCGGCGAGCCTAGGCAGAAACTGCACACAATCACGGATTCCTGTCTACCACCGAAGACCTGCAAACTGGAAGTCCACCTTGACATTTTTTTGAAAGACCCCAAAGAAATGGTTTTGTCATTTGTGCCAGAGTGAGTGATGTCAGGGAATTGTGCAGCCAGTGTCCAAATGAAGCCAGAGATGCTGATACAAACTTGTAGTTTTATACAAATGAACAATTTTTACATCAATATATACAGCAAACCAGATAGCCAGGCAAACAGGAGCACCATGAGGTAAATCACACAAGGAACACAGAAGAAAAAGGGGGGGAAAGGGGGGGACTCCCCTTGTACACCCATATTAACCAATCACAGCACAGATTGCCTCACACAGGAGCCAGTACTCTGCTGCCAATCAACCACAACTGTTTGTTCTGGCTCACAGCACAACCCCACTGTTCTAGCTACTAAATTTAAATAACTTAACAGTGTGTTGGGTGGCCATAAAAATGTTCTAAATAAATAAACAATAATAAGCAAGCAAAACCAGCATTATTCCTTGAAGTGTAAAACACACAAAGTTTCTGTTTCAGTTGCACTTAGTAACCTGCAGAGCATTGTTTTCCATCCCACAATATTTTCATCCTCATCCCTATTGCAGTTTCAATTATTTGTTTAAACAGAATCATAAATGTTGTACTATGACCTGGAGACCTGCAAGCCAAACAGTATAGTAATTGGTCCTCTTGTTGACCTGTCCTGACAATGTATTACTGCTGGATTGTTCTCAGAGAAAAGTGAGATCTGAACAAGAGCAGACTTGCTTGGAGAACGAATGGGAGATGCAGCACTTCTACATGCAAAATTGAAAAACAGAAAAAAGTAGGCATACGCTGCTGGGACTGGCGAGGGAAAGGAGAAACAAGTCAGAAATAGGAAAACTTTATCATTGACAGCACAAAAATGTTTAATGCTGGGATACTGTTTTATTAAAAGAGATAACTTTGTAGTGGATTGTGCTTTCAGAAGATAAAACAGCATTTTACCTAGTTATCCCAAAGGTGTTTTTTTTTCCAAAAGGCAACTAGACTTTGGTTTTTCTTGAAGACATTTTGCTTCTTATCAAAGAAGCTTCTCCATTTCTGACTGAATGGTGGAGAATGGAAGGATTTATATTCCATGCTGAAACATGCTTCTTGGAAGAAATGTCTTCAAGGAAAAACAAAGAAAATCCATCCCTGGGACAACCATGACCTGGATGGCTGAAAATTTCCATAGAGATTTTCCCAGTTAAAAGCCAGGAATAAGACAACTAAAGGCCCTTCTCCATTATTTCTGATTAGTGTTTCTCAATCTTTGCAACCTGAAGATGTGTGAATTTCAACTCTCAGAATTTCCCAGTCAATATGGCTGGCTGTGGAATTCTAGGAGTTGAAGTCCACACATTTCAAGTTATCAAGATTGACAAATATTGGTCTAAATCCATAGGTCACCTCAAGGAAATCATAATAAATTAGAAGTTATGTCAGGATATTCTAAGAAGGGAAAGTGATACTGTTTCAAAAGTGTCTTTGAATGTGCAAAAAATGATGACCCTTAACCATATTTCTAGCTTAATGAAAAGAAGGTGTAGGAGAGACATGATAGCAGTGTTCCAATATCTCAGGGGCTGTCACAAAGAAGAGGGAGTGAAGCTATTCTCCAAAGCACCTGAGGGCAGGATAAGAAGCAATGGGTGGAAACTAATCAAGGAGAGAAGCAACTAAAGCCCATGTCCCACTGCACCAACGGATGCAAAGAGGATGTAAAACTTTAAAAAAAGCTTGCCATCCATTGGAAAACGCGATGCATCTGTTGTGTACTCACTGCATACGTGTTTCATACGCTCTATCCCTCCAGCATCCATCCACTGAGATTTCATCTGCCCAAGAAGTTTTGAGCTGCACAAAACTTTGTGAACGGATGAACTTTCTGCTTGTACAATGTAAATCTGTGACATCCGAGCAACAAATGTTCTATTTCCGTTTATCATCCGTTAAACGTCCGCTGTATCCTCTCTGCATCCTCTGGGCATCCTCGCAACTCACATCCGTTGCAGCTGAAAATGGAAAGAGGGAGGAAACAAAAGGTACACGGAACATCTACACAGCATTAGTAGCATGGAAATAGAAAGGATATGCAGTGAACGATTTGCATCTGATATACATCCGCTAGGCTTCCTATGAACATCCGTTTAACATCCCCTCTACATACTACCCACGTCTGTTCTTTTCCATTCTGTTTATGCAAATTTTCACCACTTTTTGGAGCGGATGCCAATGGATGGAGCCACCCCTGAAATTTTGCTCATCCGCTGTGTCCTTTATGCATATGTTTTGCATCTGTCGGCCAGTGGGACAGGGCCTTTAGAACTAAAGAGAAATTTCCTGACAGTTAGAACTATTAATCAGTGGAACAACTTGCCTCCAGAAGTTGTGAATTCTCCAACATTGGAAGTTTTTAAAAAGATGTTGGGTAATCATTTATCTGAAGTGGTGTAGGGTTTCCTGCCTAGGCAGGGGGGTGGACTAGAAGACTTCCAAGCTCCCTCCAACTTTGTTATTCTATTCTATATAAAGCAAAGGACATATTAAATCAATGAGGATTAATTGTGCTGTGTGTATTTTTCATCCTAACACTGCTCCTGTGAGACAGATCCAACAATTGTTGCTGAATTGACTTTATTGTGTTGGCTTTATTGTGTTGGGATAGAATGATCATTCTAATATACTATGATATCAAAATGGCCCAGCAAAATTCACTGAGCTATCTGACACTGGCATCAGAATTGCTCCCAAATGAGAGATGTGTCATAATTTACCATTGCATAAATTAATTAGTCTTAACTTGTTGCTTGATTTACTGCTATGGGCTATCCTCTTTAAAATCAAGGACCCTCTACAATTATTTAATCCAATAAAGGTGAGATTTGCTGTGAAACATAGCCTTTTCTACAGCCATGAAATGGTATGAAAATATTTGGTCTCTCCAATATTTAGGAAACTTTAAACAGAAATCAGAAAGTCTTCTATATAGTACACAGTATGTCACATGGAAAGAGACAGCTTAGTGTGTCCAACTTGGCACAATAAATTCAGCATGGCCAACTCACCACAGTCAACTTAACATGGCCAACTCACCATGGGACAACTCACTGTGACCAGTTTACCATGGGACAACTTTGCTGCAGGACAACAATCCAATTAAAACAATTAAAAGATTCTTTTAATTATCATTCAGATTTTATTTGGTCTCTCCTTTTGCATCCATTCTTTAATTTTTCCATTCCATCATTTCTTCAATGTTAGTGTAACTCTTGCTCCATGGTGAATTGTCCCAAGGCAAGTTGGCTGTGGTCAGTTGTCTTGCAACAATTTGGGTGAGGTGAATTGGCCATAGCTAGTTGGCCACATCAAGTTGGCTTCACTGAGTTGTCTTAGACCCCATGTCACATATCCTAGATTGTATGTCTTGGGAAACGTATGTCTGAATTTGTGGACAATTTATGGATGATGCTTATATTTTATTCCTGCTGAGACAACTGGTCTCTTTTCCTGTGCTCAAATAGCCATAAGCTTACAACCATTATAACTGCATTCTATGCTTCTATTTCTATCAGGCTGAAAATCAAAACTGACACATGATGATTCTTCCAAACTGAGTTCTTTATTATTTCATACCTATAAGTGGAGTCCTGCAAGATTGAGTATTCTACTATCTGTATTTACAATACACTCTGTGAGCGATAAGGGAGAGATTGTCTTCATCCTTTTTCTCTCACACATAATATCGAGACTAAGTTGCCTCTTAATCATCTGAAATGCACCTCCTCACTCCTGGGAATCCAGCTCCTTATTACATTTCATCACAATTATTCAGATTATGATATTGCATCAATTATAGTAGGACTCTCCCAAAGCCCAGGAGCAGATGTTTGGCTACAATTGGTTATCCCTCTTGATAGAAAACTTTCAAAATATTATCTGGAAATAAATAGGGCCACTAGAAGTCAACAAGGTGGGGATTGGAACCTCTTAGACTTAATCTTGTTCAAATATAATACATATATATCACCTTAACCAATGGTGGGATTCAAAATTTTTTACTACCAGTTCTGTGGGCATGGTTTGGCGGGAATGGCAGGGGAAGGATATTGTAAAATCTCCAGTCAGAGGTGGTATTTGCCGGTTCTCTAAAATACTCAAAATGTCCTCTACCGGTTCTCCAGAACTGATCAGAACCTGCTGAATACCACCTCTGAACTTAACATATATTATATAGTACATATCAAAGAATCTAGCCTTTTCCAGCTTTTCTTAACCTGGACAACTTCCAAATGGGCAGATTTCAATTCCTAGAACTACCAGCAATGGAATAATATTAATGAAAAAGTCAAAAATCTACATATTTAGAATACAGAATGATAGAATTTGAAGGGACCTTTGGAGGTCTTCTAGTCTACCCCCCCTGCTCAAGCATGAGTCTCTATACCATTTCAGATAAGTGGTCATCCAGTCTCTTCTTAAAAGCTTTTAGTGATGAAGCATCCACAACTTCTGAAGGCAAACTTTTCCACGGGTTAATAGTTCTCACTGTCAGGGAATTTCTCCTTAGTTCTAGGTTGCTTCCTCCTCTTATTCTCATCGTTGGAAGTTGCTAACTTATGGAAAATTGGCCCATGCTATAATTGTACTTAGAATATGGACTTCTAGACCTGCTCCTGAACTAAAAGTTACTGCAGGGTTTCCCAAACTTGGCAACTGTAATATGTGTGGACTTCAATTCCCAGGATTCCCCTGCCACAAAAGTCTGTTTAAAAATAACTGAAAGGCAAATAACCAAGCCAAGGAACTGATCATATCAACTTTTGATGGTTTTCCTGTTACAATAACATTATTCCTGACTTAGTTTTTTCTTGTGCACAGTGATTCAACTTTTCATTCCTATAGATCCATGATGGTGAACCTATGGCATGTGTGCTGAAAGTGACATGCAAAACCATCTCTGCAGGCATGTGAGCCTTCACCCCAGCTCAGTTCCACTCCGCATGAGTGCGCTTCCCACCAGCCACCTGATTTTCGGGTATCTTCCGTGAATGCGTGGGAGATATTTGCATATGTGCAGGGGTGTGTGTGGAGAGTGGGAAGGCATGTGTATGTTCAGGGCTGTGGCTGAGTGCCAGGTGGTCCTGTGATCATGCGCAGGGTGTGGGGGGAGCATGGGGAGTCCCATATGCATGCACAAGGAGGCAGGAGGAGGGGGAGTGGGTTACACATGCATTGCATTATGGATGCAGGCACATATGCATGTTGTCCTGTGCATTAACAAGCACTTTCAGTGTGCAACCACAAAAAGGTTAGCCATCATTGCTATAGATAGTAGGGAGTTCTTTTGAAGATTACAAAATTGAAGAATCTGTCAGATCCTTAACATATATATAATTGGCTAAGTCTAATCTAATCAGTTCGGCAGATAATACTTGAATGACTTCTTTGAAAAAGAAGGCATAATGTTATAATTGAGTGTTTCTTGGCATCCTAACATTCCATCTCTTTCAAGAAGATTCACAACCAATAGCAGAACTGACCTTCATTCAATCAAGTTGACAAATGATTTCTTCAGCAAGTTCTTCTCTGTACCCAGCCACCCACTCATCCCAAACCCAGCTGTTTCCTAGAGGAATGATGCTACTTCACTTAGTTTCCTTTTTTGTATGGATAACGATTGAGAAAGTAAATAAACATAGCAGCAGCCAAACAACTGTTCAAATAACAAGGTTTCTTTCCTCATTTCAAATAAAAAAGGCAATTCCCAAAGGAAAATCTTTCTTTTTTTTTTTCTTGCCATTCAAAGGATGGAGAGGTGCAATTTGATTTCTTGGTGCACAAGCTGGAAGAAAGGTATAATTTAATTCCTTTCACAAACTGGCAAAAATATTATTCTTAAGCATTTAGTGAATAGAAAACCAGAAAGCTTATCAGATAAACATATAAACCATGCTATCATTTCAAGTTGAAAATGTAAGAAGAAAAACTAATTGCATCATGAACTTGTTTTTCACACATACCCTAGTTAGCCTTTTTCAACTGTCCTCTAACTTTAGCGCAGAAGTTAATATAGGCATCCCCCATGTTAGCTAGGGCATGCTGGGAGTTGACACCCACATATCTTCAAGCTGCTAAGATTGTGAAACAATGGCCAATACAGTATCCTCATCTTAGTTTCTCCTAAGTGGGAGGGCTCTTTCTCAGTAGTGCAATTCAATTGGTATAACAACTGGTTCAGTGGTTGTGCGTTTTGCATGTGTGTCCACCCTTTAAAAAGGCCTATTTTCAGCTATAATACCAGTGGTAGGATTCTTTTTTTTTTTTTTTACTACTGATACTGTGGATGTGGCTTATTGGGTGTGGTGTGATGTGGTGGAGATGGCTTGGTGGGGGTGGCAGGGGAAGGATACTGTAATAATTCCTCCCCATTCCTGGGGGAAGGTTATTGCAAAATCCCATTCCCTCCCCACCCCACTAACCAGTTTTCTAGCTCGTTGTCCTGTGCTGGGCAACAAAAGAAGTTCCAGCCAATCAGCTGCGACTCAGGAGACAGAGAATAGATAGAGGTGGGGCTAGTCAGAAGTGGTATTTGCCGGTTCTCTGAACTACTCAAAATTTCCGCTACTGGTTCTCCAGAACTGGTCAGAACTTGTTGAACATTAATGTCATGCTCCGGGAGCTCCACCATCCATCCCAGAGATCTACACATCTGAGCGGGCTGACCAGGGGTGCCAGGCATGTCAACATATGAATGACAGCATGGATAACACCATTACACATTTCCCAATCGAGTGGGGTGGAACTAGCCAGGATTCAGTGAGTGTGTACCTCATCATGCAAGGAAAGGCTTGGGAAACTGAACCTCCGCATACAAATCTTGAGAATAGAGACAGAATGTCAATCTGCTGCATAGGTGCCTTGAGAGAAGAGGTAGGGATGGGTGCACAAGGGGGGAAGTCAGATTATGGGAAACACTCAGGAAACTGGAATAGGGAAAGGTGTAGGGGATTAGGCTTGAGATGGAAATGTGGGAGGATGTTAGCAGCTTTAGGCAGATGTTAGGTGACCAGAGGTAAATGGAAGGGGGTGGGGCAGTAGGGATACATATAATGTCCTGAGAGGCAGCTGCTCTCAGCACTAACTTTATCTGGGCTACTCATTCTTGCTGATTGGGACTGTTTTGCTGTTAATAAACCAAGCATGATAACTCAAACAAGTGAGTAACATCTTGTTTCTTCAGCACAAACCCTCCAGTACCCATAGAAGGCTGAGAACCATCTTTGTATAAGACTTACCTTCTACTGAAGTCCTGGTGAAAAAAACAGCCGAGGCATGGCAAAACCGCTCTGCCACATGAATCAGCTGTGCTCAAAAACAAGGAAATAAGCACAGGAAAAGGGCAGGGGTAGGTGGGCAGGACCAAATGCCCACCGGATCTAATGGTTCATATGAATGGTCCAAACTGGTAGAATCCCCCACGACCTTTTCTTGATCATTGGTGCCATGAATTCTGGAAGACACGGTTTTGGGGAATCCATATTGGAAACAGCTGTTAAAGTTGAGTCCATTGGAGTTGAACAGCTATAATAAATTCAAACAGATGAAAATATTCTCATCCCAACTAGCAATTGTAATTTAATAATAATTGTAATTTCAGTGTAACTGTCAAACTCAGAGGTCTCCAAACTTGGCAATTAAGACTTGTGGACTTCAACCCCCAGAATTCCTTAGCCAGCCAGATAATCAGTGTCAGCCTTCAAGATCTTCTACTATCACTTTGCATCTTTCGGCTGCCATAAGTAACGGGGGCAAGGAGGGGATGAATCTGGGAAGTGAGCTGAAGGTGTTACATTTTTTCTGTTGTGTAAAATGAGGAGGGGGGAGCATACATCAGAGTTAGGTTTCTATTTCTCGCTTAGATTTCTTTTCTCTACGCAACTGCAACCTGTTATCAAAATATGCCAAGGTCAACAGACAGAGGCCTCATCACCACCTGAAGATGCCCACATGATCATATTCACAACTTCTAATTGGAAGATTCATCTGAACTATTGGGGGTAGGAACATTTCCATCACTTTGTATATGTGATTCACATGCCTAATTCCTCAGATTCAGAATTCTATGGTTGCTACCACTTCATTTTCAGTAAAAGATCTCTATTTCTCTAACTTAAACAGTCTAAGTATTTCTTTCTTGAATTTTGAATGGAGCATCACCTGACATAATTCTGAATCTCAGTTTACAAGCCCACTCAGAGAAAACACCCAACTTTCTTCTGAGGGGGTCTGAACATCATGTCATCTTCAACTAGCGACCAGGAAGATCTGGGAGCCACTGGAGGGCAAGATTCTTTGCTGGTACAGGAAGCGGAATCATTAGCAGAGCTCAATCTGGAAGAGGATCCATCTGTGAAGCCCAGATGGTCGGTGGGGGTTGGCTGGAAGAATCCAGAGAAGGACACACACACACCCCCGGGAATCACAACCACTCACCGGTGTGGAAAAGAGGAGCCATGGCAAGAGAGGGAAAAGTGAGAACTCTTACTGGATCAAGCCAGGAAACTCCTTAATGAAGCTTTTGAACAACCTCAAGCTGCACAAAGGTATGAAGGGGAAGGGGGAGTAGCCCCAGCTAGAAGAAGCAGAGCAGCCCCTTCTCCCATAAATCAACCTGAGCCAGCAGCAGCCCCGGGGCTCTCAGTGGGGGGTGTAATTCCTAGAAGGCGTGGAGCTCCTCGACTGCCTCCATTAGAAGTAAAATATGGGGGAAATCCCAAAACCTTGGGATTTTTCCTAGCCCAAGTTTGGAGCTATATGGAAGAATACGGGGACGATTTTCCCTCAGAAGCAGCCAAAGTGAGATGTGTTACCAGGGCTCTGGAGGAAACAGCTGCAGAGTGGATGGTGACCCTGCATAATGATAATGCTCCCCAGTTGATGAATTATAACCTGTTCATGACTGCACTGTGGGCTAGGTTTGAGGAACCACTGGCAGAGCGCAAGGCCCGGATCAGGATGAGGACCATAAATCAGGGGCAGAGGTCAGTGGCTGACTACACCCAAGAATTCAGAAAGTTAACCGGTCATATCCGAGGCTGGTCCCAGGAAGCCCTGATAGAAGTGTTTAAAGATGGATTAAATGAAGATGTGTACCAGAGATGCATTGCTAGAAGAGACCCGAATGACTTGCAGATGTGGTACTTGCTGGCAGAAGAAGTGGAAATTGATTTAACCCAAAACAGATGGTAGGGAGGTTCTGGGTGGAGTAAGCCTTCCCCTCCATGCCCTCAAGAGGTCCCCAAGCCCCAGATGGGAGGAGTGGCAGCAAAACCCAAACCCTGTACCTGTTTCCAACGTGGGAAGGAAGGTCACCAGGCTGTGAACTGCAAGGTCAAGCTGGAACCAAAGGGGGCACCAAAAGGAGAGAAGAAGCCTGAAAAATTCCCAGTGAAGCCTCGCGAAGCAGCACTAAAGACAAGAGAGGTGGCAGAGGTCACCACTCCAGTAGGAGAGGAGCTGGCATTCCTGACTTCTCCTGAAGAGAGCGACTACAACTCGGAAGACAACTTCCTGGTATGACATGAGGGCCCTATGACCATTCTGGTGAAGTTGAGGGTACCCACTTCAGGGGCTGAAGGGGAAATGCTAGCCCTGCTAGACTCTGGGTGCACAAGGTGTGTAATCAACATGGGAGTAGTAGAGAAAATGGGCTTAAAACTAAAACCTTTAAAAATGCCCATTTCCTTTTGCCAATTAGTTGGATCAGTGGCTGGTGGTTGCCCTGCACGTTTTATCACGGAACCTGTAGAAATGACCATGGGAGAGCATAATGAGACTCTGTGCTTTATTGTGACCCCTGGGATGGAGCAACCATTAATACTGGGATTACCCTGGCTCCAGAAATGGAACCCCCAGGTTAACTGGAAGAAGGGGTCGTTGCGCATACGCACCAATCAGTGACTGGAAAGGGAGGGACAATCTCAGCCGAAGCTTCAGAATCCAATTGAAATAGCTTCCACAGGTACCGAACCCTTGAAAGGGGAGGAGAAAATTCCAAAAGAATATTGGGATTTAAAGGAAGTATTCAGTGAAAAGGCCTTGGAGGAGCTCCTGCCTCACTGGTCAACAAATTGTGCTATTGAAATTTTACCTGGGGTGAAGCTCCCGAAACCGAAGTTATACTCAATGACACCCCAAGAATTAGAAGAGCTAAGATTGTTTATCGATAAAAATTTGGAACGTGGTTTCATCCAACCCGCTAGGCCCTGTGTAGCGGCCCCAGTGCTGTTCCATGAAAAGAAAGATGGCTCCAAGCGCTTGGTGGTGGACTACTGAAATTTTTATGCCATTTCCGTGGAAAACGTGTACACCCTCCCTTGGATGAAGGACATGCTGGCTCACCTAGCTAAGGGAAAGATTTTCACGAAGTTGGATTTGAGATAAGCATATTACCGAGTTCAAATTAAGGAAGGGGATGAGTAGAAGACCACTTTTAACTGCCCAATGGGTTGCTTCCAATTCAAGGTTCTTCCTTTTGGCCTACAAGGGGCCCCAGCTGTGTTCATGCAAATGATCAATCAGGTGTTACATGAACATTTATACAGGGGGGTTCTGGTTTACCTTGATGACATCCTTATCTACACGGAAACTCTGGATGAACATGTGAAACTGGTGCAGTCGGTTCTATAGAAATTATGTGCCACTAAGTTGTATGCTAAACTGTCCAAATGTGAATTCCATCAAGAGAAAATTGACTATTTGGGGTATCGCATTTCATCTGAGGGCATAGAAATGGATCCAGAAAAAGTGCATGCCGTATTAGAATGGGCTCCCCCACGTACCAGAAAATAACTTCAGAGCTTCTTGGGATTTGCAAATTTTTACTGGCAATTTATCCCGGATTTTGCTAAGATAGCAATGCCCATCACAAACCTCTTAAAAACTAAAGGAGAGGTGAAGCCAAGGCCGAGCAAGCCGTTGGAGTGGTCCATGGAGTGCCAAGCAGCTTTTGAAAAGCTAAAACAACTGTTTGCTACAGAACCAGTGCAAAAGCACCCGGACATGGAGGCTCCCTTCCTGATCCAAGCCGATGTGAGCGATGTGGTCGTTGGAGCAGTGTTACTTCAAATCAATGAGAAAGGGAACTTACAGCCTTGTGCATATACCTCCCGTAAACTATCTGAAACCAAGAGAAGGTGGGCCATCTGGGAAAAAGAAGCTTTTGCAGTTCATTGGGCCTTACTGACCTGGAGACATTTCCTGGAAGGAGCAAAACATCCATTTGAGGTATGGACTGATCATAAAAATTTGGAGGCACTAAAAACACCTTGGAAGCTGTCCCCTAAATAAGTTCGCTGGGCCCAGTACTTCAAGTGGTTCAAGTGGTTTCTCACTGAAGTACATTCCAGGGGGGAAGAACTTCATGGCGGATGCTCTCTCTAGACTACCCCAATATTCACCAGGAAGTGGTAAGCCCGATTGTTTCAACCAAACATCTAGCCACCCCAGTGATCACCAGAGCCCAAAAGAAGAAACAAGAAGTGTACTTATCGAATGACTTAACTGCACAACTAAAAGAAGCCCTAAAACTTGATGATTGGTTCCTGGCTCATTCGAATGACTGTATAGTTAGAGATGGTTTGGCTTGGGTGGGAACCAAGTTGTATGTGCCACAGGTGCCGAGGGGCCAAATACTACAACAAGCTCATGATTCTAAAGCAGCTAGTCATTTTGGATTTGTGAAAACCTTACACCTGGTTAAGCGGAAATTCTGGTGGACTACCTTGAAGAAGGACATTGAAGCTTATGTAGCTAGCTGTCCAATTTGTGCTTTGGCAAAGAGACCTCCTGGTAAGCCAGCAGGGTTTTTACAAAATGTGGCTAGACCAATGACCCCCTGGAAGGAAATCACTATGGACTTTATAGTAGAACTACCCAAAAGCAGTGGAAACACGGTTATTTGGGTGGTAACCAATTTGTTTTCCAAGCAAGTACATTGCATACCTTGTTCCAAGATTCCATCTGCAAAGACGTTGGCTAAACTGTTTATTTCACATATCTATAGGTTACATGGTGTTCCAGAATGCATAATCTCTGACAGAGGGGTCCAATTTACCTCAATTTTTTGGAAAGAGTTCCTGAAGTTGATAGGCTCTGCCCAGGGCTTAAGCTCTGCCCCCCCTCCCCCCAAGCCAATGGGTCCTGTGAGAGGACTAATGCAGTGTTAGAACAGTATCTTAGATGTTATATAAGTTATCAACAAGATAATTGGTCTGACCTATTGCCAATTGCTGATGTGGCATATAACAACTCCGTACATAGTAGTATTGGATTTATTCCATTTAAAGTAGCTTCGGGACAAGATTTTGTACCCATACTGAACTTCCTCGTGAAAGGCCTAACATCCAGTCGTTGGATGAATGGATAACTCAACTCCAACTTAACTGGCCAGTAACACATAAAGAATTAGATGAGGCCCATCAAGCTCATAAGAAGTTTGCAGACAAGAAAAGATCTCCATAGAAATTATATAAAGTGGGTGACAAAGTTTTCCTGTCCATCTGATACCTACAAACCACTCAAAAATCAAAGAAGCTTGGTCCTAAATATGTTGGTCCTTTCACGATTGAACGGATTATAAACTCTGTAACAGTCCAGCTGAACTTACTGAAAACTGTTCGACAAATTCACCCTGTCTTCCATGTTAGTTTGTTAAAACCTGAACATACTTCTGTTTTAAGACCCATCCAGGCTGATCCTCCCATACTAATACTGATTGAGGGTGAACAACATTTTGAAGTTAAAGAAATTCTGGACTCTCGCAAATGGAGGGGTCGGCTCCAGTATCTTGTAGCCTGGAAACATTTCCCTTCTTCCCAAGCCGAGTAGGTTAACGAAAATGACATTAAAGCCCCTAAGCTGATCAAAGCATTTCGTACCAAATATCCTGATTAACCATAGAAGTGTATTCATTTTAATTGTCTAATGATTTATTATTGTCTTTATATCTTTTCCTCTCTCTTTTAGGACTGACGGTATTCTTTTTCTAGGAGGGCCAAATGTCAGCCTTCAAGATCTTCTACTATC
This sequence comes from Laticauda colubrina, assembly GCA_015471245.1. Classification (NCBI taxonomy): domain Eukaryota; kingdom Metazoa; phylum Chordata; class Lepidosauria; order Squamata; family Elapidae; genus Laticauda; species Laticauda colubrina. The sequence goes on from BLBF01000043.1 coordinate 15,813,528, forward strand.
GCTTTGCATCTTTCGGCTGCCATAAGTAATGGGGGCGAGGAGGGGATGAATCTGAGAAGTGAGCTGGAGGTGTTACATTTTTTCTGTTGTGTAAAATGAGGAGGGGGGAGCATACATCAGAGTTAGGTTTCTATTTCTCGCTTAGCTTTCTTTTCTCTGCGCAACTGCAACCCATTATCAAAATATGCCAAGGTCAACGGACAGAGGCCTCATCACCACCTGAAGATGCCCACATGATCATATTCACAACTTCTAATTGGAAGATTCATCTGAACTGTTGGGGGTGGGAACATTTCCATCACTTTGCATATGTGATTCACGCGCCTAATTCCTCAGATTCAGAATTCTTTGGTTGCTACCACTTCATTTTCAGTAAAAGATATATTTCTCTAACTTAAAAAGTCTAAGTATTTCTTTCTTGAATTTTGAGTGGAGCACCACCTGACACAGAGATGGAAGAGACCTTGTAGGTCATCTAGTCTAAACCTCTGCCCAAGTGGTTTATAGTGGCACCCTATACCATTTCTGACAGATGGGAGTCCAATCATTTCTTGAAAGTCTCAAGTAATAACACTCCCACAACCTCTGAGGGCAAGGTGTTCCATTGGTTGATTGTTCTCACTGTCAGAAAGTTTCTCCTTATTTCCAGGTTAAATCTCTCCTTGTTCAGTTTCCATCCATCATTCCTTATCTGGGTGCTTTGGAAAATAACTTGAGCCCTTCCTCTCTGTGGCAACCCCTCAACTATTGGAATACTGCTATCATGTCTCCCCTGGTCTTTCTCTTCACTAGACTAGCCAAGGCCAGTTCCTGTAACTGTTCTTCATATGTTTTAGCCTCCATTTCCCTAATCATCCTGGTTGCTCTTCTCTGTATTTTTTTTATAAAGTCTCAACATCTTTTTTTATAGTGTGGTGACCAAAACTGAATGCAGTATTCTAGGTGTGGTCTTACTAAGGCTTTATAGTATGGTATTAGTACATCCCTTGATCTTGATTGTATCCCTCTGTTAATACAACTTAGGATTGCATTAGCTTTTTTGGCTACTGCTGCACACTGCTGGCTCAAATGTAGCTGGTTGTCCACTAAAACTCCAAGATCCCTCTCACAGTTACTGCTATTAAGCCTGGTTTCATATGTGTTCTTTTGGCTTTTCTTGCCTAAGTATAGGACTTTACTTTTCTCTACATTGAATTTCATTTTGTTAGATAGGGGCCATAATTCTAGTCTCTCAATTCTGAGAGTTGAAGTCCACAAGTCTTAATGTTGCCAAGTTTGGGGACTACTGGTCAAACTGTTTCTTCTTCCTTCTTCTATCTATTCTTTCCCCATCAAGAAATTTAAAATTGTAAAACTGAGGCAGGAATGTTTTGGGAACATTTTTGACTCAAATGCCTGTGTTCATAACATTAACAATGAAGGTTCACCTTAAGGATCAAGTTCAAGAATCAATGATAATTATCTGTGACAGCAAAACAGCAAAAATACGATGGCACTTTAAACATTAACAAATTTGTTCTGACTTGAACAGATGACAGCTACATCATGAAATGGAAGGATTTCAATACCCATTAGCTATATTTGCTAACAGTTGTTCAATTTACAACCTACAAACCTATTATCAATGAGTAGTGATAATAATGCTATAACTATTTGCAGTTGCTGATCTAATTTAACATACATAAAAACAATAGGAACAACATAAAAGATAAAATTAAAAATGAGTTAGTTAAATCACTAACAAAGACAAGGAAAATTACATAAATCTGATAATATAGCAGAAAGAAATCACTGTGGGTTGTATGGGATTTTATCTCTGGGCTTTGGAAAAAAAACTCATATATTAGTACATATTATTATATTGCCATGTTCTCTGGAATTTATTTGCCAATATATTTGCCAATATATGCCAAACATATATTGCCATGTTCTCTGGAATTGGATAGTTGAGTATGGAATAGAGCATTTTTTTTCAAGCTGGACAACTTTAAAATGCATGGATTACGATTCCCAGAATTCCTCAATCATCATGGCTTGGTTTGCTGGAAGACATCTATCTCCATTTAGAGCAGGGATTGGGAACTAAGGCAGAGGTGGGATTCTACCAGTTCGCACCTATTAGCTAGAACCAATTGTTAACATTCTAAGCAGTTCGGAGAATCAGTTCTTAGAAGAAATTACTGGTCTAATCCTCTCAGGGAGGCAGGAAGGAAACATTCTGGTGTTGCTTACAGAAACTGCCTCTCCGTTAACCTTTATTACATTCTTGGCAGGACTAAACTTCCTGTCTCAGGAGCATCTCTGGAGTTTTTTTCCCCTCCTTTGCTGGTACTTTGCTTGTGTTGAGTGACCATTCAAAGTTACAATGGCACTTAAAAAAATGGCATGACTATTTTTCACACTTACAACTGTTGCAGCATCCCCACAGTCATGAGAGGCCAGGCGAAGAAATGTGTGCCTCGATTTGAGTGATATTGAGTTGGCCATACCCAACCAATAACCTAACCACCAAGCCACGCCCAATAACTAAGGCACACCCACAAAACTGGTTGTTAAAAAATTGAATCCCAACCATAAACTAAGCCCTTTTCATGAGCTGTGGAATTCAACTCCCAGAATGCCTAAGCCAGCATGGAATTCTGGGATTTGAAGTCCACAAGTCATAAAGGGGTCATAGTTTCCCACCTCTGATTTAAGCCCCTGTCATACTGCACCAACGGATGGAAAGAGGATGTAAAACGGAGAAAAACACTTGCTATCCGTTGGTTAACGCGATGCTTCCGTTTTGTACTCACTGCGTCCGTTTTTCTTCCTCTCTATCCGTCCAGCATCCGTCAACTAACATTTCATCCGCTCAAAAAGTTTTGAGCTGCTCAAAACTTTCTGAGTGGAAAATATACCCAATGCGTCCGTTCTGCATCCGCTAGGCATATGGGGAACATCCGTTCTTCATCCGTCGGGATCCGTTACGCATCCGCTACATCCGCTAGGCATCCGCTGCGTTTCCGCACAACTCAAATCTGCTCCAGAGGTAAACGGACACAGGGAGGAAGCAGAACAGACACGGAACGGACGCGCAGCGTTAGTAGCACGAATGGAGAAAGGATGAAAGCGGATGCAGCTCGCAAACAAAGCATTTAAAATGGAAAAAACATTTGAAGAGGGGACCTATCTCGGATATTAAGGATGTCTAGAGGATGCCTAGAGGATGCAAAAGGACACATAATGGAAAACCTATATTGCCTATAAAAAGGGGGAGCAACTCACCTGGATCTCACTTTCAGACCAGCAGCCCTGGTGTGCAGACCTCTGCAGCCTTCATCTGCCTCTTGCTCTTCCACAGCATCCAGTCATGTCCACCATGGATCGTAACACAGTCCTATTGGTAGCCACCATCGTTCTTCAACAGTGCGAAACCATCTACAGCCTCTTTCAACTCTACTACGGGAAGAAAAGAAGGTGGCCAAGAAGCGTCTGGGTCTGAAGATAGATCAGGAGAAGAGCAGAGTATGGACTGTACAACAAGCTGATGGTGGAGCTCAGGAACAAAGACCCTCGTGCATTCCAGAACTTCATGAGGATGCCTCCAGCCATGTTTGACGAAGTTGTGCAGCGGCTGACACCCAGGTTGACCAAACAGAGCACCAACCTCCGGCCCAGCCTGGACCCTGGGCTCAAGGTGGCACTGACTCTGCACCACCTGGCCTCAGGGACCACCTACAGGAGCATGCAGTATGGCTGGAGGGTGCCACACAACACCATCAGCATTGTGGTCAGAGAAGTGGTGCAGGCCATCATCGAAGAATACCTGGAGGAGCTCCTTCAGTGCCCGTATACTGAAGAAGGATGGAAGAAAGTTGCAGAACAGTGGTATCAGAGGTGGAGCTTCCCACACACCGTTGGAGCCATAGATGAGAAGTACGTGGCCTGCAAAGCTCCAGCCAAGTCGGGGTCCACTTATTTCAACTACAAGGGATTCTTCAGCATTGTCCTCTTCGCCATGGTCAATGCTGACTACAAGTTCATGTGCATCAATGCTTCAGGCAACGGGTCAGCATCAGATGCCCAGGTATACAATGCCAGTGACCTCAAGGAGGGGCTGGAACGCAACCTCATCATGGGCTTTCCAGATCCAGAACCCCTGCCCAACGACACGCAAGATGTGCCCTACTTCATCGTGGTGGATGACGCCTTCTCCCTCAGAAACTACCTCATGAAGCCTTACACTTCAAGACACCTCACCCGTGAAGAGAGGATCTTCAACTACAGGCTGTCCAGGGCAAGGCGGGTGGTGGAGAACACCTTTGGCATCCTGGCCAACAGGTTCCAGGTACTTCTCACCACCATGCAGCATCACCCAGAGACCGTGAGGAGGATCGTGGAAGCTTGCTGCATCCTGCACAATCTCATGCGCACCTGTAACCCAGTCTTGCAGAACAGGCTTCTGGACCTCTAACAAGGCAATGGGAACATGGAGCCTGGGGAATGGAGGCAAGGGCACAACCTGATAGACACTGAGGATGTGCAAGGCCCCAACAGAGCCTCACGTGAAGGGAAGAAACAGCGCAACCTCCTGAAACACTGGTGTAACTCCCCAGCTGGAGCAGTGGAGTGGCAAGACAGGATGATAGATGATTAATGGGTGCTTCCTTCAGCCTGTTTCATCACACTGATGAGATTGGGCCATGTATGTTGGGTGGGCCTACAATGAACAGGGCATTTAATAAAGAGTTGTGTTTGTGTTGACATGTGTGGATGAATGATTACATTATTATTGATAATAAAGAGCCAAAGGTGTGGCACCTGGGAGGGTGCACCATACAGTCCCACTATGCTTGCACTGGAGGTTTATCTATCCCACAGCTATTACCCATCCCAAAGGTATCCCTGCCCATCTCACAGGTATCCCTGCCCATCCCACAGCTATCTTAACCCATCCCACAGATATCTCAACCCATCCCAAAGGTATTCCTGCCCATCCCACAGCTATCTTAACCCATCCCAAAGGTATCCCTGCCCATCCCACAGCTATTACCCATCCCATAGGTATGCCTGCCCATCCCACTGCTATCCTTACCCATCCCACAAGCATGCAAAGTCTTAAACCATTTCTAAAAGTTTCCACCAAGACTTTAATTACAAAAATAAATGAAGCAAGTATGTGAAGCAAAGATCATCTTTATTAATAACCAGCTGTAAAAGAAAAATGATCCAAGTCAAGTGTCCAAATAAAGTCTATAGGTAGCCACCCAGTCTCTGGCACTCTTCTCTGTCACTCAGAGGTGTGCCCAGTCTCAGGGTGAAGGGTCCAGGTGCTGTGGAGGTGGCTGCTGCTGGAGTGCTGGTCTGAAGCGCCACTGGGGTGCCTGGCCCTGAGAGGACAACAGGTGACGGTGTGTTGAGGAAGCTCTCAGACAGCTGGCTCAGCCCCGTGATGTTGAGAGCTCCTTCCTCCATGCCATGGGGTGTCAGCCCCAGTACCGACGACAGATGTACTAAGGCCAGGTTTGGCTGTGGGGTGGAGGAAGGAGCAGTGTAGTGGGGCTGTCTGGTCTGCAGCTGGGTGAGGACTGGCGTGGGTGGCATCGGTGATGTGTGTGGGATCGGTTGCATCGGTGGCAGCAGTGGCATGGGTGGCATGGGTAGCATCAGTGGCATGGGTGGCATCGGTAGCATCAGTGGAACCGGTGGCAACAGTGGTGTCCGATGAGTCTGTGCCTGGACTGGGAAGGGCTTCTGCCTGTGCTGCTGGATCTCCTGGTAGCCGTAGCCCTGGTAGGTGAGGGCCTGTGGAAAGCCTTGGAATGGGAGGGACATCACCTGGGGTGGAGGAGCAGACCTGGACTGGGTGGGAGCAGGTTCATCTGGATCTGGAGGGTTGTGAAGCAGATCGGTGATCCGATCCTTCACCACCTGGTACTGGGTTTCCGCCATGTCCATGAGGGTCTGGTTGACATAGGTGAGGAAGGGCTTGTGATTGGAGGATGAGGAGTCGGTGTGGACCAGCTGAGAGAGGATATCTACGCTGCTCCTGATGGTGTCTCTTATATCCAGCAGGACAGTGTGGCTCTCCCCCTCCTGTCTGGCTCTCTGCCTTTCTGTGGAGGTGGAGTTGGGGGTGGATGCGGGTAGGACTGTGGTGGAAGTGCCGTCTCCTTTCTCCCACTGTGCCAGGGAGTCCTCCACATGCTCCGCCATGGTTACAACAACTGTCCGCGGGTTCTCCATCGTGGCACGCTCCAGAGACACCTGCCTGGAGACAGGAGCTGACTCTCGGCCGGAAGAGGACTGGATCTCAGCAGGCTGCCTGAGAGAGAGGATTGTGAGAGGGGCTGCTCCTCGGTGGCGGATCTCACCCTCCAGGAAACTGAACTTGGCCATGACGTAGGTCTCTCTGTCCGTCAGCTTGACCGTGGCCTGGCCAGATTTCTTGAGGTGCAGCTTCCCGTACCAGGTATGCATGTGCTTCCACCAGCTGAGGAGCACCTCCGAAATGTAGCCCAGGCTCTCCGCCTTCTCTCTACAAGCAGCCTGTTTCCTTTTGGTGTCCCTGTAGAGCCTGTGTCCCTTCCGCCATCGATAGTCATTCTCTCTCAGCCACTCCAGCACCTCATCCTCATGTTCCTCCTCAATGATGTATTGGCTCTTCTCCCATTCTCGCGTCTGCCTCTTCCTCCCTTTGGCAGGACCACATGGACCCTCATCAGAGGGGCTTCCAGGTTGTAGGGGCTGCTCCTCCACACCACCACCACCAGCAGCACCAGCAGGACCAGGATCAGCAGCAGCAGAGTAAGCACCAGCAGTGCCAGCAGCACCAGGAGCACGAGCAGGACCAGGAGCACGAGCAGGACCAGGGGCATGAGCAGGACCAGGAGCACGAGCAAGACCAGGAGCACGAGCAGGACCAGCAGGACGAGCAAGACCAGGAGCACGAGCAGGACCAGCAGGATGAGCAGGACCAGCAGGACGAGGAGCAGCTACAGCAGAGTAAGCACCAGCAGAAGCACTGCTGCCAGAAGCAGCAGCATCAGCTCCTCCAGAAGCAGCATCAGCAGAAGCACCACTGCCAGAAGTAGCTTCAGCAGAGTAAGCACCAGCAGAAGCACCACCGCCAGAAGCAGCATCATCAGCTCCTCTAGAAGCAGAAGCAGCAGAAGCCCGAGCCCCAGAAGAGCGAGCCCGTGCTACAGAAGCCCCAGCAGAAGCAGAGTGAGGGCCAGGGGGTGGGAAGGTAGCCCTGTCCCTCTTGCCAGGACTGGCAGCAGATGGCTGAGGTTTCCTCTTCTTCCCCATGGTTGTGGGGTTGCTGGCTGGCAGCAAGGCTGGCAGGCAGGTAGGCAGGCAGGAAGGCTTGCAGGAAGGCTGGCAGGAAAGCTGGCAGGACGGCTGGCAGGAAGGCTGGCAGGCAGGCTGGCAGGCAGGCTTGCAGGCAGGCTTGCAGGAAGGCTGGCAGGCAGGCATGCACCAAGGCTTGCAGGCAGGCTGGCAGGCAGGCAGACAGCAAGGCTGGCAAGGAGGCTGGCAGGCAGGCTGGCAGGAAGGCAGGGAGGCAGCAAGGCTGGCAGGCAGGGCAGGCTGGCAAGGCATTCGATGTGTCTGGAAGCAGGTCTTTCCTCTGAATGGTGACCTGCTTAGGAGCTGCCTCCCTTTATATCCGCGGGGCTGACGCAATGCATCCTTCCTGCATGCGCATTGAACGCTAGGCATCCGCTTGGCTTCCGCTAGGCTTCCGCTCTGCATCCCCTTCATCCGCTCGGTGTCCGCTCTTCATCTGCTGTATCTGTTCCGCGTCCACTTTGCTGTGGTCCCCAGAAGCCTTGCAGTTGTGCCATCCACTCTCATCTGCTTCCATCCACTTGGCTTCTGTGGAGCATCCGCTTTCCATCCGCCCTGCATCCTCCCCCCGTCCGTTCCTTTCTGTGTTATCCGCTCTGGTTATGCAAATTTTTGCCCCTTTTGAGAGCGGATAACAACGGATGGAACATTTTTCTCGTCCGCTGTGTCCTTTTTACAAACGTTTTGCATCTGTCGGCCAGTGTGACAGGGCCTTTAGAGCAGTATTTTTCAACCTTACCAACTTAAAGATGTATGGACTTCAACTCCCAAAAATTACTGGCTGGAGAATTCTGGAAGTTGTAATCCATTATCTTAAAATCACCCAATTTGGAGAAAAAATAAAACCACTGGGCTATGCTGTTAATTACTGAAATACAGAAAATACAATTTCAGAATTAGGACTGTTTTCCCTCCTGCCCACAAATCAGCCAAATGCAATTGTTCTAAATTTGTCCTGGATCCCAGCAAATTTTATTTAGGTGTCTATGGTTGCTTTTTTAAAATAAGAACTAAAATGAAAATGCAAGACCAGACCAGTTTTAATATCCCTAACTTGTAATTTTGTCTCTTTGAATAAACTAAAACAGTTAGTTAGACTTTTGGAAAATTTCAAATGACGTAAGTGCTCTTCTTCCCCAATGCTCAAGTTTTTCTATGAGCCAGCCAAAACTATGACAATTCATGATTATTTTTCTCTTAATTAGGTGCCAAAATCTTCATGAAGGAAGATCCTAGTGTACTGCTATCTGTTTGCCAGTTGATAAAGTCATTTAAGGGAACATCTTATCAAGCCTATCAATCTGCTCAGGAAATTAATCTTTCTTTTTTTAAAAAAATATCTTCCAAAATCAGGGACATTCCACTCAACACGGCAAACCTGCCAACTGAGTCTGCAAATGCTAAAGCACAACTAATTTTTCCTCTTGTTTATACCTTCTTAGGAAACATCTGTTACTTCCCTGTTCTTGTTCTCTTCATATTTAATTTAGGCTGCTCAGAACAACTGGAAGGCTGAGACAAGTTCCTATTCTTTACAAGCTGGCTAATTTCAGGTTTGGGGCGAGGTCAGCAAGAGAAAGCAGAAGCCAACTGCAATGCAGAAAAACGTCAACATCCCACATATTTTTTTTACCCCCTCAGGAGAGCTGAACTCCTAACTATTTACACAGAGTTATTTTTAATACTCCAGCAATGGAGCAAAGCCATCAGACATGGAGACATACACAAAAATATTGATTTTATTAAGTAATTAGTTTCAACAAAATAAACATGCCTTTTTTTAAAGAGAAGAAGAAGAAGAAGAAGAAGAAGAAGAAGAAGAAGAAGAAGAAG
>BLBF01000043.1:15822705-15843809 GCA_015471245.1 Laticauda colubrina
GATTAGGAGGCACTGACGACAGTGACTCATCTTTTTCCCCTCTTTCAGCTTAACTGCTGCATTTTGCTCATTGTAGGTCTGACCTTGAAGACAATTTGTAAACTATGTGGACCATTTGTTGACTGCCATTCGGCCATTCAGCAGAAAACCCCTTGTTCTGAGGGAGCTAACAAGGGACGAGTTTCAAATGGATTCTCTGCCTGGTTGCTGGGTGGGTGTGGCCATGGTGGGCATGTCCTAGTTGGCCGCCTGCACCACAGTGGGGCGTGGCATGCATTTTTACCTTCCCCAGGCTCTTCGAGCCTCTGTGAGGGCAAAAATGAGCTTCCCTGGCTCCAGAAACACACTGGAAGCTGGAAACAGGCCCATTTTTAGCCTTTCTGAACTTCCAGGAGGCCCATTTTTCACCCACCCTGAGCCTCTGTGCACACACTGTAGTTACCTATGTCCAAAATGGGCCACATGGGGACCCTTGGGAGAGTTGAGGTGGGGCAAATGGGGGCAGCCAGGAGTGGGATTTGGGGATTCTCCAAACTGCACATAATCTGAGTTAAGGGGTCTCCCAAAACCCTGCAAACTCCCAGCAGCCCAACCCTAGCCTTTACCATTAAGTCCATGTTAAGGCACTGTTGCTTGCTTACAATACACTACGTGTCCTTTGTGCTTGTTACCTTTTTAACCATATTAACCAGGTAGAATATCCCTGAAGAGTAGGTCTACTCTATAGGGCCTAGTAGGGAAAGATTGCTCCAGATATCCACCCAAAAGATACCAGGAAGGTTGTGCTTCAGAGAATGACATTCTCAGGAACACTCTGTCACTCTGAAATAACTTGCTTCTAGAGGTGCTCTTACTTTATTGTCTTTCCATGAAATAGTCATTTTTTGATAGAGAAATTCTCCTGTGAAGATCTAAAGGTGTAACAATTGTGAATATCTGTAGCTCGGGTGTACGATGAAGGTAGAGGTTCTTTCTCCAAGCTTGTAGGTTGGTTTTCAAACATTTTATTGACCAGGCTAGACAACTTCTTTAGTGGAATATAGAGATCTAATGGGAGCACAACTGTTTGAACAATATATAATTTGCTTTATTTATGATTTTTTAATTGTGATTTTATGTATATTTAGTTTCATATTTAATAAATTACTGGAATTACTAAATTTGTTTGTGCCATAAAAATGGAGGGATTGATGGACAGACAAATTATTTTCCAGTTGTTTAGGGATCTGCAATTTCCTGAATTCACAAGTTATCTCATCGCATATGAAGCTATTGCTGGGTAACTCAGCCAGATGTCTTCATTTAGCTATTCATAAACTATGAAATGTATTCTCAAAGGAACCAGCCACTGTTTCTGCCTTCAGAAAGGAATCCAGACTTTACTCTTTAGCCAAGGCTTTTGGGTTAGATCAATAATCGTTTGAAAATTTTCCCTGGTTTTAACTTTCTCCTTCTTTCTCTTTTCTTTCTCTTTCCTTTTTATTTTTTTCTCTTCTTTCCTTTCTTTCTTTTTCATTTTTCCTTTCCTTCTTCCTCCCTCTATTCCTTCCAGGTGCCTTAAGTGTTCCATGTGTAGAAAGACAAGATATAAATGGAGTTAATAAATAAGTACTGAGACACACATATCCCTAAGTTCAAGGTGGCACCATTGCACATAAAATTGTAATGTTAGGCTTTGTTTCCATTTATTTATGACATTTATTTCCTGTCTTTCCTCCAAGGACTTCAGGTCAGCATATATGCCCACACCCCCACACATATTTTTGCACATATAACAAACCTATAAAAAGGCTTAGGGTGTGAGAAAGTGACAAGCCCAAGATCAACCAGTGAGATTTATGGCTGACTGAAGATTAGAATCTCCCTGTTCCCTGTCTAAGAAAGTAAAATCAAATAAGAGGTCTTCGAGCATCTTTCAAAGTAATAAAACAATATACGGACAAATAGACAGACAGAGGTTATGAAAACAGCTTCCTTCTGGTATCTTCTTGCTATGCAGGTAAGATACCTAAAATCCTAAAATAATGGAGAGTATCAGCTTGGGGAAGATGACTTAATGGATTTAAATATACAGTATATAAATTCAACAAACTCTTTCCAGGATAAATATTCAGATAACTATAGGCTTAGAAAGAAAAACATGGACACAGGACTCGGTTTAAAGGAGAAACCTAGGAATGTCTGCTAATCTGCAACAAAAGTATGAGTACAACTATAGTTTAAAAATAAATTCAGTTCAACTCCAGCATGAAGACCCAGAATGAGAAAGCTCAGCATAATATTGAAAGTTGAAAATGCTTCCTGAAACTACATCTATTACCTAGCCTGTAATCTATTACTCAGCATGTAATCGACTTATACAGAGGATAAAAAGGTTTTAGGAACCAACAAAGTATTTGCCCATTAGCTGTGCAAGAGATGACCTAAAGATGAGATGACCTTGGTTCATCAAAAGAACCAAGGCAAAATAGGTTGCTTAAACAGACATCATAGCAATAGAGATTCCCATGTTCTGAATTTAGGACTTCCAATTTTGGTTGAGGATGTGGTTTAGCTTTGAACAATGCTCCTGCTCTTCTTATCTTAACAATAGTTTGTTCTCCAGACATTCATAGGGTATGTTTATCTTTTCGGTGAAGCTTATTATGGATGCAAACAGTTCAAGCTGTCACTGGACACCAAAATAGTTACAAATGATCAATGGGAAGTATTATTAAAATAAAAAAAGATGTTATTTATAAGTATTCTCATATAAAGTTCTTCTCTGTGAATTGTAATAACCCACCAGACATTTTCATGGATCTTCTAAGAATCAATGAAAGCTAAGCATTTCATATAGCTTCTCCAACCCTTTGGTTCTAGGTATGTTGGATTACAAATCCCCCAAAATCACAGTCAGCTTTGCTACAAGTAGCCTTTCTCGACTTGTGAACTTTCCAAGGTAGGCTGAGCTAGAAGTCCTTCAAGCTGCAGCCTGCTCAGATGTGGAGGGCATCCCAGCGTAGGACACTTATTTGACTTATGTCCAATCACTTATGAGATGTTTAACATGGAAAGTCAAGGAATAATTTTTTTCTATTACTTGAGCAGCCTATCCCTTTATTCAGTCCCAATTCAAGTTAAACTAGAATAACAAAGTTAGAAGAAATCTTGGAGGTCTTCTGGTCCAACACCCTGCTTATCCAGGAAACCCTACACCACTTCAGACAAATGGTTATCCAATCTCTTTTTAAAAACTTTCAGTGTTGGAGCATTCACAACCTCTGGAGGAAAGTTCTTCCACTGACTAATGGAAGGGAAATTTCTCCTCAGTTCCAAGTTGCTTCTCTCTTTGATTGGTTTCCACCCATTGCTTCTTGCCCTGCCTGTCTTCTTTGTGGCAACCCTGAAGTATTGGAACACTGCTATCATGTCTCCCCTAATCCTTCTTTTCATTAGACTAGACATACCAGTTCCAGCAAGCATTTTTTATGTGCTTTAGCCTCCAGCCCCCTAATCATCTTTGTTGCTCTTCTCTGCACTCTTTCTAGAGTCTCAACATCTTTTTTATATCATGGGGACTAAAATTGGATGCAGTATTCCAAGTTGGCTTTACCAAGGCATTATAAAGTGATATTAACACTTCACATGATCTTGATTCTATCCCTCTGTTTATGCAGCCTAGAACTGTGTTGGCTTTTTTGGCAGCTGCAGCACACTGCTGGCTCATATTTAAATGATTATCCACTAAGACTCCAAGATCCCTCTTGCAGTTACTACTATTGAGTGAGGTAGCCCATATACTGTACCTGTGCATTTTATTTTTCTTGTCTAAATGTAGAATCTTATTTTTTTCACCATTGCATTTCATTTTGTTAGATAGTGCCCAATGTTAGTCTGTCAAGACCCTTCTGTATCTGAGTGTTCTGAATGTAGGCTATTCCTGCTAGCTTGGCGTCATCTGCAAATTTGATGAGTTCCCCATCTATCCCCTCATCCAAGTAATTGATGAAGATGTTGAAGGGTACTGAGCCTAAAACAGAGCCCTGGGTACCCTACTGCGTACTTGCCTCCATATAGATGCAGTTCCATTGAGAACTACACATTGAGTGTGATTGGTCAGCCAGTAAGAATCCATCCCGTGGTGATGCTATCTAATCCACATTTTTCTATTTTATCAAGTAGTAACTTATGGTCTACTTTATAAGTGCCTTACTAAAGTCCAAGGAAATTATATCAACAGCATTCCTCTGGTCCGCTAATTTTGTCACTTTATCAAAGAATGCAATAAGATTAGTCTGGCATGATCTGTTTTTGACAAACCCATGTTGGCTTTTGGTTATTACTTTGTTTCTAGGTGTTCACTGATTCATTGCTTGATTATCTTTTCCAGAACCTTCCTTGATATTAAGGTCAGGCTGATAGGTCTGTAGTTTCCTGAATCTATTTTTTTTTCTTTTTTCGAAGATGGGAATTACATCAGTTCTTTTCCAGTCCTCTGGCAGTTCCCTGGTGTTCCAGGATCTTTGAAAGATATAGTTCAGTGCTTCTCTGAATGAGAGAGAAGAGAGAGAGAGAGACCTCGTTTGCCAGTTCCTACAGAACTTGAGGTGTAATCCATCCGTTCCTGATGATTTCAACTCATCTTGGGTAGACAGATGCTCACTTACCATTTTCTTCCCTGTTTTAATTTATGTTCCTAATCTGTTTTTTGTGGTGCTGTTTTTGATAGGTTAGACTGTTTTTTCCCTTTGTGTAAAGACAGATGCAAAAAAACAAGTTAACTAGTTTTGTTTTCTGCTTGTTGCTTGTTCATCTTCATGCCACTTTCTTCTGCCCACATCAATCCTTCCTGGTTTTGATAAGAATATAGGAATACCCTATATAATTAAAAAAAAAAAAAAAGTCAACATTACTCTAGGAAATATTCAGATATTTCCACCAGACACACTTCCTAGAATTTGCTATCAACAGCTTGATGTTGGCTGACAATTGTTATCTATGGTAAACTGAGATTATGTCAGAATGATGACTGGCATGTGATAACATCCTGATGCAAACTCCACTCTTATGCACTTCCATTCTGATATATAATGCTGAAAAGAATTGTGGGTTTTGGTGACACACACACACATTTACATTTTGACAGATGGTCCTTGCAACAGCCAAAGTGGCTTTTTATATATGAGTATACATGACCATTCAAAAGCTATTCCTCACCAGAGATAATTTTATATTTGTCATGAATGTTTTTTTATACCTACATAAAAATGAAATGCAATATTTATTCTTTACTGCAGCTTGTTCATTGACTATGATTTACTTCAGTCCTGGTGTTAACACTTTTTCCACCTGCTGGAATTGCTGTAGGAATCCTCAGAAATGACACAAGATAAAGCAAGGATGACAGTTCACATTACTCTGAGAAATAGGGAATGGATAATATTTTGAGGGTGTTCCTGCATTTACAGCTTTATTTTTTTCAAGATTTTACATCGTCCTGTTTCTTTAGAACAATGTTTTTAAGACTTAGCAACATTAAGATGGGTGGATATCAACTTCCAGAATCTTGTAGTTGGGCAATTCTGGGAGGTAAAGTCTCACATCTCAAAGATGCCAAGAATGAGAAACACTGGATTAAGGAAAAGTCTCTCTCAAGCCATGTATGTGCATTATTTTGGCTATAGTTGGACATTGTTGGTCATTTCTTCTGTCATGACTAAAATGACTTCTCATTTTAGTGACATTTTAGTGACTTTAGTGACTTTTAAAATGACTTCTCATTTTAAAATGACTTCTCATTTTAAAATGACTTCTCATTTTAAAATGACTTCTCATTTTAGGCCAGGTATATCCAACATTGGCAACTTTAAGACCTATAAACTTCAACTCCCAGATTATCTCAGTCAACATGACTGACTGTGGAATACTAGAAATTAAAGTCATAAGCCTTAAAGCTGCCAAAGCTGGACACCCCTATTTTAGGTCTAAGATTTTCTAGTGCTCTCTAACAAAAGACAAACCCATTTTAATCCTGCTGGGATTCAGCTAGATGCTTCTATCTGTTATGATAAAAACAGTCTAAATGAAGTAACTCAATAATTGGCAGCCCAGTGGATTTTCATAGAGGGCACCAGAGAGAGCAAAATAAGAAGCAGTAACTCACCTCTCTCACAAACTATTTCTTGCCCTTCCCTCACAGAGAGCATGAACTATCTCACCTGCTTTTCTTCCCTGTAAATTTCACCCTGCCACCAAAGTGTCATCTGCCCCCAAGATAAATAGAATAAATAAATATAACAAATAGATTCCAGAATGAACATTACAGGCTGCACAACTATCTATCACTCTAGGCCACGGGCCGATATTAACTTTGACCCAAAGTTTTGAAAGTTTTAACCAGATGTTGAGCTTACAGTTTAACTTCAGACTTGACTAAACCTGTCTAACAGGTGAGCTCCATGCAATACACATCCGGGAATGACATCACCTACTATAGTCTGTCTGTTCCCATTGATTGCCCTCATTACTCCCTTTGTGTTAATTTACTATATGACTAGGACAAAGAGAATTCCAGTTGACAAAGAGGCTGTTTTGTTGGGGGTGAAGGTTAACCCAGCCCGAAGTGTCTCCTTGAATCTTATCTTACAGGAAATGCCTCATGTAATAGAGGTAACAACTGCATCAACTTTATACCAGAATTAATTATAAGTCCCATTTGGATCTGATTTAAGAAGCTCTACTTTGTCTCCTAATTTATCAGAGACCTCCATTTATCAATCCCTTTAAGCATTTATTCCTCCACTTAGCTGTCTATACCTTTTGTCATAGAAATTCACCTCTGTATAAAATGTTCCTTCCATTATGATCTAGATCAGAGATGGCTAACCTTTTCAGCACTGAGTGCCCAAAGCACAAAGAAAATATCCAAGCTCAAAATGCATACGTGTATGAGAAGCCCCAAAATGCAATGCATGCACATTACCCATGCATGCAGCATATGCATGTGTCCCCTGCACATGTGTGCACACCACATATGCACTTGCTTCCCCACATGTGGCTCACCCATGTGGCAGAGACCCAAAGACTAGCTGCCTGATGGGAGGCACGTGCGCATGCATGATAGAGCTTGGGCGACTGCTTGTATGCCCATAGAGCGTTCTGCGTGCCACTTCTGGCATGCATGTCATGGGTTTGCCAACATGGATCTAGATCCTCCATTTGTCCTATGGTGCATTTTTGCCTGTACCAAGCAAGAGAAAGATGAGCAGTGATGTTTGTAATGTCCTTGGATGAGGCATTGTGACACAGTACAGGTAGTTCGCAACTTGCAACAGTTTTATTTAGTGACTATTTGAAGTTACAATAGCACTGAAAAAATGACTTGTGACATTTATTCACACCTACCACCATTACAGCATCCCCATGGTCAAATGATTACGAGGTGCTCAACAATTGATTCTTATTGATAATGGCTGCAGTGTCCTGGAATCACGAGATCACCTTTTACAACCTTCTGACAAACAAAGTCAGTGGGGAAGCCAGGTTCATTTAACTGTGTTACTAATTTAACAACTGCAGTGATTCACTTAATGACAGTGGCAAGAAAGTTTGTAAAATGGGGCAAAATTACCCTAACAATTATCTCTCTTATCAACAAAGATTGTATAATTGGCTCAATTATAGTCATAGGTTGAGGACTATCTGTATAAAAGTGTGGGCTTTGTATTATGATGTCATAAAACCTATTTCATCATTTGCATCTCTTTGCTACCTGCTGCAGATGCCAATTCTGCCCTGAGGCTTCACAGTACTCATTAAAAAGAAATTTCAAAAACCAGGGCTGAAGCTGGGAGGCCACTGGTATCTGTCAAAGTATTCTCACAAACTACCCATGGATATTGCCTGCTAAAAGGGGTCTTGGGTGCAGTGAAGATTCAGTATTTGTCTAGCAACTCAAGAGTTTAGATTGAGAAAAGTCTTGGGCCTGGCTCAGTGACAGAATTGATTTTTATATCCAGCGTTATCACTTAATATTTCCTTCATCTAGTTGCTCATTTTTATAATGGGTTAAAAAAAATCAGATTATGGAGGCAGGACTGGCATTGAGTTAAGGGAAATTTTGTTATACCAAGAACTGCCATAGCTCAGAGGCAAATTACTTGCTTAACCAAAACATTTGCATTTTCCTATTGGTTGGTCAAAAGAAACATTGATTAGTTATTGGTATATCTTCTCTGTTCTCAAGTACTTTTTCATTCTTCAAGACAGGAATGTCTTGAGGGCATGACAGGAATAAAAAAGAACCTACAGCCCACTCAAAATGTTTTGAGGAAGAGGAGTAAAGAAGCATCATCTGTGGAAATACCTCTACATTTCTTAGCACTGGGAAAATGACTTCACAATATTTTGCAAATGTGACAGACAAATCTTAACTTGCTCACATCTGAATAATCTAATGATGATGAGATTAGAAATGAAGCAACAGGTGTTTAGATTACATCTGATTTTCACAAATTGTTTAGTCACAAATATGAACTCCAGTTGGAGCAACTGATGCCCACAAAAATTTGCTCAGGTTCATGCCTGGTTAGGACTTAGACAGAAAACTCTGCAGGAAATTCCACAGTGCCTGATAATGTTGAAACCACGAAAAGAGACAAAGAAGCTGAAGTGAACCTCTTTCATTACTGCTGGTATCAAAACAACATGGAGAAGTCCACAGAAACACCAAAATTTGAGAAGTTGTTGGTTACTTTGACACAAAAAAGAAGCTGAACAAAACAGGAGAGAGAGAGAGAGAGAGAGAGAGAGAGAGAGAGAGAGAGAGAGAGAGAGAGAGAGAGAGAGAGAGAGAGAGAGAGGAGAAAATATGCATATGCATACAGCTCAGTGTTTTTCAATCTTGGCAACTTTAAGATGCATAAACTACAACTCCCAGAATTCCCCAGCCAGCATGCAGAGTGGGGAATTGTGGAAGTTGAAGTCCATACATTTTAAGGTTGCCAAGGTTGAAAAACAGTTGAAAAATAAATAATTGTGTACATTTAAAATTGCATAAAATTTGTAGATACAGAATCTATGAAATCATAAAAAAAAGGCTGATAAAATTGCCTAGCTCAATAACTAAACAACAGGATGAATCTGAATTATATATTTCATTCAATTCTTTTTGCCTTATTTCAAGTAGATAGCATCAGATATTTAACAAAGGGTAGAACCTTGTTTTCATTTTGTTGTTTTACTGCTTCAGTTTTTGAGGTGCAATTCATATTTTCAGCTGAGCTTTTGGAGGGCTTTGCAAAGATTTGAAGTGGTTTGGGAAACAGGGTGAAGAGAAAAACAGCTCCAGATTTCTCATGATGTTATTGTGCATCTTGTGATTTATTTTTGAGTTATAAGATAAACCAGCAAAATCATGAGATGCATTGGGAAGAATCACAAGACTCAATTTTTTGCATCTAGGGTGGGTTATTTATCTGCATGGGTTTGTGTGTGACAATTGACAAATTTCCATTACACAAGACAATCACAAATCTATTAACCATCTATTTTGCTAACTATTTCAAATCTGAAAATATGGTCAAATCTGATCAAGATTTTCTCAACTTGCTTCCCTCCAGCTATATAAGCATTACAATTCCCAGAATCCCCTGCTTAGCATGGATACATATACTGCTTCTGAAGCATTCATGAACAAATCATGATCACTATCATGTAGAATGTTTCCAGTTGTGCAGCTTTCAACTCTCAGAATTCTCCAAGCAGTAACACCAGTGATGAAATTCCAGTAGTGACATGCACACATCTGGAATTTGCTGGGAGGAATGTCAGCCCTCCTCCAGAAGTGTTAGATTATAATTCTCATGTTCCACATCTAAAGAGTTGATAAGAATCATTAAAAGATGCCAGATGGAGAAAAGCCACCAATATATGGTTGCATTAATTAATTTGGCACATACTGGAAGCTTCCAAGGAACTTCTAGTCCTGGATATGCAAGAATATCCTCAGCATAGGATCAAACAAATTAAAGTGATTGGAGCTTCATTCACACTATCATGGTCATCACCTTGATTTATTTGACAATAACTTGTGGATACTACTGGGGGTACTTCTTATTAGATAATGCAGACTTCCAACAAATCTCAAAGATAAGAAGGGGTGGGAACTGCAGTTCAAAACACACCTGGCATATACTGGTTGCCAACCTCTGCCTGAGGGTAGTTTCTATCTGGGCAGAGGTTTGCAATTCATGTACTATCTAATACCTGTCTTTATAGATAGAGAAACTCCAAAACCATCAAGGTTTCATAATGCCAATGGAAAAGCAAGCCAATCCTTGAATGGGTATTGCTTGGAAGAACTTCCAACATAAAACCAGGCTCTGGTTTGGAGCACATAGAAGGATATTTTCCAGATGAATGAATGATACCTGAAACTCTTTACAGTAAGAGTGAAAGAGTTGTTGTGCAGGCTTTTATTACAGGGTGACTGCTGTCATAATTTGGCAACCTTTTCCAAGAATACGTTCCAAATATGATGCAAATCCATGTCATGAAATTGAATTATATAAGGAGAATCCCCAGACGTGGATGGTAGTTACTCAGCAGCTGTTGGTGCAATCTTATGTTTGTAAGATTTAACTCCTATCCCATGTCCCAGCATGCATTAAGATGCCCCCTTTGCCTTTTTTTTCTTTTCCTAAATGTGCTTTTTTGAATCAGGAAACTGGCTCAAGACAAATGTGAATTCCAGCCATTTTTCTGTGTCTCCCCAAGTGGCTTCCCTTTGTAAGTTTCCAGAGCAAGTGAACATATTTCCTCCCCCCATCCCTTTGAAAATACGTTGAACTGTTCCACGTGAAGGAGGAAACATGACATCACTGGACATTATTTTGGGAGCAGCCCATATATAGCATTGTTTCAGATGTGTCCTTTTTGTAATCCATCCAGACTGCCTCCAGGTGTATCATCCTCATTGTTTCACTTCACTCCCATAGCTGAGTTCAAGATGTAAATTATGAATCACCTGGTGAGAATTCACAGAAAGAAAGAGAGAGAGTGTGTAATACCTGGAATACATCTAAATCCCAGGTAGAAATCTGAATGGAATTACCTTCTCTCCTCTGGACACCATCTGCATGTTCACTGTCCATGTGCTCTGCTTGGATTAATCTTTCCAAATAAATTTAGGCACTCCTGTATGTTTACTTAATGCACTTCTTGTCTCTGAAGAACATCTGATTCACTGTTCTAACACTATCATTCATCCTGCCCCAACACATGACTTCTGTTAGCATTTTAATCCCTGCAACAATCTGAATGCTGGCAAAATTAAGAGAGAAACAGAAAGAGAAAAGTGAAAGACAAGGAGGCAAGAAGGAAAAGAAAGAAAGGAAAGAAATTTTCCTGTTTTACAGGCTACAACAAAGAATTTCCCACTCCTGCCATCCACTTTCAGTTTTCCAGGCCTTTGAATACCGTGGAGAAAAACACATCCATTTCTTTTAGAACAAAAAGAAATAGTTTTGCCATGACATCAGTTTCCCATTCACTATAACTAAGTACTCACCAGTTCCCTGAACTGAAGCCTTGAATGTCAAAGGTTTTACACAGCAGTTTTATTTCTGACTCTGAGGATACAGAAAGAAAAAGAGGAAAAGGTAGGAATGGAGAAATGGAATCAGACAGTTCAAGATATAAGCAGCCTGGCTTGAAATATCTTCAAATTTTGGTTTACCCAAAGGCAAATATTCTTAATATGTTACAGAGCACCTGATTATTACACCGAACATGTAAACAAGCTAAATACACTACTAACATGGGCAGCATCCTGCCCACACACTTTTATCTTTCTTGGTGACCTCATATTGACTGGACCCTAATAATCTACCTCATATTGACTGGATCCTAAATTAATGTACAACTGAACCCATACACACAACCTTCTACAATGCTGTTACAAATCTGGAATTGGAACAACTACTAAAGCCCCTGTCACACTGCACCAACGGATGCAAAGAGGATGTAAAACGGACAAAAAAGCTTCCCATCCATTGGTTAACGCGATGTACTCACTGCCTCCGTTTTGCTTCCTCTCTATCCGTCCAGCATCCATCTATTGACATTTCACCCCCTCAGAAAGTTTTGAGCTGACCAAAACTTTGGCACGGAAAATGTATCCAATTCGTCTGTTATGCATCCGCTACGCATCCACTACGCATCCATTCTGTATCCGTTACGCATCCGCTATATCCGCTAGGCATCCGTTCCACATCCGCGCAACTCGCATCCGCTCGGACACAGAAAGGAAACGGAACGGACACAGAACGGATGCAGAACAGATGCCAAGCAGAAACAAAGCGTTTAAAATTGAAAAAACGTTCGCAGAGGGGCCCTATCTCAGATATTAAGGATGTCTACAGGATGCCTAGAGGATGCCTAGAGGATGCAAAGAGACACCCATACTGCCTATAAAAAGGGGGAGCAACTCACCTGCATCTCACTTTCAGACCAACAGCCCAGCTGTGCAGACCTCTGCAGCCTTCATTTGACACTTCCTCTTCCACAGCATCCAGTCATGTCCACCGTGGATCATAACACAGTCCTTTTGGCAGCCACCATCCTTCTGCAACAGTGCGAAGCCATCTACAGCCTCTGTGAACTCTACTACGGGAAGAAAAGGAGGTGGCCAAGAAGCATCTGGGTCTGAAGATGGATCAGGAGAAGAGCAGAGTACGGGCTGTATAACAAGCTGATGGTGGAGCTCAGGAACGAAGACACTCGGGCATTCCAGAACTTCATGAGGATGCCTCCAGCCATGTTTGACGAAGTTGTGCAGTGGCTGACACCCATGTTGACCAAGGCAACCACCAACTTCCGGCCCAGCCTGGACCCTGGGCTCAAGGTGGCACTCACTCTGCGCCACCTGGCCTCAGGGACCACCTACAAGAGCATGCAGTACAGCTGGAGGGTGCCACACAACACCATCAGCATTGTGGTCAGAGAAGTGGTGCAGGCCATCATCGAAGAATACCTGGAGGAGCCCCTCCACTGATGAAGGATGGAAGAAAGTTGCAAAGCAGTGGTACCAGAGGTGGAACTTCCCAAACACCGTTGGAGCCATAGATGGCAAGCATGTGGCCTTCAAAGCGCCATCCAAGTCAGGCTCCACTTATATCAACTACAAGGGCTTCTTCAGCATCGTCCTCTTCGCCATGGTCGATGCTGACCACAAGTTCATGTACATTGATGCTTCAGGCAGCGGCTCATGTTCAGATGCCCAGGTATACAACGCCAGCGACCTCAAGGAGGGGCTGGAAGGCAACCTCATCATGGGCTTCCCAGATCCAGACCCCCTGCCCAACGACACACAAGAAGTGCCCTACTTCATCATGGGGGATGACGCCTTTTCCCTCAGAACCTACCTCATGAAGCCCTACACTTCAAGACACCTCACCCGTGAAGAGAGGATCTTCAACTACAGGCTGTCCAGGGCAAGGCGGGTGGTGGAGAACGCCTTTGGCATCCTGGCCAATAGGTTCCAGGTACTTCTCACCACCATGCAGCATCGCCCAGAGACCATGAGGAGGATCGTGGAAGCTTGCTGCATCCTGCACAATCTCATGCGCACCCGCTACCCGGTCTTGCAGAACAGGCTCGTGGACCTCCAACAAGGCAATGGGGACATGGAGCCTGGGGAATGGAGGCAAGGGCGAAACCTGATAGACACTCAGGATGTGCAAGGGCCCAACAGAGCCTCACATGAAGTGAAGAAGCAGCGCAACCTCCTGAGACACTGGTGCAACTCCCCAGCTGGAGCAGTGGAGTGGCAAGACAGGATGATAGATGATTAATGAGTGCTTGCTTCAGCCTGTCTCATCACACTGATGAGATTGGGCCATGTATGTTGGGTGGGCCTACAATGAACTGGGCGTTTAATAAAGAGTTGTGTTTGTGTTGACATGTGTGGATGATTATTACATTATTATTGATAATAAAGGGCCATAGGAGTGGCACCAGGGAGGGTGGACCATACAGTCCCACTATGCTTGCACTGGAGGCTTATCTATCCCACTGCTATCCTTAACCATCCCACAGCTATTACCCTTCCCAAAGGTATCCCTGCCCATACCACAGCTATCTTAACCCATCCCACAAGCATGCAAAGGCTTAAACCATTTCTAAAAGTTTCTACCAAGACTTTATTAAAAAAAAGAAATGAAGCAAGTGTGTGAAACAAAGATAAACTTTATTGAACAACAAGCTGTAAAACAAAAATGACCCAATTCAAGTGTCCAAATAAGCTCTACAGGTAACCAGCTACCCAGTCTCTGGCACTCTTACTGGTCACTCGGAGGTGTGCCTAGTCTCAGGGGTGAAGGGTCCAGGTGCTGTGGAGGTGGGTGGTGCTGGAGTGCTGGTCTGTATCGTCATTGGGGTGCCTGGCCCCGAGAGGACAACAGGGGACGGTGTGTTGAGGAAGCTCTCAGACTGCTGGCTCAGACCCGCGATGCTGAGAGGTCCTTCCTCCATGCCATGGGGTGTCAGCCCCAGTACTGATGACAGATGTAATAGGGCCGGGCTTGGCTGTGGGGTGGAGGAAGGAGTAGTGTAGTGGGGCTGTCTGGTCTGCAGCTGGGTGGGGACTAGCGTGGGTGGCATCGGTGGTGTGGGTGGCATTGCTATCGTCGGTGGCATCATTGGTGTGGCTGGCATCGGTGGCATCAGTGGAACCGGTGGCAACGGTGTCGCCAGATGACTCTGTGCCTGGGCTGGGAAGGGCTGCTGCCTGTGCTGCTAGACCTCCTGGTAGCCGTAGCCCTGGTAGGTGAGGGCCTGTAGGAAGCCTTGGTATGGGAGGGACATCACCTGGGGTGGAGGAGCAGACCTGGACTGGGTGGGAGCAGGTTCCTCTGGGTCTGGAGGGTTGTGAAGCAGCTCGGTGATCCGGTCCTTCACCACCTGGTACTGGGGTTCCTCCATGTTCTTGAGGGTCTCGTTGACATAGGTGAGGAAAGGCTTGCAGTTGGAGGATGAGGAGTCGGTGCTGACCAGCTGAGAAAGGAGATCTATACTGGTGTGGATGGTGTCCCTGATCTCCAGGAGGACAGTGTGGCTCTGCCCCTCCTGCTGTCTGGCTCTCTGCCTTTCTGTGGAGGCGGAGCTGGGAGGGGTGGATGCGGCTATGACTGTGGTGGACTCGATGTCTCCTCTCTCCCACCGCACCAGGTAGTCCTCCACGCGCTCCACCATGGTGACAACAGCTGTCCGTGGGTTTTCCGCCATGGCACGCTCCACGGAAACCTGCCTGGAGACAGGGACTGACTCTCGGCCTTAAGAGGACTGGGTCTCAGCAGGCTGCCAGAGAGAGAGGGTAGATAGAGGGGCTCCTGGTGCTCCTCAGTGACGCATCTCACCCTCCAGGAAGCTGCACCTGGCCATGACATAGGTCTCTCTGTCCATCAGCTTTATTGTGGTCTGGCCAGATTTCTTCAGGTGCAGCTTCCCGTACCAGGTGTGCATATGTTTCCACCAGCCGAGGAGCACCTCTGAAGTGTAACCCATACTCTCCGCCCTCTCTCTCCAAGCAGCCTGCTTCCCCTTGGTGTCCCTGTACAGCCGGTGTCCCTTTCGCCACAGATAGTCATTCTCTCTCAGCCACTCCAGCACCTCATCCTCATGTTTCTCCTCAATGAAGTATTGCCTCGTCTCCTGTCCCCACCTACGCCTCTTCCTCCCTTTGGCAGGACCAGATGGGCCCTCATCAGAGGGGCTCCCAGATGGTAAGGGCTGCTCCTCCACACCACCAGCAGCACCAGCACCAGAAGGATCATCATCATCATCATCATCATCATCATCATCATCACCACCAGCAGGATCATAATCATCATCATCATCAGCAGCAGCAGCAGCAGGATCAGCAGGACCAGGATCAGCAGCAGCAGAGTAATCACTAGGAACCCCAGCAGCACCAGCACCAGCAGCACCAGCAGCACCACCAGGACCAGGAGCACGAGCAGGACCAGGAGCACGAGCAGGATGAACAGGACGAGCAAGATCAGGAGCACGAGCAGTATGAGCAATACGAGCAAGTCCAGGAGCACGAGCAGGATGAGCAAGTCCAGGAGCACGAGCAGAATGAGCAGGACCAGCAGCAGCTTCAGCAGAGTACGCAGCAGAAGCACCACTGCCAGGAGCAGCTTCAGCAGAAGCTTCAGCACCAGAAGAGCGAGCTCGAGCAGCAGAAGCCCCAGCAGAAGCAGAGTCAGGGACAGGGGGCGGGAGGTTGGCCCTGTCCCTCTTGCCAGGGATGGCGGCAGGTTGCTGAGATTTTTGCTTCTTCCCCATGGTTGTGGGGTTGCTGGCTGGCAGGGAGGCTGGCAGGGAGGCTGGCAGGCACCAAGGCTGGCAGGAAGCCTGGCACCAAGGCTGGCAGGAAGCCTGGCACCAAGGCTGGCAGGAAGCCTGGCAGGAAGGCTGGCACGAAGCCTGGCAGGAAGGCAGGAAGGCAGGCAGGCAGGCAGCAAGGCTGGCAAGCAGGCAGGCACCAAGGCTGGCAGGCAGACAGCAAGGCTGGCAGGGAGGCTGGCCAGGAGGCTTGGAGGCAGGCTGGCAGCAAGGCTGGCAGCAAGGCTTGCAGGCAGGCATGCAGGCAGGGCAGGCAAGGACTCAATGTATCCTGCAGCAGATCTTTCCTCTGAATGCTGGCCACATGCGAGCTGCTTCCCTTTATATCCGGGGGGCTTGCGCAATGCTTCCCCCCCGCATGTGCAATTAATGCCAGGCATCCGCTAGTCTTCCGCTGTGCATCCGCTAGGCTTCCGCTGTGCATCCGCTTCATCCGCTGTGCATCCGCTTCATCCGTTTTGCGTCCGCTTTGCTGAGGCCCCCCGGAAGCCCTGTGGATGTGCCATCCGCTCCCATCTGCTTCCATCCGCTAGGCTTCCATTCCCCATCCGCTTTTCATCTGCCCTGCATCCTCCCCGCGTCCGTGTTATCCGCTCCGATTATGCAAATTTTTGCCCCTTTTGAGAGTGGATAACAACGGATGGAACATTTTGCTCGTCCATTGTGTCCGTTTTGCATCCTTTGGGCAGTGTGACAGGGCCTTAACCAACATCATTAGACTAAACAACTGCCTTGATCTCATCTTCTGCAACAGTTTGAATTTAATTTACAGAATACAAACTAAAGAACCCTTTTCCAGCAGTGACCACAATATGATTGGCTTTTGTCATAATCCCCATTTATAACTTTAAAAAAGGCAACTAAGATCTTATAGATAACGATCTCTCATCCCTTGATTGGCAATCTCTATTCACTGGATGCAATACTGTTGAAGACCATTACAACATATTTTTACTTGAATTCAAAAGAATCATCAAACTATATTTACCAACAAGAACTCCCAAAACAAAACAAAAAATAGATTACCCATAACAATAAGGAAACTTCCAAAAAGAGATCACTCTGGCGGAAAAACAAATCTGGTCACATTGCCAATTTCAAAAGCCAACACAAAAATTTTTGCTACCAGATAAAGACTGAATTTACCAATTAACACATTAAAAAAGAGGAAAACCTTCTATGTACCAATTCCACCTGCACTTTTACAATTTTGTAAACAAACTAAAAGACTCAAGGTCCATCCGACCCTTGATAGGACCTAATTGCAAAGACTGCAACGATGGCACCATTAAAGCCAACATCTTTAACACATTCTTCGGCTCAGTATTTATAAACAGCAATGGATCATGCCCAGTATTTCCTAGCCGAACCACAGACAACTACAATGATCTCATGCAAATCAATTTTATAGAAGACAATGTTGAAAAAACACAATGCAATCTGAAACCATCTCTTGGACCGGATGGAATATGTGCCTACTTCTTAAAAAAGCTATCCACTGCCATAGCTGAACCTCTAAGCATAATCTTCGAAAAAATTTTCAGAACCAGCTCCTTGCCTAACCAATGGTCACAAGCCACAGTCATCCCCATCTTCAAAAAGGGAGACTCCAGCCTAGTTGAAAATTACAGACCAATCTCCTTATGCTGTATTACTTGTAAAGTCATGGAATCAAATATTAACCAATCAATTATCCTCCACTTAGAGACAAACAACCTACTCTCCAGTAAACAGTTTGGTTTCAGGAAAAAACTAACCTGTAATCTGCAAATCTTACACTGCAAAAAAATATGAACTACACAACTCGATCAGGAAAAAGCAATAGACGCAATCTACATAGACCTCTGTAAAGCCTTTGATTCAGTGGTACATGACAAACTACTCCTAAAACTAAAATCTTATGGTATCTCTGGACAACTGGATAACTGGATAGAAGCACTCCTGTCAAACAAACAACAAATACAACAAACAATAGTCAAAATTGGGAGTGCCCTATCAAATTCTGTACCTGTCAATAGTGGTGTCCCTCAAGGCAGTGTTCTAGGACCAACTCTCTTCATACTCTACATAAATGACCTCTGTGATCATATTAAGAGCAGCTGCGTTCTTTTCGCTGATGATGTAAAGCTGTTTAATACCATAGACAATATTGCTACCTTTCAAAAAGATCTTGACAATGTATCAGAATGATCAAACAAGTGGCAACTTCAAATCTCAACAAATAAATGCTCTGTCTTAAATATTGGCAAAAAAAATCGGAAAATAAAATACAAGCTGAATAGTCAAGATATTCTTGATGATCCAAACTGTGTAAAGGACCTTGCAATACTCATCTCTAATGATCTAAAGCCCATATCACACAGCACCAACGGATGGAAAGAGGATGTAAAACGGAGAGAAACACTTACCATCCGTTGGTTAACGCGATGCATCCTTTCTGTACTCACTGCGTCCGTTTTTCATACTCTCTATCCATCCAGCATCCGTCTACTGTGCCCCAACAGAGCCTCACGTGAAGGGAAGAAGCAGTGCAACCTCCTGAAACACTGGTGAAACTCCCCAGCTGGAGCAGTGGAGTGGCAAGACAGGATGGTAGATGCTTAATGGATTCTTCCTTCAGCCTGTCTCATCACACTGATGAGATTGTGCCATGTATGTTGAGTGGCCCTACAATGAACAGGGCAGTTAATAAAGAGTTGTGTTTATGTTGAAATGTGTTGATAAATGATTAAATTGTTATTGATACTAAAGGGCCATTGGTGTGGCAGCTGGGAGGGTGGACCATACAGTCCCACTATGCTTGAACTGGAGGTTTATCTATCCCACAGCTATTACCCATTCCACAGGTATCCCTGCCCATCCCACTGCTATCCTTACCCATCCCACAGCTATTACCCATCCCACAGGTATCCCTGCCCATCCCACTGCTATCCTCACCCATCCCCCAAGCACACAAAGTCTTAAACCATTTCTAAAAGTTTCCACCAAGACTTTATTTACTAAAAGAACTGAACCAAGTGTGTGAAGCAAAGATAAACTTTATTAATAACAAACTGTAAAAGCAAAATGACCCAAGTAAAGTGTCCCAAGCAAAGATAAAGTCAACAGGTAGCAACCCAGTCTCTGGCACTCTTCTCAGTCACTCTGAGGCATGCCCTTAGTCTCAGGGGTGAAGGGTCCAGGTGCTGTGGAAGTGGCTACTGCTGGAGTGCTGGTCTGAGGCGCCATTGGGGTGCCTGGCCCCAAGAGGACAACAGGGATGGTGTGTGGAGGAAGTTCTCAGAGAGCTGGCTCAGTCCCGTGATGTTGAGAGCCCCTTCCTCCATGACATGGGGTGTCAGTCCCAAGACCGATGACAGATGTTCTGAGGCCAGGCTTGGCTGTGGGATGGAGGAAGGAGGAGTGTAGTGGGGCTGTCTGGTCTGCAGGTGAGCGAGGTGAGGCGTGGGTGGCATCTGTGGCATCTCTGGCATCGGTGACGTACGATGTACTGTGCCTGGACTGGGAAGGGCTTCCTGTGCTGCTGGAACTCCTGGTAGCCATAGCCTTGGTAGGCGAGGGCCTGTGGAAAGCCTTGGAAGGGCTGTGACATCACCTGGGGTGGAGGAGCAGACCTGGACTGGGTCGGAGCAGGTTCAGCTGGGCCTGGAGGGTGGTGCAGAAGACATGTGATCCTCTCCTTGATCACCTGGTACTGGGATTCGGACATGTCCAAAAGGGTCTGATTGACGTAGGTGAGGAAGGGCTTTCTGTTAGAGGATGGTATGTCAGTGTATACCTGCTGAGAGAGGAGATCTACGCTGCTTTTGATGGTGTCCCTGATCTCCAGCAGGACTTTGTGGCTCTGTCCCTCTGGTCTGGCTTTTTGCCTGCTTTCTGTGGAGGTGGAGCTGGGGGTGGGGGTGGGTTGGTCTCTGGTGGCAGTGGCCGCCTCTTGCTCCAACTGCATCAGGGGGTCCTCCATGCGGTCTGCCACAGGGAGTGCAGCTGTCGGGGGGGTCTCGCCATGGGACTTTCCACAGAAACCTGCCTGGAGACAGGAGCTGACTCTCGGCCGGAAGAGGACTGGCTCTCAGCAGACTGCCGGAGAGAGAGGGTCATGAGAGGGGCTGCTGCTGCTCCTCAGTGGCGGGTCTCACCCTCCAGGAAGCTGCACCTGGCCATGACATAGGTCTCTCTGTCCGTCAGCTTAACCGTGGCCTGGCCAGATTTCTTGAGGTGCAGCTTCCCGTACCAGGTGTGCATGTGCTTCCACCACCCGAGGAGGACCTCTGAAGTGTAGCCCAGGCTCTCCGCCTTCTCTCTCCAAGCCGCCTGATTCTGCTTGCTGTCTCGATAGAGCCTGTGTCCCTTCCACCAGAGGTACTCATTCTCCCTCAGCCATTCGAGCACCTCGAATTCGAGCACCTCATCCTCATGTTCCTCTTCAATGGAGTACTGTCTCCTCTCCCTATCATGCGATTGCCTCTTCCTCCCTCTGGCAGAAGTGCTTTGAGGTTCTAGGGGCTAGTCCACCACACCACCACCACCAGCAGCAGCAACAACAGCAGCAGCAAAAGCAGGTTCAGCAGGTCCAGTAGGACCAGCAGCACCAGCAGGACCAGCAGCACCAGGAGCACCAGCAGCACCAGCAGCACCAGCAGGACCAGGAGCAGCACCAGCAGAGTCAGCACCAGCAGAAGCACCAGCACCAGGAGCAGCACCAGCAGAGTAAG
>BLBF01000043.1:15843819-15864940 GCA_015471245.1 Laticauda colubrina
AGCACCAGCAGAAGCACCAGCACCAGGAGCAGCACCAGCAGAGTAAGCACCAGCAGAAGCACCAGCACCAGGAGCAGCACCAGCAGTGTAAGCACCAGCAGAAGCACCAGCACCAGCAGAGTCAGCCCGAGCAGCAGAAGCCCAGCAGAAGCAGAGTCAGTGCCAGAGGGTGGGATGGTGGCCCTTCCTTCTTGCCAGGGCTGGCAGGATAGGCACAGGCTTCCTCTTCTTCCCCATGGTTGTTGGCTGGAGATGTGTCTGGCAGCAGGTCTTTCCTCTGAATGGTGACCTGCTTGCGAGCTGCATCCTTTTATATCTGCGGGGCTGACGCAATGCATCCTCCCCGCATGTGCAATGAATGCTTTGCATCCGCTAGGCATCCACTAGGCATCCGCTAGGCATCCGTGATGAATCCGCTGTAACCGCTCTGCATCCGTTCTGCATTTGCTCTTCCGCTGCACGTCCGCTTTGCTGTGCTCCCCCGGAAGCCCTGCAGATGTGCCATCTGCTTCCATCTGCTAGGCTTCCATGGAACATCCACTTTGCATCCTCGCTATGTCCTCTCCCCTTCCGTTCCTTTCCGTTGTTGTCCGCTCTGTTTATGCAAATTTGGGGCATTTTTGAGAGCGGATAACAATGGATGGAACATTTTCTCGTCCGCTGTGTCCTTTTTACATACTTTTTGCATCCATCGGCCGATGTGACAGGGCCTTAAGTGTTAGAGCCCACTGTAACTACATAGCTAAAAAGGCGTTAAGAGTTGTTAACCTAATCCTGCGTAGCTTTTTCTCTGGTAATGTCACACTACTAATTACAGCATACAAAACATTTGCTAGACCAATACTCGAATACAGCTCATCAGTCTGGAACCCACATTACATATCTGATATTAGCACAGTTGAGAAAGCCCAGACATATTTCACAAGAAGAGTTCTCCACTCCTCTACTTGTTGCAGAATACCTTATGCCACCAGACTTGAAATTCTAGACCTAGAAAACCTTGAATTACGCTGTCTTCGGACTGATCTAAATATGGTGTATAAAATCATACATTGCAATGACTTACCTGTCAATGAATACTTCAGCTTCAGCCATAACAACACAAGAGCACACAATAGATACAAACTCAAGGTAAATGGCACCAAACTTGATTGCAGGAAATACGACTTCAACAACAGAGTGGTCAATGTCTGGAATACTCTACCTGACTCAGTGATTTCTTCCCCAAACCCCAAAAACTTTAACCTTAGACTGTCTACTATTGACCTCACTATTGACTTTCTAAGAGGTCTGTAGAGGGTGTGCATAAGCGCACCAACGTGCCTACCATCTCTGTCCTATTGTTTCTTTTATTTTTCTTATATGTACCCATTTCATGTATTCATAACTATGTATATGCTTATATCTATTATCTTGTATGCGATTGACAAATCAAAATAAATAAATAAAAATAAATAAATTTTTGAGTGATATTCAAAGGATCATATGCCCAAACTTAGCAAGGTCAGAGTTTAAGGCAGCAGCCAAAGCAAAGTTAAACTTAAATCTGATATTAATATCAAAGATATAGAGATAGTTATTTTCCTCTCTGTCCAATTGCACATTGCAATTGTATATCAACTTTTGAGGGCTTCTGAGGATTATATCCCAGCTTGGGAAAGATGGGATACAATAAATGGTTCCCACCATTTATTCTGCCTGCATCTATCCTTGATTACTTCTACATTTCCTTGGTTTACAATAGTTTTGTCATGCTGTTTGAACTTAGAAAAACCAGATTTTTACAATCTGTGATTTGCCTGTAAGCAGGAAGAGAAAAATAGTTTTAAGTATGCTCCTCATTTGGAGTTACAGAATTCTTGACATGCTAATATTACACAAATGACAGAATAATAGGTTATTGTTCGTCCTTGATTTACAATCATAAGGACCAGAACATTCATTATTACTTGCTGTGGTTCTTAAGTGAGGCATCCCAAGACCAAACTGATGTATGATATTTTCCTTTTTGCCGTGGTAAAACATCATATGACTATGACATGTGACCTTTCTTTCTGGCTTCCCCATTGACTTTGCTTGTTGGACATTGCCTGGCAAGGTTGCAAATGGTGATCATGTGACCAACTCATAAATATGTGATGGTTGCCAAGCTCTCAAATCATCATGTAACTGTGGGGATGCCGTGAGTGTGAGGACCTGTTGTAAGTCACTTTTTTTCAGCAGTGTCATAGCTTCAAAAAAATTGCTTAATGAATGGTTATAATGGTTGAGGACTACATGTACCTTGAATGAATAAATTAAGAAAGAAAGAGGGACAGGAATGAAAAGTGTTGACCAATTTGACTCTTTGTACTTAACCACAGTTTAGTTTACTTTTACACATTGACTGAATTCAAACACACATAATTATGATTTAGGCCTTTCTGTGCCATGTCAACTAAGCCAATTATTTATGCAACAAATTATGATTAAGTAAACAGTACCTTAGCAAAAACATGTCACATCCTATTCTTAATTCATGCCAATTGCAATGATTTCTTATCCATAAATTGGGAAGAATGCTTTTCTTAATTTACAAACTATAATACCCATTCACCCCCATGAAAAACATCTTGTGACACCTAAAAGAGACTTTGAATTTCTTCCACCTGATGCTCTTTCTAAAATTCTAAACCAGCATAGATTATGGGCCCTGCATTTGAGAAATCTGGATCTAGTGCATTCAGGAGGTATCATCAGATTGTGGAAGGAAATTATCATCAAAGGAGTGGAATAAGAAAATTAATGGTGGAAAAAAATCCCACGTGCGCCTATTCTGCTCATGGACATCAGGCAGGAGAGGACAGGAGACCAGTGATGCTATTCAATTCATTTGCATGTTGCCATCGCAATTCATGCAATGACATCACAATGCATGCACTGATGACATCACAACACATGAGATAACATTGCATGTTCCGGTGGAATCTTCTGATCCCAGACCTTGTTTCTAAAATATAAGTGATATCTGATTCATTTATATCAGAGAAACTGAATACTTCTTGATTTCTCTTTGCTTAGGCTGCCCCTCTTAAACTGATCCAGTTTTGTACCTACTTAGATTACCTTGCTTATTGCAAGTGAATTTTATAAAAGGTCACGGCTTTCTTTATTGAAGCCTTTTTGCTGCCCTGGAACTGACAAATTCACTTGAATGTATTCCCCAAATGATGTCAGACTAAGATCCCCATTCAAGTGATATGTGACCTTTGAAAAATGAATGCCTCCCTCCCTTCTAATACTCAATTGAAACTTAAGATATAACTATATTTCCAGGTGGACCAGCGGCAATGGAGGCATGGGAGAACAAAAACAAACACTGTTAAAGATAATGAATTGCTGGGCTGCTGCAGAACACTCCAGGTATGTGGCAGTCAGTATAACCCCAACAGCAAATAAATGTACCTCTTGATAACAAGAGTTGCCCTTCCCCCCCCCACACACACACACACTTTCTTTCTGATGTGAAATAGTGCTTGGACAGCAAATGCAAGTTCTTTGCATTTAAATAGCCTGGAAAACTACCTATGTACCTTTATGGCCGGCATTTGTTTTTCTTTAGTATGGGGAGAGTTAAATAACCAGCAGTATTTTTCCATCCCCTGCCAGGAATAATGGAAGAATACACAAAGGTTTCTACACAGCAGCGGGTTTTTAAAGCTGGATCTCCATAGCTACTTATAAGGCAAGCAAGCATTGAACCCTTTTAATGACTGAAAATCCCCCTCCCCATGTGACCCTATGGTTGATTCTCCTGGGCTAATTGGTGGCTTTAATCCAGAATTCCCAACTACCATAAATTCCAATTGCAGCAGCATGGCTGCTTAGAAATAGAAAGCCCAGCTCATCCTACATGCTTGCATGTTCAAACAAACAGGATATTCAGAGAGGCACTCCACTGTTTGTGGAAGAGAAATGATAGGGCAGGTGATGGTCCTCATAAACTTCAAGGGCAGAAGAATTAAGACAATGCTCATCTTTGAGGATGAGAAGCATGGAATGAGGCCAGTCAAATAAAGGATGGACAGAGAGGAATTTTGTCTCAAGAGCCTTGTATGCTTGGCCAGCAAAGGATCAATTCCCTTGACTTTTTCATTTAGAAATATTAGTGAGCAAGTGATGGGAAAAACTCAGAGAACAATCACAAAGGAGGGATGGTGATGTTCGAAGGAAGTGAGGGAGGGAGGGAGGGAGGGAGGGAGGGAGGAAGGAAGGAAGGAAGGAAGGAAGGAAGGAAGGAAGGAAGGAAGGAAGGAAGGAAGGAAAATGTATAAAACTAAATCTAAATGATGATTTTCAAAAGTGAATAAATGTCAGATATTTGACATATTAAGGTCAGAATGGCATCAGAGGCATATCAAAATCAATCCGCCAGCAGTGGCTATTATAATATTCAAGTGATGTTGGATAGGCAGGTATACAGGTAGTCCTCAACATACACCCACAATTGAGAACAGAATTTCTGTTGCTAAGGTGGGCAGTTGAGTTGCTCTCCAAATTTATAGCTTTTTGCCATGGTTGTTAAACAAAAATCACTTGCAGTTGTTAACACAGTTTTTAAGCAAATCTGGCTTCCCTCATTGGCTTTATTTGTCAGAAGCCAGTAGGGACGATTACAAATGGAGATCATATGATCCCCGAGACGTTGCAACCATCATAAATTGCCAAGCGCCCAAAGTTTGATCATATGACGCTGGGGTTGCTTTGAACATTATAAGTGAGAGTACCGGTTGTAAGCCACTTTTTTTCAAAGGCTGTTATAACCTCAAACAGTCACTAAATACATGATTGTAATAAGAGGACCCTTTATATCAGTGGTGGCTAACCTTTTTGGTTAGCCTGTGCTTGCATGCTCGCACTCACGTGCCAGTACCCAGAAGGCAATGCATGCCCCCCTCTACATGCCCCCTATGCATACACGCGCAAGCCCCACCCACCCACCCACGCTACCCCCTTACCTGTACTGCATCTCACAGCTGATTTGGGGCCGTTTTGAGGCCTTTTTCGGCATCCCAGAAGTTTGAGAATGGGGGCTTTTGCAGGGGCTTTTCCTGTTTTCTGGAAAAACAGAAAGTGATGAAATGGGCCTAGTTTTTGGCCTGCAAAGCCTTCCTCAAGGCTCTGGGAGGCCGAAAAAGGCCTCAAACTGGCCAAAAATCAGCTGTAAGATGTGCATATGCGTGGTGAGATAGGTTTGCCTGCAGCTTGCATGCTGGCACAAATGGCTCTGCGTGCCATCTGTGGCATGCATACCATAGGTTCGCCATCACGGCCCTATATATTTACGTAAATGTACAATTGGTGATAATGAAATTAAAGAATAGGTCTAATAATTTGATTGCCTGCGTGTTTGTTGTGTTCCCAGTTTTAAAGACGAAATATACTGTTGTTTCTTCTTTTTAACACTTAGCCTATGGATTATTTATTTATTCATTTATTTTTTATTTATTTGTCAAACATGTACAAGATAACAAGTATAAATATGAACATAAACAAGAACAAGGAAGTAAATACAGATAAATGGGGACAGTAAGACAGGGACAATAAGCTGGTGCGCTTATGCACGCCCCCTTTAAAGACCTCTTAAGAATGGAGCGAGGTCACAATAGACAGTTTGAGATTGAAGCTGTGAGGGGTTGAGGCTGTATCAATGGAATCGGGTAGGGCGTTCCAGGCATTGACCATTCTGTTGCTAAAGTAGAATTTTCTGCAATTGAGTTTGGAGTGGTTTATGTTGAGAATGTATCAGTTGTTTGCCTGTGTATTGTTGTAATTGAGGCTGAAGAAGTCGTTGACAGGTAGGACATTTTAACAGACAATTTTGTGTACTATGCTTAGATGGGACTGCAGGCAGTGCAGTCCTAGATTGTCCAGGCCCAAAATTTCGAGGATATAGAGTATTCTATAGAGGCATTCTGGGAGTTTCATGTCTATGGAGTTTCTCAGTCATTCAGGCCACGGTTGTCCCAAAGGTGCTTTCCCCCACCCCATCCTCAAGAGGCAACTGGAACTTTCTGGACCAGATGGTCTTTTACAAATCAAGGTTCATTTAGGGACTTCTGTGATGATTGATAATTGAGTACCTTCACACTCCTGGCCATAATGTGTTACCCCAAAAAGTGCTGGTTTCTTGATCCCAGTTTCTGTCTTCATCTTTTTAGAATTAGAATCAGAATAGAGCTGAAAGGGACCTTGGAGGTCTTCTAGTCCAGCCCCCTGCTCAAGCAGTCAGAACCTATACCATCTCAGTCATTTCTTAAAAGCCTACAGTGATAGAGCACCCACAATTTCTGAAGGCAAGCTCTTCCACTGGTTAATTGACTAGTGGAATTGGAAGTTTCCCCTTAATTCCAGGTTGCTTCTGTCCTCGATTAGTTTCCCTCCATTATTTCTTATCTTGCCTTCTGGTGCTTTAGAAAATAAATTGACCCCCTCCTCTTTGTGGCAGCCTCTCAAATACTGGAATATTGCTATTACGTCCCCTGTAGTCCTTTTCTCTAGACTAGCCAAACCCAAATGCTGCAACTGTTCTTCATGTTTTAGTCTCCAGGCCTTTAATCATCTTTGTTGCCTTCTCTGCACTTTTTCCAAAGCCTCAACATCTTGTGGTGACCAAAGCTGGATGCAGCATTCCAGGTGTGGCCTAAAAGTTATATATTAATCTCCATCCAATGGCAATCTTCACTTTTTAACCAAATAATTGTGGGCTTTCTGATGTAATTGCATTATATCTTCCATGAAGAAACTCAGGATTAGAGTGAAGGGAGAGAAGAATCTGCTATTCTTGCTTCTTGTGATAATAAAGGCATGACATTTTATTTAACACCACCTGTCAGAATCTGTAGGGAGGCAAGAGAGAATAGTCTGAATTCTTACAATCTTACAATTCATACAATCTAAGGGGGGAGGGGGTTAAGGGAGAAATGGCACTGTAGAAGAAGAATTGGTTGAAAAAGCATAAAGCAAGCTGTCCAAAGATGAGGAGGCGAAAAATGTCACCCCCACTTGTTCAGTTAAAACCCTAAGAGAAGTAAGGGATTTTATAAATCAGGTCAAATCCAATTCCCTAGAAAATTCCCAATGCAAACATACAGTTAGTACTCTTCTTTCATTTTTTTTCTTCCTGCCTATTATTCAAGGATAGACTGCCTTGGGATCTGGAGGCTTCAAATAGTTATCATGCCCAACAACAACTAATATTTCCTAACTACAGATAGTCCTCAACTTACAACCACAATTGAGCCAGAATTTCTGTGGTTAAGTGAATTTTACCCTAATTTGTGGTCTTTTTTGCCACATTTGTTAAGTGAATCACTGCTGGTGTCAAGTTGGTTATATAGTTGTTAAGTGAATCTGGCTTCCCCATTGACTTTGCTTGTCAGGTCGCAAAAAGGGAACATATGACTGCAGGATAGTGCAACTGTCACAAATATGAGTCAGTTGCCAAGTGTCTGAATTTTGATCACGTGACCATGGGGATGCTGAAATAGCACTTAGACTTATATACCGCTTCACTGTGCTTTTATAGTCCTCTCTAAGCGGTATATAGAGTCAGCATATCGCCCCCAACAATCTGGGTCTTCATTTTACCCACCTCAGAAGGAGGAAGACTGAATCAAATTTGAGCTGGTCAGGATCAAGTTCCTGGCAGTGGGCAGAGTTAGCTTGCAATACTGCATTCTAACCACTGTGCCACCACGTTTCAATCATGGTCATAAGTCACTTTTTGGAGTGCTTCAAATGCTTACTAAATGGCTTGTTGTAACTCGAAGAGTACCTGTGCTAAATCCACCTAGGCATATGGTTCTGTGGTCACTGGATGGTTCTTGGATCATGCTCAAGCATCTCTGGCTGACGTTGAGAAGGCCATTGTTTTACATGGGTTTTTTTTTCCTTCTAGATGACAGTCTTGTTTTTGTAAGAGGAAATGACTCAGCCCTGGCAACAAGAAAGCAGATACAGCAACATTGGTGGTCATCCCTTCTTCCCCTTGCCCTCTTAACATTGCTGCTATAATGCAAAAATATATACGAACAGCAAAAACATTTCTTCAAGAAAAAGAAATACTATGAACTCATGACTGATGGTTTTGATGATTAGAGAGCAATGTTGTAGCACAGAGCAGGAGGTAAACTTGTATTCGTATTTGTGATTATCAGTAGAATTGGAACATTTATTTTCGTTCTTTTCTTTCTCATACTTTTTTTTAACTTTTTCTTTGATCCTTACTTTCTTTTCTTTTTTCCATTTTTTTTTACTATATAGCAGTTTGTAACATTTTTAATTTTCTTGTTAAAAATATTTAATAAAATCACACACACACACCTCTATTCTGTATATACAAACATAAATACATAAATTTTGTACATAAATACAAACAAGTAGTGCCAAAAGAAGATAATATTTACCCTTTTGGGTTGAACTTGGCTGTGTTTTTGCAAACATTTCATTACCAGACTAGGTAACATCTTCAGTCATAGAAGAGAGTAGGGTTTGCTCGCTGGCTTTCTCTGTCAATATTTCTATGAATGTTCTTGGGTAGGCTGTTGCTTTACTGTTTGATTGTTTAGCTGAACTGAATCATGCAGTCAATTCCCTGAACTGACTTTATTTGTTGGATGCCAGCTGAGAAGATTTCTTCACATAACAAGATTGATCATATAACATGGGAAACTGCAACCACTGTAAATACATGCCAGCTGTCAAATACCAACATTTTGATCATATGACCATGGTGATGCAGCCATGGTCATAAATGCAAGGATTGATTGTAATGTAAATCATTTTCTTTCAGTATCACTGTAACATCAAAT
The DNA here is from genome assembly GCA_015471245.1 of Laticauda colubrina. NCBI lineage: Eukaryota > Metazoa > Chordata > Lepidosauria > Squamata > Elapidae > Laticauda > Laticauda colubrina. Next base: position 15,852,672 of record BLBF01000043.1, read on the forward strand.
AGTTACTAAGTAAGGAAAGGTAAAGAAAGCAGAAAGGGAAGGAAAAGAAAGGAAAGGAGAAAGGAAAGGAGAAGGGGAAGGGAAGGGGAAGGGAAGGAAAGGAAAGGAAAGGAGAAAGGGAAGGGAAGGAGAAAGGAAAGAGAGGAAAGGATAGGAGAAAGGAAAGGAGAAAGGGAAGGAAAGAAAAGAAAGGAAAGAAAAGGAGAAGGGGAAGGAAAAGAGAAAGGAAAGAAAAAAGGAAAGGAGAAAGGAAAGGAGAAAGGAAAGGAAGAAAAGTTTATTATTCTGATTGCATTCCAGGAAGGGATTGCCAGCTAAGGTTCACTTACTGGGTCATCATTTCTCTTCCCTGATTCCAGGTTTCTCCTTTTCCCCTCCTTTTTCCAAAGTCTGCCCAAATACTACCTATGACTACAAGCTGACAAATCTGTCCATTTATTTCTCTTTCTCTTTCCGTCCTCCATCTACTGCCAAATAAGGAAAGGGTTCTCAAATTTCCCTCTCTCTCTACTCAAAGATCTTTATTGCCCTTCTGGCCAAGATGAATCAATAGGGCATGTGAATTCACTGGGTAAACTCCTCTGCAATAATGTAATGATGATGTCAATATTTGAGAAATTATGGCTGCTAACTTTGCACTGCCCATTGTAAACAGTTGTGACTGCTTCTTTGAAATGGCTTTTATTTTCAAACAGTTCTACACAGGGCAAAAGCAGATCACCCAGGTTAAGTGCAATGCATTGGTCCTTAAGGCCCTGTCACACTGCCCAACTGATGCAAAACGTTTGTAAAAAGGACACAGCGGATGAGAAAAATGTTCCATCCATTGTTATCTGCTCTCAAAAGGGGCAAAAATGTGCATAACCAGAGTGGATAACACGGAAAGGAACAGACGGGGGGAGGATGCAGAGCGGATGGAAAACGGATGCAGAGCGGAAGCCTAGCGGATGGGAGCTGATGGGAGCAGATGGCACATCCGCTAGGCTTCTGGGGGACCTCAGCAAAGCGGACGCAGAACAGAAAGAGCGGATGCAGAGCGGACGCCGAGCGGATGAAGCGGATGCACAGCGGATGCAGAGCGGATGAAGCGGATGCAGAGTGGAAGCCTGACGGATGCACAGCAGAAGCCTAGTGGATGCCTTGCGTTCAATGCGCATGAGGGGAGGATGTATTGTGTCAGCCCCGCGGATATAAAGGGAAGCAGCTCGGAAGCAGGTCACCATTCAGAGGAAAGACCTGCATCCAGACACATCGAGTGCCTTGCCAGCCTGCCCTGCCTGCATGCCTTGCTGCCAGCCTTTCTGCCTGCCTTCTTGCCTGCCATCCTGCCAGCCTCCCTGCCAGCCTTTTGTCTGCCAGCCTTGGTGCCTGCCTTCCTGCCAGCCTTCCTGCCAGCCTTGGTGCCTGCCTGCCTGCCAGCCTCCCCGCCAGCAAGCAAACCCACAACCATGGGGAAGAAGAGGAAGCCTCAGCCATCTGCTGCCAGCCCTGGCAAGAGGGACAGGGCCACCCTCCCACCCCCTGGCCCTCACTCTGCTTCTGCTGGGGCTTCTGCTGCCCGGGCTCGATCTTCTGGTGCTGGGGCTTCTGCTGCTTCTGCTTCTGGAGGAGCTGATGATGCTGCTTCTGGCGGTGGTGCTTCTGCTGGTGCTTACTCTGCTGATGCTGCTTCTGGCGGTGGTGCTTCTGCTGGTGCTTACTCTGCTGATGCTACTCCTGGCGGTGGTGCTTCTGCTGGTGCTTACTCTGCTGAAGCTGCTCCTCGTCCTGCTGATCCTGCTCGTGCTCCTGGACTTGCTCATCCTGCTCGTCCTGCTCATGCTCCTGGTCTTGCTCGTCCTGCTCATGCTCCTGGACTTGCTCGTACTGCTCGTACTGCTCGTGCTCCTGGTCCTGCTGGGGCTCCTGGTGCTTACTCTGCTGCTGCTGATCCTGTTCCTGCTGCTGCTGCTGTGGCTGCTGCTGCTGCTGCTGCTGATGATGATCCTGCTGTTGCTGGTGGTGTGGAGGAGCAGCCCCTACAACCTCGAAGTCCCTCTGATGAGGGCCCATATGGCCCTGCCAGAGGGAGGAAGAGGCAGACGCGTGATAGGGAGAAGAGGCAATACTCCATTGAGGAGGAACACGAGGATGAGGTGCTGGAGTGGCTGAGAGAGAATGACTATCTGTGGCGGAAGGGACACCAGCTGTACAGGGACATCAAAAGGAAGCAGGCTGCTTGGAGAGAGAAGGCAGAGAGCCTGGGCTACACATTGGATGCGCTCCTTGGCTGGTGGAAGCACATGCACACCTGGTACGGGAAGCTGCACCTCATGAAATCTGGCCAGGCCACGGTTAAGCTGACGAACAGAGAGACCTACGTCATGACCAGGTGCATCTTCCTGGAGGGTGAGATCCACCACCGAGGAGCAGCAGCAGCCACTCTCAGGACCCTCTCTTTCCAGCAACCTGCTGAGAGCCAGTCCTCTTCCGGCCAAAAGTCAGCTCCTGTCTCCAGGCAGGTTTCCGTGGAGCATCCCATGGCAGAGAACCCGCGGACAGTTGTTTTAACCATGGCAGAGCGCGTGGAGGACTCCCTGGTGCAGTGGGAGAAAGGAGACGGCACGTCCACCACAGCCCTACATGCATCCACCCCCAGCTCCACCTCCACAGAAAGACAGAGAGCTAGACAGGAGGGTCAGAGCCACACTGTCCTGCTGGAGATCAGGGACACCATCCGGAGCAGCATAGATCTCCTCTCTCAGCTGGTCCACACCGACTCCTCATCCTCCAACCGCAAGCCCTTCCTCACCTAGGTGAACCAGACCCTCACAGACATGGTGGAACCCCAGTACTAGGTGATGAAGGACCAGATCACCGAGCTGCTTCACAACCCTCCAGACCCAGATGAACCCACCGGTTCCACTGATGCCACCCACGACACTGATGCCACCAACACCACCGATGCCACCCACTACAATGATGCCACCCACGCCAGTCCTCACCCAGCTGCAAACCAGACAGCCCCACTACACTGCTCCTTCTTCCACCCCACAGCCAAGCCCGGCCTCAGTACATCTGTCTTCAGTACTGGGGCTGACACCCCATGGCATGGAGGAAGGAGCTCTCAACATCACGGGTGTGAGCCAGCTGTCCGAGAGCTTCCTCAACACACCGTCCAATGTTGTCCTCTCGGGGCCAGGCACCCCAGTGGGGCTTCAGACCAGCACTCCAGCACCAGCCAACTCCACAGCACCTGGACCCTTCACCCCTGAGACTGGGCACATCTCTGAGTGACCAAGAAGAGTGCCAGAGACTGGGTGGCTACCTGTAGACTTTATTTGGACACTTGACTTGGGTCATTTTTCTTTTACAGTTTGTTATTAATAAAGATTATCTTTGCTTCACACACTTGCTTCATTTATTTTAGTAAATAAAGTATGGTGGAAACTTTTAGAAATGGTTTAAGCCTTTGCATGCTTGTGAGATGGGTAAGGATAATAGTGGGATGGGCAGGGATACCTGTGGGATGGGTAATAGCTGTGGGATGGGTAAGGATAGCAGTGGGATGGGTAAGGATAGCTGTGGGATGGGCAGGGAAACTTTTGGGATGGGTAATAGCTGTGGGATAGATAAACTTCCAGTGCAAGCATAGTGGGACTGTATGGTCCACCCTCCCAGGTGCCACACCTATGGCCCTTTATTATCAATACTAATGTAATCTTTGATCCACACATGTCAGCATAAACACAACTCTTTATGAATTGCCCTGTTCATTGTAGGCCCACCCAACATACATGGCCCAATCTCATCAGTGTTATGAGACAGGCTGAAGGAAGCATCCATTAAGCATCTACCGTCCTGTCTTGCCACTCCACTGCTCCAGCTGGGGAGTTGCACCAGTGTTTCAGGAGGTTGCGCTGCTTCTTCCCTTCACGTGAGGCTCTGTTGGGGCCTTGCACATCCTCAGTGTCTATCAGGTTTTGTCCTTGCCTCCATTCCCCAGGCTCCATGTCCCCATTGCCTTGTTGGAGGTCCACAAGCCTGTTCTGCAACACTGGGTAGCGGGTGCGCATGAGATTTTGCAGGATGCAGCAAACTTCCACGATCCTCCTCACGGTCTGTGGGCGATGCTTCATGGTGGTGAGAAGTATCTGGAACCTGTTGGCAAGGATGCCAAAGGCATTCTCCACCACCCGCCTTGCCCTGGACAGCCTGTAGTTGAAGATCCTCTCTTCAAGGGTGAGGAGTCTGGAGGTGTAGGGCTTCATGAGGTAGGTTCTGAGGGAGAAGGCGTCATCCCCCACGATGAAGTAGGGCACATCTTGCGTGCCGTTGGGCAGGGGGTCTGGATCTGGGAAGCCCATGATGAGGTTGCATTCCAGCCCCTCCTTGAGGTCACTGGCATTGTATACCTGGGCATCTGAACATGACCCATTGCCTGAAGCATCGATGTACATGAACTTGTAGTCAGCATCGACCATGGCGAAGAGGACGATGCTGAGGAAGCCCTTGTAGTTGAAATAAGTGGACCCCGACTTGGCTGGAGCTTTGCAGGCCACGTGCTTCCCATCTATGGGTCCAACAGTGTGGGGGAAGTTCCACTTCTGATACCACTGCTCTGCAACTTTCTTCCAGCCTTGTTCAGTGGAGGGGCACTGGAGGAGTTCCTCCATGTATTCTTCGATGATGGCCTGCACCACTTCTCTGACCAAAATGCTGATGGTGTTGTGTGGCACCCTCCAGCCGTACTGCATGCTCCTGTAGGTGGTCCCTGAGGCCAGGTGGCGCAGAGTGAGTGCCACTTTGAGCCCAGGGTCCAGGCTGGGCTGGAAGTTGGTGTTCTCCTTGGTCAACCTGGGTGTCAGCCGCTGCACAACTTCGTCAAACATGGCTGGCGGCATCCTCATGAAGTTCTGGAATGCCCGAGTGTCTTCGTTCCTGAGCTCCACCATCAGCTTGTTGTACAGTCCGTACTCTGCTCTTCTCCCAATCCATCTTCCGACCCAGACGCTTCTTGGCCGCCTCTTTTTCTTCCCATAGTAGAGTTCACAGAGCCTATAGATGGCTTCACACTGTTGCAGAACGATGGTGGCTACCAAAAGGAGTTTCTTATGATCCATGGTGGACATGACTGGATGCTGTGGAAGAGGAAGAGGCAGGTGAAGGCTGCAGAGGTCTGCACAGCAGGGCTGCTGGACTGAAAGTGAGATGCAGGTGAGTTACTCCCCCTTTTATAGGCAATATAGGTTTTCCACTATGTGTCCCTTTGCATCCTCTAGGCATCCTCTTGACATCCTTCATATCCGAGATAGGTCCCCTCTGCAAACGTTTTTTCGGTTTTAAATGCTTTCTTTGCGTGCTGCATCTGCTTTCATCCTTTCTCTATCCGTGCTACTAATGCTGCACGTCCATTCCGCGTCTGTTCTGCTTCCTCCCTGCGTCCGAGCGGATGCGAGTTGCACGGATGCGCAGCGGATGCCTAGCGGATATAGAGGATGTGTAACGGATGCAGAACGGATATCCCCCGTATGCCTAGCAGATGCAGCACGGACGTAATGGATACATTTTCCGCTCAAAAGTTTTGAGCAGCTCAAAACCCTCTGAGTGGATGAAATGTCAATAGACGGATGCTGGACGGATAGAGAGGAAGCAAAACGGAGGCAGTTAGTACAGAACGGAAGCATCGCGTTAACCAACGGATGGCAAGTGTTTTTCTCCATTTTACGTCCTCTTTCCATCCGTTGGTGTAGTGTGACAGGGGCTTTAAAGCATAAGTATTGTTGCTGCTATTGCTAATGTCTATTCTCATTCAGCATCGATGGCCTGAAATATGTTAACCATATTCTGAACACTCAGCTGGTATGGAAATGCTGTGACCTATCAGATAGGCATAGCTTTATCTGAAAATGGATGGTCTAGTGGTCTTCTGAAAAGCTGCTAAACTTGTAAAAAATAGTCGTGATCATAGTCATGGAGAGGCCTTACAGGATGAAGCAAAAGAGGACAATCAATAATGACAAAACTCCTTCTTTGATAATTGTTCAAAGGAATGTCTGTTACAGCACTATATCACCTAGAATACCATATCCAACCGCATGGAAAGCAGTTGATCTGACTGAAGCCATTTTTGCTGCTTCTGTGTTGCCACACTGGACCCCTAGGGATAGGGAGGGGGGATTTGAGAGAGAGGGGATTCTGTAGCCAAAACAAATATTTTTGGGGGGGAACCAAGGTCATTCTAACACCTGGTTGGGAGAAGGTAGAGTGATGCTACCTGGTTGCCAGACCACACCATTATTGGACCATGTAACTGATTGTTTTGAGAAATAGAAAACTTTTTACTTTTAATTAGGTGAAAACATGGGAGTTTTCAGAGTTGGTTTTCACCAGATCTGTGCTAATATGATATTTCCAATAAAGCTATTCTTTGAGGAATTTACTTCCCTTGGAGTTTTGCTTGATGTGGATCTATTACTTGGAACCCTGACATATAGCTTAGCTGGCAGTGTTTCTTCAGCTTGACAACTTTTAAGAAATGTGGACTCCCAGAATTCCATATTGAGCTATTGTGCCTAGAGAATTCTGCAAATTGGTCTACACATCTTAAAGTTATCTAAGTGAGAAAAACTGGCTTAGGAAAAGAACCTGGTCAGAGAATCAGATCAAAGAAGGGATGGAGAAAAAATGATTAGTAAAATATATAACTACCTATTGGATTACAAAATGAAGGAGGAAACTATTAAAGAAAGTATGATAACTTGGGCTAAAAATGTGGGCCATAGCATTAATCTAGATCAGTGGGAATGTATTTGGCAGGTAAATTATAAATTAACAATGGCGTTTTCTTACAAAGAGAATATATACAAAATGTTTTACCCCTGGTATATATATACCCCCAGCGAGACTAGCCAAAATGTTCCCAATTATGATACCTAAATGTTGGAGATGTAACCATAAACAGGAAATATACTTTCATATGTGGTGAACCTGCTCCCATACATGGAAATACTGGCAAAAAAATAGATTATGATTAGAGGAAATGACGAATAAAATGAGAGAAATGAGAGAATAAAATTTAAACCAGAACTTTTTTTTTAACTAGGCATGCTAGAACCAAACATGAATAAGAAATATCAATACTTGATGCTCCATATCATAACGGCTGCTAGAATTACTTTCACCTAAAATTGGAAGCAGGCTACGAAACCCCCCCCCCCCAAAAAAAACCCCATAATAATTAATAAAGTAACATGAATGTTCTTAAATGGATAGATTAACAAAGTTATTGAAAGATAAGGAAGAAGGAGAATATTATAAAATATGGGATGTCTGGTATGAATGGATAAGAAAAAGGAGTTGAATGATAATTTTGTAACATCATAAAACAATAAGGTTTACGTGTAAATAAATGTAAATAAAAATGTATGTGTGTATATATAATGCTCAAAATGATGAAGTAGATACAAAGATGTATAACATTTTAATAGAAGTGAAATGCAAATGTATACACTGCTTTAGCAACATTGAAAATTTGTTTTTAACTGATGAAACATTGAATACAAAATTTATTAAAAAGAATGTGGCTTGTTTCTCCATTATATCATATGTCTAAACTCCTGCTTTAGAATACATCCAATAACACATTCAGCAAGATCTATAGATATGACAGTCTGCATAAGCCAGTGTCTCCTTTTCTTGATTATGCACAAAGATGGTTTCTTTTGCAAGGAGCAAGATCAGACATTTTTACAACTTACAACAGTTTCTTTAGGGACCGTTTAAAGTTACAACAGCATTGAAAAAATTGACTTAATGATCATTTTTCACAATTCCGACCTCTGCAGCATCCCCATGGTCATGTCATAAAAATGCAGATGCTTGGCAATTGATTCATACTTAAGACCATTGCCATGTTCCATTGCCTTATTGTGCAGGAGTAACAAAGACCTGCTCATTTATTAATTTTTAGTCCATTATTCCATCCCAAAGTCTCTTTCCTTTTATTAGTACAACAACCCTGAAGGGGAGAAACAGCTCAGCTATGTTGAATGTCTCAAGATGAGCTGTGTATTTAATTGTACTTTAATATAAATTTCCTTGGTCTGAATTACAGGCTGAAAACTAACACCATGCTGCCTTTCATAGACTGGCAATCAATCTTCCTCTTCTTTGGTTTATCTATTTAAAACTGGAGCCCACTCTAACTGAACTCTTTGGGAATGAGTCCACTGCAGACAGAAAATCTGCCAAATCGGGAGGTTTGCTCTAAAAATGTGTGTCAAAAAAATGAATGAAGATCAAAATCCTAATGCTAATAGCATTATACAGCCACATATAATCTATAAAAGGAAATTGGGTGAATTTCAGTCTTGCTGTGTTACAACCAAGATGATGAACTGGAAAAGTCTATAAAACTTTAGAGCTAGTTTTTTCCCCCATATTTTTATCTTCATATATTTTTGTCTTTGACCTTGAGCAACTCTTGAACCTGAAAATATTGTAGTATTTTTACCCCTTTCCTTTAAAAAAAAATAATAATAAAGTCAAGGTGAGCCATACTCTTTTTCTCCTGTTTATTGTGCATTGATACATATTTATATAACTGAGCAACTTTTACATTTCAAAATCTGCAAATTGTACATACAGACTTAAAAAAAAAACAAATCTGAATCTGCCCTTGTGATTGTTTATATCAACCATAATTTGTGGCTTATGCCACGTGCTTCTATGATGAACTTAAATGACAAGAGCAGATATAATTTTTCAAGTTTCTCCAATTCTTTATTCATCAGTGCATTACAGCTAAGATATGGTAGCTCTTGACTCTGTCAAAAGCGAAACAACTTCATCATTCTAGGTCCAAAGAGAAGCAATTTATTTTGCAAAAATAAAAGGCAGTGGTAACTCAGAAAAAAATAAAAGGTCTCAATATAACTGCTAACATATTTTTGTCTGAAAATCAATATGGCATTCACAACCATACCTTTTTCATCCACAAGGCAAAAATGAGGTTTCCATAGTGTAAGTGTGTCTGTCATCTTAATTTTTTTTTGCCCTCCTGTGTGCAAGTACCTTAAAACAGAATTTTGGTTAGTTGTGTAGATTTTAAAGCCTCTGTTGTGTGATTCTGAGCAACATGGATTTTTTGTGTTTAACTTTTTATAGATTTGGAAATGTCTGCATATTTGGCAGTCTTATTTCAGGCTGAAATAAAAATTTAATCAAAATGGAAAAAGACTTTGAAGTTTTATTATAAGAGCCTTGTATTTGTGTTACAAATTACTCATCATCCCCTTAAAAGTATATGAGTGAAATGGGATGTGATATTCATGAACAGCTGACAGTCTGTGTGTGTGTGTTTGTGTATATTTATATATATCCAATACATGGCAGAAAATATTTACGATCTGATTTTCTGTCTCGTCATCCCATACTAACAATCCGGTTGCTAAGTCTGGACTTGCAATGTCATTTAGAATATATCAGTGTCACTGAATGATTACAGCTTTATCCTAAGCTTCAATGGATGAGTGCAGATTCATAAGAAACTAAATACATGCTTGCTAATACCAGCTTGAAATTGCAGTCAAATTGTTACCTAGAGTGATTGCTTTGGAGCATTAAATACTAAAAAAAAAAAAAAAATACTTGATGTGTGACATTTATGTAGAAATCTGGGCATTCCCTCTGAGATCTTAGAAAAAGCAAGATAGAATATGGTTCATTTCTTCTCTGTGATAAAATACTAAACTGGTGCTATGTTTGTCATAATTAATGCAGAGAAATAGTCCTTTCTCAGCTAGGAAAGGAAGCACAGATTAATCTGCTTGGTTGAAGGTTAGTATAAAAAATATAAGGGTGTGGGGAGGAAAATGGACGTTAGTTTTAGCCATTGGCAGAAGATACAAGTAGAAAATAATCTTTTCTTCCCAAAAGAAAGTGGATTCCAGATCATTGAAAAATGCAGTGTGTAGAAGAGACATAAAAAATCTGATTTTTAAAAAATTATTATTTATAAAAAAATAATTTATGAGTCTGATGCCTTCCTGAAATTATTTTCTTTCATGACTTTTATAATATTGTTGGGTTATTGGATTCTGGTGTGTCTGTTGACTCTGCTAAGGGGCAGGCATGCAGGGAGTGGGAATCATGTCCTGAGATCCTGCATGGAAGTAAGGGTCAAAGAGAAAAACACAAGAACCAGTATCTCACCTTTACAGAGTTGAGATTGGAGAAAATCTGTAAAAAACAAACAAACAACAACCATGTTTTACTATAACTAAAGGATTGGGATATTGACAGCTGCAAGTAGGACTGGAAAGTTGGTTGTTCCCAATCAGGGTAAACTATTATGACCTATAACTGCCTGGATGGAGACTATAACTGTTTTTAACTATCTGTAACTTGGCTGGCTGAAGAATTCTGAGTGTTAGAATCCATACATCTTAAAATTGCCAACTTTGAGAAGCAGTGAAGAGTGCCTTCTCTCTAAATCTAACCCTAACCCTGAAAAGGAGAGTGGGCTCTACTGTCATTGTAAATTCTCATAGTAGACCCCCTTGGTTCCAAAGAGCTTTTGAGGATTTACTCCTTTCAGAATAAATCTCTTCCAACCCTTAAATTCCTGTCTCTTGACCAGGGACTTAAAATATAACTGTACAGATGGACTGTTTTAGCTCATCTAAATGATCTTTTTTTTTTTTTTTTTGGGGGGGGGGGGGGGGTTGGATGAGGCAGAACTGTCTGATTATAACCATGTATTTTTCAGAGTACTGACTTGCATAGAGAACCTCAATAAGACCTAGTAGATATTTACAGCTTATTTTCAAAGATAGATTCTGACTAAGAGGAACTATCTAATTATCATGTGATTCTAATGAGATTCTGTTGACTGGTTGTTCACTTATTTTAGAACTGAAGCAACTGCTGATAAGGCAACTACTGAGGAAGAAGGCCTCTTCTCATAGCTCCTTAGGGATTAGGGAAGAAAAGAAATCTAGCACAGCAGTAATTGTCTTACTAAGTTGAAAAGATGACTTTTAAAAAATCTCTAAAACTTTCGTAGCAGGAAACATTTGCACTTAAGAAGTTCTCTTGGAAATAAGATGCTGCTTTGCAGCTTCATTTCATCTATGTGTAAAGTTTTTTGCCAGTTTTTTTTTGTATGGGGAATTCAGGGTGCACTATATAGAGATATAACCATGCAATCATCACTTTTACATGTGTACCACAATAAGGTTATGGTAGCCATTTTGACTTTTTTAACCTCACTCCTTCCTGACATTTCTGTGTTTAGAGGGTGACGTGGATACCCAGGATTCATCCAAATATAAGGACGTAAAGTCATGATATGAGTGCTTTGTTGTTCACATGATATCTTAAGCAGGTTATGGCTAAAATGTCCAAATGTGGGTCATTATTTCTGTTTCCCAATTTAAAAATAGTAGCACACTTGTTCTCCATGTTTAATATGGACCATGAAATCAGGTGCTAATTGGCTGTCAGTTCTCTACAAGCACCATACATTTTTATGTGTTTAGAAATGAACCTGCAACTATTAGTTGATTATTTATTTTGCCTATCCTGTAAGGCCTTGAGGTCAGGAAAGTACAGAGTTCTGATAAATCCTGGATATATTTTTAAGTGGGATGAAAAAGTTAAGAGATATGCTCAGAGAAAAATAATTCCGTGGCCTAAATTTTTTGAATAATAAAAATTAAAGATAAAATATTCACAAAAATTAAAGAAAAGATAGAAATGATAGACAGACAGAAAGACAGGTAAAATGGCTTAATGGCTCAATTAAGCTTGTCAGTTGGAAAGCTGCCAGCCTATGTTTGGAACCTAAGTGCTGCATGACAAGGTGAGCTAACAGCAGTTTGAAAGCATGGAAATGTGAGTCGATAAATAGGTACCACATTGGTGGTAAAGCTAACAGCATTCCATGTGCCTTGTTGTCATATAGTCATATTGCCACATGATCACAGAAGTGTCTTCAAACAGTGATGGCTCCCTTAGCTCAGAAACAGAGATGAGCACCACCTATAGAGTTGGACATGACATGTTTACCTTTCCCTTTATCTTTACCTTCACATTTATTTGTGTGGCTAGCCAGATGATAGATAGATAGATAGATAGATAGATAGATAGATAGATAGGTAGGTAGATAGATAGATAGATAGATAGATAGATAGATAGATAGATAGATACAGATAAAGAGAGAGAGAGAGAGAGAGAGAGAGACAGACAGACAGACAGACAGACAGACAGACAGACAGACAGACAGA
>BLBF01000043.1:15864950-15970303 GCA_015471245.1 Laticauda colubrina
TCTATCTATCTATCTATCTATCTATCTATCTATCTATCTATCTATCTATCTAATCATCTATCTTCCCTGTTGCATCCAATGGCTTCATTCCTTTTGATCTAAAAGATAATTCAGCACAGAAATAATTCTTTTTAATATCAATTTTTTAATGAATCACAATCTAAATAAACACCGGTCCATTTAGGCCTTCCTGGATATAATCAGTTCAGCCATACTGCTGCCCTCATGTTATTCTAACAGTTATTTTTTTTAAATGTACATGTTTAAAGTTACTTTCATTGTTTATTTTAAGGAGGTGACAAATTTGTGGCTTGCAGTCTTCAGACCTCTGATGGATTGGCATGGTTATAGGCTAAAGTCCCATTGACACCTAGCATTTGCTAGTACTTTAATGAAGATTTAAAAAAAAAAAAGCAGTAACAACAGAGACATCTATCTCTTTCTTGTCTGTTCCTTACTGGAAGTAACCTTAAGACTTTTACCACCAAGGATTTTTGACATAGTGGAGATGCAAGCAACAATTTTGCATAGGACACATCCCTTTTGTTTCTTCCTTCACAATGAAAGTAGACAAAAGGATGCAACCCAGTTCAATGAGGAAACTGCTCTTCTCAAACCAAGCCAGACTACAGATTCATAAACAGGTTGGTCAAAAAGTTTTGGGAAGCACTTCTAGACTTGCAAGATTGATGTCAGCTCTAAATCAGGTTAATGTAATATAGAATAACAGAATAATTCCAAACAGAGTTGGAAGGGGTCCTGGAGGTCTTGTAGTCCAACCTGCTGCTTAGGCAGAAAACTTTATACCATTTCAGATAAATGGTTGTCCAGTTTATTCTTAAAAGCTTCCAGCCTTATAGGTCAATGCTACTTTGATTATAAAGCTTTAGTAACAGAATCTTGCAAATATTCATGAGTATTATACAAATTTTGCTGACATGTTTACTTGTGTTACACTCCTGCCACAGGCTTCATCCTCTTTTATCAAACTATGTCTTGAAAGGTCATTCCTTCTTCACTCTTCACTTTATTTTTATGATTGCAACCACAATCTTGACTTTCTTAACATTCTCCCAACCCAGGCATGTCCGTATCTAAGCCTTGGTTTCCTCCAAAAGAAGGAGGATTCCCATCATCCAGTTAAGAGTACCATCTTGGTTTCTCTCTACATCCATGTAAATCCTCATGATTCTTTAATTTATTTGTTTCTAGTCCTCCTGACTTTTTCTTAAAATGAGGGGCTCAGAGCTGAGATTTTAAATAGCATCTGATGAAGGCAGAACCTTGTGAAAAAACTTTTTGCTCCTGATTGGGAAAAGCTTCTTCTTCAAATATTTCTTCCAAGGGGGTCTGCAATTCATAAAGAGTAACTTGGAAAGCCTCCTGTAACCTTGGAAGTAACTGCTTGTGGACAAAACAGCAGAATATTTACTCAACCTTGCAAATCCGTCCATCTATAGCAGGGGTGTCAAACTCAAGGCCACGGGGCTGCCCTGATAATAGCAAAGGACTGGGTTGCGGTGCCTCTGCCAGCAAAAATGGCAGAAACCTCCCAGACTCCATTTTCGCTGGCAGAGGACTGCAGGAGAATCCCTCCAGCTCCACCTAGGCCACCATAGGTGTCCCCTGACATCAAGCTGGCTGCACCCACCCTGGCCACACTCACCTCTGCCATGCCTATCCATCCCCCCAAGGTTAAACACAACCCTGATATGGCCCTCAGTGAAATTGAGTTTGACACCCCTGATCTATAGTAATGGAATGGCCAGCCTTCAAATATGTTGTCTCAACAAATGCAACCAGATTCTGACCCTATGCTATTTTTTTCCACTTTCTCAGATATAATTAATTAATAATTATTTCAATATTTTTTTCCTAGATAGGACAATGGAATTCTTTATGCCTTTGCGCTGATTAAGTGACAATCCTCATAGGTATTAAGTTACCCCTATGTGGGAGACTCACCTGCTGACTAGGCAGCCTTTCCTTTCCTCCCTAAAGCCTCCCAGAACAGATAATTTCATTATGAATGCTGGTGGATTGCATTCTCAGGCACTAAATATGCAAGTGGGGATAAGAACATTCATACAAACAACCATTTTGTTTGCCTGCAAATATTTCTGGTCATTAAATATATATATATTGAAAAATGCAGCCTAGCAAATCTACATTGAGAAGGTGGTCTCAGAACAGTATGCCTTTGGCTTATTGTTGTAATCTTTCCAAAATGCTTTCAATATCTTTTAAGAACAGAACTATGATTGAGCTACTGTATATTCAATGAAAAAAGAAAACAAAAACAGCTGGTTGAAGTATGCTTCCCTCCCTTGGCAGCCTGGCAGTGTTCTTCAAAAACTGCAGTGAATTTACTTTTCTACCACATATCTCAAAATTAAGGTCAAATTATGATTTTAAATGTTATATATTCATATAGTTATCTCCTAAAGGAAGATTCTTCTATACTGTAGTAGTAATAATGAGGTAATCCTTTGCTATGTGAAATTTGAGGAGAGAGACAGGGGAGGGGGAGAGGGAAAGGGAGGGGAGAAAGGGGGGGGGAGAGATAGAAAGAGAAATTGACAGATTTGTGAGCTTATGTATGTGCTCAACAAATGCTGACTGTGAATTTCCATAATGAAGTTGTCATATGTTTTCTTCAAGAAAGAATGTGTGGAGAAAGGAGAGAATGTTTGGGGCAAGGAAAACTGACATTGCACATTTTTCTTTGCTGACAGGAAGTTTTTAACATCAGATATCATGCATGCTCATTCCGTAAGACTGAAGGCCTAAGTACCTGTAAACCAAAACCCCATGGGTTCTTCTTTTTGGTGACTTTCTGTAGGACGATAATTGAAAGTTATCCTGGCTTGCTTTGAATCTCTTGATATCTTCAATATCATACCCCATGGTATCCTCCTGGTTTGGTTATGCAAGCATTGTTCTTCAGTAGTGGTGGTAGAAGGTCAGACCTTCAGCTACCTTCCTTAGGAGATGCCACATAGCTGTCCCTTTCCCCACTTCTATTTAATATCTTCATGCAGTTTCTGGGAGCAGTTGCTGGCTGGGGGAAGTATCATAAATTTGTTGAGAATAACCAGTTACTTCATTCCAGTTGCTGAGAAGAGAAGGGGTAGAAGTTCTCATAGTGAAAGCTGTCACATTGGATAGAATCTTACCAAGACTGTGGATTTGAAACCAACTTGAGTCTAGACAAGAATGTACCTTTGATACTGGATGACACAGCATTTCTCCAGACAAAGCTAGTTTGCACATTGGTCATCTTTCTGGGTTCACACCAGTTATTTAAATGGTGGGGGGGGGGAGTCATGACCATCCTTGAACACTTGTAAGTTCTGTGGTGAGACCCAGGGGTAGGCTGCTGGAGGTTCACAGGGATTTGGGAGAGCCCCTAGCTAAGATTCTGTGCAGTTCAGAAAACCCCTAATTCCACTCCTAGCTGGCCCACCCTCCATGCACCCTAATCCCACTCCACGCACCCCACCCTCCCCTCCCAGAAGTCATCCCGCGGCCCGTTTTGGATGCAAGTAAGTGCAGGGCATGCACAGGGGCTTGGGCAAAAAAACAGGCCTTCCAGAAGTTCAGGATGGCCGAAATGGGCCTGTTTCTGGCTTCCAGAGAGGCTCCAGAGCCCAGGGAAGCAGTTTTCACCTTCCCAGAGGCTCAAGGAAAGCCTCCGGAACCCAGGGAGAGCAAACATGCCCCCTCTCCCTTGCCATGGTGCAGGAGGCTGCACACCATGGCCACACCCACCCAGCAATTGGGTAGAGAACCCTTTGCTATTTTTTTTAAGTTTTATTGTTTTTTAAGACAAACATAGACAAATACAACATAAAAACATCAAGCCATCTTCCATATATATTTTCCATCTTCTATACATACAGTGTGTCAGTTGGCTTACAAATTGTTTTGTGCCTCCACTTCGCTAACACTTCGCTTACAATTCACCTCCACATCACTTACAATTACATTGTACATGTTCTTATATTGTCAAATATTCCTAAATACATTAATATCATTGTTAATCATTTGACTATAATATTATTCATTCATGTTTTACAAGATAATCCATATTTTACTTAGTTTTATGACAATTCATATTATCATCCCAAATCTATCCTACAATTATTTTGTAGTTATGACATAAATAATACATCTTTATATGTTCATTATATTCTAAAAATCTACATATTTCATTACCATGTTTTAATGTTTAATCATTGATAAAATAGATTCCAAATCTTATAAAATTGTTTATCTTCTTGTTCTCTGATTTCAAATGTCAATCTACTCATTTCAGTACATTCCAATATTTTCTTAATAACTTCCTCCTATATTGGTATTTTCTCATTTTTTCCAGTGTTTAGCAAATATAATCCTAGCTGCTGTTGACACATTTACAATCAAATATTTCAATTCCTTACTGTGTATTTCAGGTAAAATTCCCAATAAAAATATCTCTGGTTTCAAGTCTATATGCTTTTTTGTCACTTTTTCATCCACTGTGTGGATTTTAGTCCAGTATTTTTTTTTGCATCCACACATGTCCATATGAGGCAGGTATCTGATGACATTTCCAACATTTTTCAGATTTCTCAACATTCTTGCTATTCTTGCTAAAATTTTTGAAGCCCACCCTGGTGAGACCTTTCCTGAACCAGTTTTTATTCAGTAGCTCATTATCGATAGTAAGAAATGCTTGATAGAGATATGTAGGAATTTTTCTCCAGGCTGAAACATTTTTAAATACAAAAATATAAGTTAATATTCAGAACACTATCCAGAAACTTTAGTTGATGCAGTGCGAGGAGGTGGACCAAATTATAGACCCAAGAACATTGGATTCATCAAGGAGTCACCATGTGACACAATTACTACAAGAGCTGCACTGCCGGTATTTTTTTTTCTTCCATGACGCTACAAGCTATTGGTTATCATCTTCAAAGTCTATCTGGATCAGGTCATGGATATCACAAATCAAACTTCTCAAGTTGAATCCATTCAGTAAGATGGAGAAGCAGAAGGACAAAAGAAGATGTCATCTTCAAGGACTCAGTGCTCAATCTCTCTGTATGATGGCCCCTTTCCTATGTAACAATTAATTTCCATGACATTCTAACCCAGGGGTGTTAAACCCGGGCCCTAGATCCAGCCTGTGGGGGTGCTTAGATCTGGCCAGTAGGGGCCACCCTGAAAATAACATTTTCACCTCTGCCAGTGAAAATGGAGATTGCAAGGCCCTCCCGAGCTCCATTTTCACTGGCAGAGCATTGCAGGACACCATCCCAGCCAAAAATGGACCCCTGGAGCCCCTTTTCACTGGCAGAACACTGGGACCACCACAGATGCCTCAACACAAATGATGTCATGCTGGTCATGCCCACCCTGGACCTCTAAGGTCAAACACAACCTTGATGTGGCCCTCAATGAAATTGAGTTTGGCACCCCTCTTCTAACCAGTCTCTTTACTGTACATTAACCTAACCATAAAAAAACATTGCTCTCTTCAGAATGGCATCTGGGGATAAGTGAGTTGATGCTAACCTTAAATAATGATGCCTATAGATTAGCTCTATAGGTATTAATGATTGTTATTTTTAATTTTGTTATTAATGCTTTTAAGCTCATCAGTCATCAGAAATGAAGACATATATAAATTGTAGTAATATAGTAACAATTATTAATAGTGTAAAGCCACATTTATTTAAAAATGAATTTTATTTCAGTGGTTCAGAAAATGGGGTATCTAAATCAGCTTTTTGGTGAAATTACGTTTAGATTCAGTGGTTTAATGCACCTAACTTACTGCCAGGCACAGAAATTCTACCTTTTTACTTGCTAATTCTTATTCAATCTGATAAAAGAGAATTTGCTTTTTTATAGACTGTTCACCTACTTCAATCAACAAATAGCATTTGGATTAAAATGTGTCATTTTGCACACCATTTACATCAGTACCAGCAGTTTCTTGTCCTTGATGCAAACCCAATATTTTCACATTTTTTAAAATGAAACCAATACTGTCCCAGTGAAAACATCTCATTTATATTAATTGAGTAGCCAACCAATCACAGGTAGATCTAATCTACGTTTAAGGGCTGCACATTGATAAATGGCCCTGCTTCCTGCAAGAACTATAGTTTGAAATCCAAGGGTGAATCTTCATTTATGACAGGAAAAGCTGCTAAGGAAACCACAACGTTTTATAACAGGAGCTATTAATAGTCACACATTTCCAGAGGCCTGGCTTGACATTGCTAGTGCCTTGAAAGTTGCCTTGACAACTTTCTAAAGTGGTGTTTCACCACTGGCCCAAGTAAACCATTGTTCTATTGTCTTGTCAGCATCTCTGGAAGGATGACTCACAAGGGGATCAACATTCTATGCACTCACAAGATAATAATCTACATTCTTCCTTGTCTGATCATCTAGGTCACCATCTCATTTCAATGGACTTTCCCCTTTGAATTTCCAGAAAGTGCATCAACCCAACATTTAATCAACCCACACAGCACACTGGTTCCTTGAAATTTCAAGCTTTGCACAAACGCCAGGATGAACCTTCTTCAAGGACAGCTCTGGAGACAAGCATGGAAACCCTTTCTTGGTGTTCAGAAGGACATTCTGTTCAGACATAATTGCTCAAGGCAAGGAGAGATGACGGGTCAGAATGGACTTTTCTGCTTCTATTTGATTTGCAGAAGATGTGTAAGGGCTTTGAGGTGATGGTTGCTTATCCACCCACCCCTTCAGTTAAGCTACTGAGATGAAGAGTGGGTGAGATTGACATATTTTACCTACCTCTCTCTCACTTCCAGTTCACATGAGGCACATCCCAACTTGTCAGACTGTTATGATCTGCCATCTATATCCTGTTATTTTGCTCTGCCTGAGGCACAACAACTGCTGTTGTGGTTTGATGTGTTTTAAAGTTGTACCATTTCCACTTTTTGGCAAGAGGGGGGTTTCATCACATATAGGAACACTTCCTCTAAGCATCAAAGAGGATGCGGTGGAAAGGGAACTATGCATGATAACAACAGTATTTTTTTAAAGCAAGAGACATGGACATAATTAGGATCTGTGAAGGTTTAATTACTTCAATTGAAGTCAAATGCTCAGTAGCAATAGTAGGAAATGCTTCCTTTTTTACAGTAATCTTTCAAAAGCTTTGAATGTCTGGTAACTAAGTAGACATGACATCTTCTTCTCTTGGCATTTTCTTCCTTCTTTCCTTTCTTCCTTCTTTCCTACCTCCCTCTCTCCCTCCTTTTTTTTTTTTTTTTTTTTGTCATTGACATTTCTAAGATATTATGTTAGGTTTTTTTTAAAAAATGTGAATACAAATACAAAACAGCACCAACCTTATTTGGGGTTTTTTAGAGTTCAGACAAGGCTAGCTTAGAGCTGCCACCAGTTATGCAAACACAAGTGGATTTGTTTGAATATACATAAAAAGCATGATTTGTTGCTGTGTTTAACATCAGATGAATGTGGGCCTTAAAATTGACAACACAGTAGCAAGCAGATGCCTTAAGTTGAAACATTTATTATGACATCACAACTGGAATTTTGCCCTTTTGTTCTTACATGACTCTGCATCTTAGGACATAAATTGCAGTTTGTATTGTGAGTCATGTTGTGACATTCTCCTCCTGCAGAATGCCTTGCCTAGGTTTTTGCTCAGTTATTATATTTGGGATACAATGCAAGAAAGACATGGAAAAAAAAGAAGATATTTTCATGAAAAACTCTGTACAGTTACACAGAAGGAATATCGTGTTCATATTTATGTGTATTATGTATCCATACTGATGTATCACTATGCCCATTGAAATTACTAAACAAGACTGAATTAGGGATAGCATACTGAAACATTCAGAAAGTAGAGTTTCTGTTTTGATATATTTGTACAAGAAGACATTCCTTTATATGAATCAGTGAAATATATTTTGGGACAATTACAGAATAGATAGATACAACTGTCCAAAGAATCACAAAACCTAACATAGAAACGTTCAAGCCTTAGTAAGACCACACTTGGAATACTGCATACAATTCTGGTCACGACGATACAAAAAAGATGTTGAGACTCTGTAAAGAGTGCAGAGAAAAGTAACCAAAATGATTAGGGGGCTGGGGGCTAAAATGCACGAAGAACAGTTACAGGAATTGTATTTGTCTAATAAAAAGAAATGTGTCTAATAAAAAAAATGGAGACTACAGCCAAGAAATTAAAAGACACTTGTTCCTGGGAAGCAAAGCTATGGAAAATCTACACAGCATACTAAAAAGCAGAGACATCACCCTGCCAACAAAAATGTATATAGTCAAGGCTATGGTTTTCCCAGTTGCAATGTATGGCTGTGAAAGTTGGACCATGAGAAAGGCTGATTTCCAAAGAATTGAGGCCTTTGAACTCTGGTGCTGGAGAAGACTGCTGCGAGTCCCTTGGACTGCAAGCGATCAAACCGGTCAGTTCTAGAGATCAATCCTGCTGCTCTTTAGAAGGCCAGATCCTGTAGATGAAACTCAAATACTTCGGCCACCTAATGAGAAGGAAGGACTCACTGGAGAAGAGCCTAATGCTGGGAACAATTGAGGGCAAAAGAAGAAGAGGACTGCAGAGAATAAGGTGGCTGGATGGAGTCACTGAAGCGGTTGATGTGAGTTTAAATGGACTCCAGAGGATGATAGAGGACAGGAAGGCCTGGAGGAATGTTGTCCATGCAATGGGTTGGACACAACTTCGAAACTAACAACAATAAAAAGAAGGACTAGGGGAAAAATGATAGCAGTGTTCCAATATTTGAGCAATTCCTACAAAGAAAATGGAGGTCAAATTATTTTCCAAAGCACCAGAAGTCAAGACAAGAAACAATGGATGGAAACTAATCAAAGAGAGAAGCAACCTGGAATTGAGGAAATATTTCCTCCGAGGTCTCTTCCAACTCTTATTACATGTACTAAAGAGACTTATGTTAAATAATTTTCATGCAGAAATGAATGCAGAAATGAAATATAATGCATTTGTTCTAATTCCTATTTTCATGTATGATCCACCCACATGAGAAATACAGTTTATCCATGTAGGAGAAAGAAAGAAAGAAAGAAAGAAAGAAAGAAAGAAAGAAAGAAAGAAAGAAAGAAAGAAAGAAAGAAAGAAAGAAAGAAAGAAAGAAACTTGGGGGGGGGGAATCCTCACACATTAAAATAGGCTTTCTTTCTTTGTATGGCAAGAGCAGGATATAATAAAAATGATGTAATTTCATAGATTTCCCAGAACGATAGGTTTTTATATGTCAAACCATAATCTTCATATCGTTATCTAATGTAACTGAATGGGGGGGAGAGATTTTGTGTTTTTACATACAGTACTCTATAAGTCTTCAACATGGTGTGCTCCAGATGTTCAGAAATTGCACACATCTGGAGGACAAAGGTCAGGAAGGACTATTCAGAGACAAAAGAAAGTATTTTTCTTTGTCTTTTTTTTCATTTTATGCAACTGAAGCATGGATGAGTTGCAACTATTTATGTGGTTACATTCAACTTGTACTGAAACCAGTTCCAAGGAATGCATGTTTCTCCCATAAAAAAGTTAAACATTGTAAAATCTCCTTGTAACTCACTTCTTTTTGTGAAAAGGGACGTGCTTGGAAAGATTGTGTCACCTTCAATGAAGTGGCTTTTTGTGGGTTTTTCTGTCCAAGAATGCTTTTGGACTTCCTTCCTTATAGATTCAAAATAAACATTTCTGCTTAATGAGGCTATACATGGAAGGAGTGTTTTTCCCCTTTAGATACTAAATACCCCCCAAATGTCTAGATTTTTCACTCATTGTTCAAAATCAGTGTGTGTGGGAGGGAAATAAAATTTGAAAGAATAAGGAATATTTAGTCACCAGTGTAAAAAGGAGGAGGAAGAGGAATAGTGGGGGGAGAGGAAGGAGATTTTTTCCAGTATTTGATCATTACTGATCATTTAAATGGAGAAAGAATAAATTAAATAATCAAAACTCCTAAGATGGAGAAATTGATTATCCAAGTTAAAAGATGAGCTTTCTTCACACTTATCTGCTACTTATCAATGGCTTTTTGTCGTCCATGTAGCTCCTTCCTCCTACATTGGAAGGGGTACAATTACAACAGGATCATTCCATATAGGTAGAAACACTTAATGTGGATCTTTTATTTCATCACTACTGTATCTCCCTTTCATATTCATCTGAACACGTTGTTTTTGCAACCATTTGAACATTTAAGCACATATTTTCTTTATCATTAGACTTCAACTGAATTGCACTCTGATTATTATCTACTAGTTGCTTACAGAAATTCTAGAAAAAGAACCACATTTTTTAAAAAAATTAAGAGCAGAAAGAGAGAAAAAAATTAAGAGAGAGAAAAAAATTAAGAGAGAGAGAGAGAGAGAGAGAGATTCCTTCCAGATTTCCATCACAAGGACCAGTAAGATTTTTTTCCTAATTCAGAATCAGACTTTAAGGAATTTCCAGGTGCTTTAGATTAAACAAATTCAGAAGAATGATAAAGGAAAATGAAAGTTAAGACAGTTAATGGTCAATATAGCTGACTTCACAAAGAAAGAAAAAGAAAGGAGAGGAGAGGAGAGGAAAGGAAAGGAAAGGGGAAAGGAAAGGAAAGGAATAATGTGTTTTGTCTGAAACTCAAGTCCTTTTGACGTTATGGACACATACATAATTCTTTTTTTCCTCTTCAAAATATGGAATAAATACTTTCCATCGCTTTATAGGATTTTTTTTTAAAGTTCTAGTCTAGGTTTTAGAACTGAAATCATTATGTTCTCCCATCTGAATATTAACCAGATCTATTCTTGCTTAGCTTCTGAGCCTTTCAAAGTAAAAGCTAATAGGCAAGAGAACCTCAGCAGTTATATAATTTCTGAAGCTTTTGGCTGTCTTAGAGAAATGCAAAAAATGAGACAATGTGCCATCATCCAGAAACAAGGAAGGATTGACACAACAGTCCAGGATACTTTGAACAAACCAGTATCAAAAAGACATTACTTTGCCTCCTAATATGTTTTCATACAATGTAAAATAAAGTCTTTCTATACCATTAGCAAACTCACTTGTACTGATAGACTTTTCTCTATCTGTAATGTGCACAATGTTTTTATTTCAGGAATATTACAGTTTAACAATGCCAAAAATTAATTTCCATCTATTTCCAAACTCATTGTGTGAGATGGGCACTACCTAAATTTGTTTGATAAACAAAGAAGCAAACCAACTTCTAGAGCAACAATACAACCTGATGGCAAAATTATTCTGGAATGTTACTTGGATACAGAAAAAAGGAAGAAAGAAAAATATAGAGGAGTAATTTAATGTTTTTCCTTATGGTTTGTTTATGTTACAACTGGTGCCTCTGGAAGAAAATCAAATTATGAATGCAAAAATGAAAGCATAACAATTCTAATAGGTAAGATCAGGTTGGTTAAATATACTTTCTGCTCTAAATATGTCTTTGAACATCAGTCTAATTTTTGTTTTTAAAGTCAGGAAGGTGGAAGTTAATGTATAGGTTACTTGTTACCACAACTGAACCCAAAATTTTTATTGTTAAGTGATACAGTTGTTAAGTGAGTTTTGTCCCATTTTATGACTTTTCTTGCCACAGTTGCTAAATGAATCTCTGCAGTGAATCATCTTTGTTTGTCAGAAATTCTCCTTTCCCTGCATTTATCATTATCTTGCCATCTTTGCTTTGACCTTCACATAGGTGCTTGTCATCTACATTAAAATGGAAGGTGATCCATTGATGGCAATGGATTTTGCATGTCCCTGTTTTACCTGGTTTTTGTTTGTTTATTTGAATGTTGCAGGGGACAGTACCATTTTGCCTATCCTATTTCAACTTCAATAGCACAAGGTGCCAGGGTAATGGTTGATGTTATTACAATTTTATGTTGTAAATCACAACTTTATGTTCTCCATGAACATCTATTGCCTACTTTTGGATGCAACGAAGCTCCAAATGTCACTCCTTTGCAGAAGTAGTCATCAAGCAAGCTCGTTCATCAAATGGTTCTCTCTCACAGGCAGGGGTATCACAAACTCAATTTCCTTGAGGGCCGCATCAGGGTTGTGTTTGACTTTGGAGGGTCAGAATGGATGTGGTCGGGTTGAGCATGGCCAGCATGATGTAACTTGTGTTGAGGGGATGCCTGTAGTGGCCTGAGTGCTCGGTCATTGAAAACAGGATCCTAAACTCCATTTCGGCTATGTCAGCCGCCTCCAACCCTCTGCCAAGCTATGTTTTCAGCTGTAATGGCTTCCTGCAACCCTCCACCAGTGAAAATGGAGCTCAAAAGTGCCACCCCCATTTTCAGCTGTGATGGCCTCCTGAAACCCTCTACCAGTGAAAACAGTGGGTGGGAAGATCGCCCAGAGCCTCCCTAGCTCTGTTTTCCCTGGCAGAAGCACTGTGGGCCAATCCTTTGTTGTTTTCAACAAAGGACTGTTGTTTCCTGCTGTAACCCTGCAGGCCAGATCTAACCACTCCAGATTTGGCCCCCAGGCCTTGAGTTCGGCATCCCTGCCCTAAGGCATCCCTGTAACTTGCCATCCAGTCTAGATTTGGGACATGGTTTTAGCTCTTATTTAG
The DNA here is from genome assembly GCA_015471245.1 of Laticauda colubrina. Lineage (NCBI taxonomy): Eukaryota > Metazoa > Chordata > Lepidosauria > Squamata > Elapidae > Laticauda > Laticauda colubrina. The sequence continues at coordinate 15,877,619 of BLBF01000043.1, forward strand.
AAGGACACAAGACTCCATTATTTAGTAATGTTCTGTTTTTTCATAGATTTAGCCACCAACACTTGTCTATCACCTCTTCATCCAACTTTACACCTTTCCAAGACTGGAGGAAGAATGTTATTTCTGCACCAACTCAGAAAGCTCACATGGCCCAAGGAGCTGCTGATCCAGTTCTACAGAGGAATTATTGAGTCTATCATCTACACCTCTATAACTGTCTGGTTGGGTTCTGCAAGCCAACAAGACAGACACAGACTCCAGAGAGTAATTAGGACTGCAGATAAAACAATTACTACCAACCTGCCTTCCACTGAGGACCTGTATACTGCACTAGTCAAAAAGAAGTCTGTGAAAATATTTACAGACCCCTCTCATCCCAGACACAAACTGTTTCAACTCCTTCCCTCAAAACCATGCTATAGAGCACTGCACACCAGAACAATTAGACACAAGGACAGTATTTTTTCCCCGAATGCTATCACTCTGATAAACAAATAATTCCTGCAACACTGTCCAACTATTTGCAAAGTCTGCATTACGATTACAATTACTATTAATCCTCCCATCATTCCTTTCACCCATCTCCTCCCACGTATGATTATATGACTGTAACCTTGTTGCTTGTATCCTAATTATTTTTATTGACTGTTTCCTAGTATAATTTGATTGCTTATTGTACCCTATGACTATCATTAAGTATTGTACCTTATGAATGTACCTTTTCTTTTACGTACATGGACAGCATATGCACCAAGACAAATTCCTTGTGTGTCCAATCACACTTGGATAATAAAGAATTCTATTCTATTAAGAGGCTTTAAGCAGAGCAGCTAGTGGCTGTTTTTCTGAAACTCTTGGTTGGAAAACAAAGCCAGAGAAACCCAGCACTTCCTTTCCTTAACTTGTCCCACATTAAGAGCACTACAAGTCACAGCCGTGACAATGAAGCAGAACAGAGATCAGAAATGAGGAGAGATTATCCCAACATATTTTTCCACTGCCTCAAGAAAAGAAAATAGCACTTCAATGCAGCCATCTGGTTTTGCTCATAGTGATGCTGCAGAGCTCTCATGCTTTGGATCTCATGCTTTGTTGATAGCTCAGACTGATGTACAAGCCCAGAAAACTCGGTTAATTCCAGAGAAAACAGTTTTAGTCAATACTGACTAAATGCTGCATAAAAATGATTTCTCTCTCAGGTGTCTCAGCCTAAATTCCCACTCCTCTTCCAGATTTTAAGGATCTGATACAGCTTTGGTTTCCAATTTTTCATCCCTGCCCTTCTGAATCTATGCTCTTGTATGCACAACCATTCCTTCTTCCACTGCTTCTGTTCTTTTTGGACACTAGTGATAAATCATGTTGTCACACCAATTGGTTACTCCCTATTGGGAAGGCTGACATGATCAAGCACCACAGGACATGGAAGTATGATCCAATTGCTTTGCAGCAAACAGTGACACGGAGAGAAACTTCTCCATAACCAAATGCGCTCAGAGAACACAGACCATTTGTTCTGGGAGATCACTCAGATGATGGGGCAGAGAAGTTCACTTCCACAAGACACTTTTCAAGACGGTGCTTGTTGGAAACACGAGAAAGGTATTTGAGGTTTCTTCCTGTCACAACCTCTCTTTGCTTTTTAGTAGGTTCTCACCAGGATGCAGTTGCCACCATTTATTTAATTTATTGATTTGATTTGTCAAATGCTTACAATATAATAGAAATAAGACTAAACAAATAGGTAGAAACAAAAGATATGGACCCATAAAAGATGGTAAGCCCTTAGAAAATTGACTGCAAGATTTTCATTTCCTTTTGGCTATCAAATCCTGCATAATATAGTTGTTAAGTCCTTGACGTACAACCATAACAGAGCCTGCCCATTAGACATTAAGTCATGATAGTTGTAAAGCAAGTCATGTGACCAATCCAGTTTTACAAACTTTTTTGCACTCGTCTTTAAGAGGCATTAAGTGAATCTGTGGTTGTTAGGCAAACCTTTTGTTTGCTATGCAACGTTTTTGCTGAAAACTGGAAGTTTAAGTACTGGTTTTGGCAAAAATATATTCGATTTGGCTGAAGGGGACCAATGCCTAAAATGTGATCACGTGATCATAGGGAGGGGCTGTTGAAACTTCAGAATTTGTTTGTTAAGTATCTTTTCTGGCTTCCCCATTAGCTTTGTTGGAAGGCCTCAAAAAGTGGTCACATAACCCTGAGACATAACTTTTATACATCCATGGCTGTTGCCAAGCGTCCAAATTTTGATCACATGGCCAGTGGAATGCTTCAGTGGTTGTAAGTGTGAAAAATGGCCACAAGTCATTTTTTCAGTGCTGTTGCAACTTAGTTATTATTACCCTTATTGTCAGAGTACAACATGTGTACAATGAGATTGGCTGAGCCTCCCTTTGTGCACTCCCCCAACACACAACTCACAGTGAGGACAGAAATCCCAAACCTGGACCCAATCTTATTACCTTATGTCAGAGGTAGGGAAACTTGACTCTTTTATCACTTATGGACTTCAACTCCCAGAATTCCTGAGTGAGCCATAAAAGGTTCCTCATCCCTGGTCTACTGGTTTTTCAGTTGTACAGGAAATCAATTTTGACTTGAATGGGACTGTTTAATATACAAATGTAGGACATATTTGTTATATTATTATTCTTTATATGCCATACATTTGTATATTAAATAGTCCCATTTAAGCCAAAAATTGATTTCCCCCACAACTGAAAATCCAGGTCAGGGATGAGGAATCTTTTATGGCTCACTCAGGAATTCTGGGAGTTGAAGTCCATAAGTGATAAAAGAGTCAAGTTTCCCTCGCCCTGCCCTTTGTGATCTTGTTGCACAACAAACTGGCCCTGCAAGTCTGTCATACTATGTTGACGCGAAGTTATTTTCTGTTCAGAAGTCTGACAGCCCATGGGTAGAAACTGTTCTTCAGCCTGTTGGTGAGGCTGGCTCTGGTTCTATATCTCCTACCTGATGGTAGGAGAGCGAAGAAGTGCTGACCGGGATGTGAGTTGTCCTTGAGAATTTTCCTCACTCTTCTAAGGCAGCAAGCCCTAGCAAGGTGATCTAGTAGTATCAGGGAACAGCCCACGATGTTTTGTTGTTGTGCTCACCACCTTCTGCAATGTCTTTCTATCCACAACTGTCAAGCAGGCATACCACACCATAATGCAATATGTGAGGATGGTTTCTATTGTGGACCGGTTAAAAGAAGGTCATCAAGTCGTTGTTCCACTTTATTCTTTGAACAGTTGCTAAACAAATGGATCTAAGTCAAGGACTACCCATATGTAAAATGACAATTTTTAAATCTTTGACTATACGACATGTAGGTTAAGAGTTATTTTTAAGCTACTGACCAGAATTTATAAAAAGCAGCAGAATTATACCAAAGCTCATGTCATTCTGGTCAATTAAGTTATATATGCCTAATCCTCGTCCAAGTTCTCCAAAACTCTCATGTAAGCTTCATTTAATAGGAGACTGTCAGCCAGTTGATGGTTAACTTAATGAGAAGTGTGTGTGTGAAAGATGAAATATTTCCTAAGCAATTTTTTTCCCCTATTATTGTAGGGAGCTCTAATGTACTATGGAGCTCCAGGAAAAAACAAAAAAACCCAAATAAATAATACACACCTCCACAAAAAGAAAGGTTATTGACAACCAGGATTAAGACACACTTGGCACGGGTTCATTAAACGAAGAAACTGCTTTCAGTCACTTAGTATACATTGTCATCCAGAGAGGAAAATGGATTCCTAGATTCCAGTTAAGCTACTGAGTGAAACACAAGTATTTATTATTTTTTTGAGGGGATAGGAAGTGAGTTCTCTTTCTGCTCATGGGGGGGGGCGGTAGGATATATATATATATATATATATATTGCTGCAACCTGAGAGAAACCGTGCAAGAGCAGCACAAGACAGGGTGAAGAAGACAGGGTCGAGCGAGTAGGGCTTAAAATCGGGGAAGGGGATGGGGGGGAAGGATAGAAAAAGAATTCCTTTCCTGTCCAATTTCGGGATTTTGATTGCAGGATCGAATGTCAGATCAGCTGCAGAAAACGCATCGCCGGGTATTTTTTTCTAAATCGCTTCCAAAATCCGGACGGCCACCGCATGTTCTTTCCGCTGTGATCTAGCAACCGTCCGGAATTTTGCAGACCAAATAAACCCGCTTGGCTATCACGCTTGTTTGTTGCAACTTGGTGCGAATTGCTTAACATCTTCAGTTATGCTCCAAAGCGCTCCATGCGCGGCTTAGCAGCGCCTCCCAATTTCACTTTCGGTACTACAGCGACTCCTCTCCCCTCCCCCCTCCCAAAAACCCCCAGCAACGACAAACAACAAGCAAACGTTCTCACTCTGAGTCGCTTCTCTAAAACGGGTTTCCAGCCTTATATACCCTTCTAAAAATAGCCTCTCGCTCCCAGGGCCAATCAGGACGGGTCGAATTTCGAATCGGACCAATGGGGTGAGGCGTCACGGAGAAGTTCGGTCACGCCAGGAGGAGCCGAGATGCGCCGCGCACGGCCATTGGGCTAGTCTGACATCATTGGAACGCGGTGTAACGAGTTTGTTGTTATAGATTGGGCAGCATTCAGAGCCGGCGTAATGGGATCACGAGGTGGCGGAGGGCGGGAGGCAGAGGGAGAGGAGTAAAGGGGAGGAGCGAGTGTGGCTTTCAGCAGAAGGGGAGGGGGGGAAAAGAGGAGGGAGTAGAAGGAGGGGGAGGTGGCGGCCAAGGAGAGCTTTTGAAAGGGAACTTTTGCAGCGGGTTACATTTGCAGTCACCTCGGTGTTTGCAAATATTGAGTAGGCTTCTCAGCAACTATCTTCTGGAGAGAGAGAGAGAGAGAGAGAGAGAGAGCCCCAGGAGTGGAAGGCAATCTCAACAGCAGCATCGGGGAGACTGCAAAAAGCTACAGAAAAAGCGAAAACAACAAAAGCCAACCAGCCAAAAGGGCCAAAAAAAGAACCTTTTGATCTATTGCTGTGCAATTAAACTTTGCATGAAACTGCTTTTTCTATATATTGTTTAAAATATATATACGTTTATATATATATTTACCTATATATATATAAATATATACATATATTGAAAAAAAAAAACTTCGTCTGAAATTCTAAACAGGAATTTAGTATATATACATATGTATATTTAGTCGTAGATTGCTTTTTTTTTTTTTTCCTCCCCCTTAAGGTACCTTCTGCTGGGTGATATTTTTCCCCTCCTTTTTTCGTGATTTTTTTTTTTTTTTGCTTTGATTTCGGTGGTCTTTGGAGAAGGAGGAGGAGGAGGAGGAAGTGAGACTTTTGTAAATAGCCGGTCGTATTTCTGTCACCATCACCTGCTGTGGCGATTGCAGCCGAGAGCCGGAGCCCGAGACCTCTTTCGCGCTGCTCCGCTCTTCCGACCTGCGGGGGGGAAAATAAAGACCCCGAGCGATCGGACGCTCGTCTCTGCCGAAGGGCTCCCGGTTGCAACTTTTCTTCCCTACCGACCGTCCCCTTTCCCCCGCACGAGAGGCATGGATGTACTTCCAATGTGTAGCATCTTTCAGGAACTCCAGATTGTTCACGACACGGGCTACTTCTCTGCCTTGCCATCTCTGGAGGAATACTGGCAACAGGTAAAGGAGGAAGGGCTGTGTATGTTTTGCAACCGTTTCGAGATTTTAAACGCTGGGGGGAAACCACAGGCATGAATTAAGCTTCAGAGCTCCTTTAAAAAAAAAAAAAAGAGAGAGAGAGAGAGAGAGAGAGAGAGAGAAATTTATTATTATTATTATTATTATTATTATTGTTATTTAATTTGCCCGGATCAAGAATCTTTGCTTCAGGGCAAAAATCGAAATGCAAAGACAGATTTGAATATCATTGAAAGCGGGGGGCGGGAGAGAGAAAGAGAGAAGCTATTTTAATCTGTGCTGTTTAGCAAGCGAAGGGCATGTTATATTTATTTATCTATTTCCTTTTTTTTAATGCATGCATGCATGCATGCATGCATGCTGGTTCTCATTTCTGTACCCCCCCCCCTTCTCAGTGGACGTGGCTGTCAGAACTTGTGAGCAACCCACCCCTGTGTGTGTGTGTGTGTTTGTGTGTGAACGCTTGTTTGCTCGCGCTGTGCCCTGCTCTCACCGATACAGACTTCAAAAACCCCTTAGAATGAAAAGCTGGCTACTCTTAAATAAAACCATACCATGGGATCGAATCGGGTTGCCAAGTTTCTGCCTTTTCTCCTTTGCCTGTCTCGTTTCTTTGGCCCCAAAAATGCTAAAATAAAAAGCCCTCTCCCCTTTTCTCTTCTCTGTTTCCCCCCCCCCCTTTTTTTTTTTTGAAGCAAAGCCAATTGCTATAAGGAGAACTTGTCATCTAAACAGTTCTGTGTTTAGAAATAGTTGCTCTCCGTGCTTCCCCTTTCAATCCCCCCCTCCCCACGAATATCCTCTCGCAAAAACGGGGTGGGGGGTGGGGAAGGTGTCCCTTTCTTTCAGTACTGTACTATTTTTATGGCAGGATCATATACAGCTTTTTTTAAAACATTCCCCCTCCAAGCAGAATGAGTTGTCAGTCATATGACAATGATTCCCCCTCCCTTCACCTTATGAATCCTAATAGAGGAAAATCTGAGGCATGTTGCCTTTAATGGACAAGGTTTTTTTTTTTTTTTTGAGTCCATGTCATTGGATTCCAAACACTGGCAAATGTTTTTTTTTTTCCTTTTCTTTTTTTTGCCTTGCTTGGGATTTTCCCTCTAATGTGGCACTGAGAAGACATGTTTACTTGCCTCCATTACTGTAATGATTGCTCTCTGTAACCCAATTTAATTCATCTGGGTTTTCGTTTAAAAACCTGACTTTGGAGCTTGAAATATGAAGCTCTACCAATCTTTTCAGGGGGCTGGCATTTTACAAGACACACATTCCACTTTTCCTTCTCCCCCCCCCAAAAAAAATAATAGGTCTGACAAGGTTTTCTGGGGTGATTTTGCTCTTTGGCTCTTTATAGACTTCAGAATCATTTTAGCCACCACCACCTCTTTCCCCCCAGATGATTCTCAAAATTAGTTTGCCTAATAAGAGGAATTTTAAATCTGTTCCTGAATGTCAAACCAATTCTTTCCATATATTTTCTTCTGTGGTCAGTACCTTTGCAAGATATTGGAAGGTTTGCCAAAATCATTATAGGGAGGGGACCTAAAATTATTGACCAGAGAGAAAATATTTTGCTTTCTCTTTCCCTGTGCACTCCCTGCCCCAATAAGCAGAGATGTTTAGCAACATAGAATTTATTTTTCTGCACCTTTACTTAAGAGCAAGTGTCTCAGTTTAATGAAGTTTATAGGTATGTTTAAATTGTCAGGAGAAGGAAGTGTGGAAGTCAACAAGGCACTATGGCCAATTTAAATTGATCCTGAAATGGTGTGTGTGCATGTTTGTGTGCAGCATTTTATTTCACTTACACAATTGTGGAGGAAGGGCTCTTGCTGAAAACCACACAATTCATACTAGACTGATCATTTTGCTTAGAATCTAATAATTAATACAATACAATTAGCATGGCCAGTCTTTCACTAGGTTGTGCGAAGTCCTGTTGGTATATTGGATTGGAGGATTAAAAAACAACAACAACCTGTCCTGTTGGCATGTAGATTTGAACCATAAGCATTCTTGGCAGAGTCATAAATTTTAAAAGGAAGTCTCTTTTGGCATTGAGTAAAAGAAACAAGGGAATGACTCATAACCAAGCCACTCTTGGCCAACAGATAAAGTTCTCCTTCATTGCTGAACCTTAAAAGTTGGAGTTTTCTGTGCTTTTTCCTTTTGTCTCTTTCATTCAGTGTCCTGTTAGAAATGTGGGAATTTTGCTGATGATGTGCCTGCTGTCTCTGCAAAGAATGCCTCACTTTACAATTGACTCATGCCTGTATACTGGGACATTTTTTCAGTGTCTCCTTCAGGCTGAATTCTCATGCGCAGGAAATGATATCTTGGCTTGGGAGATGTAAAATCAGCCACAACACATATGACTTAAATTTAGAGTACGAACCATAATTTTTGTCCACTTGATAGAAATTCAGCTGAGGGTTTTTTAAAAAAAAATTCAAGTCAACACTACTTAATAAAATAACCTAAATAAAATTTGGAGAAGGTAGCATTGACTTTAAAGGTGATCCCACTGAAATCTTTCTACAAGATGCCTGTTTAGTTAACGCATTAGGGAAATGCCTAAGGAATGTAGCTGAGTTACTATTCTTGACTCTGCATTCTTGACAAGTTCATGAGAGTTACACTGTTTTCTTGGAACATTCATGAGTTGAAACTTGAATGGCCTTTAACTTTAAAACATACTAACAAACAGAAATAAACTCTCCCCTCTGAATGTGCATGGCTTCCTGCTAATTTTTTCAGAATGTTCTAAGAAGTGAATTATTTTTGAAATGTCTGTTTATGTATTTTTAATTCTGTAGACTTGCTTAGAGCTGGAGAGATACCTTCAGAGTGAGCCCTGCTACGTGTCTGCCTCTGAGATAAAATTTGACAGTCAGGAGGATTTGTGGACCAAAATTATTTTGGCACGGGAGAAAAAGGAGGAATCTGAACTAAAGACAGCCAGTGCTCCAAAGGAGGACAACCTTAATAATCAGACTTTAGAGACTAACAGTTTGAATTCTGATATCAGTAGTGAATCTTCAGATAGTTCCGAGGAACTTTCTCCTACAACAAAATTTACCTCGGATATCATAAATGATGTCTTAAACTTGGCCAGTGCTGGAAACTTGAATTCATCTGTCACTTCTACTCCTCCTTCTTCCCCTGAGCTGGGCAAGGAGCCATCTTCTCAACCATGGAATTGTGCCCCCAGTGAATTGCATTCACCTGGCAAAATCCGTACCGGTACTGGTGGAAAGACTGTGGAAAAAGGTACTCTGGTCAGTGGTGATGCCTCTCCTGATGGGAGGAGGCGAGTTCATCGTTGCCACTTCAATGGGTGCCGGAAGGTTTATACCAAAAGTTCACATCTGAAAGCACATCAGCGTACCCATACAGGTGAGTTTTCATCTGGCCTCTAGGACTGATGAATGTTTCTTGCCTTCTATACTGTTTCTATTGACCTTAGAATAATCTCTCATAAATGAGATGGTGTCCAGTTGCATCATATAGGATTTCCATACTTCATGATTTCGTGACTCTTGGCCAGGAAAGGCCTAGAGTCACGAAAGATTAGAGCAGGAACTGAATGCATGGTGCAGCTGCATGTATTCCCTGTAGAACGCCTCCATAGAAGTGTTGCAATATCCGTTGTGGAGAAAGGCAGGAGATGTGTACAAGAAGGGAAGTTCATTTGTTCCCAGTTCCTATTTCCTTTGCAGTCCATTTCCTCTTAATATATTTTTTGGTGTCTTGCACCTTCAAATTGTAGTTTGCTGGTGGTTGTTTCCATCCACTTGGACTTTCCACAGTCTACGCCAGCTGTTTGCTGGTTCATACTTTATAAAATGACCCTTCTCTCTCTTACCCTCTTGCTTTTCATGATCAGCATGCCCCAAATATCATAAGGAAGGATCTTTTGGTCACTAAGTTTCCCCAAAACACTAGTTTTCAGATGACCATTTGGATTTGGCTAGCTTTCAAAATGCCTCTACCAGATAATGCTGAAGAAGACTTTGATGCTTCAGTGATATAATCTTACACAATTTCTGGAGTAAGAACTCAGGTCCATTAATTAATGCAATACCAGCTAAAGTTTCCCAGAATGCAAGTCCTCACTTCCTCATTCTTTTTCCATAAGCCCATTGCAAATTTGTATCAGCCGGGTGGTTTGTTTATTTGTTTGTGCATGGCTGGTTTCTATTGGTTAAATAACCCCATGCCTGAGAAGGTGAACAATTACTTCATCTTTTTTCAGAGGAAAAAAAATCTTAGATAAATCTAAAATTAGACAACAAAACGGAAGACCAGAATTTCTTGGTAAAGAAGAATCTAATCTTAAAATGGGTTGGATTCCATATGATATTAAACTTTCATATGGTTGGTAGTTTGTGTGATCCAAAGCAGTTCTGGTTTAGTCAGTAAACCTAAATTAAACATTTGCTTAATTCTGGTTCACTTATGGTATTTATGCTGCAGATTAACTTTCTGCATGCATCATTTACAAAGTACATAATTTACTCTTTGAAAGATTACAATTGATTTGTGACCATATGATTGTGGAACATTTCCATGCATGATAAACCTAACAGTTTTATCCTGGTGAAACTCAAATGTCAAAATACATTCCTGTTCCCTAGAGCAGCCTGAAAAGATGTGGAGTGGAATCAGAGCTTGTATAAATTTTTTATAGCGTAAGAAGCTGCCATGGTTGCTTTTGACTGTAAATATTCTTCTGCTTTTAATAACTTCATGGTTAGATGCACCAAATCACTTACAAATATACAAAGCAAAGCTGTACATTTTGATACAAGCCAAAAGGATTCCTCCTTCTCATAAATGCTGTTTTCACATCTTATTCTACTTCAATTAACCCTTGAGTAAACAGAGGAAAGAAGAAAAAAAAGGGGATGATTGTGTGTTCTATAGCCATTTTGCTATAAAATTGAAAGTAAATATGTGTGATAATTATCAGGGAACCAACATTTAGTCAGAAGCTGTAACTAAAATGTATTTGAGGGAAAAATTTGTGGCCTGTCACTTCAGTGCTAATGTTAAAGTCAGTATGCTACTGATTTTATTCATTGTTTTTCTTCTTCACCCACCATTCGGCCATGTAAAGCTTCTGCAAAGCTTACTTGATATTTACAGAGAGAAACAAAACCACGCAGGAAACACAACTTGTAGGGTAGAGTTTACAGACCGCTTATTTTAAGTTCAGTGGTAAGAAAGTGTTCTGAAGGAAGATGGAAATGGTTGAAACCAAACCCATTGTCCTAATAAGAAAGTAGGCAAAATGTGTTTATTTTTTAGTTTTATTAGCCATCTCAGTCCAGTGGACTCTCAAGATACGGTTTTTATAATCTCATTGACACCTCTCTTTTAATTAGGGCCAAAAGAAACCAAGAAGCGTTTTTTATAAAGTGTTTGTAAAACCTGCTAATCTAAAAAACAATTCTTAATTGAACCAAGATACATGATGAGTTTTCAGTCCCTTTTTTAAAAAAAATAAGTTTCAGAATCAGAGGATCCCCGAAAGTTTAGATTATTGGAATTTTTTTTCAGGATTGAATGCTTTACTGTTGGCGATGTCAACAGAAACAAAAAAATTCCATCAGCATTCTTGGAAGTGCCTAATAAACTATAGAATGAGCAACTTTGTTTCCTATGTTTTTTTCTTTAGAAAAAAAAGAATGCCCAGTGAGCCAGCATTGCTCTTTGGAGGAGGAATATTGTATGCATTCTGTGTAACTGAATAACCATTATAAATATTTTTTTGTCTGTTTGTTTTTGTTTTGTAGGAGAAAAGCCTTACAGATGCTCATGGGAAGGATGTGAGTGGCGTTTTGCAAGGAGTGATGAGCTAACCAGACATTTCAGAAAGCACACGGGTGCAAAACCTTTTAAGTGTAATCACTGTGACAGGTATGTGGATGGAATTTATGTGTGTGTATGTATAATATTATATATTATTTTGCTCCTCATGCTTAGAAACAGCAAATTTCATGCAACTCTGTTGATGACGATGGTATAGTTTTATTTAAATTTAAAAAGTTGAATTGTCCTGTTTTAACCTTACCAGAAACATTTCAATGCTGTTCCAACTTTCCTGGAAGGGTTCCAGATTCACAATACAGTTGGAATGTTTGTATTTGAAATAATTTCTGGATAGTTTCTGGATTAATTAATGACATTAATCAAGAAAAGCAGTAGTACAAATTGATAGGAAGCCTCTGGGCTTTCTAGAGGAGAGATTAAATTATCCTCAGAATCGTTAAGTCACATGTGAATCTTGCCACCAGTTCTGTTAAATGGACTCAATGACATGGAGCACTTAAAAAAAAAACTTCCAACTTTTGCTATTGGCTGTCTCTTTACACAATGCCCTAAGCAGAGATGCAGAGAACCTGTGGTCCTCCAAATTGAACTGAACTATTTCTGGTATCACCTCTGGCAAGATATGGAGATAGAATCAGAAAAGTTATGCAGTAGTGACTAATGTGCTGTATTTGAATAAGTTAAAGTCGCTGATCACCTACACAGCTATAGGGATGACCTCCACTGCATTCCTTTTACCATGAGTTGTTGCAATGTTAACATGCTGTTATGTTAACATGTTAACAGCTTCTTCTAGTAATAAAGGCAGATGTTTACTTGACTGACAAGATCACAATCAGTGGGCTGAAGTGTCAAGTCACTTGCAAAACCTTCAGTTGCAATGCAGTATCTTGCATTTCAGGCACGTAGCAGAGTGATCCTTCCACAGCTGTGCACTTTTAGCTGCGCAAGATTTAATAATCTTAAATCCAAATGACTATGAAGGGCATGGTACCATAACCAAGACATTTCTCATCTTATCCAAGAAGCTGCTTCAGGTCTGACAGCCAGAACTGAAGAAGCTTCTTGGATGAGATGCAAAACGTCTTCAAGGAAAAATGACAAAAATCCAATGGCCTCTTGGGGAAAAAAAAGTTCCTTAAAACCAGCATATTTCTTGATGCCCCATTGAAACCCGAGCTTGTGTCTTCTCTTTGTTTGTTGGGCAGGTGCTTCTCCAGATCTGACCATCTGGCTCTTCACATGAAGAGGCATCTCTGAATGATTGGAAGCTTGAATCCTGTGGGCTAAGAGGCTTCGAGGTCAAGATGGCCTTGGACGAAAGGATGCATATTCCAGCCAAAGCATGCCATTTTGCACCCTAACTCAGTGGCCTCCAGGTCCTCTCTTCCTTGGAAGGTCTTTAGAGGGCTAATTAAGTCATGTAAGAAATGGCTGCAGTGACCATATGGTGCAGGTCTCCAGCCCAGGGGACCAAACCTTGCGAATGGCTTCCGACACCTTCTGCCGTGAGCAAACTGGGAGTGTTAATGAATGGACAACTTGTGTGTTATGGAGGATCTACTGGATGACTGGATGCTGAGGCACATTTTTTTAAAAGAAAAAAAAAACACATTTGTTCCTTGTTGTTTTCTAACCCGTAAGAGAGAAAAGGCTGTCTGAACATGGGATTGTTATTATTTTTTTTAATTTTTATTTTTTTAACTTGGGAAGAGTGGCGAATATGTGAGGAGTGTTATGTAAGGTGGAAGGATGCGCATCCTTTGGATGGGGGAGGGTGAAATGGTGTCTGCACCTTTTTTTTTTAATTTAATTTTTTTTTTATTTTGGTTTCTGAAGGGGGAGATAGAAGGGAAGAAAGGAAAATCAGAATAGAGAAAGGTCCTGTATGAAAGGAGTTTTTGGTGTCTGGTCCAGCTATTAAATGTGCAATGTCTCCCGTAGCTTGTCTGACCTGCTACAGAGCTCATTTGTAATCCATTGTATAAGCTGTGTATTTACAATATAACACAACCTATAACTTTTTTTCATTACAATACAAAGGTTATTGCATGGTTCTGGAGAACTAGATGCTTTCCCATTCTGTAATCAGGACTGCCATTTCTCTCTTTCTTTCTCTCTCTCAATTCCAGTTCAAAGCTGCTACACTGCAATTGGTTTAATGTTACATAACATACCAAACCCAAATAGTGTTTTTTTTTTCCTCCTCCTTGAATTACTTTTTGTCCTATTGGGTGGATAAAACCACTGTAGGTTAGAGATGGATATTAAAAAAAAAAAAAAAAAAGGAACTCGGGCAGCTGTTTCTCCCCCCCCCCCCATATTGTGTCCAACACCTACCTTCTTATCTTTTATTTATGCCTTGAGGTCTAATTTCTGGTTTTCTACCTGTTAATGCACTGTTGACCTTAATAATGGTGCCTTATGCAAATTAAACTTCTCTTTTGGGAGGTCTTATACAGGGGTATGAATGATATATGCTTTATTAAGGCTCTCTTTTCACCTGACACTTGTACTGTATCAAATGTACATTATGAAGAGGTGGGAAGACCATCAGCTGGTATTCTGGATGATCCCCCATATAAACATCTGTACTGAAAATTTCATGGCATAATCCAACAAAGAATGCATCCCTGAGTCCATCTTTTCACAAGGTTGGTCTTGCACAACCTGCCCCTGAGCTGCATCCATCCTCTTCCCATTCAAGAAATTAATGAAAACTAATCTACCAGTTCCTCCATCCACCAAAATGATCCTGTATTCAGGATGCTGTGTTTTGCTCATGCATTTTTAAAGCCGCAGGAGTAACTACAAGAACAACAAAAATTTTAAAAGGCACAATGTCCACACCTGTATATGTAGCTTCCCCTTAATTAAAATGGAAAGTAAAGAAAAAATAGAAAAAAAAGCAAAAAAAAAAAAGTAATTATCAAGTGGGCAGGATATCTATAATGTATGTATATATCTATTTGTGAGTATAGTATCTGTAGCTGTGAGTGTGCGTGCATGTATATTTGTGAGTGGGTGTGTTTGGGTGTGTGTGTGTCTTCATCTATAAAATATATAGATAATATATTATTTTTAAGGATTGTATTGAGTTCTTTGCTGTAAAGTGTCATAGCCTGTGAGGAGTCTTCCTCTTTTCCTGCATTTTGTGGAGAAGCAGCAAACAAAAGTCAGCTTATTATTAATATTATTATTATTATTACTGTTTGTAAACTTCTTTTAGCAGGGACCTGAAAAGAAGGAAGGAGCTTCAATCAGTGTGCGCAGTTTTTAACAAGAGAAGGCAGTTACTTCCCTATCAATAGGCACTTTTGCACACTCAAAAGTTTCTTGGTGTTCAAACAAAGTGCATTGGAGTCCCTCTGGAGAAACAGGATTTAAATGGTTTCTATTGGTTTTCCTCCATTTTTTTTTTTTTAATGCAAGACACTTGGCTGCTTTTAAAGAAGAAAAAAAGTCATTTTAAAAGCTCTTAAGAAAGTTCGCTCCTTTCTCCTATGTTCACCCAAAATCCTCCATGGGCCTTTTGTCTGTAGGTTTTGGTTTTTGCTGCCCTCTGCTTCTTCTCTTGCTAGTTCGTGCTTTCCTTAATGGTGGTCAGTGAGCTCTTCATTTCCCCCCAAAAAGGGCATTTAATTGGAACACCAAGGGCTAACAATGCCTGCTTAGCCATTTCTGCATCATATGGGAGCAATCTATTGAGGGCTACTTAAAAACGGACACTTTACGCTAAGACTAAATAAACGAATCTCAACCTCTCACTTTCTGTCCTCTAAGCTTATTGAGAAGATGTAGAAATGTGCTTCTTGATGGTAAATTTATTCCTACGGGTATTTTACCTTTTAGCTGAATTCACAAGACAGTTTTATGAGATGTTAGAAATAGTTGTTCCCCAAACATTAAGCCCAATGTATTTTCCAAGCTGTCTTCCACAAGAACTTGACTTGTTTCTTGCTATTTGGGGCAGCTTTCCCCCCACCCCTGAAAATGATGGTGAAGATTAATAGTCCTCTTAAACATATTCAAATCCATTTTATCCGAGGCTGAGAGATATATAGGCCTACATTTATCTGCATTGTGTTTTGAATTTTTATATGCTCAAAAATGCACTTTTTAAGTTTTTTTTTAAATTATCCCAATTTAAATTTTATTTTATTATCTACGGATTACCGAAGTCTAAGAGATGTGTGGCGTTTCATACATGCAGGGCACTTTTTACCGCATTCTTGAGAGATGCCATTTCATAGACTAAATATATATATATATATACATATACATATACATATATATATATATATACACACACATATATACACCGTAGATTGGGAAATTCCTATCTGCATGTATGAATTAAGATACTCACCCTTTGATCAAGGCATTCTGCAAGTTTTTCTGCTCCAGCATTATACTTGAGAGGGTAAGATTGCAATGATTTCTGCTTAGCCATAATCATTTGCTACTTTAAAAAAAAATCTCTTGCAGTAGTTAGAAATCAGTTTTGTAGTTAAATAAGTACATTTTGTTCAGGTGATAACTGAGCCTCAATCAAGCTGAAAGAAAAAAAAATTGCTTGAAATTTCAGAAAAAAAAAATTTCTATTCGTAAAATTTCTTTTTATGTTTTTTTTTTTTTTTTTTTTTTTTTTGGAAGCACCCTATTATCTAAATAATCTCTTTGTAAGATTTTTGTAAAAAAATTTGTTTTACAAGATTTTATTTGAAATTGTTTTTTGCAAGATTGTTATATTTCTGTATGAATGTATTTTTTATTGAAATAACATAAAAAATTCTTATCGGCATATCTGGTCTTCCTTTGTTATTCTTTATGCAGAATTGAATTTGTGCAAGAATTTCAGTTCTTTGGGCTTGGCTTATTAGGAAAGCAATTAAAATGATTATTCTAATTCATTATAAAGATTGAAGCTACTTAAGCTCTGAATACCATTAATGATAAAATCAGTAGTTTTCAAAAGACCATAGCCAGAATTTCTAAATCAAGAAGAATCTCCATTCACACCGCATATGGTATAACCAATCCAAGAAACATATAATAGTTCCTAAAATCTCATTGTAATCAATGTTAGTTAGGAGAAAAATACAGTATTTCAGGAGATCTAAACCAGCGTAATCAAGGCTATAGGGCAGTGATGGCTAACCTTTTCTACGTTGCACGCCAAAATGTGCACGTACGACTCCCCCTGCCCCCCTGCGCATACGCACATGACCCCCCTGCACCACACACCTGTGCATGCACATGCAACCCCCTCGCATGCCTTTGTATGCATGTGCCTCTCCCCGCGCATGCACGGCACATACTCTACAACCAGCTGGCTAGCAAGGGAGTGCCTGTGCATGCACAGTGGGGCTCTTCCTCACAACCTGTCGCCAGCAGAAGTGGCTCTGTGTGCCACTTCCAGCATCTGTGTCATAGATTCGCCATCACAGCTACAGGGCATGGGTGTCAGAGACTCAAGGCCCGCGGGCCAAATCCGGCCCATGGGGTGCCTAAATCCAGCTTGGAAATAGCAAAAGACTGGCCTGCAGTGCCTCTGGCAGTCAAAATAGGGTGCAGGGCAGGGGTGGGATTCAATTTTTTAAACAACTGGTTCTGTGGGCGTGGCTTGGTGGGCATGGCTTTGTTGTCATGACCAGGTGGACGTGGCTTTGTGGTCATGTTATTGGCTGGGCATGGCCAACTATCACATTGAGGCACACCTCTCACCTGGCCTCTCATGACTGAGAGGATGTTGCAACTGTCGTAAGTGTGAAAAATGGTTATAAATCACTTTTTTCAGTGCCATTGTAACTTTGAATGGTCACTCCACACAAGCAAAGTACCAGCAAAGGAGGGGAAAAAAACTCCAGAAAAGTTCCTGAGACAGGAAATCTAGTCCTGACAAGAATGTAATAAGGGTTAACGGAGAGGCAGTTTCTGTAAGCAACACCAGAATGTTTTCTTCCTGCTTTCCTTACAGGACTAGGCCAGTAATTTCTTCTAACAACTGGTTCTCCAAACTGCTTAGAATGTTAACAACCGGTTCTAGTGAACTGTTCGCACACTGTCCCCCATGTCACAAAGGGGGTTGAGTGCTGCCCCCCCCCAGTCGGCCTTCAGAGGAGAAATATACTGATCCATATTTCTCGAAGAAATGCAGTTTGAAACCCCTGCTATAGGGCCTCCTAGAAAAATAAGATATTTAAGTCCATTTCCTATATATCATAAAGCAATTTTGACCCAGTAAGAGACCAAATCTTCACGTCAAGACCTTCAAAAAAAGTGTGGAAGCCCTATTGGGCTGATGTCCATCCTGCTGGTAGTCGGGATATCATTAAGCTCTCCATCCTGTAACATGGCAGCTTACAGCCTAAATTTGCCAGTTATTCCCAACTTTTGTCTTATGTTAATTCTTCTCAATTTCCCATTCTGAAGAATCAGTCTGACAGATTGTAAAATGCAAACTTATCATGGTGTAGGCTGAAATTCTATGTTTTTGAAATTCCATAGAGGAAAGTAATAAAAGCATCTCTCTTGAAATATTTCTATGCTACCATTAGAGACTGCTAAAAATTCTTGCTAGAAGAAAAACAATGGTTCTGTGAGATTGTTGCTTCAGGAGTACAAATCTAATGAGTACCATGCTAGCATAATCAAAGGTCAAGTGTCTTGGGAATCATAAGGCAGTAACCATGTGCAAAGCAACATGTTGCCTTCCCTTGAACATCCATCTACAGCATTCATTTCTTCCCATTGATTCAAAGACCAAGGTTCTATATATTTTGGCTTAAATAACATGCTGAGGAAAAATAATTCTAGCGCATACATTCTGCACTCCCTTGTTTATTATTTTTGCTCAACAATAAATCACTTATTAATATTGGTCAGCAATAAATCACAGTTTGCATCTTGGGATGGTTTGTGGAAGTCCTAGTGCACATTGGTGAACATTTGGCTGAAAATAACCTGTTTCTTATATAGCATTGCTGAAAGCTGATTTTAATTACAAAAAATTAAAGCTCCTATTCCTTGGAGTAGAGTCCATTCAGTTTTGGTGAATACAGTTTGTAAAAATAAATATCAAAGATTAATTGACTTTGAGGAATTATTTTTGTGTAGTTGAGAGCAACTAAATAGATACATTTTGTCACACACACAAACTAAAAGCATCACACAATACACGTTCTGTCATTCCTCATCTTGCAGTTGGTAGCCACTAGGTTTCTTTTTTTTCCTCTCTGTTTTAAATCTTAAGAGCATGCTGCTGATTTACAAATATTTAACTTTGAAATTAATGGAAGAATAGAAGGTTTTACAAAATAGATCAATTTTGTCTATATTAAAGGTGATAAATAATACATATGAATACAAGGAAAACCTGGGGGGAAAAAATTCAGTGTCATTATGTTCAAGCTGGAGTGTGTGTGTATGTGCGTGTGTGTATGTGAACACTGATTTGGCCTGAGGAGAAGATTAACCAAAAGACAACCAGCTGGTTTCTCTGTTTAAGGGAGGATTTGAAACTAGGTCTCCCTATGTTTAGCCCAGCACTGTAAACATGCTGGCTGTCTTAATGCTTGCATTTATGTATTTACCATATGCAAGAAAGTGTATTTCACAGTTTCTGTATGCTGCCACAGTCAGTAGACCTTAGGCAACATATAACATAATAATTAGGAAAATACGAACAAGGAAGACACTACTAATAGATAACCCTATAAGAAACATTCGGTCCAGATTAACAGTACATAGTATTGCTTTAACATTTTTCACAGAAGGCCCAGAAAAAAGAAATTATTCAAATGTCCACAAGGTAAGGAGTTCCAAAGTAAAGGGACAACCACAGAGAAGACCCCTAATCTGGTCCATGTTCACCACATCTCAGCCAGAGGATGGATTCTAAATAGATTTTTTCACCATATTCCTTCCAGTTGAGAAGATTTAACCTGGGTAATGTAGTATTTTGTGAAAAATGGTCCTATACCATATATGACTTTAGAGGTCATCACCAGCACTTTTAGTTGGGTCTCAAAGCTTGCAGGATGTAGTAGAGTGATTTTAGCAGTGGTGCTTGCTCAGCTAGCATTAGATTATCCCATCAACAATTTATCTGCTTCATTTTGGGCCAGCTGCAACATCCAGGTTAACTCCAAATGCAGCATTTTGGGGGAAAGTTAAAGCATGAGCTCTAAAATAGGAAAATTTGTTTTTTGTTTTTTGTTTTTAAAAAATCCTTTAGCCTTATGCTGTAATCATAATCCTTGCTAAAACATTCAAGGTGGATGTTTTGAATTCTAGACCCAAGGTGTATTATTTCCTCAAAGGCAACTGGACTTTGTGTTTTTTTCTTTGAAGACATTTCACTTCTCACCCAAAAAGTTTCAGCTTTTGATGAGAAGCGAAACATCTTTTTTAAAAAAAGTTGCCTCTTGAAAAAGCATCTTTGGGAAAACCATAACCTGGAAGACTGAAAACTCCATAGATATTTGAATTCTAGAGTTTTCCAGAGGAGAAAAGCATAAAAGGTAATAGCCATAGATTAACTATTGACAAGAGTCCCCATGAACGCACAGAAAAAAACAGAGGAGAAAAAAAGGCAGCAAGATGAAATGTAAGAAATATAAGAAGATTATGGTCAGATGGGACTTAAATTAACATCTGGAGACTTTCAGTGTAGAAAGGGGTGTCAAACTCAAGGCCAGTGGGGAGGATCTGGCCCATGGGGCTGCTCTGGAAACAGCAAAGGATCAACCCACGGTACCTCTGCCATCGAAAATGCGCTCCCAAGCTCCATATTTTTGACTGCAACAAGCCTCCTGCAACCCTCTGCCAGTGAAAATGGAGCTCGGGAGCCCTCCCAAGCTCCATTTTCACTGGCAGAAGATTGCAGGAAGCCACCGCAGCTGAAAAACAGAGCTCAGGAGCCCGTTTTTGCTGACAAAGCAGTAGAGCCATCACAGGCGCTGACACGAATGACATTAAGCTGGCCATGCCCACCCGGGACTCCCAAGATCAAACACAACCCTGATGTAGCCTTTCAATGAAATCCATTATCATTCTGTTGGATTCTTCACATTTTAAACCTGGGCTGCAATGCACAAACAGGGGAGATTGTTTATCAATCTCAAAATCCAGGATATATTTTCACTCTATATCCTCAGTTTATGACCACAAATGGAAACAGAATTTATATTGCTGTGCAAGATCAGTGTCAAGTGACTCATACCTGATTTTATGACCTTTTTCATCACATTTTTAAGCAAATAACTTGTTACATTGTTCAGTGATTTTGCCTTCCCCTATTGATTTTGCATTCAGAAATAGCTGGGAAGGTCACAAGTGGTGATCTCATGACTGGAACACCACGACCATCAAAAAGATATGCCAGCTGCCAAGTGCCAATTTTTTTTATCAATTAACCACAGGAATTCTGCAATAGTCATAAATACAAGAGCTCGTTATAAATCTCATTTTTCAGTGCCCTTGTAACTTTGAACAGTTATTAAATGAATGGTTTTTAAGTCAAGGACTACCTTTATGAGCTCTATATACTTTTGAATATTCAATTTCTACAGCCAGGGGAAAGTCTGAAATTAGACAATTAACACTAAGAAGGTATCCACAAGTCCTTTCAAGTGATGGATTGAAATAATCGGAGCATCTAAATTGCTATTTTACTTTTCATTACCTTGCAGTTGGAACAACGCTCTTGAAAGATAAGAAATGGATCCATTTTGAAGCAGCCTGTTGTTTTTACAGACTTGAAGTTTATTTGGAAAACCTGTAATAAAAGCGTTGCTTCAGAGAAGCTGCAAAAGAATTGTCTGTCAAAAATTATGCCTATGATCTCATTTAAACATATATACACAAAAATCTGCTCCAGATCCTTTGTCGGATAACTGAAGGTAGAACAAATCAACATCAGCTCTGTTTAAATAATGCCGCAGATGCATAATGCATCAGGAAATCTTCATATTTGCTGATTACAAAATTCTAAAAAAATCTTGCTATCATGTGCTTGGTGTGGCATGCAGTCATAGCATGAATGTACATTCAACTAGTCCAAGAACTGAATCGAAAAATGAAACAAAGGATTTGAATGTTAAAATTTAGGCATCTGCTCCTTCAAATCCATTTTTAATTACATCTGACTCTAAGGAGTTTCCAAGGAGACCATCCTTCCTCCCTCTTTGTCTTATATGTAATATTCATAAAATAATAATAATACATGACAAAGTAGCAATGATGGCACATTGGAATATCTGCAAGGAATAACACTTGCCTGCAAGAAAGAACTGATGGAACAGAAAATGGACAAAGTATAGAAAATGAAAAGCTAAAATATTGTGGGAGTTTGGAATTCACATAGGCAAATACCTGTCATGTACAAGCAGTCCTCATTTAGCAACCATTCACAGTTATGATGAAAAACTAATTTTCCAATCGATCCTCACATTTATGACATTTGCAAGCCTGTAACGAAGTGGAAACCGATGCAATCATATGCACAATCATGGTTTCTTGCAGAGACTATTGTAGTTACTAAAGCCCATGTCACACTGAACCAACGGATGCAAAGAGGATGTAAAACGGACAAAAAACCTTGCCATCTGTTCGAAAACACGATGTACTCACTGCCTCCGTTTGGCTTCCTCTCTATCCGTCCAGCATCCGTTTATGGATGTTTCATCCGCTCCAAAAGTTTTGGGCTGCCCAAAACTTTTACGCGGAAAATGTATCCAGTTCATCCGTTCTGCATCCGCTACGCATCCGCTAGGCATCCGCTAGGCATCCGTTACGCATCCGTTATGCATCTGCTATATCCGCTAGGCATCCACTATGCATCCGCGCAACTTGCATCCGCCCGGACGCAGGGAGGAAGCGGAACAGACGCAGAATGGATGCAGAATGGATGCCTAGCGGATGCAGAATGGAAACAAAGCGTTTAAAGCGGAAAAAACATTCGTAGAGGGGACCTATCTCGGATATTAAGGATGTCTAGAGGATGCCTAGAGGATGCCTAGCAGAAAACCTATACTGTCTATAAAAAGGGGGAGCAACTCACCTGCATCTCACTTTCAGAACAGCAGCCCACCGGTGCAGACCTCTGCAGCCTTCATCTGCCTCTTACTCTTCCACAGCATCCAGTCATGTCCACCATGGATTGTAACAAAGTCCTTTGGGCAGCCACCATTGTTCTGCAACAGTGCGGAGCCATATGCAGGCTCTGTGAACTCTACTGCGAGAAGAAAAGGAGCCACCCAAAAAGAGTCTGGATCCGAAGATGGTTCGCCAGAAGAAGAGCAGAGGACGGACTGTACAACAAGCTGATGGTGGAGCTCAGGAGCGAAGACACTCGGGCGTTCCAGAACTTCATGAGGATGCCTCCAGCCATGTTTGACGAAGTTGTGCATCGGCTGACACCCAGGTTGACCAAGGCAAACACCAGCATCCGGCCCAGCCTGGAACCTGGGCTCAAGGTGGCACTCACTCTGCGCCACCTGGCCTCAGGGACCTCCTACAGGAGCATGCAGTATGGCTGGTGGGTGCCATCCAACACTATCAGCATTGTGGTCAGAGAAGTGGTGCAGGCCATCATCGGAGAATACAAGGAGGAGCTCCTCCAGTGACCCTCCACTGAAGAAGGATGGAAGAAAGTTGCAGAGCAGTGGTATCAGAAGTGGAACTTCCCACACACCATTGGAGCCATAGATGGCAAGCACGTGGCCTGCAAATCTCCAGCCAAGTCGGGGTCCACTTATTTCAACTCCAAGGGCTTCATCAGCATCATTTCTTCGCCATGGTTGATGCTGACTACAAGTTCATGTACATCAATGCTTCAGGCAACGGCTCATCTTCAGATGCCCAGGTATACAACGCCAGTCACCTCAAGGAGGAGCTGGAAGGCAACCTCATCGTGGGCTTCCCAGATCCAGAACCCCTGCCCAACGACACAAAAGATGTGCCCTACTTCATCGTGGGGGATGACACTTTCTCCCTCACAACCTACCTCATGAAGCCCTACACTTCCAGACTCCTCACCCGTGAAGAGAGGATCTTCAACTACAGGCTCTCCAGGGCAAGGCGGGTGGTGGAGAATGCCTTTGGCATCCTGGCCAACAGGTTCCAGATACTTCTCACCACCATGCAGCATTGCCCAGAGACCATGAGGAGGCTCATGGAAGCTTGCTACATCCTGCACAATCTCATGTGCACCCGCTACCCAGTCTTGCAGAACAGGCTCGTGGACCTCCAGCAAGGCAATGGGGACATGGAGCCTGGGGAATGGAGGTAAGGGCGAAACCTGATCGACACTGAGGATGTGCAAGGCCCCAAGAGCCTCACATGAAGCGAAGAAGCAGCGCAACCTCCTGAGACACTGGTGCAACTCCCCAGCTGGAGCAGTGGAGTGGCAAGACAGTTTAAAAAAGAGTTGTGTTTGTGTTGACATGTGTGGATAATTATTACATTATTATTGATAATAAAGGGCCGTAGGTGTGGCACCTGGGAGGGTGGACCATACAGTCCTACTATGCTTGCACTGGAGATTTATCTATCCCACAGCTATTACCCATCCCACAGATATCCCTGCCCATCCCACAGCTATCTCAACCAATCCCACAGCTATCTTAACCCATCCCACAAGCATGCAAAGGCTTAAACCATTTCTAAAAGTTTCCAGCAAGACTTTATTAAAAAAAAAGAAATGAAGCAAGTGTGTGAATCAAAAATAGACTTTATTAACAACAAGCTATAAGACAAAAATGAGTCTCTGGCACTCCTCTTGGTCGCTCAGTCTCAGGGGTGAAGGGTGCAGGTGCTGTGGAGGTGGCTGGTGCTGGAGTGCTTGTCATCAGCTCCTCCAGAAGCAGAAGCAGCAGAAGCGCCAGCCCCAGAAGAGCGAGCCCGTGCTGCAGAAGCCCCAGCAGAACCAGAGTGAGGGCCAGGGGGCGGGATGGTAGCCCTGTCCCTCTTGCCAGGGCTGGCAGCAGATGGCTGAGGCTTGCTGTGCTTCCGTATGGTTGTGGGGTTGCTGGCTGGCAGGGAGGCTGGCAGGAACCAAGGCTGGCTGGAAGGCTGGCAGGGAGGCTGGCACCAAGGCAGGCAGGAAGGATGGCAGGCAGGCAGGCACCAAGGCTGTCAGGAAGGCTGGCAGGCAGGCAGGCATGCACCAAGGCAGGCACTAAGGCTGGCAGGGAGACAGGCACCAAGGCTGGCAGGAAGGCTGGCAGGCAGGCAGGCACCAAGGCTGGCAGGCAGACATGAACCAAGGCCAGCAGGAAGGCAGGCAGCAAGGCTGGCAGCAAGGCTGGCAGGCAGGCTGGCAGCAAGGCTGGCAGCAAGGCTGGCAGCAAGGCTGGCAGGCAGACATGCAGGCAGGGCAGGCAAGGCAGCCAATCCATCCGGCAGCAGGTCTTTCCTCTGAATGGCAATCTGCTTCTGAGCTGCTTCCGTTATATCCGCAGGGCTGACGCAATGCATCCTCCCCACATGCGCAATTAACGCCAGGCATCCATTAGGCTTCCGCTGTGCATCCGCTGTGCATCCGCTTCATCTGTTTGGCGTCTGCTGTGCATCCGCTGTATCCGTTCCGCGTCCGCTTTGCTGAGGTCCCCCGGAAGCCTAGCGGACGCGCCATCCGCTCTCATCCGCTTTCATCCGCTGGGCTTCCGTTCCACATCTGCTTTGCGTCCGCCCTGCGTCCTCCCCGCGTCCGTGTTATCCGCTCCGGTTATGCAAATTTTTGCCCCTTTTGAGAGCGGATAACAACGGATGGAACATTTTGCTCGTCCGCTGTGTCCTTTTTGCATCCGTTGGGCAGTGTGACATGGGCTTAAACAAGGATTACCCATAACAGCCCAAACGTAACAATTGCCAGTAAGTAACCTCCAGATAGTGGTTATGTTTTTAATTAGTTGTATTGCATTTGATGAGAGCAGATTTTGCTGTCTTAACTTACAGGACAAAAAGCAATGGATGGAAACTAACTAAGGAGACAGCCAACCTAGAACTGAGGAGAAATTTTCTGACAGAACAACAAACCAATGGAAAGGCTTGCCTTCAGAAGTTGTGGGTGCTCTGGAGGCTTTTAAAAAGAGACTGGACAGCCACTTTTCAGAAATGATATCGGATATCTTGCTTGAACATGGGGTTGGACTAGATGACCTCCAAGGTCCTTTCTAACTTGATTGTTCTGTTATTATTATGGAAGAGAAAGAACAGGAGAAAAATCACAAAGACTGAAACCAGCAAATAGAAGAACAATTAAGCAACAGAATAAGAGTTGGAAGGACCTCTGAAGTCCTCTAGTCCAAGCCTTTGCTCAGACTGGAAACCTAGTCTGTCCAAGTCCTTGGGAAAGACTCAACAGGTAGTTAAAATAACAGGTCATTAAAGCACAGAAAGATATGCTCCAATAAAGCACTCTGATGTCAACTCCTTAAAAATAGGTACAGCATGAACAAGGTTTATTACGCCAATTCAATTTAATTTATTGGATTTTTAAGGCTGCTCAATTCCTAACAATGCATCTATCAGGATTATATTGGATTCTGAATGTGTATTGGGAGCCTTGGGAATGACATCTTGCATAGTTGACCGGGACCTTGCAGATATTTTGGGTAGGAACTGGTACATCTAGCAAGGTTTTGACACTTAAAGAATCAAGTGCAGTAAATTGATGAGAATATATTCTAAGCTGGTTTCTAGATCATTTATTGATATGAATGAGAGAAAAATTCAAGAGATCTGAGGGAAAACAGAAAAGGGAAATTAAAGTCAGAGATCATAACAATCATCATCAGAGGTTGCTCTTTTATTGGTTCTTAATTTGTAACTTTTGGGGGGTTACCATTAAGCCATAAACCACCATGAATGCTTGGGCAGGAAGCAAGTCCATAAATATAGTCAATGAAACCAAGATCCGAGAGCTATGCCCATTTTGTTGGACTGTGCTGAATTTTTTAGCTTCCTATGAGTAATAGTGGGATTGCTTCAACCACATATCTTAAATTAAGGCTTGCAGGAATGTTTGGTTCTGCTGACCAGAGTACAGTACTTCCTCTACTCCCCCCACACACCCCACTTTGTGTTGCAGGGCTCAAAGCAAATAATATTGTGCTCAAAGCAACGTGTGGCGCAAGAGGGCTACCGCACAGCATCAGAGCAATAATCTTTGGCAGTGTGTCCGTCAGGCATTTCAACATGTGCCTTGTACTATAGACTTGCTTCATGTCTGGTTTTGAAATCATTGGGTTGTAAGAAGACTGAAGAAGAGATAACAGTCGTAGGAACATACATTCTCAGAGATTCCACTCTTGCTTTCTGAGGAAAGATTACTATATTAGCTGAAAGATGAGAAAGAGCTGGTGCAAGATCCAAGTCAAATCAGAACCATAGGATCAGGTTAGGTTAGGAATTGTTTAGAATCATGAAGTTAGGAATTGTTTAGAAACTTGCCATCTGCCTCAGTTTCTCAAATTTGGCTATTTTAAGGTCCGTGGACTTCAACTACAGGAATTCCCCAGCCAGCATGCTGGGGAATTCTGGGAGTTGATTCATAGAAATTAAAATTGCTAAGTTTGAGAAATATTGAATTCTAACTCAGCCCAACCAGGTAGCTAATATTTGTCGCTTTGAGAACATTGTGGAGTTATAATTTGAAGTATTTTGAGAAAAATTTTAAACATATTAGAATTAAAATTTCTAAACCTATTAGAAGACTCTCTTGCAATTGATTAAGCCCAGCCCTTTGAGGTTTTTTTTTTTTAATGCATCATAGGTCAGTGTGTATCATCAGGGAATTCAGGGTGCAGCAGTAATTTTGAAATGCTTCTTGTAAGACTCAGAGTATGTTTCTATGTGTGTGTGGTGAGGGGGTATCCATGACAGCCTATCAGCCCACACAATATATACCTCTTCATACATGATAGACTGGTCATCAGAACAAAAAAGCAAGAAAGCCAGTTTGATTTAGTGATTAAGACATGAAGCTAAAAGCCAGAGGACTGTAAATTCTAATCCAGCTTTAATTATGAAAGCCAGTTTCATGACTTTGGACCAATCAATAGGAGACTGTAAATGTTCCGTTCGGAAAAACGCGAAGTAGACCGGGTTCCAACAACAAAGTCTTTATTAAGTAACACAGTTGAGAAAACGGAACATTGGCTCAAGCTGCGGCAGCCTTTTATATGTCTTTCTCTGCCAGCTTGTAGCCAATGACAGGTATTTGATATTTGCCGCCTTTTAGCAGCTATGTGGATTGGTTCCTATTGAACCAATCTCCATTCGAGTTCTTTAGCCAATCAGAATTCAGTCTTTAGGAGTCTACTATTTTTATACAGAACAGTAAATTTTAGTCCCACCATAAGCATGAAAGCTAGCTAGCTCTCTAAACCCAACACACCTCACAGGATTATTGTGAGAAAAATAGAAAGAGAAAGGTGCTTTACATATGTTCATTGCCTTGAACTACTTATAAAATAATAAAGGCAATATTAAATGAATGAATGTACAAAAAATAGAAACAGAAAGGAGCATTAAATATGTTAATTGCCCTGGAGTACTTACAAAATAATAAAAGGCAGGATAAAAATCATGCAGGAAGAAAGGACTGAGAGAGGGAGGGAGGCAAAACAGGAAGGATACACACACACTTGGGGCTCTTGGCCCAGAATCAGAGCCATGTCTAAAGCCTTAAGAAAAGCCAGGGCCATTCTGATTTCTGGAAGGAGAATGTTTCAGAAGGCAGAAAGGAACAAAGGAGAATGTTCTGCTATGGCAGAAAAAAGCACATATTCTAGGCCCCACG
Organism: Laticauda colubrina; assembly: GCA_015471245.1. Lineage (NCBI taxonomy): Eukaryota > Metazoa > Chordata > Lepidosauria > Squamata > Elapidae > Laticauda > Laticauda colubrina. The sequence goes on from BLBF01000043.1 coordinate 15,905,947, forward strand.
AACTAGCATTACTTAGCCAAGTGCCCCTGAACTATCTGAAATATAGCATTCATTTGCCACAATGAAAGATCTGCAGCCTTTATTGAGAGAAAGAGAAGCTACACTATACAAAATAGAACTAAACAGCAAACATGATTTTTAAAAGGGGAGAGATCGTATGCATTACAAAATTTCACTTCAGAGAAATATATGCGTCAAAGGATGAGAACTGGGGGAATTATATTTGAGTAGGTTGACTGTTGTGTAAAAAGTGCATAGAAAGTCTCCATTTATGACATGTGGATAAATTTCTATGTTGTGAGCCTCACTAAATCATTTAATGAGATCGGCAGCCATGCAAATAACAACAACAACAATAATAATACCTAGGATGCTGGCATCAATCCGTATCAACCATCAGAGCCAGTCAATAATATTTGTGATAATTTTTAAATATTCAGTTGACTAAGTTTCATGTTCAATCAATAAAAGTTTATAATAAATGCTCTGGGACTTTAGAAAGCAAACAGATAAGCCACTGTCAAACTCTGAGTTAGACATGAATGTTGGCTGGGTGACTTTGAGCCAATCACCAAGAGACTATGAGTTCTAGTCCCGCATTAGTCATGAAAGCCAGCTGGGTGACTTTGGGCCAGTCATTCTCTCTCAGTCCAATCAACGTCACAAATGATTGTTGTAAGAAAATAGAAAGAGGAAGAAGTACTATAATGCTTTAATCGTATAATTATTTTATTTTATTTTTCTATTATTGTAAGCCAGCCAGAGTCACTTGGTAGAGAGATGGATGGCATACAAATTAAATTAATGAATGAACAAACAAATAAAAATGTTTTCCACCTTACTTATAAAGGAGGGATAAATAATCTAAACAAACAAACAAACAAACAAACAAACAAATAAATAAATAAATAAATATCTTTTTACAAGTTTTATTACCAAGCCAGGTATCTTCCATCCCATACCTGTGTGTCTGATTTTTGTTTTCTGCTAGAATAACTTTCCACCCAGCTCTGTTAAATTGTATTCTGTTACTATCAGCTTATTTCTCCACCGTAACAAAATCATTTGAATTTCATTTCCATTTTTTAAAAGTATTAGCTACCCACTCCATTTTTTATTAACTGAAATTTGATAGGGCTTCCATCCACTTCTTCATCCAAGTCCAGCATTGAAGAGTAGAGTGCCTAGGACTACCACTTGCAATACTTACTTCATACTTCTCTCCAATTTGAATGTGTTTATATGATCTTTTCTTCAATGAGCTTAGCATTATTTGAGAAGGAAAGATGGAGCTAGGCAGCAATAAAATACAGAAGAGACCAAATATAATTATTATATTTAATATAATCTGCATCCTGGATCTCATTTATTAATGTTAGTTTTATAAATATATGTTAATTCTGTTTTAAACTTTATTTTATCATTTATCAAGGTAGAATATATTTGTAACAAAAAGGAAAAGCAAGAAAGATGATTAGGGAACTGGAGGCTAAAACTTATGAAGAACAATTGTTGGAATTGGGTATATCTAGGCTCTAGTTTAATGAAAAGAAAGACTAGGGGCGACATGATAGCAGTGTTCCAATACCTCAGGGTTGCCACAAAGAAGAGGGAGTCAAAGCATTCTCCAAAGCACCTGAGAAAAGGACAGGAAGCAATGAGTGGAAACCAATCAAGGAGAGAAGCAACTTGAAACTGAGGAGAAATTTCCCTTCAGTGGAAGAACTTGCCTCCAGAGATTGTGAATGCTCCAACACTGAAAGTTTTTAAGCCCATGTCACACTGGCCAACGGATGCAAAAAGGACACAGTGGATGAGCAAAATGTTCCATCCGTTGTTATCTGCTCTCAAAAGGAGCAAAAATTTGCATAACCGGAGCGGATAACATGGACGCGGGGAGGACGCAGGGCGGATGCAAAGCAGATGCAGAACGGAAGCCCAGCGGATGGAAGCGGATGAGAGCAGATGGCATATCCGCTAGGCTTCCGGGGGGCCTCAGCAAAGCGGACGCGGAACGGATACAGCGGATGCAGAGCGGATGCAGAGCGGATGAAGCGGATGCACAGCGTATGCACAGCGGACGAAGCGGATGCACAGCGGAAGCCTAATGGATGCACAGCGGAAGCGGAATGGATGCCGAGCGTTAATTGCGCATGTGGGGGGGATGCATTGCGTAAGCCCCCCAGATATAAAGGGAAGCAGCTCGCACGTGGCCAGCATTCCGAGGAAAGACCTGCTGCTGGACACTTCGAGTTCCTTGCCTGCCCTGCCTGCATGCCTGCCTGCCAGCCTTGCTGCCAGCCTGCCTTCCAGCCAGCCTTGGTGCCTGCCTGCTTGCCTGCCTTCCTGCCAGGCTTCCTGCCAGGCTTCCTGCCAGGCTTCCTGCCAGTCTACCTGCCAGGCTTTCTGCCAGGCAGCAACCCCACAATCATGGGGAGGAAGCGAAAGCCTCAGCAGCCTGCCGCCATTCCTGGCAAGAGGGACAGGGCCAACCTCCTGCCCCCAGCCCCTGACTCTACTTCTGCTGGGGTTTCTGCTGAAGTTGCTCCTGGCGGTGGTGCTTCTGCTGGTGCTTACTCTGTTGAAGCTGCTCCTGGTCCTGCTCATCCTGCTCGTGTTCCTGGTCCTGCTCGTGCTCCTGGACTTGCTGGCCCTGCTGGTGCTTATTCTACTGCTGCTGATCCTGGTCCTGCTGGTCCTGCTGCTGCTGATTCTGCTGGTGCTGCCGCTGCTGCTGCTGCTGATGATGATGCTGAATATGATCATGCTGGTGAGGATGATGATGATGATGATGATCCTGCTGGTGCTGGTGGTGGTGGTGGTGGTGGTGAGGAGGAGCAGCCCCTACTACCTGGGAGCCCCTCTGATGAGGGCCCATCTGGTCCTGCCAAAGGGAAGAAGAGGCATATGCGACAACAGGAGAGGAGGCAATACTATATTGAGGAGGAACACGAGGATGAGGTGCTGGAGTGGTTGAGAGAGAACGACTATCTGTGGCGGAAGGGACACCGGCTGTACAGGGACACCAAGCGGAAGCAGGCTGCTTGGAGAGAGAGGGCAGAGAGTATGGGTTACACTTCGGAGGTGCTCCTCAGCTGGTGGAAGCACATGCACACCTGGTACGGGAAGCTGCACCTGAAGAAATCTGGCCAGGCCACTGTGAAGCTGACAGACAGAGAGACCTATGTCATGGCCAGGTGCAGCTTCCTGGAGGGTGAGGTCCGCCACCAAGGAGCAGCAGCCCCTCTCACGACCCTCTCTCTCCGGAAGCCTGCTGAGAGCCAGTCCTCTTCCGGCCGAGTCAGTCCCTGTCTCCAGGCAGATTTCTGTGGAGCGTGTCATGGCGGAGAACCCGCGGACAGGTGTGGTAAGTGTGGTGGAGTGCGTGGAGGACTCCCTGGTGCAGTGGGAGAAAGGAGACATCGAGTCCACCACTGTCCTAGCCGCATCCACACACCCCCCACATCCACCTCCGCAGAAAGGCAGAGAGCTGGACAGCAGGAGGGGCAGAGCCACAATGTCCTGCTGGAGATCAGGGATACCATCCGCACCAGCATAGATCTCAGCTGGTCCACACCGATTCCTCCTCCTCCAACCGCAAGCCCTTCCTCACCTATGTCAACCAGACCCTTAAGGAAATGGCGGATCCACAGTACCAGCTGGTGAAGGACCGGATCACCAAACTGCTTCACAACCCTCCAGATCCAGAGGAACCTGCTCCCACCCAGTCCAGGTCTGCTCCTCCACCCCAGGTGATGTCCCTCCCGTTCCAAGGCTTCCCACAGCCCCTCACCTACCAGGGCTACGGCTACCAGGAGGTTCAGCAGCACAGGCAGCAGCCCTTCCCACAGAGACATCGGGTGACACCGTTGCCACCGGTTCCACTGATGCACCGATGCCACCCACGACAATGATGCCACCGACGACAGTCCTCACCCAGCTGCAGAGCAGACAGCCCCACAACACTACTCCTTCCTCCACCCCACAGCCAAGCCCGGCCTCAGTATATCTGTCATCAGTACTGGGGCTGACACCCCATGGCATGGAGGAAGGACCTCTCAGCATCACGGGGCTGAGCCAGCTGTCCGACACCTTCCTCAACATACCGTCCCCTGTTGTCCTCTCGGAGCCAGGCACTCCAGCACCACCCACCACCACAACACCTGGACCCTTCACCCCTGAGACTGGGCACACCTCCGAGTGACCGATAAGAGTGCCAGAGACCGGCTAGCTGGCTACCTGTGGACTTTATTTGGACACTTGACTTAGGTCATTTTTCTGTTACAGCTTATTGTTCAATAAAGTTTATCTTTGATTCACACACTTGATTCATTTCTTTTTTTCAATAAAGTCTTGGTGGAAATGTTTAGAAATGGTTTAAGCCTTTGCATGCTTGTGGGATGGGTTAAGATAGCAGTGGGGTGGGCAGGGATACCTGTGGAATGAACAGGGATACCTTTGGGATGGCTAATAGCTGTGGGATAGATAAACCTCCAGTGCAAGTATAGTGGGACTGTATGGTCTACCCTCCCAGGTGCCACACCTATGCTCTTTTTTATCAATAACAATGTAAGCATTGATCCACACATGTCAACACAAACACAACTCTTTATTAAACGCCCTGTTCATTGTAGGCCCACCCAACATACATGGCCCAATCTTATCAGTGTGATGAGACAGGCTGAAGGAAGCATCCATTAATCATCTACCATCCTGTCTTGCCACTCCAGTGCTCCAGCTGGGGAGTTGCACCAGTGTTTCAGGAGGTTGCGCTGCTTCTTCCCTTCCTGTGAGGCTCTGTTGGGGCCTTGCACATCCCGAGTGTCGATCAGGTTTCGCCCTTGCCTCCATTCCCCAGGCTCCATGTCCCCATTGCCTTGTTGGAGGTCCACAAGCCTGTTCTGCAAGACTGGGTAGCGGGTGCGCATGAGATTGTGCAGGATGCAGCAAGCTTCCATGATCCTCCTCATGGTCTCTGGGCAATGCTGCATGGTGGTGAGAAGTACCTGGAACCTGTTGTCCAGGATGCCAAAGGCGTTCTCCACCACCCGCCTTGCCCTGGACAGTCTGTAGTTGAAGATCCTCTCTTCACGGGTGAGGAGTCTGGAGGTGTAGGGCTTCATGAGGTACGTTCTGAGGGAGAAGGCGTCATCCCCCATGATGAAGTAGGGCACTTCTTGCGTGTCGTTGGGCAGGGGGTCTGGATCTGGGAAGCCCATGATGAGGTTGCCTTCCAGCCCCTCCTTGAGGTGACTGGCGTTGTATACCTGGGCATATGAACGTGAGCCGCTGCCTGAAGCATCGATGTACATGAACTTGTAGTCAGCATCGACCATGGCGAAGAGGACGATGCTGAAGAAGCCCTTTTAGTTGAAATAAGTGGACCCTGACTTGGCTGGCGCTTTGCAGGCCACGTGCTTGCCATCTATGGCTCCAACGGTGTGTGGGAAGTTCCACCTCTGATACCACTGCTCTGCAACTTTCTTCCATCCTTCTTCAGTGGAGGGGCACTGGAGGAGCTCCTCCTTGCATTCTTCGATGATGGCCTGCACCACTTCTCTGACTACAATGCTGATGGTGTTGTGTGGCACCCTCCAGCCGTACTGCATGCTTTTGTAGGTGGTCCCTGAGGCCAGGTGGCGCAGAGTGAGTGCCACCTTGAGCCCAGGTTCCAGGCTGGGCCGGAAGTTGGTGTTTGCCTTGGTCAATCTGGGTGTCAGCCGCTGCACAACTTTGTCAAACATGGCTGGAGGCATCCTCATGAAGTTCTGGAACGCACGGGTGTCTTTGTTCCTGAGCTCCACCATCAGCTTGTTGTACAGTCCATACTCTGCTCTTCTCCTGATCCATTTTCGGACCCAGACGCTTCTTGGCCACCTCTTTTTCTTCCCGTAGTAGAGTTCACAGAGCCTGTAGATGGCTTCGCACTGTTGCAGAAGGATGGCGGCTGCCAAAACGACTCTGTTACGATCCACGGTGGACATGACTGGATGCTGTGGAAGAGCAAGAGTCAGATGAAGGCTGCAGAGGTCTGCACAGGTGGGCTGCTGGTCTGAAAGTGAGATTCAGGTGAGTTTCTCCCCCTTTTTATAGGCAGTATAGGTGTCCCTTTGAATCCTCTAGGCATCCTCTAGGCATCCTCTAGACATCCTTAATATCCGAGATAGGTCCCCTCTGCGAATGTTTTTTCCGTTTTACATGCCTTTTTTCCATGCTGCATCCGCTCTGCATCTGTTCCGCTTCCTCCCTGCGTCTGAGCGGATGCGAGTTGTTGCGGATGCGCAGCAGATGCCTAGCGGATATAGCAGATGCATAATGGATGCGTAACGGATGCGTAGCAGATGCGTAGCAGATGCGTAGCAGATGCAGAATGGACGAACTGGATACATTTTCCGCGCAACTTTTGGAGTGGATGAAACGTCAATAAACGAATGCTGGACGGATAGAGAGGAAGCAAAATGGAGGCAGTGAGTACATCACGTTTTCGAACGGATGGCAAGCTTTTTTGTCCATTTTACATCCTCTTTGCATCTGTTGGTTCAGTGTGACATGGGCTTTAAGAAGAGATTGAACAACCATATGTCTGAAATGGTATAGAGTTTCCTGCCTGTGCAGTGGGTTGGACTGGAAGACCTCTAATGTTCCTTTCAACTCTGTTATTCTTTTAAGTTCTTCTTGTGTTGATCTATGACTGCAATACAGGTAGTCCTCAATTTAAATCACCGTTGGTTAAAATTTCTGTTGTTAAGTAACGCTGTTGCTCAATGAACTTTGCCCCCTTTCTTGCCATAGTTGTTAAATGAATCTGAGCAGTTGTTAAGGGCCCTGTCCCACTACATTTACGGTTGCAAAGAGGATGTAAAATGTTAAAAAAAGCTTGCCATCTGTTGGAAAACATTATGCATCCGTTGTGTACTCATTGCATACATGTTTCATACGCTCTATCCGTCGAGCATCCTTGTACTGCAATTTCATCCGCACAAGAAGTTTTGAGCTGCACAAAACTTTGTGAACAGATGAACTTACTGCCATGTATGATGTAAATCTGTGACATACGAGCAACAAACGTTCTATGTCCGTTTATCATCCGTTAAACGTCCACTGTATCCTCTCTGCATCCTCTGGCCATCCCCTCAACTCACATCTGCTGCAGCTGAAAATGGAAAGAGGGAGGAAACAAAAGGTACACAGAACGTCTACACAGCGTTAGTAGCACGGAAATAGAAAGGATGCGCAGTGAATGGTTTGCATCCGATATACATCTGCGTGGCATCCCCTTTCTTTCTTTTAGGCATACATGATGCATCAGCTTCATCCGCTATGCGTCTGCTTCGAAATTCTCCCCCGGAACCCCTTCGGAGGTGTCATCCGCTTCCATCCGCTTTCATCTGCTAGGCTTCCTATGAACATCTGTTTAACATCCCTGCTACATACTACCCACATCCGTTCTTTTCCATTCTGTTTATGCAAATTTTCACCACTTTTTGGAGCGGATGACAATGGATGGAGCCATCCCCGAAATTTTGCTTGTCCGCTGTGTCCTTTATGCATACGTTTTGCGTCCGTCGGCCAGTGGGACTGGGTCTTAAGTTAGTAACAGAATTGTAATTGTGAATCTTATTTCACCATTGACTTTGTTCGTGAAAAGTTGCAAAAGGTGATTATGTGACCCCAGAGACTGCAATTGTCATAAATATGAATCAATTTCCAAGTGGCTGTAAATGTGAAAAAGTGTCATATAACAGACTCTGATGAAGGGACTAACATGTCTCTGAAAATCTGAGGCTGATTTGCTGTGTTAGTGATTATGCTGAAGCTATTTCTTCCCCATAAAAATGGATTGTTTCATTCTGTCAACCTTTTCATGAAACAAATGTCTTGCAATGTTTTTTTTAATTTGGAAACAAGGCTCTTTCCAGGCAGAATTAGAGATTAACAATGCAGCCTTTTAAAGACTAATTAGAAGCTCATTGGCACTTACTCCCAAGTAACACTTTGATGAACCAGATAAATCAATCAGAGAAACAATTGGTTTTTTAAAAAAATGTTGGACCATTTTCATCCTTTGTTGGCCAAATCAGCACTTCTCACCATTTCTAGCATATAGCTTTGGAAAAAGCATAAATAAGATGAAAACAACAAATGCAAACACTGAATCAAACCAGACAAGACTAAAGTCTGACAATCTGGATGGCTTTTCCCCTGGCCTCCTGTTGAGCTTAAAAACATGTGGAACAAAATATCACTTTGAGGAAAACACACCAGAGATTTGTTATAACATTTCAGCACCATTGGGACTGATAAGTCACATTGAATAAAAAATCCGCCTCTGAACACTCGCTCCATATTCATTCACAGACTATCTAAATGCAATAAATTATGTGGGAATGTGGCCATAATAAGAAGCATATGGTTGCAACTTTTAAAATCAAAGGTGGCAGTGATGTGAGTACAGTCAAAAAAAAGAGGCATTTTCTTCTTGGGCAAGAAGGAGATAACCTTCCACACGCTAAGCAGTAAACAGCAACTCTTGGTCACTTAACACAGTGGTCCCCAACCTTTTTTGTACCAGGGACCAGTTTCACGTAGAAACACTTTTTCAAGGACCGGCAAAAGCAATTCTTCTCCAATAGTAAAGGGCTTCTTAGCTTTAGCTAATATAAAATATATATTTTAATCACGATTATTCATTCTTTGCAGCCCGGTACAAAATGATCTGGATTATATGCTGTTTATTTGGAGGTAAAAAAAAGTATTTGCTATGCTCAGTGGTTACAATAACTAGCCTCATCCAAACCCAGAACTGTTTGCATGGAGAAGTGTTAATACACCTTTGGACTTCTGCGTTTTATCTGCTGTTGCAAATTTGGTGAGAACATAATGTTCTGAATATTTGCTGCATGCAAATGTTGGCTGAAGTATGTCATACTTTCTCCCGTTTTCCCAGTTCTCAAAGTAAGAATTGCCCCAATTCTTCTTGAGGTTATTCTGATGCACAAAGAGGATTAGGGATGAATGACACAGAATAGTAACACTATTTTATTTTAATTATCTATGTTTTTTTAATGTCTTGCCCAGAGCTCAAGCTGTTCTAGCTACAAGGGTGGGCTGCTACCGGTTCACTCCATTTTGGGTGAACCCGTAGCAAATTTTATGGCTGTTTTATGGCCAGTTCAGTGAACTGGCAAATCCCACACGGCCCATTTTGGATCCCAAATAAGTATAGGGCCTGTGTGGAGACTCAGGAGGGTGAAAAATGGGCCTCCTAGAGGCTCCAGAAGACCACAAATGGGCCCATTTCTGGCCTCCAGAGGGCCTCCAGAGCCCTCCCAGAGGCTCAAGAAAAGCCTCTGCAGGCCAGAGAGGGCAAAAATGCTACCCGCTGCCATGATGTAGGAAACTGACTAGGCCACACTCACCTAGTCATGCCCACCCAGCCATGGCCACCCAGCAACCCAGGCAGAGAACCAGTTGCTATTTTTTAAAAAAATATAAATTTTATTTGGGTTTCCACAAAAACATAATACAAATAAAACATCTTTTTTTGAGAATAGCATGTTCCCAGGTTATCACTTCTCCATAAAGACACAAACTAAATTTCACATTCATCTTTGTGTTCTATTCCATATTTTATTACTATTTTAACATTTTCTCCATAATTTTCCCCTCCCTTGGTTTTCTCAACTTTATTTTTAGTTATCTCATATCTAAATTTAATTATATATCTTTTTCTAAGTTTCAATGTCTTTCTAATCATTATATTTATACTTTTGTCTGTCCTGTTTTAATTTTATATTATCTTTTCCCACTAAACAAATTTTCCCCAGTGGTTATTAATTGGAGTATAACACCTTTATATCTTTTAGTTTTATCTATTCAATTCTTATCTGAACTTCAATTTATGCCTTTAGAATTATTACATTCAGTGTAGTACATAACTTCCAATCGAATTCTGCTTGGTACATTCTTAAAATACACACTATGTTCTGTATGTATGTATGTATGTATGTATGTATGTATGTATGTATGTGTATAGGTATATGTAACAATAGTAAATAAAACATTCAATTCCAATTCAATTCTATCATTAATATTAGTTAGAATCTTGACATCTTTAAGATTTCTTTTCAATTGAATATCATACTTCCTTAGGAACACTTATAAGCTTTCCATAATTAATTCTTTTTTTCTCATATTTCTCTTCACTTATATTTTTATAAATCATTAATAACAATTAAAATATTCCCATCCTTTCCTAATTTCATTCTCTCATTCTCTTTATTTCATTTATTTATTAACAAACATTCCACTGCATTACAATAAGTATTTTATCCATCATTTTAATCATACATTATTTCATATTTTCTAAAATTATTTCTATTTCTAATATAACAATACTATCTTATGTACCTTTGCAGAATCCCTTTTTCAATTAAATTTTCACCCATTATCTCTAAATAGGCTTATACTTTCAATCCTTATACATTTTCCCTGTTTCTCTATATATTGTTTCTGTCTTTTTTACTTCTTTTCCTTTCCTTCTTCCCCCTCTTCTTCTCCATCCTCTTTTTGCCCCCTTGTCTCTCTACTGCTAATTCTCTCTTCTGTAATGCTCTCTTCTGTTGCTTTCCAGTATTAAATTATTTTTCAAACTGTTATTTTTTTTGGTTGTTTTTTCAAATCTTAAACTTTTCACTCTCTTTCCCCCTTTTCCTCCCCCCCCCCCATTAAATTACTTGGTCATTAAAGATGGCTTCTTTTTTGTCCTAACCTTCCTGTTCTACAAGCATTTCTTGTTGTTTCTCATAGTTCAAGATCTCCATTTCCAAAAATTGAACTTCGAAGCCATAAGAACCTCTTCCTTCCTGCGCATCTTCTTTCTGTTTTTTAAGTTCCATTTTCAGTTCTTCTAAAAGTGATGCCATTTTAAACACTTTTAAACAACCACCTGATTGATTTTAGTCATTTAAATCCAGTAGCCAAAAATTCAAAATTCACCAAGTAATCCAAATAATCCAAAGCTGTTTCTTCTTGCTTCTTTTTTCCACTTTCTCTTCCTGGGGGTTCTATTATTTCGTTACAAAGTTTCAGTTAAAATGTATCTTTTAGGAATCTTGTTAAGGTTTCACTGTAAGTTCCTTTTAGTTCCAGGCAGTCTCCTCCATTTTTCCAGATTCCGCCCTTTTATTTTTTCCTTTTCTCTCTTTTCCTGCTTTTAAAGGTATTTGAGTATCCAAAGTAGTTCAAATTCCAGAGTACCTTACGTTGTTGCTTTTTCAGTTCAACCTGGTCAACCAAAGCTTTGTCTTCTTATCTTCTTCCTGCACATTCTTTTCCGGTCGAGTTCTTCTTTGAGATGGCCATTTCTGACCACCACTGCAACTGCCTTAGGGAAAGGGAGTAATGGCCAGCTGGGGAGGACAGATGTGGCTCTCCTCAACCCTGCTAGCAGTCTCCTCCCTCTTCACCACCTCTACGGGATGGCTTAGCCCTGAATCCAGCTGGCTCGGGGCACTCCGGTGGCAAGCATAGATTGAAACCATGCACGATCGCGGATTTCAGTCCATAGCCAAAGAAGCTCAAACCGGAAGTCTCCAGTTGCTAAAATTTTTGAAGCCCACCCCTGTCTAAGTAGTACTTTCTTCTCCCATGTTTTCCTTCAAAAACAGCAAAAACAGCAACTTTGTGAGCTAAGAAAGTAGCTTGCTTGAAATTAGGTTTCTATGGCCATAGACAGACTTGATCCTGGCTCACTCAACTTCTAACACCACACCTTAATTCCTATAGCATACTTCCTTTATAATTTAATAGAATATTTGCAGGAAGACTGTAGGAAGATTGACCAAAAGGGAAAAAGAAAAACACCAGGAAAAATCCCTCAAACATTATCCTGTTCTTCAGTACTTTTTTTTCCGCAAATGTTATTTTTTTTAAAAAAAGATTTGTTCTAAAGAACTATAACTCCAATTGCTAACATTTGTACTGCAGTGATTTTGAGACTGTTTCTATTCATTTATTTACTTTGTATCTTGCCTTTATTATTTGTATCTTGTTTATTATTTGTATCTTTATTATTTGTATCTTGTTTGTATCTTGCCTTTATTATTTGTATAAATAACTCAAGGTAGTGATCTTCTTCCTTCTTTTTTCTCCACTAAAACAACTCTGTGAAATGAGTTGAACTGAGGTAAAGTGTCTGGACCAAAGCCCCTCAGCTGGCTTTCATGATAAGACAGGACTAGAATTCACAGACTTCCTCAACCTTAATCCTAACCCTAACCACTAGACAACATCAAATATTAGCAAAATGGTTAAAGTGAAGCACAGCATCTTATTCATGCCCCACATACATAGATAATTCAGGGAGTATTGGTAATTTTTTTGCACCCTATGATCATACTCCAAATGTTGGTAGCAAAATGGCTAAATAAGAGTAGAATTAGTTCAATCCTATTTTGAGTAGTTTTAAGGGTTGGAATAAGAATAGTTTACTCACTCCATCCTTGTTCTTAAACCTTCTCCCAAGGAATGACTAGATGAATAATTTTGGCTACATTCTTTCTGATATATAATTTCAATAGAAGTCTTTTTTAAAATAATCCAAAAATGTAGAAAGATGAACAGTAGCCACCAACTACTCAAAGAATTGTCCATTCTTTGTCCAAGCCAAGTTTCTCTTTGTTCTTCTTTGCCATTGTCTCTTTCTGTGTCCTCTCAAAATAACAGCTGTACTGGAAGAAAAAGGAAAATCATCACCCTGAAAAAGAAAAGATTCATGACATAGGCAGGAATTAACAAGAGGAATAATTTCAGACCAATATCAATACTAATTACCAAGCAGTAATTAATATCCCAATCAAGGTATTACAAACTCAGTTAAACAACAGCCTACTGGTAGCACGGATGATGTAAAGCCCCTGTCACACTGCACCAACGGATGCAAAGAGGATGTAAAACGGACAAAAAAGCTTGCCATCCATTGGAAAACGCGATGTACTCACTGCCTCCGCTTTGCTTCCTCTCTATCCGTCCAGTATCCGTTTATTGATGTTTCATCCGCTCAGAAAGTTTTGAGCTGCTCAAAACTTTTGCGTGGAAAATGTATCCAATTCGTCCATTCTGCATCCGCTACGCATCCGCCATGCATCCGTTCTGCATCCGTTACGCATCTGCTATATCCGCTAGGCATCCGCTACGCATCCGCGCAACTCCCATCCGCTCGGACGCAGGGAGGAAGCAGAACGGACGCAGAACGGATGCAGAATGGATGCAGCATGGAAACAAAGCGTTTAAAATGGAAAAAACGTTTGCAGAAGGGACCTATCTCGGATATTAAGGATGTCTAGAGGATGCCTAGAGGATGCCTAGATGCCTAGAGGATGCAAAGGGACACCTATACTGCCTATAAAAAGGGGGAGCAACTCACCTGCATCTCACTTTCAGAACAGCAGCCTAGCTGTGCAGACCTCTGCAGCCTTCATCTGACTCTTGCTCTTCCACAGCATCCAGTCATGTCCACCGTGGATCTTAACACAGTCCTTTTGGCAGCCACCATCCTTCTGCAACAGTGCAAAGCCATCTACAGGCTCTGTGAACTCTACTACGGGAAGAAAAAGAGGTGGCCAAGAAGCGTCTGGGTCTGAAGATGGATCGCCAGAAGAGCAGAGTACGGACTGTACAACAAGCTGATGGTGGAGCTCAGGAACGAAGACACTCGGGTGTTCCAGAACTTCATGAGAATGCCTCCAGCCATGTTTGACGAAGTTGTGCAGCGGCTGACACCCAGGTTGACCAAGGCAAATACCAACCTCTGGCCCAGCCTGGAACCTGGGCTCAAGGTGGCACTCACTTTGCGCCACCTGGCCTCAGGGACCACCTATAGGAGCATGCAGTACGGCTGGAGGGTGCCACACAACACCATCAACATTGTGGTCAGAGAAGCTCCACCCAAGTCGGGGTCCACTTATTTCAACTACAAGGGCTTCTTCAGCATCGTACTCTTCGCCATGGTCGATGCTGACTACAGGTTCATGTACATCGATGCTTCAGGCAGCGGCTCATGTTCAGATGCCCAGGTATACAACGCCAGTGACCTCAAGGAGGGGCTAGAAGGCAACCTCATCATGGGTTTTCCAGATACAGACCCCCTGCCCAATGACACGCAAGATGTGCCCTACTTCATCATGGGGGATGACGTCTTCTCCCTCAGAACCTACCTCATGAAGCCCTACACATCCAAATACCTCACCCGTGAAGAGAGGGTCTTCAACTACAGGCTGTCCAGGGCAAGGCGGGTGGTGGAGAACGCCTTTGGCATCCTGGACAACAGGTTCCAGGTACTTCTCACCACCATGCAGAATCGCCCAGAGACCATGAGGAGGATCATGGAAGCTTGCTGCATCCTGCACAATCTCATGCGCACCCACAACCCAGTCTTGCAGAACAGGCTCGTGGACCTCCAGCAAGGCAATGGGGACATGGAGCCTGGGGAATGGAGGCAAGGGCGAAACCTGATAGACATTCAGGATGTGCAAGGCCCCAACAGAGCCTCACATGAAGGGAAGAAGCAGCACAACCTCCTGAGACACTGGTGCAACTCCCCAGCTGGAGCAGTGGAGTGGCAAGACAGGATGACAGATGATTAATGGGTGCTTCCTTCAGCCTGTCTCATCACACGGATGAGATTGGGCCATGTATGTTGGGTGGGCCTACAATGAACAGGGCATTTAATAAAGAGTTGTGTTTATGTTCAAATGTGTGGATCAATGCTTACTAATGAAGGGCCAAAGGTGTGGCACCTGGAAGAGTGGACCATACAGTCCCACTATGCTTGCACTGGAGGTTTATCTATCCCACAGCTATCTTAACCCATCCCAAAGGTATCCCTGCCCACCCCACTGCTATCTTAACCCATCCCACCAGCATGCAAAGGCTTAAACCAATTCTGAAAGTTTCCACCAAGACATTATTTCAAAAAAAGAAATGAAGCAAGTGCGTGAATCAAAGATAAACTTTATTGAACAACAAGCTGTAAAACAAAAATGACCCAAGTCAAGTGTCCAAATAAAGTACACAGGTAGCCAGCTACCCAGTCTCTGGCACTCTTCTTGGTCACTCGGAGGTGTGCCCAGTCTCAGGGGTGAAGGTTCCAGGTGCTGTGGAGGTGGGTGGTGGTGGAGTGCTGGCCCCGAGAGGACAACAGGGTACGGTGTGTTGAGGAAGCTCTCAGACATCTGGTTCAGACCCGCAATGCTGAGAGATCCTTCCTCCATGCCATGGGGTGTCAGCCCCAGTACTGATGACAGATGTACTGAGGCCGGGCTTGGCTGTGGGGTGGAGGAAGGAGCAGTGTAGTGGGGCTGTCTGGTGTTCAGCTAGGTGAGGACTGGCATGGGTGGCATCACTGTTGTTGGTGGCATCATTGTCGTGGGTGGCATCTGTGGCATCAGTGGAACCGGTGGCAACGGAGTCATCCGATGACTCTGTGCCTGGACTGGGAAGGGCTGCTGCCTGTGCTGCTGGACCTCCTGGCAGCCGTAGCCCTGATAGGTGAGGGGCTGTGGGAAGCCTTGGAATGGGAGGGACATCACCTGGGGTGGAGGAGCAGACCTGGACTGGGTGGGAGCAGGTTCCTCTGGATCTGGAGGGTTGTGAAGCAGCTCGGTGATCCGGTCCTTCACCACCTGATACTGGGGTTTCTCCATGTTCTTGAGGGTCTGGTTGACATAGGTGAGGAAGGGCTTGTGGTTGGAGGATGAGGAGTCAGTGCTTACCAGCTGAGAGAGGAGATCTATACTGGTGCAGATGGTGTCCCTGATCTCCAGCAGGACAGTGTGGCTCTGCCCCTCCTGCTGTCTGGCTCTCTGCCTTTCTGTGGAGGCGGATCTGGGGTGTGTGGATGCGGCTACGACTGTGGTGGATTCGATGTCTCCTTTCTCCCACCGCACCAGGGAGTCCTCCATGCGCTCCACCATGGTTACAAAACCTGTCCACAGGTTCTCCGCCATGGCACGCTCCACAGAAACCTGCCTGGAGACAGGGACTGACTCTTGGCCGGAAGAGGACTGGCTCTCAGCAGGCTGCCAGAGAGAGAGGGTAGACAGAGGGGCTCCTGGTGCTCCTCAGTGGCAGATCTCACCCTCCAGGAAGCTGCATCTCTCCATGACGTAGGTCTCTCTGTCCATCAGCTTAACTGTGGCCTGGCCAGATTTCTTCAGGTGCAGCTTCCCGTACCAGGTGTGCATGTGCTTCCACCAGCTGAGGAGCACCTCCGAAGTGTAACCCATACTCTCCGCCCTCTCTCTCCAAGCAGCCTGCTTCCTTTTGTGTCCCTGTACAGCCGGTTTCCCTTCTGCCAGATAGTCATTCTCTCTCATCCACTCCAGCACCTCATCCTCATGTTCCTCCTCGATGAAGTATTGCCTCCTCTCCTGTCCCCGCATATGCCTCTTCCTCCCTTTGGCAGGACCAGATGGGCCCTCATCAGAGGGGCTCCCAGGTGGTAGGGGCTGCTCCTCCACACCACCACCAGAAGCAGCACCAGCAGGATCATCATCATCATCATCATCATCATCATCATCATCATCATCACCAGCAGGATCATCATCATCAGCAGCAGCAGCGGCAGGATCATCATCATCATCATCAGCAGCAGCAGCAGCAGGACCAGGATCAGAAGCAGCAGAGTAAGCACCAGGAGCACCAGAAGCAGCAGCACCAGCAGCACAAGCAGGACCAGGAGTACAAGCAGGACCAGGAGCACGAGCAGGACGAGCAGGATGAGCAAGACCAGGAGCACAAGCAGGACTAGCAGTACGAGCAAGTCCAGGAGCACGAGCAGGACGAGCAGGACGAGCAGGACCAGGAGCAGCTTCAGCATGTACGCAGCAGCAGAAGCACCACCACCAGGAGCAGCTTCAGCAGAAGGTCCAGCTCCAGAAGAGCAAGCCCGAGTAGCAGAAGCCCCAGCAGAAGCAGAGTCAGGGACAGGGGGTGGGAGGGTGGCCCTGTCCCTCTTTCCAGGATTGGCGGCAGGTTGCTGAGACGTTCGCTTCTTCCCCATGGTTGTGGGGTTGCTGGCTGGCAGGGAGGCTGGCAGGGATGCTGGCAGGCACCAAGGCTGGCAGGAAGCCTGGCAGCAAGGCTGGCAGGAAGCCTGGCAGGAAGGCAGGAAGGCACCAAGGCTGGCAGGCAGACTGGCTGGCAGGGAGGCTGGAAGGCACGCTGGCAGCAAGGCTGGCAGGCAGGCAGAGAGCAAGGCTGGCAGGGAGGCTGGCCAGGAGGCTTGGAGGAAGGCTGGCAGGAAGGCTGGCAGCAAGGCTTGCAGGCAGGCATGCAGGCAGGGCAGGCAAGGACTCGATTGTATCCTGCAGCAGGTCTTTCCTCCGAATGCTGGCCATGTGCGAGCTGCTTCCCTTTATATCCGCGTGGCTTACGCAATGCATCCCCCCGCATGCGCAATTAATGCCAGGCATCCGTTAGGCTTCCTCCGTGCATCCGCTAGGCTTCTGCTCTGCATCCGCTTCATCCGCTGTGCATCCGCTGTGCATCCGCTGTGCATCCGCTCTTTCCGTTCCGCGGCTGCTTTGCTGAGGTCCCCCGGAAGCCTAGCAGATGCGCCATCCGCTCCCATCCGCTTCCATCCGCTGGGCTTCCGTTCCGCATCCACTTTCCATCTGCCCTACGTCCTCCCTGCGTCCGTGTTATCTGCTCCGGTTATGCAAATTTTTGCCCCTTTTGAGAGCGGATAACAATGGATGGAACATTTTGCTTGTCCGTTGTGTCTGTTTTGCATCCGTTAGGCAGTGTGACAGGGCCTTTACTGATGATGGATTATAAAATGTCTGCAAAAAACAACAACCCAGGAGCACCAAAGGCTTCACTGGACAACAATTAGATATATCCAGTGGCCATCCTTTTACATTCTTTGTCTGTGAAAATATTTACAGACTCCACTCATTCAGGATATAAACTGTTTCAACTCCTATCTTCAAAATGAGGCTATAGAGCACTGCACCCTAGAACAACTAGATACAAATGCCATCACTCTGCTAAAGAAATAATTCCCTCACCACTGTCTGCATTACTGTTACTATTAAACCTCTCATTGTTCTTATCATCCACCCCCTCCCACTTGTGACTGTATGACTGTAACGTTGTTGCTTGTATCCTTACAATTTATAATGACTGTTTCCTAGTATGATTTGATTGCTTATTTGTACACTATGGCTATAATTAAATGTTGTACCTTATGATTTTTGACAAAAGAAAAAAAATATTTTTATATGCTCTGAGAGCATATCACCAAGACAAATTCCTTGTGGTCTAATCACACATGGCCAATAAATAATTTATTAATTCATTTTATCAGCAGCAATTATGCTGACACTCAGTCTTTGATTGGCAGCTGAGTCCCACAGCCACCCTTTAATGGTCACATTATGGGAATTGACTTTGTAGTTTTCTTAGAATCAGCCTTCCTAGTCAGCTCTCAGTTGTCATGCTGAGGAATTACTTACAGCAACATCTGTAGGATGAGTGATCAGAACACCAATGTGTGGAACTTTGTCAAATACCCTGATTGTTTTTCCCAGCATTAGATGAAGTGGCTTCATTTTTGCCCAAGGATACCATTGGCCCTGTTCAATAGGTGCATATCTACTTATCCCGAAGGGCAGAAACCTTTGTAATCACAAGAGTGAAAGGTGTGGGAGATATTTGTGTGAAGATCTGAGGGTCCCGATAGCCTACAGCCAGTATTCATTTTGGAGAAAACATGGGCAGGATCAGATTGCCCAGAATGAATAAAGCTGAGCAAATTATTCCAGGAGCACAAGCTTTGAACAATTTTCCACTTTAGCTTTAAAAGCTCCATTACCTAGTTCATGAATGAGAACTTATAGAAACATTGCTACAAATTGACCTTTGGCAGTTCTTCGTTTCCTTCAACTTTTCTTTTTTAATCTGATAATCCTTAGCAGTAGGTAAGCATGACAGGAAGACCAAGTGGAAAATTACAGATTATGAGACCCAGCCTATACCAAAAGGATCGTGTCATAAATGTGCCATTATTTTGAGCAATATGAGAGGTAATTAAGTGATCAGGTGAAAGATGCTCTGAAACAGGTTTTTCCTGGAACAATCTTTGTCAAAAACAAAGATGCATAAATTCCTCAAAGCTGTTTTCACTCAGTTTCTCATATTCATCTTAAAGTCCACTTTTACATTCATAATTTTTCTTCCCCAACATTTAGCTGGAAATTAATGTACATTTCCATACATTTTTACCAGTGTTTTAATCAATGCAGACTTGGCAAATCTTTCTAAAAATCTGCTAGCAGAGGTGTTATCTCCCATCACTGTTTTAAATGGAAAACACTGACATTACATTTGTTTTTGGGATGTGATTTTTTAAATAAACAAATAGCATTGCTGTTAAATTTTGCTGTTTTGGGGTGTTTTTCCTTTACACAGTATTAGGGTAACGTCATATTGGAATGAGTGATGATTCTTCTTCTTTATTTCTTATAAAACCATAGTTGGTTTAGAACCAGAACTTTAAAAAGATGTTTCCTTCTCCATGGATTATTATTTATGATCACGTAGTAGTCTGCCAGTAGCCAGGAAAGCTGGCAGCAGACTCAGACAGTGAGAAGGTTGGGGAAGAACACGGGCCAGTCCTGGAGTCTGGGGAAGGCTCTGATGAGATGCTCTGCATCAGAGGCAGAGATGGGGCCAGGGCTGTCTGACAGTTATCAGCTGCCTTCAGAGTTGGAGATCAGTGGGGCAGAAGAACAGCTGGAGCCTGTTCCAAGTGCACACATGCACAGAGCTGCCAGGAGAAGGAAACAGTTAAAAAACATGGGTCAACTCAGGAATAAAGGCTCAGGTGGACAGTGAATGGCCTCTCCCATAGGGAATAAAGAGGAGCGAAAGGGGAGTGGTGTTTGCAGGAGACAATTAGCTCAATTCAATTAGAGTGAAGATCTGTTCCTGACTTCTTGTCAAGTAATCGCTGCTAGTGTTTGGAAGATATTGGCCTGGCAACTCTCCAAACCTGATAAAGGTCTGTAATTGTGAAATCTCATGAAAGACTGTTTGCTGGGATTTTGTTGGAGAGGAATTCACTTTAACCTAAATAAAAGGGTTTTGTGTTTTTTTTTCGGAAAAAGGAGTTTGCTTTATGATCTTGGGAAGCTTAGGTCAGAATGTATCATTACAGTTAGGCCTTGAATTATGACTGTAATTGGGACCAGAATTTGTATTTTAAGCAAGACAGTTATTAAGTAAGTCAGGCCTGATTTTACAATTTTTTTTGCTAACCTTATAAAACAAATCACTGGATTTGTTAAGTGAATTCCACACTTGACTTAGCTTGTCTGAAGTTGACTGAGTAGCTCACAAACAGTGATCACAGGAACTCCCAACCATTGTAAATATAGTACATACCACTTGTGAAGCACCAGAATTTTTTAAAAAATTTTTTATTGGTTTTAAAACAAACATAAACAAAAAAAACATAAAAACATTAAGCCATCTTCCATATATATACATACAGTGTGCCGGTTGGTTTACAAATTGTTTTGTGCTACCATTTCATAGTATTCAATTACAATTACATGATAGATCCTCTCATACTTTCAATCAAATATCAAGTACATTAATATCTTTATTAATGAATTGTTGACTATACTTTTATTCATTCATGTTTTATAAAATAATCATATTTTATTTAGTTTATTTTATAGCAATTCATATTATCCTCCCAGATCTATCCTAGAATCATTTTGTAGATATAATTAAAAAAAAGAAAAAAAAAGAAAATACATCTTTATATATTTATTATTTTCTAAAAATCTACATATTTCATTACTATGTTTTGTTATCTAAACATTGATAGAATATATACCAAATTTTATAAAATTGTTTATCATCTTGTTCTCTAATTTCAAATGTCAATCTACTCATTTCAGCACATTCCAATATTTTCTTAATGATCTCCTACTGTGATGGTAGGAGATGATCTCATTTTTCCAGTTTTTAGCAAATACAATCCTCGCCGCTGTTAATACATTTACAGTCAGATATTTCAAATCTTTGCTATATATTTCAGGCAAAATTCCCAATAAAAAAATCTCTGGTTTCAAATCTATATGCTTAATTGTCATTTTTTCCAGACACATGTGATTTTAGTCCAACATTTCCACCACATATGGTAATATGAGCTAGGTGTCTGATGACACTTCCAACATTTTTCGGACTAATTCTTGAACATTCTTGCTATTCTTGTCAGGGGAAAGTATCACCTGTAAAAACATCTTATACAAATTTTCTTTATATGCTGTTGACATTGTCATTTTATAATTTTGAGACCACAATTTTTGCCATTTCTCTAGGTCAATCCCATATCCAAAATTCCTCCCCCAAGCAATCATAGTTTCTTTAACTTGTTCTTCTTCTAATTTGATTTCTAATAAATATCCATATAATTTTTTAATCTTTTCATCAGCATCTGTCAAAATCTTATCTAAATCAGTCAATTTATCATAAAAATCTTCTGTTTTAAAGTCTTTTTCATACCTTGAATGTATTTGCGCATATGAAAACCAATTCATCTTTATACCTTGTTTCTCTAATTTTTGCATAGATTGAAGTTCATCCTTTTCATTCAGTATTTCACCACATCTAACTGTTTGTTCCTTTTTGTATATTATAGGATAAGAAAATGCTTCAATAGTCGATAACCAGACTGGAATTTTTAAATAACATTGTCTTTTAGTCTTCTCCCAGTTTAACTACAGAGATTCCCGTATATAATGTCTTCTAAAGTACCCCTTTGTTTTCATTCCTTTATACCATAAAAAAGCATGCCACCCCAACATCAGATCATGTCCTTCTAATTGGCAACAATCTAGTATTTCTTAATGTTATCCATTCCTTTACCCACATCAATTTCGTAGCTTGATAGTACAACTGCCAATTAGGCAAGCCAACTCCTCCTCTTATTCTAGCATCTTGCAAAAGTTTTAACTTTATTCTCGCCTTCTTACCTTACCATATATATTTCAACACGAATTTATTTAAATCTTCAAAATAATCTTTTCCAAGCCTAATTGGAATTGTTTGAAACAAATATAAAATTCTGGGTAATATATTCATCTTGATTGTTGATATTCTCCCTATTAGTGACAGTTGTAAATGTTCCCATTTCACCAAATCTAGTGCTATCTGCTGCTTAAGTTTAATATAATTATTCTCTTTTAGTGTACTGCATCTTGCTGTCAAATATATCCCCAAGTATTTGATCTTATTCATGATCTGGATTTTCAATAGGTCTGTAATTCTTCCTTTTGTCTTGATAACATGTTCTTTGCCAGAATCTTTGTCTTATCTTTATTTATTTTCAAGTCAGCCACCTTTCCATATGTCTCTATTTTTTCTATCAATTTTGATGCTATTTCTAAGTGGATCTTCTAAGATGAAAACCAAGTAATCTGTGAATGCTTGCAGTTTAAATTCTTCCTTTTTAATTTTCATTCCTTTTATATCCTTTTCTTCTCTAATATTTCTGTTTAACACTTCCAAGGTTAACACAAACAACAAGGGTGACAGTGGGCATGTCTTGTTTCTTTTCTTATATCAATAGAGTCTGTAAATTCTCCCTCTATCATTACCTTTGATCTTTGCTTATGATACATAGCTTCTATTGCTTGAGTAATTTTTTTAGTAAAGCCCATCTGTTCTAGTAGTAACAACATAAATCACCAGTTCACATTATCAAATGCCTTCGGTGCATCTAGAAATATCAAAGCCATTTGTTTTTCAGGATAAGCCTCACAGTATTCCAGTGTCAAAAATTACTCTCATATTGTCTTTAATTTGTCTCTTTAGAAGAAATCCATTTTGATCAGGATGAATAAACTATTTAAATATTTTTTAAGTCTTTCTGCCAATATTGAAGCAAAAATTTTATTATCTGCATTTAGTAAAGAAATAGGTCTATAGTTCTTAATTTGTAATGGATTGGCCTCCTCTTTTGGAATAAGTGTAATATACGCTTCTAACCATGTTTTAGGTATTCTCTTCTTTAACATAACTTCATTCATAACTTCTAACAATGGAAGGTTCAACGATTCTTGTAATGTTTTATAAAATTCTACCGGAATTCTATCTGGGCCTGATCCCTTTCCATTATTTTGCATCTTGAGTGCTTCAGTTAGCTCCATAAATTGTTATATTGCTTTCTAATATTGTTTCAATCTCTTTAGGTATCTGGGGTAGATTAGCATTCTGTAGATACTGTTTAACTCTTTCCTCATCAATATTCTCTTGTATATATAATTTCTCATAATAGTCTCTTATAATTTCCTTCTTCTCTTTGCTTCCATAACAAACTTGGCCTTGTTCAGCTATTAATTGCAATATTTTCCTTGATTCTTTCTCCTTTCTTAATGTGTATGCTAACCATCTACCTGGTTTATTTGCATCTTCAAAATAGTTCTGTTTAGCACCTCTAATTTTTTGTGCTACCTCTTCTTTTTCTATTAGACCCATTTTATGTTTGGTTATATCAATTTTTAACTTGATATCCTTTTTCTATGGCATTTTCTGTAACTCTTTTTCAAGTCCTTTATACTCATCCTCTAATGCCTTAGAGGCTAATCTTTTCATAGTATTTCTTTTCCTTATATAGTCTTTTATCAAGCCTCTAGCATATGCCTTTATTGTATTCCATACATTCTGAATTGATGTGTCTTCTTTTTTGTTTTCTCTCAAGAAAAAAGCCAGTTCTTTTTCCATCCACTGTGTGAAGTCTTTTTCCTTTAGAATAGTATAAAGCCCATGTCACACTGGCCAATGGATGCAAAACAGACACAATTGAAGAGAAAAATGTTCCATTCGATGTTATCCGCTCTCAAAAGGGGCAAAAATTTGCATAACCGGAGCGGATAACACAGACGTGGGGAGGATGCAGGGCGGATGGAAAGCGGATGCGGAACGGAAGCACAGTGGATGGAAGCGGATGGGAGGGGATGGCGCAACCGCAGGGCTTCCGGGGGGCCTCAGCGAAGCGGACGTGGAACGGATACAGCGGATGCAGAATGGACGCCGAACGGATGAAGCGGATGCACAGCAGATGCACAGCGGACAAAGCGGATACACAGTGGAAGCCTAGCGGATGCACAGCGAAAGTGAAACGGATGTCGTGCATTAATTGCACATGCAGGGGGGAAGTATTATGTAAGCCCCCCAGATATAAAGGGAAGCAGCTCGCACGTGGCCAGCATTCCGAGGAAAGACCTGCTGCTGGACACTATGAGTTTCTTGCCTGCCCTGCCAGCCTGCCTTCCAGCCAGCCTTGGTGCCTGCCTGCCTTCCTGCCAGCCTTCCTGCCAGCCTTGGTGCCTGCCAGCCTCCCTGCCAGCCAGCAACCCCACAACCATGGGGAGGAAGCAAAAGCCTCAGCAGCCTGCCGCCATCCCTGGCAAGAGGGACAGGGCCAACCTCCTACCCCCTGCCCCTGACTCTGCTGGTGCAGAGCTGCTCCAGGCGGTGGTGCTTCTGCTGGTGCTGGTGCTTCTGCTGTTGCTTACTCTGTTGAAGCTGCTCCTGGTCCTGCTCGACCTACTTAACCTGCTCGTGCTCCTAGACTTGCTCGTCCTGTTCGTGCTCCTGGTCTTGCTCGTCCTGCTCATGCTCCTTGTCCTGCTCGTGCTCCTGGTCCTGCTCGTGCTCCTGGACTTGCTGGCCCTGCTAGTGCTTACTCTACTGCTGCTGATCCTGGTCCTGGTGTTCCTGCTGCTCCTGCTGATGATTATGATGCTGATGATGCTGATTATGATCCTGCTGGTGAGGATGATGACGCTGATTATGATCCTGCTGGTGAGGATGATGATGATGATGATGATGATGATGATGATGATGATGATGATCCTGCTGGTGCTGCTGCTGCTGTGGAAGAGCAGCCCCTACTACCTGGGAGCCCCTCTGATGAGGGCCCATCTGGTCCTGCCAAAGGGAGGAAGAGGCGTATGCGACAACGGGAGAGGAGGCAATACTCCATTGCGGAGACACACGAGGATGAGGTGCTGGAATGGCTGAGAGAGAACGACGATCTGTGGCGGAAGGGACACCGGCTGTACAGGGACACCAAGCGGAAGCAGGCTGCTTGGAGAGAGAGGGCAGAGAGTATGGGTTACACTTCGGAGGTGCTCCTCGGCTGGTGGAAACATATGCACACCTGGTACGGGAAGCTGCACCTGAAGAAATCTGGCAAGGCCACCGTGAAGCTGACAGACAGAGAGACCTACGTCATAGCCAGGTGCAGCTTCCTAGAGAATGAGATCCGTCACCGAGGAGCACCAGCAGCCCCTCTCACAACCCTCTCCCTCAGGCAGCCTGCTGCCACCCAGTCCTCTTCCGGCCGAGAGTCAGTCCCTGTCTCCAGGCAGGTTTCTATGGAGCGTGCCATGGCGAAGAACCCGCAGACAGGTGTGATAAGCGTGGTGAAGTGCGTAGAGGACTCCCTGGTGCGGTGGGAGAAAGGAGACATTGAATCCACCACAGTCCTAGCCGCATCCACCCCCCCAAGCTCCGCCTCCGCAGAAAGGCAGAGAGCCGGACAGCTGGAGGGGCAGAGCCACAATGTCCTGCTGGAGATCAGGGACATCATCTGCACCAGTATAGATCTCCTCTCTCAGCTGGTCAGCACTGACTCCTCATCCTCCAACGGCAAGCCCTTCCTCACCTATGTCAACCCATGACAATGATGCTACCGACAACAGTGATGCCACCCATGCCAGCCCCTACTACCTGGGAGCCCCTCTGATAAGGGCCCATCTGGTCCTGCCAAAGGGAGGAAGAGGCGTATGCGACAACGGGAGAGGAGGCAATACTCCATTGTGGAGGCGCATGAGGATGAGGTGCTGGAATGGCTGAGAGAGAACGACTATCTGTGGCGGAAGGGATACCGGCTGTACAAGGATACCAAAAGGAAGCAGGCTGCTT
Organism: Laticauda colubrina; assembly: GCA_015471245.1. Lineage (NCBI taxonomy): Eukaryota > Metazoa > Chordata > Lepidosauria > Squamata > Elapidae > Laticauda > Laticauda colubrina. Next base: position 15,931,954 of record BLBF01000043.1, read on the forward strand.
GGAGAGAGAGGGCGGAGAGTATGGGTTACACTTCGGAGGTGCTCCTCGGCTGGTGGAAGCACATGCACATCTGGTACGGGAAGCTGCACCTGAAGAAATCTGGCCAGGCCACAGTTAAGCTGATGGACAGAGAGACCTACGTCATGGCCAGGTACAGCTTCCTGGAGGGTTAGATCTGCCACGGAGGAGCACCAGGAGCCCCTCTCTCTCCGGCAGCCTGCTGAGAGCCAGTCCTCTTCCGGCCGAGAGTCAGTCCCTGTCTCAAGGCAGGTTTCTGTGGAGCGTGCCATGGCGGAGAACCCGCGGACAGGTGTTGTAACCATGGTGGAGTGCGTGGCGGACTCCCTGGTGCGGTGGGAGAAAGGAGACATCGAGTCCACCACAGTCGTAGCCGCATCCACATCCCCCAGATCCGCCTCCACAGAAAGGCAGAGAGCCAGACAGCAGGAGGGGCAGAGCCACACTGTCCTGCTGGAGATCAGGGACACCATCTGCACCAGTATAGATCTCCTCTCTCAGCTGGTCAGCACTGACTCCTCATCCTCCAACTGCAAGCCCTTCCACACCTATGTCAACCAGACCCTCAAGAACATGGAGGAACCCCAGTACCAGGTGGTGAAGGACCGGATCACCGAGCTGCTTCACAACCCTCCAGATCCAGAGGAACCTGCTCCCACCCAGTCCAGGTCTGCTCCTCCACCCCAGGTGATGTCCCTCCCATTACAAGGCTTCCCACAGCCCCTCACCTACCAGGGCTATGGCTACCAGGAGGTCCAGCAGCACAGGCAGCAGCCCTTCCCAGTCCAGGCACAGAGTCATCGGACAACTCCGTTGCCACCGGTTCCACTGATGCCACCGATGCCACTCACAACAATGATGCCACCCACAACAGTGATGCCACCCATGCCAGTCCTCCCCCAGCTGAAGACCAGACAGCCCCACTACACTGCTCCTTCCTCCACCCCACAGCCAAGCCCGGCCTCAGTACATCTGTCATCAGTACTGGGGCTGACACCCCATGGCATGGAGGAAGGACCTCTCAGCATTGCGGGTCTGAACCAGCTGTCTGAGAGCTTCCTCAACACACCGTCCCCTGTTGTCCTCTCGGGGCCAGCACTCCACCACCATCCACCTCCACAGCACCTGGACCCTTCACCCCTGAGACTGGGCACACCTCCGAGTGACCAAGAAGAATGCCAGAGACCGGCTAGCTGGCTACCTGTGTACTTTATTTGGACACTTGACTTGGGTCATTTTTTTTTTTACAGCTTGTTGTTCAATAAAGTTTATCTTTGATTCACACACTTGCTTCATTTCATTGTAGGCCCACCCAACATACATGGCCCAATCTCATCCGTGTGATGAGACAGGCTGAAGGAAGCATCCATTAAGCATCTACCATCCTGTCTTGCCACTCCACCACTCCAGTGTTTCAGGAGGTTGCGCTGCTTCTTCCTTTCCTGTGAGGCTCTGTTGTGGCCTTGCACATCCTGAGTGTCTATCAGGTTTTGCCCTTGCTTCCATTCCCCAGGCTCCATGTCCCCATTGCCTTGTTGACGGTCCACGAGCCTGTTCTGCAAGATTGGGTAGTGGGTGCGCATGAGATTGTGCAGGATGCAGCAAGCTTCCATGATCCTCCTCACGGTCTCTGGGTGATGCTGCATGGTGGTGAAAAGTACCTGGAACCTGTTGGCCAGGATGCCAAAGGCGTTCTCCACCACCTGCCTTGCCCTGGACAGCCTGTAGTTGAAGATCCTCTCTTCACGGGTCAGGAGCCTGGAAGTGTTTGGATTCATGAGGTAGGTTCTGAGGGAGAAGGCGTCACCCCCCACGATGAAGTAGGGCACATCTTGCGTGTCGTTGGGCAGGGGGTCTGGATCTGGGAAGCCCACGATGAGGTTGCCTTCCAGCCCCTCCTTGAGGTGACTGGCATTGTATACCTGGTCATCTGAAGATGAGCCGTAGCCTGAAGCATCAATGTACATGAACTTGTAGTCAGCATCGACCATGGCGAACAGGATGATGCTGAAGAAGCCCTTGTAGTTGAAATAAGTGGACCCCAACTTGGCTGGAGCTTTGCAGGCCACGTGCTTGTCATCTATGGATCCAACAGTGTGGGGGAATTTCCACCTCTGATACCACTGCTCTGCAACTTTCTTCCATCCTTTTTCAGTGGAGGGGCACTGGAGGAGCTCCTCCTTGTATTCTTCGATGATGGCCTGCACCAGTTTTCTGACCCCAATGCTGATGGTGTTGTGTGGCACCCTCCAGCCGTACTGCATGCTTTTGTAGGTGGTCCCTGAGGCCATGTGGCGCAGAGTGAGTGCCACCTTGAGCCCAGGTTCCAGGCTGGGCTGGAAGTTGGTGTTTGCCTTGGTCAACCTGGGTGTCAGGCGCTGCACAACTTCGTCAAACATGGCTGGAGGCATCCTCATGAAGTTCTGGAACGCCCGAGTGTCTTCGTTCCTGAGCTCCACCATCACCTTGTTGTACAGTCCGTACTCTGCTCTTCTCCCGATCCATTTTCGGACCCAGACGCTTCTTGGCCGCCTCTTTTTCTTCCCATAGTAGAGTTCACAGAGCCTGTAGATGGCTTCGTACTGTTGCAGAAGGATGGTGGCTGCCAAAAGGACTGTGGTACAATCCACAGTGGACATGACTGGATGCTGTGGAAGAGCAAGAGTCAGATGAAGGCTGCAGAGTTCTGCACAGGTGGGCTGCTGGTCTGAAAGTGAGATGCAGACGAGTTGCTCCCCCTTTTTATAGGCAGTGTAGGTGTCCCTTTGCATCCTCTAGGCATCCTCTAGACATCCTTAATATCCGAGATAAGTCCCCTCTGCAAATGTTTTTTCTGTTTTAAACGCTTTGTTTCCGTTCTGCATCCGTTCTGCATCCGTTCTGCATCCGTTCTGCATCTGTTCCGCCTCCGTTCCGCTTCCTCCCTGCGTCCGGGTGGATGCGAGTTGCGCGGATGCGTAGCGGACGCCAAGCGGATATCGCGGATGCGTAACGGATGCGTAACGGATGCCTTGCAGATACGTAGCAGATGCAGAACGGATGAAGTGGATACATTTTCTGCGCAAAAGTTTTAGGCAGCCCAAAACTTTTGGAGTGGATGAAACGTCCATAAACGGATGCTGGACGGATAGAGAGGATGAAAAATGGAGGCAGTGAGTACAGAACGGATACATTGCATTAACCAATGGATGGCAAGTTTTTTTGTCCGTTTTACATCCTCTTTGCATCCGTTGGTTCAGTGTGACATGGGCTTTACTTTACGTCCATCTAGATCTTCTTTGTCCTTTCCATTTAATTGTCATTAGATTGTGATCTGCCCAAGTACTTGTTTCAATGTTTACTTCTTGAATATTGGTTAACAATTCTGTTGACATCCATATCATATCCATTCTGGACCATGATAAATTTCTATTTGAATAGAAAGTGTATTGTTTGGTTTTAGCGTTTCTTTCTCTCCATGTATCTTTTAAGTTTAGTTCGTCCACTATTTTAAAAAAGGATTTAGGGAGAATCTTTCTGTTTTGTTTTGTTGTTTTCTGTGCTGTCTAATCCAGTTTATTGTCTACAATTCCATTAAAATCTCCCATAAAAACTGTATTAGCATAGTCCAGTTCAATTATTTTCATGTGTAATTTTTTTATAAAATCCTTCTTGATTGTCATTTGGGGCATAAATTGCAATCAGGAGTGTTTTTATATTATTATCTATTATTTCCACCATAAGTATTCTTCCATCATCATCAGTATATATCAATTTCATTGGGATAATATCTTTAATATATAGGACCGCTCCTATTTTCTTTCATTGTGTCAAAGAAGTAAATATTTTCCTTAATTTTGGCTGTCTCAGCAATTGTTCATGTTGCTTTTTAATATGTACTTCTTGTAGACAAATTATATCAAATTTTAATTTTTCTAATCTATGAAAAAATTTCCTTCTTTTAACAGCTGAATTAAGTCCATTTATATTGATTGTAATTAATTTTTTTCTTCTATGGTTAAATTTTGTCGTTAGGTTTGACAGCTCTCATAGATTTTGGTTCGCATAGTCCTTTAGGCTCTTCCTTTCTGTCTACTGCACCTTCTTCTTTTCCAGTCGTCATCTGGTAGTCCTCTTGGAATTCAACTAGTGAAATTTCTTTTTCTGCCTCTTTTTCCTCTTTAAAAAATTCTGCGTAAAATGATTCAGCTTTCTCAATTGAGTCAATTCTGTATCTTTTTTCTTGCCATGTTAACATTAAACCTTCTGGAATCAGCCATCTATAATTCACCTCCTTTTTAAGTAACAATTTGGTCAAGAATCGGTATTCTCTTCTCATCTCTCTCACTCTTCTGGGCACTTATTTCAAGACCACAATCTCCTTATCTTTGTATTTCAATATTTGCTCTCTTGCCACTTGCAATATTTGTGTTTTAATGGCTTTCTTTGTAAATCTGATGTGAACTTCTCTTGATAAATTATTTCTCATCGCATATCTTGTAAAGATTCAATAAACCTCGTTTATTCCATTCACCATCTTCTCTCGAGTTGTTTCCAAAGCTTCAGCCAGTATTTCTATCATTATCTCAGCTAGGTTTTATCCTTTTTCTTCCTCTATGTTTTGAAATCTGAGATAAAATTCTGATCTGTCCATCTCCCATCTCAGCATACCACTTTTATCTTGTTCAACCACAGTAAATCTGTTATCAATGTCTCCAATCTTCTTATCTCTTTGTTTACCTTCTTCTTCAATTTTTTGGAGCCTCTCATCATACTTTATCATCATTTGTTGGATGCTCTCCACTTTTTCATTGGTTTTCCCTGTTCTTTGTTCAATGTTCTCTTTTCTTTGTTCAGTGTTCTCTGTTCTTTGTTCAATGTTCTCAATTCTCTTTTCAATATTCTCTGATCTTGTTTGAATATTTTGAATTCCTTGCATAATCATCTGCAGGGTCACTTTTTGTTGTTCTTTTTCTTGCTTTAACATTGTCTGTATTGAGCATTGTCCTCCAGATGGTGGAGAGGAGGAAGCAGAAGCTGAAGAACCAGGAGTTCTTAACTTCCTACTCATTTTGAGAAATTCAAGATCTTTCAAATTCTTCTAGACCTTAATCTAGTTGTGAAATAACCAATTACAATTCCAAGTAAAAATAGTGGGAAAAAAAACAATTGGTAATAATTAAAAAGAAAAAAGGAAAAAAAATTTCTTCAGGCTCTTGTTTACTTTAAGAAAAAAGGGCATAAGCACACCATAAACAGACACTAAAAAAAAAAGAAAAATTGTAAAGTCCCCAAAAAGGCATCATAAGGATGCATTCATTTCATCAAATCCATGGGCAATGCTTAAATAATTGCATGATTGGCACATCCATCCAGAGCTACACATGATATTTGGATGAAGTTTTCCACAATTTTAACCTATAGTAGTTCTTCTAAAATCCTATATATATATGGGAAAGATTAAGGTTGTGTGTATTGAGGGAGAACTCCACATGGAAGAGCAATATTATTTATTATTTACTTAGTAGCCTACTATTTAGAAATGCAGTTCACATTATGCTACTGAACCTTTATCATTCAGCAGCAGAATCTACTCAGTGGGATACAATTCTTCCCTGCTACAGTGAATAGCTTCAGGGCTACAGGATCGACTGAGACAGATGAAAAAATCAATATAGGAGGAAAAAGGAAAAAGAGGAGTGGGAAAGGAAGGGAGGAAGGATGAAGAAGAAAAAAATCCATGCAGATAAAGAAGACTGAAATTAACATTCATTTTTTTCATTGTGGGAGATATTTCCTTTCTGTTTATTATAATCAAAATCTAATTCCTCATTCATGAATTTAGTATTCATAGATTTTAGAATTGAGAAACCCTTGAGCTAGCCGGGCACCAGCTCAAGAGTATCAATTGTTTGGGGTAAGATTTTAACCTGGAATTGTATGTATGTATGTGTGTTTGTGTGTGTGTTGTGTATGTGTTTTTTTTTTTTTGATTGTATATCTATCAAGTTTAGATAAGGGTTTACAACCAGAGGTAGTATTCAACAGATTCTGATCAGTTTTGGAGAACTGGCAGGAGAAATTTTTAGTAGTTTGGAGAACCGGCAAATACCACCTCTGACTGGAGATTTTACTTCCTCTTCCATGTCTACCAAGCCACGCCCACAGAATGGTAGTAAAAAAAATTTGAATCCTACAACTGCTTACAACATTAAATAAAACAGCCAGTATAAAACTGATAAAACTTCATAAAGACTGAGTGAAGTAGTTCCAAGTTGCACTAGCAATTTCATTTAAACTTATATACCACTTCATACTGCTTTACAGCACTCTCTGAGAACTTTATAACGTCAGCAAATTATCCCAACAATTTGGGTCTCCATTTTACCGACTTCAGAAGGATGGAATGCCGAGACAACCTTGAGCTGGTCAAGATTGAACTCCAGGCAGTGGACAGAGTTTGCCTGCAGTACAGCACTCTAACCATCACATTACAATGGTTCCTATATCCAAATGACTTGCAGGTCTGGAGGATACAATGAACTTGTGTTCAAACCATGGTCAGTCACTGAAATGAAATTACCAATCTAAACACATTCACCAGAGAGATATAGGAGATATATTTCTTTCTTTCTTTTTTTTGATAAGTTTTTTATTTTATAACATACAAAAAATCCAATTTCAATTGAACAGAGTGTTGTCTGGGTACAAATCATTTGTAATAATTACAGTATTTACAACAATAATCAATGCATTAATATCAATTGTATTAAACTATAATAATCATGCTATTTGTTTAACCAAGTTAACATATCTTCCTTATAATCACTAATCCTTTCATATATTTCCCTGTTTATAGCTCCTGTTTTTGTCAGCTACTCATTGAAAAAATAAGTCCTAAGTCAAAAAATATTCAGTTTCTTCCTTTTCCTTAATTTTAGCTTATCCATTTCTACACATTCTAACATTTTTCTAATCACATCTTCATCTGTTGGGACCTCTTCACTTTTCCATTGTTGTGAAAATACTATTCTAGTTGCAATCAATACATGTAAAATCACATTCCCTTTGTTATACCTATCTGGTAGAATGCCCAGCAAAATGTTTCTGGTTTCAAATCTATATGTTGTTTTATTATTTTTGTAAGCAATGTATGTATTTTTGTCCAACATTTTTTTGCTTTTTGAAGTGCGATGTCAAAAAGTTGGAAATGCAACCAGATATCCAACATTTTCAGATTTATCCTTAAACATCTTTGTTAACCTTGAGGGTTGAAAATGCCATCTTTAAAACATTTTATAAAGATATGCAGTAGACATTGTTGATCTATAATTTTTATCCCATAATTTCTGCGCAGGATATGTATTTCTGAGGAGCTGTGATTGCATTCTACCTTAACAATGCAAATCCATGTGATTATGGTATTTCTTTGCCGATGAATTTTTGGACATGGTTTGTATTTGGGAACAGTTTGTCATTGCTTTCTTGGAGGATGTTTTTTGACTTCCCAGTCTAAACTACAGTCTCCATATTTCTATTCAGGTATTAATACAACCCAAGTATTAACAAGATCCCATCATGCTAAGTTTTAGCCAGACAGGATGAAACAAGTGCAGCTTGTGCCTCTGTATTTAAAAGAACTCATAGGACCAGTGGTGGGATTCAAAAAAATTATTATTGGTTCTGTGGGCTTGGCTTGGTGGACATGGCAAGGGAAGGATATTACAAAATCTCCATTCCCACCCCACTCCAGGGGAAGGTTACTGTATATTCCCCATTCCCTCCCCACTCCTGGGGGAAGGTTAATGCAAAATCCCATTCCCTCTCCACCCTACTAACCTGCTTTCCAGCTCCGTTCTCCTGTGCAGGGCAACAAAAGAAGACCCAGCCGATCAGCTGGGACTCAGGAGGCAGAGAATAGATGGGAGCAGGCCCAGTCAGAGGTGGTATTTGCCAGTTCTCTGGACTACTCAAAATTTCCATTACTGGTTCTCCAGAACTGGACAGAACCTGCTGAATACTACCTCTGTATTGGACTCTCCCTCAAAGATGTATCTGAATTCTTCTTGTGGTCCCAAAGAGTCTCTGTCTCCTCCAACATCCCTAGGCTATCCCCCATGGAACCATGCCATGTATGCACAGTGCAACTGTTTGCTTCCTGGTCTTTGAACATGCCTCTGAAATAAAATATTGAAAATGATTGATGTGTACAACGGGTGAACAACTTATCGTACAAGACAGGAAATGGATTGCCAATTTCCTATCACAAGAAGAAAACAACAATCTTGAGGGCATTCCTGAGTAGAAGAGGACACTCCATTATGTTTCCTTTCTTTCCCTAACCTGACCTGCAACAGATTTTCTGGAGCCCTTAATTAAATAAAAAAAATGTAGAGAAGCATGGCATTAATCCTGAAGAAAAATGCAAGAATTGCTAGTTATACATCTATTTAGCCTTGGAAAGGAGAGAAAGGTGGAGAAAGAAATTGAAGGTAACCTCCCCTTGCTTCATTTTACTATAAGAAGGAGCAAAAGGAAACTTTATGAAGTTTTCAGGATTCTCTTGTTATACCTTACAACAATACAGTAATCCTGTTTCTTAACCTGGCTGACCTTGAAAAGGCTGTCACACTGCTAAAAATGGCAATTTAACTACATTTCAGAAATTGATACTAAGGGACCCTAAAAGCTACAACAATTGGACTGGGAATCATTTTAGCTGCAGATACCCAGATATTATGATACTATACTTGTGTTCTGATGTGGTCCCATTCTTTCACAACATTGGTGATAAAATCTCCATTTGATACAATGAACAACAGTAGCAACAGAGAAAAATACAGCAGACCACTATTGGATAAACTAAACTTGCTTAAACTGAATAATTTTCTGAACAATGTTCTACTTTGAGAAAAGGGCCCCCTAAAGCAAAGAGCACCCCAAAGTTGCTCTCTCATCCACACCCTATCAGAAAACCTATCACCAAAGTCAAAATATGGAAGAGAACATTTTCATTGTGTCTTTTAGTATGAGCTGGCTAGGATGTATCCATAACATTTCCTGGACAGAAATCATTGCCTGAAATATCTAAGGTTAAAAGTAACTTCAAACAGTACATTTAGGAACAAAGAGTAACTCCAGCAGCCCTTCTAGGGAAGTTGTAGAAGATCCTAAAAGCAAATGTCCACCAGGACTCTCATCAGAATATTTTATACTAATTGCAACTTCTAACTTATCTTCCAAAGGGTGCTTAAAAAAAGAGTGTTCTCTGGAGATCCCATAAGATACAGAAAGTCCTCCATTAAAGTTTTAACTTTACATGTCAATTGTACATGAGCAAATCTAAAGCTAGATTTATTGAGCACTATTGCAGAATTGATATAGCACTATGAGTCAATCTGTACAATACATTAAATCTTCACATGGGTGAATTAAAAACCATTTGAAAGCTCATATGTGCTCAGTCAAAAGAATAGCTTAACATGATGATCTAGTTTACATAAAATGCCAAAAAAGAGAGAGAAAATCTCTGAATTCCCCTTGCTGAAGAAAAACAAATCTTACTCAATTCAATTTTTTTTTCATAATCTAATGTATTACAAATCTAAATTATGACTTGTCCAAGTGCAACAAATTTGCTTGACTGATAGTTCAACAAAAAATGTTTATCATACAGGAATATCAAGTTTATATGATATTAATGTTTCAAAATCAGAAAAATATAGGTCTGTTTAAGGTCAGCGGTTTATCACCAGTTCTAGATATTTTGGTTTTTTTTAAAATTGGTGTTAACATCAATTGGAAAATCAGAAATGTTTGAAAATCTCAGGACATCATTTCCTTGTATTATAGAAAAGTTTCAGAATGCGGACTGAATCATAAGGTCATGAGTAATATTTGCTTTACTCCAATGTGTTCAGAGAATGGATATTGCATTATAATGGAGAATTTATTTCCAGTATGTGAAGATTTTATATTTGATAAGTGTTGAATATAGAATGGGATGAGAAACGTATGAAGATCGGACTTCTGTAAAGATCATTATTAAATAGAAATGCTAGAACACTAGAATTTCAAAAATCCTTACATTGGATAAAGTGCTACATATTTTCCTAACAAACATCCCCACCCACCCACCCACCCACATGCACGCACACATATATTCTGCTTGTGTTATAAATTAATGAATGACTAAATGAAAGAATATTGACAATTCTGGCATGTGTTGATTGCACATGGACTACCTGCTTGAACATGTTTATCTTTCAAAACTTCATTTCTTCAAATATTCCACTCTTCTCCCTAGGAACAATTATCTTAAAATAATTAGAAATTTTTGAAAACTTTTTGAAAATTTTCCGTTCTTTTTTCTGAATGGATTACAATTATATGCAACAAAAGTTGAATAGAAGCTCATTGAACTGAGCTCAATTTGTGATATGTACATGTGCATATAGTTTTTTAAGCAAAAATATGGAGGCAAACATTTTTGCTCTTGTTTCTTCTCCTCCTCCTCCTCCTCCTCCTCCTCCTCCTCCTCCTCCTCCTCCTCTTCCTGTCTACATTCTTTAGATATCCTGAAAGTGTCCCATCTAAGTATTAACATATGTGATTTTTTCTTAATTTTTCAAGATCAAACAAGGTATATGGATGGAGTGATGTGTTTCTTCATATTCTTAAAATGATTTTGGGAATCAGTGCTTCCCAAGCTGCTAAAATAGCTACCTCCTATGATGAATGCCATAATACATCACAGCGATCATGGACATCTGGTTCTCTTCCTTCACACAAATATCAGTTTTGAGGGAAAAAAACATTAAAAATCGTGTCACTGTAATCCCCCCCTCCATCCCAATCGTAAGGACTTTCACTCAGATAGAAAACTGGAGGTGGGGAATACTCTTCTGCATTACACTGTCTCCATGCTAGCTGACATCAAAGAGATTCCCAAGGATTTCTCAGGTCTTATCTCTCTTCATAGAGATGCATTTTCCACTGTCTTCCAGGCCAAAGTGCTGAATGCAATCAAATCTGCAAAGTAGATACTTTGCATCTGATGAACTTCTTTACACAATACTGCTTCAGCATTAAAAGATGATAAATTATCAGGGTTTAGTAGCAGAAATCAACAGCTTTCAAAGTTCACCCTGTCACAATTCCCTTTAGTCAAAGAAGAAACATTCAGGTCCCTGATTAGTAAATGTACCTCAAGCATCCCCTTTTCCCTCTATAATTATTCTACAAAAGTTAATGATGATTCCTTTACAAACATACCAAACAGTGGCAAATCTGTTGAATAAGGGGCATGGCTGGATTGAACACATCTTGAACAAATGAATTGTTCTTTAGTTTAATTTACCATCAACTCAGATCCTCAAGGTCCTGAGGAATTAATTAGAAATTAGAGTTGAGACTGACCACAATGCACTCAATTCTACTGATGTAAAATATTTAAAAAGCCCTTTAACCAGGTTATATCCAGACTTCCATGAAGTATAAAAGAAGTAATGTTAGGCCTTGAAACAAAGGTAAATGAAATCTATCTTATAAATGCTAAATCCAAACCAATATTATACTTGGGGTAATGGGACTATTTCAAAATGGCTTGGAACAGTCAACAAATATTCATGAAAATATGCTTGTGAGGCTTTCTCTACCAATCTTCTAATCTCCTAGAATATTTCTACCAATCAAATTTACCTTTATTTTTTTTCAGTGAGCAGCAAATCATTGAGCCTCTGCTCTCTGACATTTTTATTTTTAAATTAATCTTAGGACATTATTGGAAATATACAATGCTGGAGGTTAGTGTTTTTTTGGCAGTATCCCTCCTCCTCCCCCTCCTCCTTCTCTTCCTCCTCCTCCTCTGTTTTATACATAGGAGGACTGGTAGTCACCAAGGGAAGTTCCTCTTATTTACACACATCTCCGAATCAATTGCAATCAAGGATTCTACAGTTTGGCTGGTTAATCAGAACAATATATTTCCAGAAATGGGTAGACTGCCATTGTTTATTTCATGCCATCAGTTCAACATTCCAATCACATTTGACAAAAATCTAATGTGCAAGTGTTAAAGAAATATCCTTCCGGGTTCAGTTCCAAGTGGGGAATAAGACACTGGAAACATGGAGGCTATTTGGAAAGATGGTTTCATGGTGGACAGCAGGGCCACATGGCTTGGAGCTCCAAAGTGAAAAAGAAAGGATGATCATATACTTCAAGGTGAGAAGTCAAAATGAAAGGAAGGCCAAGATGCTGAGAGACCCTCTGTTGGGCCCCACTTTAGTGTTTCCTTTTCCTGTGTATGAAATATATCCCATTGGCGATCAGACTCCCAGGGGCGGGGTCTTAGCTAACTTTGTAGGCTTTGTCAGGACCACATGGCTTCACCTGAATGTTGGCTGATACAATCTTCCCAGGCCAGGTGGTGAGATGGGTAGACCCTTTATTATGTAGAATACATAATTAATGGCCCATTAGCAAATATGGGGGGGGGCTGAGTTTCTGCTTCTCTGAGTTTCTACTTTACTCTTTTTAGAGGAAATATTCTGCCTTTTTAATATTTCCCAGGACATTTAATTTTTCTAGGAGAGGGGTGGGTGCTAACTTCCTAGTCTGCAACTCTTTCCCATACTTCATCTTAAGTCTATATAGTGTACAGTTTTGAATGTGATACTTATATCCTTTCTCCACACCAACCTTCTTGTTTTATTTATCATCTTGCCACAGGATGAATTCTGGAGAACCCAAAGTCTTGTACATGTTTGTATAAGATGGTGTACATGGTGATTTGGCCATTTTTCTCTACCCAACAGAGATATTTTAGTTTATTCATCTGATATTCTTTAGGTATTTAATTGTGTCTTTTAAAAAATGCATTTGTTAACATCATAAGAAAGGAGTTTGCTTCCAATTTTGAAATCGAGGAATATATTTCACTCTTTGATTCATCTAAAAACTATATAGTACATCCACCAACCCTTTCAACAAGAAATCCAGATTGCCCAATAAAACTTGATGTAAAAAACACATGTCTTCATTCTACACAATGCATTTGTTGTCTTTTAAGGTTTATGAATAGACAAGGTTGTAGATGAAGGCTGATTTGTGGGTTTGTGACTCAGCATGACTTATTCCTGTGTGATTGTATATGGATTATGGGTTTTTTTGTAACTGAGAGAGAACCTCCTATATCAAGGTGAATGATTCAGCTTACGGTATGGGAAAGAATTATGTACAAAATCAACTTTTGAATAATACAGACAAACCTTAGGCAGAATTCATCACTCACCAATCTATCATCAATGAATGAGTGATTATCCTCAAACAATTCTGTTTCTGTCTCCATGCATCTCTGTGTTTCATTCTAGCATCAATGGCAATGATACACAATATTTAATATCAAAAGCCTACGGCCATAGTATAGCTAAGGGAAAACCATATGCAACCCCAAAACTAGACCATCTAATAAATAGGTATGCCCAGAACAAATAACAATCGATTCTTATTTTTTTAATGGAGGATTATATAAATCTACTTTTATGGACATCTGTAAACCACCATGAGTCCACATGAAATCAGCACCATACTGATAATGCAACTAATGATTTCTAAATGTAAATTAATTTCAAATTATGTTAATTTTATAGTTAGATATTATTACAGATAGTTCTCATATTACCATGATAGTTATGATGATCAGAATTTCTGCTGTTAAGTGATGTGGTTGTAGAGTATAACCCATGTGACCACATCATAGGAGCAGCAATCCAAGCAATCCTAATTACCATTATTAAGCTATGACTATGACTTATGATTTCTTGCTGGTGTTCCATAAAGTCAGTGGTGAAGCTGGAAAGAAGGCAAAAGCTACAGGATAACTTCTAAGCAGGGCAGCAGGGAAGTGAATGCTATGGAATGTGTTACATATTAACATACTTCAAATACTCTGTTCCCATTGGTCCACAAATACTCAAATCTGATTGGTGTTCTATTTGATGGTGATTGGTTGAAAATAACTAGTTTATGATTGGCCACCTCAGCGGCGGGAGAATCAAGGAGCCATCATTGGCTGCGAGCCGCGAGCAGCCTCTATATAAAAAAGGGCTGCCATGGCTCCTGACTCAGACGGAATCCAGCAACTAATGAAAGAGCTGAAGTTACGCTGGTCTCAAGTCTCATTCTTCACAAACACAACACCGGCGACGAAGGTGGAATACTAAGAAAAGGAGACCAGTTGAGCACGTGGCAATGAGAACTGAGCAGACGAAATGGCTAGATCAACTCGCCACCCGCACCATTCAATCCAGCGATTGAGGACTGGGAATCGTACATCAACAGATTCCTCATGTTCCTCGAGAGCAACGACTTACAAGGAATCTCTGGCAACAAAAAGAGAGCTGTGTTCCTGACGCACTGTGGGCCCACAGTGTTCAAGATGGCCAAGGCATTGGCCAAACTGGAGGACATAAAACAGATGGCCTGGCCAGATTTGGAAAAATTGCTGAAGGCTCATTATGCACTGACTGTCTCCATGTCTTATTTGGAGACATGAGTTCTACAAACGGGACCAGAGAGAAGATGAGAGTATTGCAGACTTCGTAGCAGCTCTCAGGGACATTGGAGGGGTATGCGAGTTCCTCAACATGGATGAAGCCATGAGGGATCGCGTGGTCTAAGAGATCTCACTTTGCAGAGCTGACTGCTAACCCAACCAAAAATTACAGTCACTGAGGCTATCACTGAGGCCACGGCAGCTGAAGCCACTAAAAAATCAGCAGCCAAAATGCAACAAATGAACGCAACAACACAAAAAACACTGCCAGAAACAAGCCAATTTCCAGAGAAGAAGTCAGAGAACACACACAAGACCATTACACACCACGAGGATAGCAAATCGTTGTCTGAGACCGATGCCGAAGAGGAAGAAATCCACAGATTCCAGCTGGAATGAAATAGAAGGGAGAGGAAAGGATATAAGTTGGGGTTCCAGTGTGCCGGGTGCGGAGGAGACCACCCCCATTCTGAGTGCCATTTCCTAGACGCCATTTGCAGGTACTGCAAGAGACAGGGACACATAGCAAGGGTCTGCCGAAACTAAAAAAGCTACAGCCCCTGATGTAGAGACAGTACCCCACTAAGAATAAAAGAAAGACAGACATTGAGCCATGAGAGTCGAGAAAGCAGAGGCAAACGGCTAAATGAAAGCTACAGAAAAGAAGAAACACACCAAACTATAACCATCGGCCATTCAAATGCAACCAATGGCCAGAAGATACATGTGGCAGTCAGCATCGAAGGCCAAAAATGTGAGATGGAGGTGGATTCCGGCTTATACCTATCAATGGTATCATGGAATACCATTAAAAGACTCATACCACATATACGCAGAATGGAATTAGAAAACCAAACACTGATACTGAAAGATTACCAAGGGAACAGAATCCCCATAGTTGGACTCGGATACTTCCAAGTCACATTCAAAAAACACACAAAAATTCTGCCTTTAACCATCATAGACTGGAATCGCCCAAGCCTACTAGGACTTGAATGGTTCGAACCCCTGGGAATCGGAGTGACCGGAATCAACAGCGTCACTGAGACAGACTGGGAGGATAACCTAATGAGGGAGTTCCAGGATGTCTTTGACGGGAAACTAGGCAAGTACCGAGGGTCCCCCATATCATTTAATTTAAATGCAACAATAGCTCCAATTAGGTTAAAAGCGAGGCGAGTTCCCTTCGCATTAAAACCGAAGATCGAAGAGGAATTAAATAAACTCATAGCATAAGGGATATTGGAACCAATAGACCACGCTAAATGGGAAACCCCAATCATAACCCCAATTAAGCCAGATGGTCCGTGAGAATCTGTGGTGACTACAAGGCCACCCTAAACCATGCACTACAGCAAAGGGCATATCCTGTTCCGGTAGTGCAACATCTGTTACACTCATTGGGGAGACGCAAGGTTTTCACAAAGCTCGACCTTGCACAAGCATACCAACAATTGCCAGTCGACCCTGAAACAGTGGAGGCACAAACGATCATGACTCATAGGGGAGCATTCAAATGCAAAAGATTGCAATTTGGAGTCAGTGTGGCCCCAGGGGTGTTCCAAAGCCTGATGGACTGGTTGTTACAAGGCATAAAAGGGGTAGTCCCATTCTTTGATGACGTGCTAGTATCAGCCAGTGACAAGAAACAACTAGAAGCCCGTCTCAGAATAGTATTGCAAAGATTCCAAAAGGCGGGACTCAAGGTCAAAAAAGAAAAATGTCAGCTAGCTACCTCTAAAGTCAAATTCCTGGGGTATCTAATCAATAAAGATGGCATCCACCCCACAGATAAAAAAAATCAAAGCGATCAAAGAAGCGCCCAGACCAAAAAAAAAGCAGATTTACAAGCATTCTTGGGACTAATCAATTTTTATAATGTATTTCTGCCATAGAAGGCAACGACGGCGAAATCACTACATAGATTACTGGACAAGACAGCCACTTGGCCTGGGGATGATGAGAAGAGACCACGTTCCAGAAAATAAAAGATTTAATAACATCCAAATCTGTATTAATACAATACAGAGAGACACTGCCGCTGAAAGTCACCTGTAATGCATCACCATTCGGAGTCGGAGCCGTACTCAGCCACACGCTAACAGATGGGAGAGAAGTGCCAATTGCATTCTACTCCAAACCACTGTCCAAAGCTGAAAGGAACTCCAGCCAGTTAGACAGAGAGGCATTAGCAGCAATATCCGGGGTCAAATGGTTCCATGAATACCTCTACGGTAGGACCTTTGCACTCATTACAGACCACAAGCCCCTATTGGGAATACTAGCAGGGAACAGGGCCACCCCAAACATACTCTCCCCATGAATGACAAGATGGTTCGAGTTCCTTGCCGCATACAATTACAAATTAATTCACTGACCAGGCAAGGACATTTCACACACTGACGCGCTGAGCCATACTCCCCTGCCTGAACTGGGAAGTGACCCGGCACCAACCATATCCACCCTACAAATTGAGACACTACCAAACCTACCCATAACCGCAGTGAACATTGTGAAAGAAACCACAAGAGACAAAAAATTGCCACAGGTTTTAAACTGGGTAGGAAAAAGGTGGCCAGAAAACAAGACAGATGTGACTTTTAAACCGTTCAAGAACAGGCAGACTGAACTTTCAATGTTAAAAGGTTGTATTCTATGGGGGGATCGGGTGGTCATACCGGAGTTATTACAAAAGCAAGTACTGAATATTTTACATGAAGGACACCCGGGTATCGTACAAATGAAATCCCTGGCCAGGAGTTATGTATGGTGGCCAGGGATGGATAAGGATATTGGGAAATGGATAGAAACCTGCACTAACTGCCAAAGTTCCTGACCTGCACCCATTGAGGCACCTATACTCGACTGGGAAATACCAAGGGGACCCTGGTCAAGAATACACATAGATTTCGCAGGGCCTACAAAAGGACACACATTTTTAATTATAGTAGACGCTTACTCAAATTGGTTGGAAGTAAGCGTCATGAACTCAACAACTACAGAAGCAGTTATCAGACAATTGAGGAAACTTTTCGCCACACATGGGTTACCAGACATATTAGTTTCAGATAATGGGCCACAGTTCACAGCATTGACATTTGAAAAGTTCCTCGCTGAACATGGCATAAGGCAAGCCTTGACAGTGCTGGGCCGGCCAGCTACAAACGGGCAGGCAGAATGCATGGTCCAGTATACCAAAGAAACCATAGAAAAGCTAGACACGGGAGACATACAAGGGAAAATTTACAAAATGCTCACCATACAACACATCACACTTAACTCTCTTACAAATAAAAGCCCAGCAGAATTATTAATGGGCAGAAAATTAAGATCATATCTGGATAGATTACACCCCACATACAGCCCTGAAAAACCAACAGACTCCTCCAGCAAACACCGCACATTCAAAACTAGGGGACCTAGTCTGTGCAAAAAATCTCAAGGGGCACCCTCTGTGGGTACGGGCAAAAATAACACAAGTAACAGGAACCCGGTCGTACAGATTAGAAACGGATGATGGAAGAAGCTGGAGGAGACACATAGATCAATTAAGATCAAGAACATTGGAACAAACCACTGACACACCCAGGCAGGAAGAACAACAACACACACCAGTACCACAACAACCATTAAACAATAATAATCAAACAAGAGGGGGGGAGACCCCTCAAACACAAATAAGAGGGGAGTCTCATTCTTCACGAACACAACACAATGCAGGTGGACAAAGGAGAAGTGCTATGATATCAAGTGAGCACCAAGTTGGCAACCATTTTTCATGCAGACCTACTAAATGCCAGATGACACACCAAAGGTGGAGAGATATTTGTTGTAATACCAATTTTCTTCTGAAGCTAGCATTTGAAGGCAGGGTTGTCATATTCAATTTCTCTTTTAAATCTTCCAACTTGGTGGTCATCACCATATTTTCTGATGTAATCCAAGGGTTAGTGATGTATTCTACAAAGGAGGATCAAAAGCTTTGGCATTTGCCTGGAAGAGAAACTGGAGCATTGCAAGAAATGAATCTCTTTGTAGATAGTCAGTATTTATTTCCATCATGATTATTGCTGTGGATCATGTAAGTCTGCCTCAGATAGAATTTTTTGAAAGTTTGGAAAGACCTCCACATGTTAAAAATCAAAAAGAAAAAAAAATACACTTCCTTCTTCCTTCTTCATGTGAACTGATTTCGGCAATTGCCTCTATAGTAATAGCTATTTGTAAAACCAAAGGCTTGTTTGCAGAATGGAGAGCAAATGGATGAAGCAATGAGTTATGCAAAGCGACTACCTGTTTTGCTGTCCTTTATGGACTTGGAGTTTGTATAAAAGTTTTTAGTTACAGGAACATTATTTATTTATTTAGAATATACCATAACATACATGGACCAGCAATATGCATTACATTTTTGACCCAATAAAATATAAATGTTAGGAAGATCTATGTTCTAATACCAATGCCATCTAACCATTGAAGTGCAGCATAGTTTATGTGAAAAAAAAATCAGATACTGGACCACTATATGCCCTCAGTTTACAGCTAGTCACGATGTAATCTACAGTTTGAGGTGGGACTCCACATTTGCACTGAGGGGAGTGCAAATGTCCCCTTTATATAGTGTGTCCCAGAAGATGGGATATGAATCCTATTTCAGGATTGTGCATTGCTGACATGGTAGTTAAAAGCCTTTTTTTTTTTTTTTTTGCAGGATCCTTTATACATTTTCCTATAACTGAGCTATAACTGAGCTTCAGTGACCTATTTGCCTGGCAGCCAGACTGTTCTTTACACTTCCCTGGCTTTCAAAATACATGGCAGATGAAAATGAAAACAAAAGAAATAGTTCATTTCAGGCCCAAATGACAAAGGAGATCAGAATACATGAATTTATAGTTCTTATCGTTCTTTATTTATAAGAGTATGCAACAGAACACAAGAAGAATGTTGAATCAAAGTAAAGGATTTTATCTCATCCAACTTGTAACTGATCCAATGGCAAACTTGTAAAACTCACAAACCTGGATTGAGGGATGATAATATATTCCACTGTCATTTTCTAAAATCTCTTAATTAAAATATGATGCTTGGGTTTTAGCAGCCATCAAGATTAATAGCCATTGATGGTCTAATCTTTCATGACTTTAGCTCATTCTCCTTTTAAAATCCTCCTTCTGCATATTCCCCATCATCCAGACCACGTGGCTCATGGGCTACATGAATTAATGTATTCAAATTCTATACTCATCATTTAACTTTATAGGTCATAAAGCTATGATCTCACATAACTGCCTGCTCCATTTCTCTGATATATAAGTGGTTGTCTTGTAGTGTATCCAAAAGATATACTGTACAAACTTCCAAAGAATTGCTTCCGATATGCACATTAGTCACAAGATGGTCTCATCATCAATGATGTGACTGAGCCATAAATGGACCAAAGGTCACAAGTAATACCATCTCCAAGCACACAATATTTCCAAGGAAACAGTGCCAAGATTGAGATGAAGTGATATGTGGGCATAGGTGAAAAACTGGGTTATTGTATACAGTGCAAATTCATTAGAGGAAAATATTATTTCTGCTGAAGTGACATAAAAATGAAAATAAATATTGCAAAGTAGCTTCTTTTCCTCCCTTTTTCAAAAATAGCCCTTTTCTATCTCATTGTCTGCTTCAAGAAAAGACCCTGTTGGCTTTTGGTCTCTTCTTCATTATAAAAAGAATAAAGAGTCGCCATCTTTGCCCCAGCCAGACCTTAACAATATCGGTTGACCTTTTCTCTTACTCCATATCTTTCAATATATTTCAGTGTAAATTAGATTTGCCTTTTCTGTGG
This sequence comes from Laticauda colubrina, assembly GCA_015471245.1. Taxonomy (NCBI): domain Eukaryota; kingdom Metazoa; phylum Chordata; class Lepidosauria; order Squamata; family Elapidae; genus Laticauda; species Laticauda colubrina. The sequence continues at coordinate 15,952,347 of BLBF01000043.1, forward strand.
AAGAAACAGATCCAGTTTGTGCCCTTTGGCTAGTCAATATTTTGCAAATTTGATGCCCACCATTAGAACTGTAAGCCAGAGGCATCCTGGAAGGAAACAACAAGGAGTGAATATCATACTGTAACACCTCAGAAGTTAGCTCAAAGCAATGAATGTTTCCTGTTTTCAACCTTCTTGCTTAATATTTCTCCACAGTGACTGATATAACTTTCTCCCATGACTTTAGGATGGATGCTGAGAGCCTCCATCACAGGCCAGAAACATGGGATTTCAAATCACAGGTTATATACAGGAAGCTGAAAATGAGGAAGAAGAAAGTCATTTTCAGGTGATCATTTTTGTTCAACGTTCAGCAGGGATTGAGACTGGATAGAAGAAATCCTTTATATGAACCAATTCAACAGGAAGTTTCATGATAAGCAAAGAACATGATGGGAATTGTGACATCTAGATCTGTCTCAATATGCTCATGTTCACGCAAACCTATGAGTAAAGCTGAACTTTTAGACAGAAAATAGTGAGTAGAACTTCGTGACACTCACTCAAAGTTTGGGACATCCAATTGATGATCACTAGAGTTTAAAGTGTAGGAGATGACTGGGATGAACCCAAGGGAGGGATCAAATGCATCATAAATCACAAGTCCTTGCCAGGCCTGCAAAAGATCTAAGTCCAATCTACTTGGAATGCCTCTTAATTTCTGTTCATTTCCCTTGACCATTAGTAGTTCAGATTTCATAGTAAGCTTAAGCTTGTAATAAATCTTTATACTCATTTGAACTGTCCAAATTTCCTGATGTTCCTGGTGTTTGACATTTGTTTCCTCTCTTTTAACAATTAATTGTTCGTAATAAAATAAGCAATGGTCTCCAGTATGAGTTTTAGTTCCACAAAATGAGTATTCTGAAGGAATCAAAATGGTGAGAAATTACACCCTAGTGGGGTTTTCTTTTTGGCCCCAAAAGAAAAGAGAACTTAGGGGAAATTTCACTTCTGTTTGCCTACTTATGAACAGGTGCTTGATATCTGAATCATGCCAGCATGGCTATTGCTTGGTTTGATATGGTGATGAGCCTCTCCCATCAGCAGGATTTTCTTGACTTATTCTTGTTAGCTTATATTTATAAATTTTGTGTGCCAGTGTGGTCAGTTGGTCATGTGATTAGTTGTTTGTTCGTTTGGAACTATATTTAAATTCTGATTGGTTGAGACTGCTGGAGATTTCTGGGCTGAAGAAAGCTCATCTATCACTGAATTGACAGAAGTCAACGAAAAGTTTCCTTTAAGGACAAATTGATTCCTAATGCCTCCCTGAACAAAACACATACAGTTTCTTAGCAATAATAGTGAAGCATTCTGCATTAATCCTGCTTAATGACCAGCTGTTTGAAGCCAAAAGATTCTAGTGACCCAATTTTGAAGTTTCTGATAGCCATGCATACACACACTTGTGGCCAGATGATTGTATTTTGGGCACTTATCAAGTTACTTGCTTTTACGGTTGTTTGCAGTCATATTATCTTTTTTTTTTTACACTTTTTGCCAATTTCCAATATTTACTTCTAGCTTCCTGGAAGAGACAGTTTTCCAAAAAATAAAACTGTCCATTGTATAAAACAGATTCCTTGAAGGACAATGTTTGTTTAACAACTGCCATGTTTGTTTAATGACCTCCACAAAAGGTCATAAAAATCAGGTGTGGTCACATGGTGATCTGCTTAATGACTTCAATATCTTGCCACTCTAATTCTGGGCTCCAGTATGGTCATAAGTCAAGGAACTATCTATATACTCTTCTGGCTATTTATGTCAACTTCCCATTATACCATAGTACAGTGTTTCACAACCTTGGTAGCATTGCTCGCTGTGAAATTTTGGAAGTTGAAATCCAGACATCTTAAACTGCCATGGTCCCTGAAATTTCCTGGTTGTCCCCCATCCAAGGACTAATCAAGTCCAACTCTATTTAGCTTTCCGAGATCAGTTAAGAGTTGCTACTAAACCACAAGAATATTTCTCTTAATTGTTTAATAACATCTTCCAAATACTTAGAAAAATAACTTGATTGGCTGCTCAGTTTTACTGAGATATTTCTTTTGCCCCAGAATATATTGGTTATACTGTGTTCATTTTCTAGCACTCCTTTTACATGCACAAAATATTTTTGTTCCTTTATTTCCCTTTATTTTTTCTTAGAATCATGGAAGAAGAGTTATATGAAATGAGAAAACTGGCTTGGCTTCCTTTTTTAAAATTATAATACAGTCATTACAACATTATTTTTCTGTTCCATACCATTTTTAAAGGAACTGAAAATCAGGTTAATGAAACCAAAGTTTGTATTTTATTCCCTTAGCAACCAATGTTTCACAATACTGGCATATTGTATTCAAAGAATTGCATTAGTCAAGTGCTTAATATTTTATAATTGCACTCATATTTTACATCCGATTACTTAATCGTGTTTCTTCAAAATGCACTGTATAATAAGTTAATGTTCTGCTGAACAATAGGATATGATAGTCATAACAATAAAACATTTCTCATTTGTTTTTCTCCTTTCTCTCAAAGGATGCAGCTGAAATGTAAAACTTCCTAATAGGTTACATCCCTAGTTCCAGGTTTTAAAATTTGAAAGTGCCATAGCTCAAAACAGAAAGAGGAAATCAAACATAAGAGACAAACCAAAAGATAAGGGATTTATTTTGCCCTTACTTTGTACAGAGTTACAATATTGTTTTATGTTCTGAAGAAATGTATTTGATGCTCCCCACATCCTTCTAATTAAGTGTTTCTGGTCCAGGTGACATATCTCTAAAGCATGTGATTAATATACTAGGTGTATGTGTTTTGACTCAGTGCTGGCTATGAATATTTGGTCATTTCTTTTTTGCTAAAAAGTGATAATTTCATATGGCCATATTCATCAGCCATATTTTGACATAATTAGACTCTCTTACTTGCTTTCTTTGCAATTGCATTTCTGTATTACTGGCTTTCTTTGCCATAATTCATTCAGCAAAAATTTTAGAACTGGAACAACAAGTACTCTTAACCCTAGCAAAGGCTTAGTCAAAGAGCAGAACACAACTTCTAGATATGATGGATAACAACTCTCAGAATCACAGAATACAGCCCTGTGTTAGAGAAAGTATAAAGCTTAAGAAAGCTCTGCTGATTTGAGAAAAACTAGATAGAATAAAATATCACTGGGGGCTCTGCCACTACATCTGTGGCTCTCTTCGCCAGTTGAGCTATATGAAGATCTGCCATTGTAGGCCTTCAAGTGAATCCTGAAACTCCACCTGGTTTATTTTGATGCATGGAGAGATATGGTCAGTATATTTCAGTAGCAGCATGCTGAAACCTTACATTCAATTCCCAACCTCTCTCGGTAGGCCTGGTAACATTGTGGATTAAGGTCTTGGAAATCTACTTCTAGTCAACATTGCCTATATTGACTTAAGATAGGCAATGAGATAAAAGGTGGTTTCTTTGCTATCACATATACCAGAAGGGTACCTTAATAAATTTTGTTAACGTTTCCTTAATTGTATGCCTGCTTGTTTTTTCATCATTCAGTTGTTACTAACTATCAGGATATTGCCTTTTCTCTATTTTTATATTTCACCACTATGTATCTCTTAAACCACTATGCAATATAGGATGTGAGACCTGATGGGAGATTGACTGATCCAACAGGCATCTTCTTATTTTCTTATACTAATTTCAGCAAAACATTTGACAAAATTCCACATGACAATCTCATCAGTGAGTAACTTAAATTCCAGAAACTAAAAATATTTGCCTTTTCCTTTAAGCCTAATAGAGCCTACTATAGATGCCTTGTATAGTGCTATCAAATTGTTATGAACTGCTGCAGGAGTGGGGTTCAAAATTTTTAACAACTGGTTCTGTGGGCGTGGCTTAGGTGGTGGGCATGGTTTGGTGGTCATGTGACTAGGTGGATATGGCTTGGTGGTCATGTTATTGGCTGGTTGTGGCCAACTCAAAATCACACACATTTCCTCACTTGTCCTCTCATGACTGTGGGGATGCTGCAACAGTCATAAGTGTGAAAAATGGTCATAAGTTACTTTTTTCAGTGCCATTGTAACTTTGAAGGGTCATTCCACACAAGCAAAGTACCAGCAAAGAAGGGGAAAAAAACTCCAGAGAAGTTCCTGAGACAGGAAGTCTAGTCCTGCCAAGAAAGTACTAAAGGTTAATGAAGAGGCAGTTTCTGTAAAGGCCCTGTCACACTGCCCAACGGATGCAAAACGTTAGTAAAAAGGACACAACGGACAAGAAAAATGTTCCATCCATTGTTATCCGCTCTCAAAAGGGGGGAAAATTTGCATAACCAGAGCGGATAACACGGAAAGGAACGGATGGGGGGAGGACGCAGAGTGGATGGAAAGCGGATGCGTAATGGAACACTAGCAGATGGAAGCGGATGGGAGCGGATGGAACATCCGCTAGGCTTTCGGGGGGGCGCAGCAAAGTGGATGTGGAACGGAAAGAGCGGATGCACAGCAGATGCACAGCGGATGAAGCGGATGCACAGCGGAAGCCTAGCGGATGCACAGCGGAAGCCTAACGGATGCCGAGCGTTAATTGCGCATGCGGGGAGCATGCATTGCGTAAGCCCCGCGGATATAAAGGGAAGCAGCTAGGAAGCAGGTCACCATTCAGAGGAAAGACCTGCTGCCGGACACATTGACTGCCTTGCCTGCCCTGTCTGCATGCCTGCCTGCAAGCCTTGCTGCAAGCCTTGCTGCCAGCCTTGCTGTCTGCCTGCCTGCCAGCCTTGCTGACAGCCTACCTTCCAGCCTCCCTGCAAGCCAGTCTGCCTGCCAACGCTCCTGCTAGCCTTCCTGCCAGCCTTGGTGCCTGCCTGCCTGCCAGCCTCCCTGCCAGCCTTGGTGCCTACCTGCCTGAGAGCCTTCCTGCCAGCCTTGGTACCTGCCTGCCAGCCTTGGTGCCAGCCTTCCTGCCAGCCTTGGTTCCTGCCAGCCTTCCTGCCAGCCTTGGTGCCAGCCTTCCTGCCAGCCTTGGTTCCTGCCAGCCTGCCAGCCTTCCTGTAAGCCTTGGTGCCTGCCTGCCTGCCAGCCTTGGTGCCCGCCTTCCTGTCAGCCTTGGTTCCTGCCAGCCTCCCTGCCAGCCAGCAACCCCACAACCATGGGGAAGAACAGAAAGCCTCAGCCATCAGCTGCCAGCCCTGGCAAGAGGGACAGGGCCACCATCCCGCCCCCTGGCCCTCACTCTGCTTCTGCTGGGGCTTCTGTAGCATGGGCTCGCTCTTCTGGGGCTGGAGTTTCTGCTGCTTCTTCTTCTGGAGGAGCTGATGCTGCTGCTTCTGGCAGTGGTGCTTCTGCTGGTGCTAACTCTGCTGATGCTGCACCCCAATGGTGCTTCAGACAAGCACTCCAGCACCAGCCACCTCCACAGCACCTGGACCCTTCACCCCTGAGACTGAGCGACCAAGAGGAGTGCCAGAGACTGGCTGGCTGGCTACCTGTGGACTTTATTTGGACACTTGACTTGGGTCATTTTTCGTTTATAGCTTGTTGTTAATAAAGTCTATCTTTGATTCACACACTTGCCTCATTTCTTTTTTTTAATAAAGTCTTGGTCGAAACTTTTACAAATGGTTTAAGCCTTTGCATGTTTGTGAGATGGGTAAGGATAGCAGTGGGGTGGGCAGGGATACCTTTGGGATGGGTAATAGCTGTGGGACAGATAAACCTCCAGTGCAAGCATAGTGGGACTGTATGGTCCACCCTCCCAGGTGCCACATCTATGGCTCTTCATTATCAATAACAATTTAATCATTGATCCACACATGTCAACATAACACAACTCTTTATTAAATGCCCTGTTCATTGTAGGCCCACCCAACATACATGGCCCAATCTCATCAGTGTGATGAGACAGGCTGAAGGAAGCATCCATTAAACATCTATCATCCTGTCTTGCCACTCCACTGCTCCAGCTGGGGAGTTGCACCAGTGTTTCAGGAGGTTGTGCTGCTTCTTCCCTTCATGTGAGGCTCTGTTGGGGCCTTGCACATCCTGAGTGTCTATCAGGTTTTGCCCTTGCCTCCATTCCCCAGGCTCCATGTCCCGATTGCCTTGTTGGAGGTCCACGAGCCTGTTCTGCAACACTGGGTAGCGGGTGCGCATGAGATTGTGCAGGATGCAGCAAGCTTCCACAATGTTCCTCATGGTCTGTGGGCGATGCTGCATGGTGGTGAGTAGTACCTGGAACCTGTTGGCCAGGATGCCAAAGGCGTTCTCCACCACCCGCCTTGCCCTGGACAGCCTGTGATGGAAGATCCTCTCTTCACAGGTGAGGCATCTGGAGGTGTAGGGCTTCATGAAGTAGGTTCTGAGGGAGAAGGCGTCATCCCCCACGATGAAGTAGGGCACATCTTGCATGTCGTTGGGCAGGGGGTCTGGATCTGGGAAGCCCATGATGAGGTTGCCTTCCAGCCCATCCTTGAGGTCACTGGTGTTGTATACCTGGGCATCTGAAGATGAGCCATTTCCTGAAGCATCGATGTACATGAACTTGTAATCAGCATCGACCATGGCGAAGAGGGCGATGCTGAAGAAGCCCTTGTAGTTGAAATAAGTGGACCCCGACTTGGCTGGTGCTTTGCAGGCCACGTGCTTCCCATCTATGGCTCCAACGGTCTGTGGGAAGTTCCACCTCTTATACCACTGCTCTGCAACTTTCTTCTAGCCTTCTTCAGTGGTGGGGCACTGTAGGAGCTCCTCCATGTATTCTTCGATGATGGCTTGCACCACATCTCTGACCACGATGCTGATGGTGTTGTGTGGCACCCTCCAGCCATACTGCATGCTCCTGTAGGTGGTCCCTGAGGCCAGGTGGTGCAGAGTCAGCGCCACCTTGAGCCCAGGGTCCAGGATGGGCCGGAGGTTGGTGTTTGCCTTGGTCAACCTGGGTGTCAGCCGCTCCACAACTTCGTCAAACATGGCTGGAGGCATCCTCATGAAGTTCTGGAATGCACAAGTGTCTTCGTTCCTGAGCTCCAGCATCAGCTTGTTGTACAGTCCGTACTCTGCTCTTCTCCCGATCCATCTTCGGACCCAGACGCTTCTTGGCCGCCTCTTTTTCTTCCTGTAGTAGAGTTCAGAGAGCCTGTAGATGGCTTCACACTGTTTCAGAATGATGGTGGCTGCCAAAAGGACTTTGTTACGATCCACGATTGCCATGACTGGATGCTGTGGAAGAGGAAGAGCCAGATGAAGGCTGCAGAGGTCTGCACAGCAGGGCTGCTGGACTGAAAGTGAGATCCAGGTGAGTTGCTCCCCCTTTTTATAGGCAATATAGGTGTTCCCCTATGTGTCCTTTTGCATCCTCTAGGCATCCTCTAGACATCCTTAATATCTGAGTTAGGTCTCCTCTGCGGACGTTTTTTCCGTTTTAAATGCTTTCTTTGTGAGCTGCATCCGCTTTCATCCTTTCTCCATCCATTCTGCATCCGTTCCGCATCCGTTCCGTTTCCTCCCTGCGTCTGTTTACCGCTGGAGCGGATCGAGTTGCGCGGATGCGTAGCGGATGCCTAGCGGATATAGCGGATGCATAATGGATGCAGAACGGATGCATAGCAGATGCAGAATGGACGCATTGGATACATTTTCCACGCAAAAGTTTTGAGCAGCTCAAAATTCTCTGAGCGGATGAAACGTTAATAGCCGGATGCTGGACGGATAAAGAGGAAGCAAAACGTATGCAGTGAGTACAAAACAGAAGCATCGCGTTAACTAATAGATGGCAAGTGTTTTTCTCCATTTTACATCCTCTTTCCATCCATTGGTGCAGTGTGACAGGGGCTTAAGCAACACCAGAATGTTTCCTTCTGTAATTCTGTAATTACAGATCCTGTAATTCCTTACAGGATTAGACCAGTAATTTCTTCTAACCACCGGTTCAGCAAACTGCTTAGAATGTTAACAACTAGTTCTAACGAATAGGTGGAAACTGGTAGAATCCTACCCCTGAACTGCTGTGAACTGCCTCTTTCAGTTGGTAGTATCCAAGGTGTAGACTATGCAGAGAGTTCTCAGAAACAGTCTTACATTAGTAGGGTATAGGCAGGAACAGCATACACTGAAGGGCACAACCTAGTAGCTGGCACTACGTATAGGAATATCCACACAGAAAATGGGCTAGACCCTCCTAAATCTACATGGAAGATCTCAGAGAAGATTATGGAGAATAAGAAAGATAAAATCCTTCCAGACAAACAGATTAGTTGATTAGTCAATCAACAAGACATTGTGGTAGTTGATAAGGACCAGAATAAGGGTCTTCAAACTTGACAGCTTTAAGACTTGTGGACTTCAATTCCCAGAATTCCTCCTCTATTCATGTTAGGTCAGGAATTCTGGGAGTTGAAGTCCACAGGTCTTAAACTTGTCAAGTTTGAAGACCCTTGGACTAGAAGATAGAAATGGTAGTAGATGGAGTAACACCAGGAAGAAGGAGCATAAGAAGTTGGAGAAGTACCAGAGTGTAAGGGAAGAACTAGAAATAAGAAAGTAATGGCCAAAGTGGTTCTAATAGTGGTAGGAGCACTTGGGGCCATGACTTCTAAGCTGGGAGAGCAGCTCCAACAGATCTCAGGAACAACTTCAGGGCTCTGTCCAGAAGAATGAAATGCTAGGAACAGTGAGGTGCTGTGCACAGCCCTCACATTTCCAGGTTTCAGAGAACTGAGAATTAAGACGGCACAGAACATCCAGAAGGGTGAGAAGGGTGTGTGTGTGAGGGGGGGAGGGAGGGAGGGAGGAAAGAAGGAAGAGAGAATGAGAATATATGCCTGTTTTTATCTGCATTTTTTGTTAGCTGCCTAAGATTATTTTTTTTAAGATGAAAGGAATAAAGAAATATTTTTTGTTGTTTAAGCACTGATGGAACATACTCCATTGTGTTCTACAGGATTCTGTTTTCTTTTTCCTATAAAATTCCAGTTAGGCTTCTGAGACTCACCTGCTTAGGTATAATTCAGCAACTTTCACATTGTTCATTTTTGCTTGGCTGCTTTCTTATCTTTAGGTTAAAGGAGGACAAACCATAGCACATAGGTCAACTATGAACTTTGGTTACATGAAATGCAGCTATCATGTTCCACGATACTTCACTTATATTTCCTGTGACATAGCTAGAATTCCAGTTTATTGTGAAATATAGCACATTTAGTAAATGTACTATATTGGTAGTTGCACATAATCAGAAACTATCCAATCAAGCTTATTACATTGTGTGGATCCAGCTTGTGTAGTCCATTTATGGGTCAATGAGTTGTATGAACACAGAAAATTGGATTCATTGGAAGAAGCATGGCCATGAGAACTGTGCTTAAGTTTGTCACAAACACTGTCAATCTTGACATATTGCTTTGTTGTGGTGGTGTGTCACATGAATTACCCAATTTAATTTGCCAAAGTGGAGATGTCTTATTTTGCCAAGGTTTTCAATGCTTACAGATATTATTCATATCAGAACATGCTTGCAAATTATTGGGAAATATTATTCATTCATTTATTAGATTCTTCTACTGATGCAAACATTGTGACACAATCTTAGGGAGTTACCTTCAAGCATTCATTAATTTTTTAAACGAGATCATCCTTCCACCACTTAAGTAGCCCACCATGACTGATCTCTGAAAAGCTAAGCAAGGTCAGGCTAGATTAACACCTTTATGAGCAGTCACCTGGAAATCCCAGAGTAAAAGCTAGAATGGAAAGTAATAAATAAATAAATAAACCCCCGAAAGCAAGAGTGAATTACTTTCATTCAATGGCCAAGAAAATGTATGTAATAATATAAAGTTGCTGAAATTGACTGACTATATTTACATGTGGTGAACAAGGTGTGATACACAGAATACTCAATCCTAATTCATCCACCTAGCATCATTTAAAGGTAAAAGATAATGGTTCCCCTCGCACATACGTACTAGTCATTTTCGGCTCCAGAAGGCGGTGCTCATCTCCATTTCAAAGCTGAAGAGCCAGCACTATCCAAAGATGTTTCTGTGGTCATGTGGCCAGCATGACTAAATGCCCAAGGCACATGGAACACTGTTACCTTCCAACCAAAGTGGTTCCTATTTTTATACTTGCATTTTTTACATACTTTCGAACTGCTAGGTTGGTAGAAGTTGGGACAAGTAATGGGAGCTCACTCTGCTATGTGGCAGTAGGGGTTCAAACCACTGACCTGCCTACCTTTCTGATCAACAAGCTCCGCTTTTTAGCCACTGAGCCACTGTGTCCTACCTTAGCATCATTTAGGGAGCCACAAATATGACAACTGCAACCTTCAATCATATCACACCCCAATGACTTTCTCCCTAAGTGGGCAGTCCCACTTCCTTGAAAGCTGCAACTGAAGTTTCCCTTTACAGTTATTATTTGCTTATATTTCCTTTAAATTTCTATACCAGCCACTTATTTCATTTTTATTGGTCAGGAAATAAAATGGTCTCTTTTGATGGAGTAGAACAACTCATGGCAGCTAGCTTGGTATGGCTAACTCATCATGCCAGCTTCCTACTGCCAACTCACAGATGCCATGATGCTATAGGACAACCTAGAAATATACCCCTACAATCTGATCTAAAGGGCCTGTCACATACGCTGACTGTTGCAAAACGTATGTAAAAAGGACACAGCAGACGAGGAAATGTTCCCTCCGTTGTTATCCGCTCTCAAAAGTGCCCCAAATTTGCATGAAGAGAGTGGACAACAGTGGAAAGGAACGGACGGGGGGAGGACGTAGCCAGGATGTAAAGTGGATGCTCCATGGAAGCCTAGCGGATGGAAGCAGATGGCACATCCGCAGGGCTTCCAGGGAGCACAGCGAAGCGGACGCGCAATGGAAGGAACGGATGCACAGCGGATGCCTAGCGGATGAAGTGGATTCATCACGGAAGCCTAGCGGATGCCTAGTGGATGAAAAGCGTTCACTGCGCATGTGGGGAGGATACATTGCGTCAGCCCCCCAGATATAAAGGGATGCAGCTCGCAAGCAGGTCACCATTCAGAGGAAAGACCTACTGCCAGACACATCTCCAGCCAACAACCATGGGAAAGAAGAGGAAGCCTGTGCCATCTGCTGCCAGCCCTGGCAAGAAGGACAGGGCCACCATCCCACCCCCTGGCCCCGACTCTGATTCTGCTGGGGTTTCTCCTGCTCGGGCTGACTCTTCTGGTGCTGGCGCTGCTCCTGGTGCTGGGGCTTCTGCTGGTGCTTAATCTGCTGGTGCTGCTCCTGGTCCTGGTGCTTCTGCTGGTGCTTACTCTGCTGGCGCTGCTCCTGGTGCTGGTGATTGTGCTTCTGCTGGTGCTTACTCTGCTGGCACTGCTCCTGGTGCTGGTGCTTCTGCTGGTGCTTACTCTGCTGGTGCTGCTCCTGGTCCTGGTGCTTCTGCTGGTGCTAACTCTGCTGGCACTGCTCCTGGTACTGGTGCTTCTGCTGGTGTTTACTCTGCTGGCACTGCTCCTGGGTGCTGGTGCTGATGCTGGTGCTTACTCTGCTGGTGCTGCTCCTGGTCCTGCTGGTGCTCCTGGTCCTGCTGGTCCTTCTGGTGCTGCTGCTGGTGATTACTCTGCTGCTGCTGATCCTGGTCCTGCTGGTGCTGCTGGTGCTGCTGGTGCTGCTTGTGCTTACTCTGCTTCTGCTGATCCTGGTCCTGCTGGTCCTGCTGGTGCTGCTAGTCCTGCTTTTGCTGCTACTGTTGTTGCTGTTGCTGCTGCTGCTGCTGGTGGTATGGTGGAGCAGCCCCTGGAACCTCGAAGCCCCTCTGATGAGGGCCCAGATAGCCCTGCCAGAGGGAGGAAGAGGCATACGCAAGAATGGGAGAGGAGGCAATACTCCATTGAAGAGGAACATGAGGATGATGTGCTCGAATGGCTGAGGGAGAATGAGTATCTATGGTGGAAGAGACACAGGCTCTATCAAGACACCAAAAGGAAGCAGGCTGCTTGGAGAGAGAAGGTGGAGAGCCTGGGCTACACTTCGGAGGTCCTCCTCGGCTGGTGGAAGCACATGCACACCTGTTACGGGAAGCTGCACCTCAAGAAATCTGGCCAGGTCATGGTCAAGCTGACGGACTGGGAGACCTATGTGATGGCCAAATGCAGCTTCTTGGAGGGTGAGATCCGCCACCAAGGAGCAGCCCCTCTGTCAACCCTCTCTCTCAGGCAGTCGACAGAGAGCCAGTCCTCTTCTGGCCAAGAATCAGCTCCTGTGTCCAGGCAGGTATCTGTGGAGCGTCCCACAACGGAGACCCCCCCAACAGCTGCACTCGCCATGGGGAAGCGCGTGGAGGACCCCCTGACGCAGTGGGAGCAAGGAGAGGGCACTTCCACCAGAGACCAACCCACATCCACCCCCAGCTCCAACTCCACAGAAAGAAGGCAGAGAGCCAGACCGGAGGGGCAGAGCCACACTGTCCTGCTGGAGATCAGGGACACCATCAAAAGCAGCGTAGATCTCCTCTCTCAGCTGGTACACACTGACATACCATCCTCCAACCGCAAGCCCTTCCTCAACTACGTCAACCAGACCCTCATGAACATGTCGGAATCACAGTACCAGGTGATAAAGGAGGATCACCGGTCTTCTTCACAACCCTCCAGGCCCAGCTGAACCTGCTCCGACCCAGTCCAGGTCTGCTCCTCTTCCCCAGGTGATGTCACAGCCCTTCGAAGGCTTTCCACAGGCCCTCACCTACCAAGGCTATGGCTACCAGGAGTTCCAGCAGCACAGGCAGCCCTTTCCAGTCCAGGAACAGGTACATCATACGCCACTGATGCCACCGATGCCACAGATACCACCCACGCCACAGATGCCACCCACGCCACAGATGCCACGCATGCCACAGAGGCCACCCACGCCTCACCTCGCTCACCTGCAGACCAGACAGCCCCACTACACTCCTTCCTGCCCCACTACACTACACCCCAGCCCCACTACACTGCACCCCACAGCCAAGCCCAGCCTCAGAACATCTGTCATCGGTCTTGGGACTGACACCCCATGTCCTGGAGGAAGGGGCTCTCAACATCACAGGACTGAGCCAGCTCTCTGAGAGCTTCCTCTACATACCATCCCCTGTTGTCCTCTCGGGGCCAGGCACCCCAATGGCACCTCAGACCAGCACTCCAGCAGCAGCCACCTCCACAACACCTGGACCCTTCACCCCTGAGACTATGGGCACGCCTCAGAGTGACAAAGAAGAGTGCCAGAGACTGGGTTGCTACCTGTTGACTTTATCTTTGCTTGGGACACTTTACTTGAATCATTTTGCTTTTACAATTTGTTATTAATAAAGTATATCTTTGCTTCACACACTTGCTTCAGTTCTTTTACTCAATAAAGTCTTGGTGGAAACTTTTAGAAATGGTTTAAGCCTTTGCATGCTCATGGGATGGGTAAGGATAGCAGTGGGATGGGCAGGGATACCTGTTGGATGGGTAATAGCTGTGGGATGGGCAGGGATAACTGTGGGATGGGCAGGGATACCTGTAGGATGGGTAATAGCTGTGGGATGGGCAGGGATACCTGTGGGATGATTAATAGCTGTGGGATAGATAAACCTCCAGTGCAAGCATAGTGGGACTGCAGTGGGACCCTCTACAGTGGGACCCTTCCAGGTGCCACACCTATGGCCCTTTATTATCAATAACAATGTAATCATTCATCCACACATTTCAACATAAACACAACTCTTTATTAAATGCCCTGTTCATTGTAGGGCCACTCAACATACATGGCACCATCTCATTCGTGTGATGAGACAGGCTGAAGAAAGCATCCATTAAGCATCTACCATCCTGTCTTGCCACTCCAGCTGGGGAGTTGCACCAGTGTTTCAGGAGGTTGCACTGCTTCTTCCCTTCACATGAAGCTCTGTTGGGGCCTTGCACATCCACAGTATCTATCAGGTTTCGCCCTTGCCTCCATTCCCCAGGCTCCATGTCCCCATTGCCTTGTTGGAGGTCCACGAGCCTGTTCTGCAACACTGGGTAGGGGGTGCGCATGAGACTATGCAGGATGCAGCAAGCTTCCACAATGTTCCTCACGGTCTGTGGGCGATGCTGCATGGTGGTGAGAAGTATCTGGAACCTGTTGGCCAGGATGCCAAAGGCATTCTCCACCACCCGCCTTGCCCTGGACAGCCTGTAGTTGAAGATCCTCTCTTCACGGGTGAGGCATCTGGAAGTGTAGGGCTTCATGAGGTAGGTTCTGAGGGAGAAGGCGTCATCCCCCACGATGAATTAGGGCACATCTTGTGTGTTGTTGGGCAGGGGGTCTGGATCTGGAAATCCCATGATGAGGTTGCGTTCCAGCCCTTCCTTGAGGTGACTGGCATTGTATACCTGGGCATCTGAAAATGAGCCATTTCCTGAAGCATCGATGTACATGAACTTGTAGTCAGCATCAACCATGGTGAAGAGGATGATGCTGAAGAAGCCCTTGTAGTTGTGATAAGTGGACCCCGACTTGGCTGGAGCTTTGCAGGCCACATGCTTCCCCTCTATGGCTCCAATGGTGTGGGGGAAGTTCCACTTCTGATACCACTGCTCTGCAACTTTCTTCCAGCCTTCTTCAGTGGAGAGGCACTGGAGGAGCTCCTCCAGGTATTCTTCGATGATGGCCTGCACCACTTCTCTGACCACAATGCTGATGGTGTTGTGTGGCACCCTCCAGCCATACTGCATGTTCCTATAGGTGGTCTCTGAGGCCAGGTGGTGCAGAGTCAGTGCCACCTTGAGTCCAGGGTCCAGGCTGGGCTGGAAGTTGGTGCTCTGCTTGGTCATCTTGGGTCTCAGCCGCTCCACAACTTCGTCAAACATGGCTGGCGGCATCTGCATGAAGTTCTGGAATGCACAAGTGTCTTTGTTCCTCAGCTCCACCACCAGCTTGTTATACAGTCCGTACTCTGCTCTTCTCGTGATCCATCTTCGGACCCAGACACTTCTTGGCCGCCTCCTTTTCTTCACGTAGAACAGGTGAAAGAGCCTGTAGATGACTTTGCACTGTTGTAGAACGATGGTGGCTACCAAAAGGAGTTTGTGACGATCAATGGTGGACATGACTGGATGCTGTGGAAGAGCAAGAGCAAGATGAAGTCTGAAGAGGTCTGCACAACAGGGCTGCTGGACTGAAAGTGAGATACAGGTGATTTCTCCCACTTTTTATGGGAAATATAGGTTTTCCGTTAGGTGTCCTTTTGCATCCTCTGGGCATCCTGCAGACATCCTAAATATCCAAGATACGTCCCCTATACGAACGTTTTTTCCGTTTTAATGCTTTATATGCGAGCTGCATCCGCTTTCATCCTTTCTACATCCGTGCTATTAACGCTGCGTGTCCGTTCCACGTCCGTTTCGCTTCCTCCCTGTGTCTGTTTTCCACTGGAGCGGATGTGAGTTGCGCAGATGTGCAGTGGATGCCTAGCGGATATAGTAGACATGTAATGGATGACTACGGATGTATAACAGATGTTCCCCGTATGCGTAGCGGATGTAGAACGGACACGTTAGTTACATTTTCCGCTCAAAAAGTTTTGTGCAGCTCAAAACTTTTTGAGCGGATGAAATGTCAGTAGACGGATGCTGGACAGATAGAGAGTATGAAAAATGGATGCAGTGAGTACAGAACGGATGCATCGCTTTAACCAGTGGATGGCAAATGTTTTTCTCCATTTTACATCCTCTTTCCATCCATTGGTGCTGTGTGACAGGGGCTTAAGTTTAGTACACAAAATTGTCTGCTACAATATCCTTTCTGTCAATGACTACTTCAGCTTCAACCACAATAACACATGGGCAAACAATAGATACAAACTCAAAGTGAACTGCTCCAAACTTGATTGCAGAAAATACGACTTCAGCAACAGAGTGGTCAATGCCTGGAACTCACTACCTGACTTGTATTAATCCTCAAACTCCCAAAACTTTAACCTCAAGCTGTCTACCATGGACCTCACTCCATTCCTAAGAGATCTATAAAGGGGCATGCATAAGCGCACCAGCATGCCTACCGTCCCTGTCCTCCGGTTCCCATTTGTTCATGTTCATTTATTCATTTATTATATATATACTTATTCCTGTTTATACTTATATGTTTATATGTTATGTTCATATTTATACTTGTTTCCTCATACATGCTTGACAAACTAAACTAAATAAAAAATAAATAAATAAATAAAATCTCTACCTAGCCATGGGGACAACTCATCACAGGCATCTAGGAGAGTCAGGCAGGTGGACAGAATGCATTGGGATGTGCAATGGGTGAGACTCTCTATTTTCATGCCCTCATCCACAGGCTTTGATGTTGGTCCACATTGAGTTCAAAGAGCTTGCCAATCCAGATGCTGATCTGCACTGGGTTTGGAGGCCAGTGTGGCTGCAATGGTGGTGTGTGAAAATGTGAAGACCCAATGTTCACCTCCGTACCAGTCATCCTGTTTGCTGCCACCTTTGTCCCCGGCCTTGTTTGCTTGGAGCCCAGTGTGATGATAGCAGTAGTGGGGGATGTGAAAATGGGAAGCCCCGGGTCACCATTGCCTCTCTGCCACCTCCTTTGATGCACTCTGCCCACCTGCTCATTCAGCCACCCAATTTTCCTGTGTGTGTTGATTTGTCCCTGCAGTAAGTTGGCCATGTGGCCATGTCCTATGGCAACTTGGTGGCTTTGAGTTGGCAGAGGTGATTTGGTGGTGGCGAACTGGCGGCAATGAGCTTGTCACACTGAACTGACCACAGCAAGCTGTCCCAGCTTTTGAGAGTTTAAAGAAATGCCAGGTATGTCATGAGTGAGCCTATGAAACAATAGAACCCAGTTCAACACAATCATCTCCAAATTTTATTTCACAACATTGGGTCCTATGGCAACTTTCTGGTTAACTAAATTTGTAAAGAGTGGGAGAGTGGAATATGTTTTGGGATTTCAAGAGGAAAAATTAAAACATCTGCTCAAGTAAATAAAGTAAGCAGGAAAGAGAGAAAGGGAGTGAGACAAAGAGAATGCCCTATTTAGTTTATTATGGCTATAGAAGCCTGATACTTTGTGCTACCTGGACAATATCAAAGTTGCTTTAGAGATAGAAAGAGACAGTTTAACTTCATTGTCCAGTACTAAGCATCTATTATCTTGGAGCCACAAAAATCCAGACAATCACAAAAGGCTTCTATGCATATGGTCAACTTGACCCACAATTGTCCAAAGCAAAAATTCAGAGAATATAAACAAACCCAACAAGGTAAATCATCCAAGAGTCTTTGCTCAAGGACATTGAAATAGTATCACTGTGTGGAGAATGGAAACAAAAAAAATTATGGTTTAGTTGTACACCTTCAGAATCTTTTCTCTACTTCCCTTCATATTATTTACCTGAATTACAAGCAGTTCCACAAATACAAAGAAAAGGCACAATACAAAAAATTAACCATGGTTATACTTTTATTTCATTCACATAAAAACCTAACTCCCCATCTTTATCATTCCATCTGGTAACCCAAAGCCTTGTTAATTAGGTCAATGACTGCCATTTGGGAAAAATACAAAATGCACTTTTACATTCCTGAGTGACATCAGCGCCCGAAGAATTCCATTTTATCAATGGCCTTCTTTTCATTAGTCAGGCAGGTAGTGGTGGCAATAGTGTGGCCTTTAACAGCTAAATTTTATTTTGTCAGCCATTTTTTAACTTTACCTTCTTCTTTCCTTTCCATTTGGGTAGGGTTTTGAGTTAATTCTACAATTAACTGGCTTTCTCAGTTTCAATAATACAATTAGCTACTTAGCAGAAAATATTTTGATTCTCAATTGCCCAAGTAGTTTTGGATTTAGAACTAACTTCCTTCCTTCCTTCCTTCCTTCCTTCCTTCCTTCCTTCCTTCCTT
>BLBF01000043.1:15972555-16053940 GCA_015471245.1 Laticauda colubrina
TCAGCCTTATCTTCCAGCCCATAGAGCTTGCACCATTTTCACAGCAGCAGCCTGCATTCAGCTAAAACACTCAGCCCGGTGAGGGAGGGGCAGCTGGCAGAGGGGCAATGTGGGTTGCTTAGCCTCATGCTTCTTGGTCACCTCCCTCTCCCCCCACCAGGTACAAGCCCTAGGAGCTGTGGAGAATCCAGACAGGGGACAAGATGCGGGCTGGCGGAGACCAGAGTGGCAATGGCTCTGCCCTGGCTGGCTCACTTTTTTCTCTTCCACCAGCCACGGGAGGAAGGTAAGGTTGCAGGCATTTGGGAAAGCCAAACCACTGCAGAGCCCAGAGCTGCTAGTGGGGTGGGCGAGGCTACAGCGCACATCTCACTTGAAGTTCCCAGCCCTTTCCTTTCCTCAAAAGAGGGAAGGGAGGAAGTCCTACCCGCAGCCCCTTTGTTGAACCCAAAAATCTTGCCTGCCAGCTTTTCCAGGCAACATGGGACCTGGTGCAAATGGATAATTGTGCCCGATCCTTGGGATTCCGGGAGACTCACCTCATAACAAGCAATGCTGCTGGGTGCTTGAAAACTACTTCATTGGAAGCATGTGTGTGTGTGTGTGTGTGTGTGTGTGTGTTCCAAGTGGGTCTACTGAAAACCATGAAAACCAATATTTTGCTACCCTTATGTGTTATATCCATGGTGGGAGGACTCCATTATGGTTGTAACACAACAACTACTTGTATTCATATTGGCTGGTGTCTTTCATAATATATACTTTCTTAGGAATTCAGAATAGCAATAGCAACAGCACTTAGACTTATATACCACTTTATAAGTGCTTTACAGCCCTCCCTAAGTGGTTTACAGAATCAGCATATTGGGTCCTCATTTTACCCACCTTGGAAGGATGGAAGTCTGAGTCAACCTTAAGCTTGGTGAGATTCAATCTACCAAATTGCAGGCAGCCGGCAGGCAGCAGAAGTAGCCTGCAATTACTGCACTCTAATCACCGCACCACCAAGGCTCATAATGGAATAACAGAGTTGAAAAGGACCTTGGCAGTCTTCTATTCCAACCTCTTGCTCAAGCAGGAGTTGCTATACCATTCCAGACAAATGGCTGTCCATTTTCTTAAAAAGCTCCAGTGTTGGAACATTCACAACTTTTTAAGGCAAGTTGTTTCACTGGGTTCTCCCTATCAGGAAATTTCTCTTTAGTTCTAGGTTGGGTTCTCCCCTGATTAGTTTCCACCCACTACTTTGGGGAATAGATTTACTCCCTCTTCTTTATAAAGAAGATATTGGAAGATCATGTCTCCCTAGTCCTTCTTTTCATTAAACTAGACATACCCAATTCCTGGAGGTGTTCTTCATGTGTTTTATCCTCCATCCAGTAATCATCTTTTTTTCTCTTCTCTTCCCTCTTTTTAGTATCTAAATATCTTTTTTCAACATGAACAGAAGTTTATGAAAAATAATTCAATCTGCTGAGATCCAATTTCCCCCCAAAAAACAACAACAACAACAACAACAAACTGGTTTATGCTTGCAATGGAAGCAGGCCTTCTGAGTTCACAACTGATACTATTATCCTGAATTTCTGGCAAATTTCTGTTCTCTTCTTCAAAGAAAGTAATATTAGGAACCTTCTGGCTAAGCCTTGTATTTCTCATTTTGCTGTCTGCTTGCATCTCTGTCCTGTGTATGTGATTTCTCCTTCACACATTGCCCTTCTTGCAACAAGTTATAGGATCTCCCTCCACCCATACACGTACACACTTTTTTCCCATCATGCTAACTGTAACTACTGCCCTTTGATTGCCCTAAATATATTTATTAGAGGAGAAGGAGATGAAAATATATTCCTCAAAGCTGCCCTTGTTTCTTCTTCTCAATGAAGAGCAAAATGGGTTAACCCTTCACTCTTTTCTTTTAGTGAATGTTTTTTGTTCTCCTTGAGCATGGCAAAGGAATACCAGCTTACGTAGCATCACAGCTTATGTAGCATCCAAATGGAAATAGACAAGACTCATAAAATCTGAGGTTTTTAAATGACTGTCAAAAACATTTGGTCTTGACTAAAGGGAAATAAGAGGACAGGGAGTGTTCCATATTAACATACTCCAAATAGCCTATTTCCTCTTGGTTGAGAAATACTGGAAGATGATTGGTTCACTACTCAACGCTGATTGGCCAATAACAGCTAACCTGTGATTGGCCATCTCAGCAGCAGGAAAAACAAGTTGCCGTCATTGGCCACTAGCCGCGAGCAGCCTCTTTATAAAAAGAGCTGCCGCGGCTTCTGGTTCAGATGGACTTTCTGCATTAAATAAAAGAGCTGACGTTACACTGGTCTCTGGTCTCATTCTTCACAAACTCTACAGATTAGCCTAGGGAAAAAAACATTCAACAAATTGCCTTGTTTCGGTGTTGTAGAACTTAGGCCTCCCAGAGGTTTCTGGATTTAGCCTCTTTTCCCATTGGTGATGCTAGCTTGAATATGTTGAAATTAATGGCCCAGCCTCCAGCCATTCCTCCATGTTTATTTGACCCAACTTTAACAACTTTCTTTGGGTTATTAGGTGCCATTAAAAAAAAAAAAAGTAGCATCTTTTTTCAGCTGTTTCCCAAAAAAATCCAGGTAATTTGGAGCTGATAAGTATTGAAGTTACTGAGCAAAACTGTCTCTGTAGACGTATACAATCATTCCCAAGAACCCTCTATTATGATTGCTTTGATTTAGATGTCTTCACTGTACAGAGAACTGAGCTTGATGGCCTAAGAGAACTACTCTAACTCTATAATCACATTATTTTTACTCTAACTCTATAATCACATTATGTAAGCCAATTCCAAGTGCCTAGACAGAATCTATATTTATACAATGTGTGAGTCCCAAAACATATTAGTAAAATAAAATCGAAGGCACTTCCCAGGTCATAGCACATGTCTCCTTTTGGTTGTTAAGGTCAGGAATGGAACTAAGAAAAGGTAGCCCAAAAACTTTTGCAATAAGCATAAAATAAAAGTTTTGTTTGTGCTTAAATAAATACCTCATCTTCACAATCAGATTTACTATTTTTTCAACTTTGAATGGGAGATTATCGGGGGGGGGGTTAGGTTTATCTTTATTCTAATCTAATTGAATTAGAATCAACCAGATTTCTAATTACTTTATATCAGTTTCACCTTTTGCTTTTTCACTGGCAATTTAAATTGCTCAGAGGCTGTTATATCAAATCAAAAAATTCAGAATTTTTGCAACATTATTCAGTTAATTTAAAAAATATTATATTTTCATTTCACATCCAAAGGTAAAATGCTTAAGCCTAAAATGAATGAATGAATAAATGAACGAACGAATGAATGAATTGCACTTCAATCTACCTTTCAAAAGGTTCCCAAAATGGCCCATAATTGATCAGTTAAAGCAAATCAGAGCCCCACTTCCAGAATGCAAGGTAAAAATTATGACACATCAGTAAAAGAGAAGAACAGCAAACTATGGTGGATTTCATCAATTAAATAAGAATTGTTGCAAAGTTCAAGTAAAAATACTGCAGGATGGAATGTAACAAATGAAACTCTGTCCAGTTGATGTTATTATATGACTTCCTATCTCTTTATGCCAGTGAATGAGTAAATTAAAATTAAAAATTAAGTTTGTAAGTGTTCCTTATAAATGATCTAAAGAAAACTTCCATCATTCCAAGAATCATAGCCATATGAACTAACCATGAAGGAAACTGTAATATTCTTCATAATGTGAAGAGTATGTCATAGGAAAGAATATTCTAAATTAATTTCTGCAGATTTAAGGTATAAGGACTTCAGTTCCCAGAATTTCCCATATTGGCATCTTAAAATTTGAGAAACATTGATCTAGATGCAGGGTTCCCACCCCTGGGCTACAGCCCATTACAGAGCCCTGGCCTATTTGGAAATCAGGACATGCAAGTGGCAAGCTGGAGTGCATGCATATGCAGGTGGAGCTGCACATGACATAATGCTCACATGCAGTTCAGTTTCCTTCTCCCCCTGAAAGCTGGGCCACCAAACCACAAAGTTTGGGACCTACTGATCTAGATAGGCCATTTTTAAAATGTGTTTCTTTATTTGCAACCATTGGAGATGGGACATTCTCTGATGCTTTCTGAAAGCTTTTGGAGAGACAGCATTGCTTTGCACTGTCTCGCTTTCTAACACTCATGACTCCCCAGGCCCGCATGCTAGTTTGCCATTCCAAAAATCACCATGGTGACTGAGCTGGGAGCAGCCTTGTTTCATTGACAGTCAACATTTAGAGAGCATCAAGGGAACATCGGTGGATGAGGGGGAACTGTAGACAGAGAGCAGCACTGACTAAGTTCAACTGTGGAATCTTTGCCAGCTTTTGAAGCACCATTAAAGCTTTAATCTAAATGTGGAAATAAAGGAGACCATTAGAATTTAGATTTGTGGAAACCTCAGTCTGGCAGCTACCTACCTCTCAGTTTTCTTGCTGAGGACAAATGGCACAAAAGGGAAAATGGCTTTATTATTTATTATGCAGTCAAAGTACACAAGCATTTCCCAACATTACAGGAGGATGAAATAACTATTGCATTTTATAGTTGAGGATAGCAACATAGCATTTTAGGGGGTGAGACATTACCATGTTTATTTTTTTTAAAGAAGCTGAAGTATTGTCACCCTTAAAGCCATGTCAGAAAGAAAAAGAAAGAGGAATATCAGATTAATAGTTCTATGTCTATTTAGGTTCAGTTACATTTTCAAAGTAACATTATCTTTTTCCTACTGATTAATGCATTAATATTATTTTTCCTACTGTTAGTTTTCATACCAACCCTTATCTTCACCATCAAGGCATGACTGGGCTAATATTTGTTCAGAAAGGTATACAAGTGACATGCTTTGATAATCAGGCACAAACTGAGTAAATATGAGCCTATGGGCAGGTTTTCTGAAAATCAAATCTTGATTTATTGTTACATGAAATAAATACAGTATGAGCTCTTGAAAATCAAATGTTTTTGATTTCTGCTGAAGATCCTGTTTCAGTCCATTTGAGAGCTGGTTAGTGCCATCTGGGCAGGGATGAGCAAACCATGCTTGAATATAATCATTTAAGTGTACATTGTGTAATACGATGGAGAAAAAAATGGTCACCTCTGTGCAGGGCAGGCCATTTCTAAGAAACAGATAATAGTAGGCTCAAAAATGTATCTGGATAAATGGAAAGGATGGGATAGATATCTGAGTTACAAATATCTTTTTAGTTTCTAAAGCTATGCAGATTTTGGCATACTTAGCATTTAGATAGGAAATCTTCAAGAAATACTAGACTAGAGCTTTAGACAAGACTAGAAAGTTGTAAAAATTCAGAAAAACAGAGTTGGAAGTAACATTGGAGTGTTCTAGTTCAACTCCTTGCTCAAGTAGGAGATCTTATACCATTTCATACAAATGATTGTCCAATCTCTTTTTAAAAACCTCCAGTGATAGAGTACCCACAACTTCTGAAGGCAAGTCATTCCACTGACTAATTGTTCTCACTGTCAGGAAATTTCTCCTTAGTTCTAGACTGGTTCTCTCTTTCAGAATTTTACATTCATTGCCTTCAGGTGCTTTGTTTGGAGAATAGGTTGACCCACTCATCTTTGTGGCAGCATCATTGATATTGGAACACTGCTATAATGTCACACATTGTTCTCTTTTTCATTAAACTAGACATAACAAATCCTGCAACATTTCTTCCTATGTCTTTTTAATATTGTGATGACCAAAACTGGATGCAATATTCCAAGTGTGGTCTTACAATAGTAATATATTGTCAAATAACAGTGACAAGAAGACAATGACCAATCAATTTTCAATTTCAATTATAGTGTAATCTGCATGGATATGTTCCTAAAATCTGGATAGAAGCTGAACTGTATGTATATATATATGGATGGACAGACAGATGCTACTATAGCTATAGTCAATGATAATCTAGTGTCCTTCCTGTGTATTCTTCCTGGCTCATTCATGTAGAGATTAGTCCTTCTGAATGACAGTGTCTGATTCAAAATGGATAGCTAAGGTACCATAGTTATTAACCAACTGTCAATCATAAAACAACATATATCTTGAGAGTTCATGCAAAGGACATTGTTGTGATGCATTATCATTCTTTGTGACATAATGTGGAAATATCAGGGCATGGATCTTGTTGTTGCAATGGCACAGTGATGCTTTATTCATTTTTATTTGATCCTGTGGATTCCCCTGGCATGTGTTGAATCTACAGCAAGCCTAATCCAGATCTTACAGCTTTGCCTACTTCTACAACATTAATCGTTTTTTGAATATAATTGCTTTGCTGGAATCCAGAGGTCAATTTACTTTAAGGAAACCAGAAACTTTTGAAAGTTGAGAGGATGCCACAAATAAGAGAGGGTCAACTTATTTCCTAAAGCACCAGAAGGCAAGACTAAGAAACAATGGATGGAAACTACTCAAGGAGAGAAGCAGCCTGGACTTAAGAAGAAACTTCCTAACAGTGAGAACAATTAACCAATGGAGCAGTTTGCTTTCAGAATAGTGGGTGCTTCATCATTGCAGGTTTTTAAGAAAAGACAGGATAGGCTAGCTATCTGTCTGAAATTGTATAGGGTCTCCTGTTTGAATAGGAGTTTGGACCAGAAGTCCTCCAAGATCCCTTCCAACTGTATTCTGATTGATTCATGAAAGTTAGTAGAGCTATTGTTTCTTTTCTGGAGATGAGTCTTAGCAATGATTAGTATGTTGTGAAAGGTTTCTTCTCTTCTTTCTCATCTCAGTCAAGATAATGTGAGATACAAATACCACTCTATAAATCCTTAGTAAGACCACACCGAGAATACTGCATCCAGTTTTGGTCACCATACTATAAAACAGATGTTGAGACTCTAAAAAGAGTGCAGAGAAGAACAATAAATATGATTATGGGACTGCAGGTTAAAACATATGAAGAATGTGTCAAGGTTCCAAGTAATATGTCTCCAGAAATAAAATCCAAGGCATCCATCTTTCTTTAAAGTTTATTTATTAGGAACATATCAAATTGACAAGGTCTTGGTGTAATTCCGACTTTAGCCAGATTCTGGAATAACACCCAGTAAAATGAAACTTCCCCCCAGAGTCACAATCTCGAATCAATTCTCAATCCATCAGTCTGGTGACTCCAAACTTCACCTTCCTCAAGCTGCAGGCATCTTCTCTGTTCCCATGGGAAAGAATGCCATCTAGACATAACATTTCCCCTTTATCTCTATTACCTCCCTTTCAATAGCTAGAGTTGGTGAACTTTAAGTACCATTAAAATCCTTTGCAGAAACAGAAATAAAGCTAAGAAAAAAATAGACAAAGGTTACAATAAAAGATGGGTATACATATATCATCTTTAGGGTTGACAAAATGGTTCCAGGAACTGGGCATGGCTTGTCTAGTGAAGAAAAGGATCAGGAGAGACATGATAGAGTCTTCCAATAGTTGAGGGATATAGAGGAGAAGGTCAACCTATTTTCCAGAACACCTGAAGGCCAGACAAGGAATAATGGATGGAAACTGATCAAGGAGAGATTCAACCTAGAAATTAGGAGAATTTTTCTGACAGTGAGAACGAACAACCAATGGAACAGCTTGCCTTCAGAGATTATGGGAGCTTCATCACTGAAAGTTTTCAGTATGAGACTGGACTGCCATCTGTCAGAAATTGGGTATGATCTCCTCTTTGGTAGGAGCAGGGGTTGGACAAGATGACCTACAACAGAGATGTTAAACTCATGTTTTGAGCTTCTTTGGTGACAGACTGAAACCACAGAGACCTGGTTTTGATCCGTGCTCGCCGCTAGAGCGCCCCGAGCCAGTTGGTTTCGGGGCTAAGCCACCCCATAGAGGTGGCGAAGAACGGGGAGACTGCCTGCAGATTGAGGAGAACCACATCTCTCCTCCCCAGCTGGCCATTATTCCCTTTCCCGAAGGCGGTTGTAGTGGTGGTCAGACATGGCCACCACAAAGAAGAACTCTACCGGAAAAGAATGTGCAGGAGGAAGATAAGAAGAGAAAGTTTTGGTTGACCAGGTCAAACAGCAAAAGCAACAAATAAGGTACCTTGGAACTGAAACTATTAAAAAACCATAACATTGTTCCATAAGAAGATTTTTAAGCTGCGAAGGAGAGACAAAAGGGAAAATATTTGGGTTTTTTTGCTCCTTTTCCTATACTGACAGCTAAGAGACTTAAGCAAGAAATTGGGAAAAAAATCCACTTTGACATTAATAGGCATTTAATGCTGAAAATAAAAAGTCAAAGGGATAACAAAGATTTCTGGATAATTAAAAGCTTTTGAAAACAGGAAAGGAGAGAAAAAGAATAAAAGGGCAAGAAGGGAGGAGACTGCCTGGAATTAAAAAGAACTTACAGCAAAATCTAAAGAAGACCTCCAAAAGATATATCTTAAGTAAAATATCACAACAAAATAGTAAAACCCCAGGAAGAGAAAGTGGAAAAAGAAATAACAAACTTGGGACTATTTGGATTACTTGGTGATCTCTAGATTCTTGGTTATTGTATTTGAATGACTAAAATCAATCAAGTGGTTGTTTAAAACTGTTTAAAATGGCACCACTTTTAAAAGAACTGAAAATGGAACTTAAAAAGTACAAAGAAGATGCACAAGAAGAGAGAGGTTCTTTTGGCTTCGTATTTCAGTTCTTAGAAATGGAGATTTGGAACTATGAGAAACAACAAGAAATGCCTGCAGAACAAGAAGATTGTGACAAAGAAGAAGCCATCTTTAATGAACAAGTAATCTTAGGTGGGGGAAAAAAGGGAAAGGGAGGAAAGAGAATGGAAAGTTTAAGATTGGGAAAAACAACCCCCCCCCCAAAAAAAAAAATAGAGTGAAAAATAAGTATAAAATCAGAAAGCAACAGAAGAGGGAAATGAAGAAGAGAGAATTAGAAGTAGAGAGACAAGGGGGTAAAAAGGGAAGGGAGAAGATGAGAGGGAAGAAAGAAAGGAAAAGAAGTTATAAAGGACAGAAACAAAATATAGAGAAACAGGGCCTATTTAGAGATAAAGGGTGAAAATCTAATGGAAAAAGGGATTCTGCAAAGGTACATAAGATAGTATTGTTATATTCGAAATAGAAATAATTTCAGAAAATATGAAACAATGTATGATTATAATGTCTGATAAAATAGCTGTCGTAACTGAGTGGAATGCTTGTCAATAAATAAATGTAACAATGAATATTTAATGATTTACAAAACATATGTGAAGAGAAATAAGGGAAAAAATAATTATGGAGATTATATGTGTCTTTAAGGAAGTATGATATTTAATTGAAAAGAAACATTAAAGATGTTAAGATTTTAATGATTATTAATGATAGAATTGAATTGGAATGGAATGCGGGTTTATAATTACATATATTTATAATCCTTTTTTTTAAAGAATATAGTGTGTATTATAAGAATGTATCAAGCAGAATTCAATTGGAAGTTATGTATTATGTATTATATTGAAGGTCATAACCTTAAGGTATATATTGAAGTTTAAATAAGAGTTGAATGGATATAATTAAAAGATATAAAGGTATACTCCAATTAGTAACTAGAGGAGAAAATTTGTTTAATGAGAAAAGATAATATGAAATTGAAACAGAACAGACAAAAGTATAAATATAATGATTTGAATTGAGATGAGATAATCAAAATAAAATTGAGAAAATTAAAAGAGGGGAAAAACTATATAGAAAATGTAGAATAGTATAAGATATGGAAGAGAACATAAAAATGAGCATGAAATTGAGTTTGTGTCTGTATATAGAAGTTCAACCTGGGACCATGCTATTTTCAAAAAAGATGTTTTACTTGTATTTTGTATGTGTGAAAACCCAAATAAAACTTTATTTAAAAAAAAAAGACATGTTAAACTCAAGGCCCATGAGCCAGAAGCAGTCCTCAATGTGATTGGATCCAGCCCATGGGGCTATCCTGGTCTACCCAGAGTGAAGAGAAAAGATCAGGCCAGCATAACTTCAACCCCATTTACCCAGTACGAAGAGGAATGATCAGGCCAGTGTAGCTTCGGTCTGGTCTACCCAATACAAAAAGGAAATATCAGGCCAGAATAGCTTTGGTCCAGTCTACCCAGTGCGAAGATGTGGCTTCGGCCCGATTTACTCAATGTAAAGATGAAATATGCCAGCAGTTTGGGCAGTGGCGTCAAGCTGGCCAGGCCCATCCAGTCGACCATGCCTGCCTGGACCCCAAGGTCAACCACAGCCCTCAATGAAATTGAATTTCATATCCCTGACCTACAAGGTTCCTTCCAGCTTTGTTATTTCGTTCCATCTTTTTAGCTATGGTTAAGGGCTAAGGATGGCAGGAAGAGAAATATGAGGTATTATCTTTAGGTTAACCTTTCCTGGAAGATAAATGAATTGGTTAAGTCTACAGATAAATGTACAACATTCCAGTATACAGTAGATATGACAGGATTAATGATGAATAGAAATTTGCTTTTACCTTCTGACATAATTAAATGTTCAGCACATTAAAGTGTTGTGTCAGACGCGCTACATATTTTCATTTCAAACTTCAAATTCATTCTCTGTGGCAATTTTTCTTGCTACTCCAGGAACTGGATGTATCTTCTAGAAAGCACTTAAAGAGAAATCTAATAAAAACATGGCACTTGTTTTGAGATCATTGTGTATATGTGTTTTTATATATTTTTACCCTTTGGGGCAGCTTTATCTTCCTGATGAAGATAAAAGAAAGCAAAGGGCCTTGGAGGATCAAAAGAGAATATGAAAATAAATTTCATAATGCTATACAACCAGCTGTGTGTTTCTGGGAAAAAAAAGCTATCAGCTTCAGATATTCTAATATTGGTCTTAATAGTATAATCATCCTGAACCTTCTGCAGACTAAACAATTGGCTGAACCTTGAGGAAAACCTATTCTAGTGAGATAAAATTAGCACCTGACAAACACTGTAAATTACCAACTGTAATTTCATAGTCTTCGGATGTTGATTTCCACTTTGAACAAAATGGAAAATGGGATATAACTCCATGTTTTGTAATTAAATATTTAGTTCACATAAGACATAAAGTAACACACTGGATGTTTTAGTTAACATACTAACTAACTAGACATACTAATAACTCACTAAACATAGCATAAATCATGCTTGGATTGAATGATATGTTTGCTGTGAGTTCCAAAAACTGAAGCTCTCATGATAATGAACTGCTATAAGTCAGCACATTAGACCAACGTCAGCCCAGACCAAATACTGTATATTTTTGCACTATAAGATGCTTCAGAACATAAGATCCGAAAGCACCTAGCTTTTGGGGAGAAAAACAAGAAAAAACAAATCTGCATCTCCCTCCCTGCATCCATCCAGTATTCATCTAGCTAGCATCCTTGTAGCAAACAGCAAAAAGCCTGGTCAGTTTTGCAGCCCCAGCACTTGGCTCGTCATGGCTCCTGCCACCAGTCAACCATTCCATTGGTCAACCATTCCATCAGTTAATCACCATTTGGAAGTGGTGATTGGTGGCGCCGATTGGTGGTGATCGATGGTGATAGGCAGCAATCGGTGGCAGCAGGCAGCACAATCTCCGCTTCCTAGAACAGCTGATCAGCAGTATTCTGGGAGGCCAATCCAACCACCAATCAGCTGTTCGGTAGCAAAGGCTCCACTATTCTCCCGTGGCAGCAAATGACAACAGTGGTGACAGGCAGTAGTGGCAAATGCTGCCACTGCACCAAACTTTTCCCCACGCCAAAATATTCACTCTGTAAGACATTTCCACCTATTTTTTGGGGTGGAGGAAACTGCATCTCATAGTGTGAAAAATATGATAGGTGTCATGCTGGACCTTTGCCTGATCATTACCTATTTTAAATACAATGATGGTTTCTACAGATAAAAACACAGTTGTGCCATGGATTCACCTGTGTCCTCCATTGTGGTCAATCTATACTTGGAATAGGTAGAAGGCAAAGTCCTAAACTACTTCCCAGAAATTATGAAAGCTTTAGTTATTAAAATGTAGGTGAACAGTGAAATCACATCATAAGAAACCATGGTCCTAAACTTCTTCCCAGGAATTCCACCCATTCATATAGATATAGATATGTGGATAAAGCTCGGGTCAAAATTAAAGCACAGAAAGTGGAAACCTTCACCAAACACTGTGGACAAATGCATTAAGTCTCTCTTCCTCCCCATCCCACACCAAGTCCATTGATGGAGCTAAGCTATGTGCTGTGCTTGAAACACCTGATACTACTGCAGTGTCAGGGAATTGTGCAGCAGGTATACAAATGGAGTCAAAGATGGTGACATGAACTTGTGTACACACATACATACGTATGTATGTATGTATGTATGTATGTATGTACATATATGTATATGGATCTTTGGTTATTCGGGTTTTCTCCCACGTAAAATTGGAAGTATCTAGGCAACGTTTCGATGAAATCTCATTCATCATCTTCAGGCTTGTTTCTTCGGCTCTGTGCTTCTCAGAGTAATGTGAGCTTGCAGCTGCTTCTTCCTTTTAACTGCTATTGGGGGTGTGACTTGATTGGGTGGGGGCTTGACTGGGTTCTGATTGGGTGGGGGTGTGTTCTCATTGGTTGGAGGTTTGGCTGTGTTCTGATTGGTAGGGGGGTTGGCTGTGTTCTAATTGGCTGGGGGTGTGTTCTGTTCAGGTGGGGGCTTGGTTGTGCTCAGGTTAGTCTTAATTGCTGGGGGATTTGAGCTGGTGAGCTGTGATCCTGTTCTTTGGCTTCGCGTTCGTGGTTGTGCCACATCTTCATGGTGGGTGTCAGTTCACTTCTTGTATGGGTCGGAGGGGTTTGAAGCGGGTAGTGGTGCAGCTGCGGTACGGCTTCTGGTTCGTGGTTGTGTCTCATCTTCTGTGTGAGTCTTTTTTCTACGTGGAAGTGTGGTGGTAGCATCTTGTGTGGCACTCGTGGGTGTGGGATTGGTGTCATTCTTCATGTTAGGTACTCGTTTATTAATGAGGGCGGGTTTCCAAATGGTTGGTAGGCGGGAGGTATCATTTTGTTTATTCATGCTGTGTGGGTGTTTTTCTATCTCTATGGCTTCTCTGATTATTCTGTTGTTGAAGTGTTCGGTTTTGGCGATAGTTCTGACATTTTTAAAGTCAATTTCATGTCCTGTGGCTTTGAGGTGTCAAAAGAAGCAAACTGACCATGAAGATGTGGCATGATCACGAATGCAAAGCCAAACAACAGGATCACAGCTCACCAGCTCAAATCCCCTAGCAACTAAGACTAACCTGAGCACAACCAAGCCCCCACCTGAACAGAACACACCCCCAGCCAATCAGAACACAGCCAAGCCCCCACCCAATCAAGTCACACTCCCACGAGCAGTTAAAAGGAAGAAGCAGCTGCAAGCTCACATTACTCTGAGAAGCACAGATCCGAAGAAACAAGCCTGAAGATGATGAATGAGACTTCATCGAAACATTGTCTAGATACTTCCAATTTTACGTGGGAGAAAACCCAAATAACCAAAGATCCACATACAAACACCCACGAAAACCTCAGAAAACAAATATATGTATATGTATACATACACACACACAGTCTCCATCCACCCATCCACCTATCTTTACTTTATGCTACGTATTTGGTCCATGGAGTCACAGAAAGTAAGAGACTACTTACTGACTAAACAATAACAAACACACACACACACACACACCAAACAAGGTGGCCAAGCAAACAGGAACATCATGAGGTAAATCACAGAGCACATAGAAGAAACATGGGAGAAAACAGGGACATTTCTCCTTCATACCCACAGCAACCAATCACAAACCACATTGCCTCGGGTAGGTGCCAGCACTCTTCAACCAATCATCTATAAGGATGTGTTTTGACTCATGGCACAACCCCAATGGTCCAGCTACTACATATCTTAACATGTAGCTGTGAATCTTTTCAATGTTCCTCACATCCCAGGGTAATTTTGAAAATCAACTCTTATTTTCCACCATTAAGAAAATTAATTTCTTTCAAGCAAATAAAAAGAATTGTTGCACTTGTAGATGGACAAGGAATAATATCCATACCTCTTTATTTGAGAGTCATTCTCAGGAATATACTCTTAAAGTGGGATCCTTTGAAAATTTATTTTGAATTGTCTGAATTTGTAACAGGAAATATAGGCTTGAATTCTAGGAACAATGATCAGAAGGAAACTGAATGAGCAGAACAATGAGCAGAACAAACTGATTTATCTTCCCATCCTTTCAATTTCCCTCACAGTCCCTTTTCTCTTTGGACTTTCCCTTGAGAGTAGGTGGACAATCCGATACAAGATACACTATATTGGGAAGAGGATATACCTCTTCACAGTGCTTTTCAGCCTTCTCTAAGCAGTTTACAGAGTCAGCGTATTGCCCCCAACAATCTGGGTTCTCATTTTATCTACCTCAGAAGGATGGAAGGCTGAGCCAACTTTGAGCCATTCAGAATTGAACTCCTAGAGTGAGCAGGAAGTTAGCCCTGCAGTACTACCTTCTAATTACTGTGTCATCACAGCTCTTAAAGGAATGTATATGGCCATTCAACCAGAGGTGGTATTTAGCAGGTTCTGGCTAGTTCTGGAGAACCAGTAATGGAAATTTTGAGTAGTCTGGAGAACTGGCAAATATCACCTCTGACTGGGCCTGCCCCCATCTATTTTCTGCCTCTCGAATCCCGGCTGGGTCTTCTTTTGTTGCCCTGCACAGGAGAATGGAGTTGGAAAGCAGGTTAGTGGGGTGGGGAGGGAATGGTGATCTTGCAGAAACCTTTCCCCAGGAGTGGGGAGGGAATGGAGATTTTACAGTATCATTCCCCTGCCACGCCCATCGAGCCATACCCACAGAACTGGTAGTAAAAAATATTGAATCCCACCAATGCATCCAACTTATTCCTGGTTATTCCAAGCAGCCTAAAGAATTAAAATCTCAAATATAACACCCAGCAATCTCCCTACCCCTTTGATGACAATATTGAAACAAATTGTTGGAGATAAATTGGCTGAGCCAAGGGAAGGAGGCTGAAGTCTGCCCTCTGCACTCTGAATGCCATTGAACCTTATCTAGTTTTACTCAGATACAAACTGTCAGCCTAAGAAGATTCTTGTGTTTAGGCTTCAGCAGTAAAGCAGCTAGGATCTTGTTGTTCAAATCTCACAAAACCACCTGATGGTCTCCCTATCAATATTTATTGTCTCTTTGAAATCGTGTGTAAATGTAGTTTCTCCCTATGTTTCTATTGATGGCTGATTTGTCAGAATGCCAAGCTTCCTGGATTTCCCTCACATTTTTGGATTGGCTTGGTCTAGGACAGGGGTCCCCAATCCCCAGTTCATGTCCCATTATTGAGCTATAGACCATTAGGAACTGAGTTGTACAAGCAGTGAGCAAGCACACAAACTGCATTTGTGCAAGCAGCACACACGTACATATGAAACCATCCCATCCCCCCTCCACTATCACTGCCACTAATCTGCAGAGCCAGAAAAGTCTAGGATATACATAGATTCCCAGTTGAAACTGTGGTTGAGTTTGTCTATGTGTTATGAAGAGTTTTCATTGTGCTTTTGAACACTGAACAAGTCTTAGGAAACACTTTTGCCTAAAATGATGAGTTATCTGCCAATTCCGAATGTGATGGAGCAGAGGGAGATGACTAGAAAATGTACTTAGGAAAAACTATAAAAAGAGTACAGAATATATGTGTGAGTATATACTGTCTGTCTGTCTGTCTCCATTTACCCATTCTCTTATTTTTACTTTATGCTACATGTTAGCTTCAAAATAAAACTATGTGATCCAACTTAGTTTTTGGGGAGGAAAATAAGGAGAAAAAAATTATGTCTCTGCTTACCAGCATCCATTGGTATTCATCTGGCTAGCATCCTGTCAATGTGTGAGAGATTTGAGGGCTGTTTGGAAACTGAAGCAGTATTTGCTTTGTGAGCAAGGAGACAGCAAGGAGCCTGGGTGTGGCTTAGCTCAACTGTTCTGTAATAAAGCTGCTTGCGGCTGTAAAACTAAAACTCCTCTCCTCTGCTTCTGTTTTGCAGGTGGGGAGGGGAACTAGAACTCCTTAGCATCAGAGCATGTTAATAATAATACACAAAATACCAATGCTCTGATGGTCATTTTGAAAAATCCTTTCTTAGTGAGCACCTAGAAGCTAAGAGGAACATACATTCCAAATTTCAAGTTTGTAGGCTTTATGGTTCTGGAGATTTTGTGATGATGCATGAGTAGTATTTCACTTTTATACATATAGATTTGGTCCATGGGTCACAAATAGTCAGACACAACTTAGTGACTGAACAACAACATATTGGATAAATGTCTAACTGAGCACTTTCATTAAATTCTATATGACAGTGCTGCTTAGGGTCTTTCCAAAACTACTTTTAAGACAGAGGAGAAACATTAGAAATAATACCACATTTTTATTGTATTTGGAGACTGAATGTATTACCTTTAGATTTCATTTAATTCATGGAAGCCCACAATCCATCTGGTGAGGGTTTTCCCCCTTACTTTGAATTCTAATATAGTTTTATTGGGAAAAAACAATTACCACCAACATGCCTTCAATCAAGGATCTGTATACTGCACAAGTCAAAAAGAGGGCTGTGAAAATATTTACAGACCTCTGACATCCCGGACATAAATTGTTCCAACTCCTTCCCTCAAAACGACGCTATGGAGCACACCAGAACAACTAGACACAAGAACAGTTTTTCCCCCGAAAGCCATCACTCTGCTAAACAAATAATTCCCTCAACACTGTTCAACTACTTACAAAGTGTGCACTACTATTACTGTTAATCTCATCACTTCTTATCACCCATCCCCTCCTACCTGTGACTGTATGACTGTAACTTTGTCGCTTGTATCCTTACAATTTATATATACTGTTTCCTAGTATGATTTGATTGCTTATTGTACCCTATGACTATTATTAAGTGTTATACCTTATCATTCTTGACTCTTGACAAATGTATCTTTTCTTTGATGTACACTGATAGCATTTGCACCAAGACAAATTCCTTGTGTGTCCAATCACACTTGGCCAATAAAGAATTCTATTCTATGCAATTATTTCAATTATTCTACCTATCACAGGAGAATAAAATTTGGATTTTATGGGAAATTGGTTTCATGTAAATTTGGACTAGACTAAATAAGAACCTTTTGACAAATAAATTGATTATAAATGAGGTGCCTTGGAATATAGAATACTTCTTTTAAACCAGGAATTTGAAAAACAATATTGACAGTATGTGTTTCATAATGTTAATCTCTTATTTTTTATAAGTGCATTTGCTGTAAATGCATATTAAACCTTTTATGAGTGTTCTTTTAGTGCACTAACTGGTTACCAACTCAAATTGTCTGCAGACTTCATAAGATGGAACAGCATTTTCTACATTAATAGGAGTATATTGGGATCACTATTCTCAGAATCTCCCTTGCCCAACTCTGCCCTTTATTTGGGGGCTTCAATGTTTCAAGTTCAAAATATATGAGAACATTTTTAAATAAGTAATAGTGAATCCCTAGACAAAAACATTAACATTAACATTAATTAAAAAGCACAACCCCCAAAAAATACATAATATTCCCTGTAATTGAACACTGACAAATCTATTGCAAGTACAATAATATTCTGTGTTTTGGTCTTTGTTCTTATTAATTCACATTTTAATGTTCTTCTCTAGTTTTGTTTTGTCTTTCTTAATTTTGCTTCTCTTGGATTTTGTTTTTTTTATTTTTTGAATAAAATAAAAAAAAATAATAATAGTGAATACCTAAGTCAAGATTTAATTTGAGTTGAAAATTTCAGCTCATATCCTCCTTCCCTAAATCTCTTAGGACTCTCCAAGTGTGTCCTTTTTCAAGTTCTCAGTCTGGACTGTTCTTACAAGAAAATACAGTTAGCATGGAACAATTACCAGGGGCTCACATTAGCCATCTCTTTCCATTCTCTGTGGTTTCTTTTCCAACTGTAATTGAGATTTAACATTTGCTTGTAAAAGCCAGCTGAAGGAAATGGCCCTTTCTAATCATGTTTGCTAGCTCTGTTTTTCCAGCCATCATGTTGTTATTTCAAATACTTTTTCTATTGACATTACAATCAGCAAAGTAACATACAAAAGGATAAATGGTTCAGGGGTATTGAAATTGTCATTTCATATCACCATGAAGGGTTCTTCTTAAGTCACAGCAGCTGCAGTTTAAAACAAACAGAAACCAAATATTTGGATGCAGGGAAGAACAAAAATGGATGGAAAATAATATGGAAGCAATTTTAGTGCCCTGACATAAAACCACTGTGGGTTCTCATCTTGAATGCTTACCGATTTCAACAAATCTCAAAAAGTCTTTTCAGACAGGGCTTCAGTGGCAACAATTCAGGATTAAGCAAAGAGCAAAATGTTAAGAAAAATGGCCAAGAATGCTGGGGGTTAGGAGACTTATCAAGAAACAAATTTTACTTAAGTTCACTGTGAATATGCAGCATCCTGAATATCTATCTCATACAAGTATGCAGCCTCCCTCAGAAAGTAAAATTCAGTGAATGAATGGCAATAATCAGGACTGTTCCATCAGAACAGGCACAGCTTCTGTGTTAAGAAAATCTTCATTTTTATAATGACGTGTGCATTGGGTTCTATATTAGTTGTAGCAAGACTTCAGCCTCTCGTGAAAACTAATACTAATCCATTGCATAAGGACGACATCTCAAGTCTTGTATCATCAATGTGTGGTTGAGGACATGATCCTATTCTAATGAATGTACTATATTTGTGTGGGACATGATGGCTCAGTAGCTAAGATGCTAAGCTTGTCAATCAGAAAGGTCGGTAGTTCGATGGTTCATATCCCTAATGCTGTGTAACAGAGTGAGCTTGTGTTACTTCTCCCAGCTTCTGCCAAACTAGCAGTTTGAAAGTGTGTAAAAATGTAAGTAGAAAAATAGGGACCACTTTGGTAGGAAGGTCATAGCGCTCTGTGCATCTTCAGCATGACCAGAGACATCTTCGGACAGTGCTGGCTCTTTGGCTTTGTAATGGAGATGAGCACTTCCCCCTAGAGCCAGAAACGACTTGCATGTATATGCGAGGGGACCTGTACCTTTTACTTATATTTGTAATAACGTTTGTTATCTCTTAAATATTATATGTTCTGGTCCCCTGAATCTTCTGGCTGATCAGTCATTCTCTTTGTTGGTCTATTCAAAGCAGCTGTAGATTAGTATTTCTGCTGCTTCAAAATAGATCTAATTTCAGAGCAAAGTTTTGAAGGGTACTACCCTTGAGGAACACCCTTTTGAAACTGTTTTGTGAAGTAACTGTAGGTATGCATAAGTACATATAGCCTACTGGAATGATCAGATGAGACATCAGAGTTATGTAATATCAAGCTATTTGCTTTGGTTACTGACGGTGTTTTAAAGAGTGCTTTCCATAAATGTTTGTCATAGCAAAGTACTTTTCAAAGTTTTGTTACAGCCTGATCATATTTTATGACTGCTTTATTGCCGTAGTAATTGAATATTTTAGTTTTTGCATAATCAAGGCCAGTCTCAGAACCTACTGTTACAGGGCAGCTTTTTTAAAAGGAAGTAAGCTACAAAAGGAGAGAGAGAGAGAGAGAGAGAGAGAGAGAGAGAGAGACTGCATGAACAAGGCAACTGCAGAATTTGAAATTAAAAATCATTTTTTGCTGGAATTAGTGAATAGGACTGATAAAAGAACACATGCAGAACATTAACTAAATCAGAATTGTAAAAAAATATAACAGGAAACTGAAAGAGGTACAGTTGTTGGTTGTTTGTGTACGTAATGACAATGTACTCAGATGTGGTTCCAATTTAGTATCTACAGCATTGCGACTTAAAATTAAAATAGTCTTTATTGTATAAAAATTGTACAGTGCCACAATCAATTAATTCTGAACAGTTTACTTAAAGACTTTTCCCCAGCCTTTTCATATATGCAAACACACATACATACACATTGGGGGGAGGGAGAGAGACAGACGAACAGACAGGCAGACAGAGGAATATCTGAGGGCTAAGAGAGTTGATATATAACTTTGGTCCTACTGAAATGAAAGAGTATTACACAGTCAACCTGGATCATTTGATAATGGAGGAATATCTAAGTGAAGTTTAATCTGAGTGAATTTTTTAATGCTTAGATGAGACTTTTCCATATGAGTATTCTCTAGAGAATCTGAGATTCCAAAATGCATGGCAATAATAAATATTGTATCAACATTTAAAATGTGCTTCATAAAAGTTTCCATATATTGACTGATTTACAGTTTCTTTCTGAGCTTTTATCTTTGGACTTTGGCATGTGTCCCTTCTATATCATCAACATTTTAATGCCACCAAACCCTCAGCAAGATTTGCAAGTCATATGCATTTCTTCTCATGTCTTCAACATATTGTAGAAAAAAAGAAAAAAGAGAACAATACTGTTCTGTATGGAACTTGGTAGGTTCCAAGTCCTTCATTCTGATTGGCCGAAAAGGCCACTTACGGATTGGTTCACTAAGAACCAATCCGGGAAGCCGCCAAACGGCGGGAAGAATTAAACAAGTGTCATTGGCCACAAGCCGGCAGGCAAGCCGCTATCTAAAGGGCTGCTGTGGCTTGGGCTATGTTCCATATCTGTTGCCTTGCGAGTTTAAATAAAATAGTTGTTGTTTGGAACCCAGTCTCACATGCTTCTTTCTGGATGGAACACTGGCGGTGAAGGTAGGATCATTGTAGAAAGTGAGACCGAAGCACGCCATGATCTGAACCGAGCGAGAGAGATGGCTGGTAACAACGCGCCACCTGCACCCTTCAATCCTGATGAGGAGGATTGGGAATTGTATATTGATTGTTTTCTGATCTTCCTAGAAAGCAATGAGATGGAAAAAATCTCAGACCAAAGGAAGAGGGCTGTCTTCCTTACACACTGCGTACTGGCCATATTCAAAATCGCGAAGGTGCTGGTGAAACCCAGAGATGTCAAACAGATGACCTGGTCCGACCTGAACCAAATGCTCCGAGCACACTACACACCGGTAGTCTCAAATTTAATCAAAAGGCACGAATTTTACAAGAGGGACCAGATGGAGGATGAAACCATAGCAGATTTCATGGCAGCCTTGAGACACATTGGAGGAGCCTTTGAGTTCCAGAACATGGACGAGGCAATGAGAGACTGCGTAGTCCTCGGCCTGAAGGACTCTACCCTTCAAAGCAAACTACTGAATAAGCTGAACATAACCGTGGCCGAAGCCATTGCAGATGCAACTGCCGCCGAAGCAGCAAAGAAGTCAGCAGCCACCATGTGAAAAATGAACGCAGTTCCAGACCTGCCAACCCAAACCAGGGAGAAGAAGGCAGAGGGAGGAAAGAAACAGCCCACAGCAACAACCCACCACGAGGACATTGAAACCCAGAGTGACACCGAAGATGACGACAAAGATGTCAATAAACTCTATTCAGATAGAAAATGGCACGAAAAGAGGAGAAATCAGCAGGAATTTCAGTGTGCGGGCTGCGGAGGCAATCACCCGCGGGCTGAATGCAGGTTCCTCAATACAATATGCCGGGCTTGTAATAAAAGGGGGCACATCGAAAGGGTCTGCCACAACAAAAAAAGCTATAGTCTAAAAAGATGCGACAGCACCCCCCCCCCCCAGACATGATGACAGACAAGCCGTCAGCAGATGGAACCGCAATAAGAGAACGGGTGACAGGAAAGAAACGCATCAGACAATCACCATCGGAAATGCCAGGGCAGAAAGCGGACAGAAGGTTCGGATAGAGTTGAGCATTGAGGGGAGACCCTGTGAGATGGAAGTTGACTCAGGGTCATTCCTATCAATGGTATCCTGGAATACCATCCAGCACCTAATACCGAACATTAAACAGAGAACTACAGAAGCAAAAACTAGTGTTAAAAGACTATCAGGGAAATCAAATCCCAGTAGTAGGCCTTGGACATTTTTTAGTTGAATTTAAACACCATGCCGAAATCTTGCCTCTGACCATCGTCGACCGCGACCGCCCTAGCCTATTAGGAATCGAATGGTTCACGTCTCTGGGAATTGGGATGACCGGGATCAACCGCATCGCTACAACCAACTGGGTGGAGAGCCTGCTCCAAGAATTCCAAGATGTTTTTGATGGGACTCTAGGAAAGTACAAGGGGACCTCAATTTCATTTAGTCTAGACTTGAAAATAGCCCCCATCTGTTTAAAGGCCAAACGCGTCCCATTCGCGCTAAAACCAAAATTGACGAGCAGCTAAATAAGTTAACAGTTCCAGGGGTTTTAGAACCAATCGACCATATCAGGTGGGAAACCCCTATCATCACACCAGTGAAGCCAGATGAGTCAGTGCGCATCTGCGGAGGCAACCCTGAACCATGTGCTCCAACAAAGTGCATACTCAGTGCCAGTAGTGCAACATTTACTGCACTCGCTAGGGGGAGGAAAAATATTCACAAAGCTCGACCTAGCACAGACCTATCAACAGCTACCCATTGATCCCATTACAGCAGGGGCACAGACTATGGTAACACATAGAAGGGCATTCAAATGTAACCGCCTCCTATTCGGTGTCAGAGTTGCCCCAGGCGTGTTCCAAAGCCTCATGGAACGCCTGCTAAATGGAATCAAAGGTGTCATTCCATACTTCGACAATGTACTGGTCTCAGCAAAAAATGCCAACCAGATAGAGACCAGGTTAAGAGAAGTCTTAACAAGATTTAGAAAGTCAGGTCTCAAAGTGAAGAGGGAAAAATGTGAACTGGCCATTAACCAGGTCAAATTTTTGGGCTATTTAATCAATGAACAAGGAATTCACCCCACCCCCCAAAAAAGTGAAGGCTATCAAAGACGCTCCCAGACCCAAAAACAAAACTGATCTCCAGGTGTTCCTAGGCCTCATAAATTTTTACAACATGTTCCTGCCCAATAAGGCAACAATAGCAGAACCCCTGTCTGCTAGATAAAAAAATCACTTGGACATGGGGCCAAAAGGAACAGAAAGCTTTCCAAGGTATCAAGGACTTATTAACATCAGACACCGTTCTCATCCAGTTTAGCAATAGCTTGCCTCTGATGGTCACCTGTGATCCCTTGCCTTTTGGGATCAGCACCATCCTGAGTCACCAACTCCCAGACGGCAGAGAAGCACCAGTCGCCTTTTACTCCAAGACGGTCTCCAAGTCGGAACGCAATTACAGCCAACTTGATCGGGAAGCCCTCGCAATCATCGCCGGAGTCTAACGATTCCATGAAAACCTTTATGGTAGACCCTTTTATGTGCATAAAAGGGTGCATTTTATGGGGTGACAGGGTGGTAATTCCAAGCAGCCTCCAAGAAGACGTCCTGGGCATGTTGCACGAGGGTCACCCGGGCATAGTCAAAATGAAAACCCTGGCCAGGAGTTACGTCTGGTGGCCACGGCTGTACAAAGACATTGAACATTAGGTGGCAACATGCCATGACTGTCAAAAAGCAAGGCCTACCCTCCCACAGGCACCAATAAGAGACTGGGAAACTCCCTGGGGTCCGTGGTCTAGAGTACATATTGACTTTGCTGGGCCAACGAAGGGGAACACTTTTTTAATTGTGGTTGATGCATATTCGAACTGGGTGGAAGTCATCCTCATGGCTTCCATTACCACCGAAGCTGTTATGAAACAGCTCGACAAACTGTTTGCAAAGCATGGGCTATCTGATTTACTGGTTTCGGACAATGGGCCTCAGTTTACAGCCTTGCAATTTGAACAATATCTGGCTGCCCAGGGTATCCGTCATGCCTTAACCACACTGGCCCATCCAGCTGGGAATGGCAGGGCTGAACGCATGGTTCGGTATACTAAAGAGGGCCTAGAGAGAATGGACAAGGGGGACATGCAGGACAAACTAAATGAACTACTAATCTTGCAACATATTACCCCTAGTAGCACAACAAATAAAAGCCCAGCTGAACTTTTAATGGGTAGGAAACTACAGTCCTACCTGGACAGGTTACACCCCACTTACACCTGGGACAAACCCCCTGACTCCTACAGCAAATACTGTTCCTTTGAAATCGGTGACCTAATCTATGCCAAGAAACTTAACAGGGACCCTCTATGGCTTCCGGCCACCATCACACAAATCACAGGCCCTAAGTCCTATCGACTAATTTTGGACGATGGAAGGGAATGGAAGCAGCACATAGACTAGCTTTGTTCCTACAACCTCGAATGAAAAACCACCGCAGAACCAAAAATAATAAATTCTGACTATAAAACAACCAAGGAGGGAGGGGAACTACAAATAAATAAAAAGGGGAGAGATGAACCTCCCATAACAAGACAACAAACTCTGCAAAACGACAATCTAACCAAACAAAAAGAGCACTCACGGTTAGATGAACCCCAAGAAAGAAGTCTGGGAGCAGGAGAGCGAAACGAGGCTTTTCTGGAAGGTGGTAGCCAAGCCAGCTCAACCAACCCAGTCAAACCAGGAGGGAGCGGCGGAGCCATCTCAACCAACCTGAGAGACTCGGGAGGGAGCGGCATGGCTAACTCACCCTTCCAGGAGGTTCCATGGAGAAGGCCGAGAGAAGCAGCGATCCCAACTGAACCATTAGAAGACCAAAACAAGACTGAGCCGCGCAGGTCAACTAGGACTAGAAAAAGCCCCACCTACCTGCGCGACTACGTCACCCACGTTGGACTGAACTAAAGGAGGAGGGGTGTTCTGTGTGGAACTTGGTAGGTTCCAAGTCCCTCATTCTGATTGGCTGAAAAGGCCACTTACGGATTGGTTCACTAAGAACCAATCCGGAAAGCCACCAAATGGCGGGAAGAGTTAAACAAGTGTCATTGGCCAAATGGCGGGAAGAGTTAAACAAGTGTCAAACAAGCCGGCAGACAAGCCACTATATAAAGGGCTGCCGCGGCTTGGGCTATGTTCCATATCTTTTGCCTTGCAAGTTTAAATAAAATAGTTGTTGTTTGGAACCCGGTCTCACACGCTTCTTTCCGGACGGAACAAATACAATAACAGGCAAGACCATTCCCAGTCTGCCTTAAAATAAGAGAGGAAACCAGTCATTCCCACCACTCAAAATAAGGGAATTTACAAATTTGCTAATACCCACTTTCTCTCCCTGCTTCATAAAGCGTGAAATCAACAGGTCACCATTCCATTTGAAGGACCTGCTAAAACAAACAAAAGTGAGGACATAGCATGAATCAACATTT
The DNA here is from genome assembly GCA_015471245.1 of Laticauda colubrina. Lineage (NCBI taxonomy): Eukaryota > Metazoa > Chordata > Lepidosauria > Squamata > Elapidae > Laticauda > Laticauda colubrina. Next base: position 15,997,921 of record BLBF01000043.1, read on the forward strand.
CACTGCAATGGATTACCGTACTTAAAAGTGCCAAGGAATTGTATAATTTCAAATCAATAGATGAGGGGGATGGGGATATTATTTTCATTATTATTTCCATTCACTGCACCATGTTGTAAATGAACATTGCTGACATTATTGATCACAGAAGTATGTTCAAACTAGCTTTCATACCAGCATACAATCTTCATGTGGATAGGCTTATCAATCTTTGCTCCTTTTTGAAGATTCCTTTGATTATTAAAGATACTATCTGTCCAGATTTATCATATGGAATCTAAGAAAACTGCTCTGTCTAACGAACACAGGAGATTCCATATGATAAATCTGGACATGTTTTGGTACATCTTTAGATCTGAGTCATGAACTGGAAGATTAAGAAAACTGCTCTGTCTAACTAGCATAATAGTCTTCCAATTCATGACTCAGATCTAAAGATGTACCAAAACACATTCTTGAACTTGTCAGAATTCAGATTCGAGGTAGTTCTTTAACAACAGTTAGTTTAGTAACCGCTTGAAGTTACAACAGTAGTGAAAAAGTAACTTATGGCTGTTTTTCACACTTATAACGATTGAGTCACCCTCCCCCCCATGGTCACATGATCACATGATCACATTTATGACAGTTGCAGTGTCCCGGGGTCATGTAATCACCTTTTGCAACCTTCTGTCAAGCAAATTCAATGGGGAAGACAGATTCATTTAAACATTGTTTTACTACAGAGATTCACCTAACAATTATGGCAAGAAAGGTCATAATATGGGATAAAACTCACTTAACAAATGTCTTAAGCCCATATCATGCTGCACCAACGGATGGAAAGAGGATGTAAAATGGAGAGAAACACATGCCATCCGTTGGTTAACGCGATGCTTCCATTCTGTACTCACTGCATACGTTTTTCATCCTCTCTATCCGTCCAGCATCCGTCGATTGAGATTCCATCCGCTCAAAAAGTTTTGAGCTGCTCAAAACTTTTTGAGCGGAAAATATATCCAACGGGTTCATTCTACATCTGCAACGCATAGGGGGAACATCCGTTCTACATCCATCATCATCCGTTCCGCATCCACTATATCCACTAGGCATCTGCTGCACATCCGCGCAACTCACATCCGCTCCAGCGGAAAATGGACACAGGGAGGAAGCGAAACAGACGCGAAACGGACACAAAGCGTTAGTAGCATGGATGGAGAAAGGATGAAAGTGGATGCAGCTCGCATACAAAGTATTAAAACAGAAAAAACGTTTGCAGAGGGGACCTATCTCGGATATTTAGGATGTCTGCAGGATGTCTAGAGGATGCAAAAGGACATCTAGTGGAAAACCTATATTGCCTATAAAAAGGGGGAGGGACTCACCTGGATCTCACTTTCAGTCCAGCAGCCCTGCGGTGCAGACCTCTTCAGCCTTCATCTGGCTCTTGCTCTTCCATAGCATCCAGTCATCTCCACCAGGGATCATCACACACTCCTTTTGGTAGCCACCATCGTTCTACAACAGTGCGAAGCCATCTACAGGCTCTTTCACCTGTTCTACGCAAAGAAAAGGAGGCAGACAAGAAGCGTCTGGGTCCAAAGATGGATCGGGAGAAGAGCAGAGTACGGACTGTACAACAAGCTGATGGTGGAGCTGAGGAACGAAGACATTCATGCATTCCAGAACTTCATGAGGATGCCTCCAGCCATGTTTGATGAAGTTGTGGAGCGGCTGAGACTCAGGTTGACCAAGCAGAGCACCAACTTCCGGCCCAGCCTGGACCCTGGGCTCAAGGTGGCACTCACTCTGTGCCACCTGGCCTCAGAGACCACCTACAGGAGCATGCAGTACGACTGGAGGGTACCACACAACACCATCAGCATTGTGGTCAGAGAAGTGGTGCAGGCCATCATCGAAGAATACCTGGAGGAGCTCCTCCAGTGCCCCTCCACTGAAGAAGGATGGAAGAAAGTTGCAGAGCAGTGGTATCAGAAGTGGAACTTCCCCCACACCGTTGGAGCCATAGATGGGAAGCACGTGGCCTGCAAAGCTCCAGCCAAGTCGGGGTCCACTTATTTCAACTACAAGGGCTTCTTCAGCATCATCCTCTTCGCCATGGTCGATACTGACTACAAGTTCATGTACATCGATGCTTCAGGCAACGGCTCATCTTCAGATGCCCAGGTATACAACGCCAGTCACCTCAAGGAGGGGCTGGAACGCAACCTCATCATAGGCTTCCCAGATCCAGACCTCCTGCCCAACAACACACAAGATGTGCCCTACTTCATCGTAGGGGATGGTGCCTTCTCCCTCAGAACCTACCTCATGAAGCCCTACACCTTCAGATGCCTCACCCGTGAAGAGAGGATCTTCCACTACAGGCTGTCCAGGGCAAGGCGGGTGGTGGAGAAAGCCTTTGGCTTCCTGGCCAACAGGTTCCAGGTATTTCTCACCACCATGCAGCATCGCCCAGAGACCGTGAGGAGGATCGTGGAATCTTACTGCATCTTGCACAATCTCATAGGCAACCGGTACCCAGTCTTGCAGAACAGGCTTGTGGACCTCCAACAAGGCAATGGGGACACGGAGCCTGGGGAATGGAGGCAAGGGTGAAACCTGATAGACACTGTGGATGTGCAAGGCCCCAACAGAGCTTCACGTGAAGGGAAGAAGCAGCGCAACCTCCTGAAACACTGGTGCAACTCCCCAGCTGGAGCAATTGGGTGGCAAGACAGGATGACACATGCTTAATGGATGCTTCCTTCAGCCTGTCTCATCACACTGATGAGATTGGGCCATGTATGTTGAGTGGGCCTACAATGAACAGGGCATTTAATAAAGAGTTGTGTTTATGTTGAAATGTGTGGATCAATGATTACATTGTTATTGATAATAAAGGGCCATAGGTGTGGCACCTGGGAGGGTGGACCATACAGTCCCACTATGCTTGCACTGGAGGTTTATCTATCCCACAGCTATTACCCATCCCAAAGGTATCCTAACCCATCCCACAGCTATTACCCATCCAACAGGTATCCTAACCCATCCCACAGCTATTACCCATCCCAAAGGTATCCCTGCCCATCCCACAGCTATTACCCATCCCAAAGGTATCCCTGCCCATCCCACAGCCATTACCCATCCCAAAGATATCCCTGCCCATCCCACTACTATCCTTAACCATCCCACAAGCATGCAAAGGCTTAAACCATTTCTAAAAGTTTCCACCAAGAATTTATTGACAAAAATAAATGAAGCAAGTGTGTGAAGCAAAGATAATCTTTATTAATAACAAGCTGTAAAAGAAAAATGACCCAAGTCAAGTGTCCAAAGCAAAAATAAAGTCAAGCGGTAGCCACCCAGTCTCTGGCACTCTTCTTAGTCACTCTGAGGCTTGCCCAGTCTCAGGGCTGAAGGGTCGAGGTGCTGTGGAGGTGGCTGCTGCTGGAATGCTGGTCTGAGGCGTCATTGGGGTGCCTGGCCCCTAGAGGACAACAGGGGACGGTGTGTGGAGGAAGCTCTCAGAGAGCTGGCTCAGTCCTGTGATGTTGAGACCCCCTTACTCCAGGACATGGGGTGTCAGCCCCAATACCGATGACAGATGTTCTGAGGCCGGGCTTGGCTTTGGGGTGGAGGAAGGAGCAGTGTAGTGGGGATGTCTGGTCTGCAGCTGAGCGAGTTGAGGCGCGCGTGGCATCTATGGCATCTGTGGCATGGGTGGCATTGATGGCATCAGTGGCATCCGTGGCATAGGTGGCACCGGTGGCGTACAATGTACCTGTGCCTGGACTGGGAAGGGCTGCCTGTGCTGCTGGACCTCCTGGTAGCTGTAGTCTGAGTAGGTGAGGGCCTGTGGAAAGCCTTGGAAGGGTAGTGACATCACCTGGGGTGGAGGAGCAGGCTTGGACTGGGTGGGAGCAGGTTCAGCTGGGTCTGGAGGGTTGTGAAGAAGACCAGTGATCCTGTCCTTTACCACCTGGCACTGTGATTCCGACATGTTCATGAAGGTCTGGTTGACGTAGGTGAGGAAGGGCTTGCGGTTGGAGGATGGGATGTCGGTGTGTACCAGCTGAGAGAGGAGATCTACACTGCTTCTGATGGTGTCCCTGATCTCCAGCAGGATAGTGTGGCTCTGGCCCTCTGGTCTGCCTCTCTGCCTTTATGTGGAGGTGGAGCTGGGGGTGGAGGTGGGTTGGGCTGTGGTGGAAGTGCCCTCTACTTGCTCCCACTGCATCAGGGGCTCCTCCACGCGCTCCACCATGGGTAGTGCAGCTGTCGGAGGGGTTCTCCATCATGGGACGCTCCACAGATACCTGCCTGGACACAGGAGCTGACTCTTGGCCAGAAGAGGACTGGCTTTCAGTGGGCTGCCTGAGAGAGAGGGTTGTGAGAGGGGCTGCTCCTCAGTGGCGGATCTCACCCTCCAAGAAGCTGCACTTTGCCATCACGTATGTCTCCCGGTCTGTCAGCTTGACTGGGGCCTGGTCTGTCAGCTTGACCAGCTTCCCATACCAGGTATGCCTGTGTTTCCACCAGCCGAAGAGCAACTCCGAAGTGTAGCCCAGGCTCTCCTCCTGCTTCCTTTTGGTGTCTTGATAGAGCCTGTGTCCCTTCTGCCATAGATACTCATTCTCCCTCAGTCATTGCAGCACCTCATCCTCATGTTCCTCTTCAATGGAGTATTGCCTCCTCTCCCGTTCATGCGTATGCCTCTTCCTCCCTCTGGCAGGACCATCCGGGACCTCATCAGAGGGGCTTCGGGGTTGTAGGGACTGCTCCTCCACAGCACCACCTGCAGCAGCAGCAACAACAAGAGTAGCAGCAAAAGCAGGACCAGCAGGACCACCACCAGCAGCAGCAGCACCACCACCACCAGCAGCAGTGTAAGCACCAGCAGCACCAGCAGCACCAGGATCATCATCAGCAGAGTAAGCACCAGCAGTGCCAGCAGGACCAGGAGCACCAGCAGGACCAGGAGCACCAGCAGGACCAGGAGCACCAGCAGGGACCAGGAGCACCAGCAGGACCAGAAGGACCAGGAGCACCAGCAGAACCAGCAGAAGCACCAGCACCAGGAGCAGCTCCAGCAGAGTAAGCCCCAGCAGAAGCACCAGCACCAGGAGCAGCACCAGCAGAGTAAGCACCTGCAGAAGCACCAGCACCAGGAGCAGCACCAGCAGAGTAAGCACCAGCAGAAGCACCAGCACCAGGAGCAACACCAGCAGAGTAAGCACCAGCAGAAGCCCCAGCCCCAGGAGCAGCACCAGCAGAGTAAGCACCAGCAGAAGCACCAGCACCAGGAGCAGCACCAGCAGAAGCCCCAGCACCAGAAGAGTCAGCCCCAGCAGCAGAAGCCCCAGTAGAAGCAGAGTCAGGGCCAGGGGATGGGATGGTGGCCCTGTCCCTCTTGCCAGGGCTGGGAGCAGATGGCACAGGCTTCCTCTTCTTCCCCATTGTTGTTGGGTTGTTGGCTTGCTTGCTGGTTGACTGGCTGGCTGGCTGGCTGGAGCTGTGTCTGGCAGCGGGTCTTTCCTCTGAATGGTGACCTGCTTGCGAGCTGCTTCCCTTTATATCCGCGGGGCTGATGCAATGCATGCGCAGTGAACGCTGTGCATCCGCTAGGCTTCTACTGGGCTTCCGCTAGGCTTCCGCTCTGCATCTGCTTCATTCACTCGGCATCCACTCTGCATCTGCTCTTTCCACTGTGCGTCCGCTTTGCTGTGCTCCCCCGGAAGCCCCGCGGATGTGCCATCCGCTCCCATCTGCTTCCATCCGCTAGGCTTCCATGGAGCATCCGCTTTCCATCTCCTGTACATCCTCCCCCCGTCCATTCCTTTCCATTGTTGTCTGCTCTGGTTATGCAAATTCGGGGCACTTTTGAGAGTGGATAACAACAGATGGAACATTTTCTTGTCCATTGTGTCCTTTTTACAAACTTTTGCATCCATCGGCCAATGTGACAGGCCCTTTAGCAACAGAAATCTTGGGCTCAATTGTGGTCATAAATCAAGGATTATCTATAGAGAATTTCAATGTCATGTCCATCAATTACAATTTATGATTCATATAATATAAGAAAACCCATTTGGACAATATAATGGGTGTTGTAAAAAGAACATACATTCAAAATATTACTTAAAATGATTTCTACAGATTTTTTCATATTAATTGTTTTTAAGGCAGAAAGTGAACAAAAATGGATTTTTGAATGAATACATATGCACATTGGCCATTGAGGAAAAAATGTCATATTGTCAATATTTTTTAATTGTTGTTTACCTCTTTTAGAATTTCTGATTTATCCTTCAATTTTTAATTATAAAAATATACTTCCCTTTATAAAATTAGGCATGAACTTTTAGCACATTGCAAAATAATTATGGTGTTTTATTTACTGTCTTCTCATTTTATATACTCTTTTGTCATTTATTCATACCCCTTGATAAATATTTCTGGGAATTTTACTTATCAATATTGGCTATCTGAAAAATTAAACTTGATTTTAGTTGTTGTATTTGGTTATTTTTCATCCTTAAAAGTCCATGTATTTATATCTTTTTTTTTCTTGGAATGAAGCAGCTCTATTGTAAAGGGGCTATTCTATTTATTCAGCAGCTCTCTGCCAATTTTCTTGGCAAGATCTTAAGTTCCATAAGTTATGCATTTAATGCACTGCTCTGTTCACCAAGTTTCTATCGCAATTGACTTATGGATGTTCTGACTGTGCTATTAAACATCTGCAATGCAGAACTATAGGACATTAATTGGACTTTCAAAAAAGATATCTTAGAAGCAGGATTATCCATACTGGTGCATTTCTTTAAAGCAGTGTTTCTCAACCTTAGAAATTTTAAGCTATACAGGTTTCAGGTTCCAAAACTCCCCAGCCACTTTGCCAGCTGGGGCATTCTGGGAACTGAAATCCATACATCATAAAGTAGTTAAGGTTGAGACATTGGTCTAATTTATTGGGATGTCTTGCCTGACATGATTAAGGTTGAGTTAAACTTGAGTGCAAGTGGCACAGTGGTTAGAATGCAGTATTGAAGGCAAACTTTATCCATAGCCTGAAGTTTGATCCTGACTGGCTCAATGTTGGTTCAGCTTTCTATCTTTCTGAGGTCAGTCAAATGAGGACCCAGATTGTTGGGTGCATTATTAGTAGTGAGTCTAGAAGTATTTCATGAGAAGAGTACTACACTCCTCTTTTCACAACAGAATACCCTATATCACCAGGCTTGAGATTTTGGGTTTGGACAGCCTTGAACTATGCCTCCTATGGTAAGACTTAAGCTTAGCACACAAAATTATCTGCTACAATGTCCTACCAGTCAATGACTACTTCAGCTTCAACCACAACAATACAAGAACATACAACAGATACCAACTCAATGTAAACTGCTTCAAACTCAACTGCAGAAAGTACGACTTCATCAACAGAGTGGTCAATGCCTAGAATGCACTACCTGACTCTGTTATTACATCTTCTAGCCCCACCCCTTCAACCTCAAACTAACCGCTATTGACTTCACCCCATTCCTAAGAGGTCTGTAAGGGACGAGCATAAGTGCACCATCCCTGTCCTATTGTTCCTATTTATTCGTACCAATTTCCTGTATTCTTACTCAATTTTATGCTTATACCTATTATCTTGTAAGCGATTAACAAACAAACAAACAAACAAACAAACAAATAAATAAATATGCTGACATTGTGAACTGCCCAGACAGTTCTGTAAAGCACTTTGGGGCGGTATATAAGTCTAAGTGCTAGTACTATTCAGTATGTGATAAAATAATCTAGGAGAAGATGAGCCAAGAATGTGATTGAATGCCTTCATCCCTTTGTTTAAAAAACAGTGCACAAGGGAAAGCTTCACTGTGAAGATTCTGTTTCTGTATTGTTCTTTTTAATGTGGAATGTATTTTATCTCCCTTGAGAAGCCCATAATGCAGGGAGAGATAAAAGAAAAGACAAGGGGATATGGCCAGAAGCAAGGTGGATGGAATCAGTTGCATTGGATTCATTGTTGATCAGGCTACAGACAGATCATCCTGGAGAAGGCCTTTCTATATGATCACTATGAGTCAACATTGACTAGATTGCACATTGTTAATCAGCTATATTTTTTCTACTTTCAAGACAAGTAAAATAATAAACAATTATACTTAGGTATTTCCACTGAATATATAGATTGGGTAAAAATAAAATACAGAATTCTAGTGTTGAAAGATTCTTTGCAATGAGTTAGTCTAGTTTTGATTTGAGATGAATCTCTGGGCAACCTAAGAGCTTGAAATTTCACAGCCTCTTGATATATAATCTTACACGGTCATAATGCTGCAGATTTGTTTGATGGTTGCATGCTTTTGGGAGAGAACCCATTGGGGACAATACTCATGTATTCTGACTGGCCTGCCTGATAGGTTTGATTGGCTTGCTTGATCAATACAGGACATTCTTCCAATAAAGAAAACCATAGTCTCCCAATCCTGCATGATCTCCAATACGGAGTATATCTATTGCAAAGCAATCTCCCTTCTAGGTCATTCTGAATAAGTCTCACAGAAACACAATGTGAAACATCTGAGCAGAACTGATCTCTCTTTGTCAAGAAAAATTTCCCTTGAAGTATTGTACTTTCTGTTGTGTACAGAGCTTGGTAGATTCCAAATACCTTAAACTGATTGGCCGAGAAGGCCATTCTCGGATTGGTTACTTGGGAACCATTCCGATTGGCCCGCTGGACGGCGTGAACACTGGAACTACTGTCTGGCCACAAGCTGCGAGCAAGCCGCTATAAGAAGGGCTGCCACGGCTTGGGCAAATGTTCCATTACCAGTTGCTTTACTGTTTAATAAAAGAACTGTTTGTTGGAACCCGGTACCGCGCACCTTATTTCCAAATGGAACACTGGTGACGAAGGTTGGAACATCATAGAAGAGTGAGACCGAAGCACGCAGCAACCAGAACTGAATGATAGAGATGGCCGGTAACAATGCGCCACCCACACCGTTCAACCCAGCCGAGGAAGATTGGGAGTCGTACATTGATCGCTTTCTGATGTTTTAGAAAGCAACGAGCAGCAGGAGATAATTGACCAGAGGAAGAGGGCTGTATTCCTCATGCACTGTGGACCAGCCATTTTTAAAATGGCAAAGGCGCTAGCCAAACCGAGAGACGTTAAGCAAATGGCTTGGCCTGAGCTGAACAGAATGCTCCGAGCACATTATGTGCCTGTAGTCTCCAATCTAATCAAAAGACACAAGTTTTACAAAAGAGACCAAAGAGAAGACGAGAGCGTCAGAGATTTTATAGCAGCCCTAAGACACATCGGAGGAGCCAGAGTTCCAGAACATAGACGAGGCCATGAGGGACCATGTGGTCCTTGGATTGAGGGACGCTACACTCCAAAGCAAGCTGCAAAACAGACTGAATATCACAGTGGCCAAGGCCATCGCAGAAGCCACCGCCGCCACAGCAGCAAAGAAATCCGCAGCCACTATGCGCCAGATGAACTCAATTCCAGATCCACCAAATCAACCCAGAGAAAAGAAGATGGAGGGAAGCAAAAAACAGCCCACAGCAACCGCCCATTATGAAGATCTCAACTCCCCAAGCAACACTGATGACGACAATGAAGATATACATAGGCTTCTGTTGGACAGAAAATGGCGGGGAAAAAGAAGAAGCAGGCAGGAATTCCAGTGTGCTGGATGCGGAGGAAACCACCCGCGATCAGAATGCAGGTTCCTAGATGCAATCTGCAGAGCTTGTGAAAAACGGGGGCACATCGCAAGGGTCTGCCGAAACAAAAAGAGCTATAGTCCTAAAAGACGCAGCAGTACCCCCCCCCCCAAGAAATGAAAAGAGACAAGCCGGAAGCAGATGGAACCAAGAAAACAGAAACCGGTGAACGAGTGACAGAGAGGAAATGCACCAGACGATAACTATCGGAAATGCCAGAGCAGCAAATGTAAAAAAGGTCTGGGTAAAGGTAAACATCGAAGGGAAGCCCTGTGAGATGGAAGTAGACTCCAGATCATACTTATCAATGGTATCTTGGAACACTATCAGACACCTGATACCAGACATCAAGCAAAGAAAACTTGAACAATAAAAGTTAGTATTAAAAGACCACCAGGGAAACCGAATCCCGGTAGTGGGCCTTGGACATTTCCTCGTAGAATTTAAAAATCACACTGAAATCATGCCTCTGACAATCGTCAACCGTGATCACCCTAGCCTGCTGGGAATCGAATGGTTCGTGCCCCTGGAAATCGGGATGACCAGGATCAACAGCATCATTGCAGCCAACTGGGAAGAGAGCCTGTTGCAAGAGTTCCGGGATGTATTTGACGGGACCCTAGGCAAGTACAAGGGGACCCCAATATCGTTTAGCCTAAACCCAAAAATAGCCCCCATCCAGCTCAAAGCCAGAGGCGTTCCTTTTGCCTTAAAACCAAAAATAGACGAACAACTAAACAAACTAATAGCACAAGGGGAGTTAGAGCCAATCGACCATGCCAGGTAGGAAACACCCATCATGACTCCTGTCAAACCAGATGGGTCACTGCGCATCTGTGGAGACTATAAGGCAACCCTAAATCATGCGCTCCAACAAACCGCATACCCAGTACCGGTAGTGCAACACCTATTGCACTCACTAGGAGGAGAAAATTTTTTTGCGAAACTTGATCTCGCACAAGATTCCAAATACCTTAAACTGATTGACTGAGAAGGCCGTTCTCGGATTGGTTACTTGGGAGCCATTCTGATTGGCCCGGTGGACAGCAGGAATACTTGAACTACTGTTGTTAGGGATAACATTGTTTACCCTAACTGGTTTAGGTGAAATAATAACTATGAATCATAGTTAGTGTATGTTAGAATGTATGCAGCTTTAACTGTGAAATAGCAATTAAAGGAGGGGTTATGAAAACAATATAAAAGTAGCAAGGCTACAGCTTGCTCTCTCTCTCTGGCTTTGATGATCCCTGATTATTGCTTGGAATCAAGACTGCATTGCTCGAATGGGAGAGACAACAAAGGACTGATTTTGTAAGTGAACTGACATAGGATATTCTACATGGACTTTGCTAACTGAATACCCCTGAATGGACTGACTACATGGTAAATGAATATTGGACTGTTATTTGACTATGCCATAAACTTATACTGGAATAAAATATATTCTTGATAGCACAAGCGTATCTGTTATTTTTACTGTATGTTAATAAATATACAAGCTTATCTCACTCATTTATCTGTGTGCCTATCTGACTAACGCTGCACATTCTGTTTAGCTTGTCTACCTAACCCTGGTTGGGGAACCCAGGCTTAACAACTGACATTGGCCACAACCACGAGCAAGCCGCTATAAGAAGGGCTGCCGTGGCTTGGACAAATGTTCCGTTACCAGTTGCTTTACTGTTTAATAAAAGAGCTGTCTGTTTGTTGGAACCCGGTCTCGCGCACCTTATTTCTAAACGGAACACTTTCCCTAGAAGTATGGTCCATTGTTTCTATGGGTTGATAATCTCAATCTGAACATTCAAGATTTGGCATATGGGGGACAAATAAGCTGGTGCTCTGCATACTGACTCGTCTACTGGGAAAGAGAAGGAAACTTTTCTCTTTCTCCTAATTGGATGAAAAAGAATCAGTCCATGAAAGTTTATTTCACTCCAGTTGGTCTTTGCTCAAGCTATTATACACAGAGGAAGATTGTAAGGGAAGGAAAGCAAGGAGTAGTTCCTCAAATAGGGAAAAAAAAAAACTCAGATCAAATTCTGATGCTTTTATACTATAGGTAATATATTTTCAATAGGTAGACATCAACTTATGGCCACAATTGAGCTCAAGAGTCCTGTTGCTAGAATATTTGTTAAGTGAGTTTTGTCCTATTTTCATGAACTTTCTTACCATAGTTGTTAAGTAAGTCACTGAAGTTGTTAAGTTAGTAACATAATTGTTGAGTGAAACTGGCTTCCCCATTGCCTTTGCTTGACAGAAGAATAGACAGTTGGGAAAGTTGTTGGTCTGGAAATCCATCTAATCATAGTGATTGGGGAGATCAGGATTCAGCACTTAGTCGCGTGGAGAAATTTACCGACTGGGTTTATATTGTACTCTTAACCTGTGCAAAACATTGTTTCTTTCTTTCCTTTCCCTTTCCTTTTCCTTAATATAGCATCCAACCAATTTGGTCAGTTTGTTGATTCAACATATTGCCTGAGCCTAGAAAATGGGTTAATTCAACAACAATGTTAAGCATTTCATACACATTAATCCTTTGAGTTCCCTTGAGAAAGACAGAGTCTTGCAATTTTACAGCATTTTTGAAGGGAAGCCTCAGCTGATGTCATTCTGAGCTCTTTGGAAAGTGAGAAGAAAAAAAAATCACTGCAACACTGAATAATTCATTGTGCTGAACCCAACACACACATTATGCCTTTGAAGGCTGTCTCATCTGTGCCTGAATCTCAGGTCAAACTCCACAGACATATTTTTTTTCTTATCACCCTAAATGCAGTGGCTGAACTTATATAATCTATTTAATTGTTACTGAAAAACCTAGCAGGCCTCCATGTTCACGCAGCACATTTAATATCTAGCATTCACAAAATATGTCAATATTGCTTCATTCTAACTTTAGTTGGATTTGGTGAATCCCTAACATTTGTCTTTACTTTGCATTAAGATTTGTGTATCTGAAACCAAGAAATGGGTTAATTCAGTAACAAATGGAGTGCTTTGGATGAACCTGGTTATACAGATAATTGTAGAAAGTGAGGAAGATGACTTTAGTGTTATAGGCAGGAACCATAACCCTAGAAAAAGAGCATAAAGCATTTTTTAAACCCAGGACAACAAGATAATGTTTAAGAGCAGCTCAGCCACTTCCCTAATACATTAAGCCAGGAGGAGGAGATTCAGGAGATCAGATTCCAAGATTATGCTATAATAACCAGAGGTGGGATTCAACTGGTGTTACTACCAGTTCAGTTACTATATTTTGTGCCTGATGCATGCTGCATGCGCGTGTAAAAAAACCTTAAGCTGTGTTGCCCGGATAGCTGAAAAGTGCTGTGCAGCATTTGAAAAGTCTCTTTTTTCCTGCTTTTTCAACCTGAGCTGTGGTGTGCAAAGCAGCTGAGGTTGAAAAAGCAGGAAATAAAGGACAGGTAAGAGCCCAGGCGGGTGGGTGGGCCAAACAGCATCAAACACAGAACCAGTTCAGTGTCTGCTGCTCTTCAGAGCTACTGTTCTTTAGAACCGGGCAGAACCAATAGCATCCCACCTCTGATAATAACCAATCTCAATAATGGTATAAAAATATAATAATGGAACATTTGCCATGTCTCCATTCCTTCTGCAGGCTCAGATGTCCCTTATCTGATCATTGACTAGTTTATGGCTCTTCCTCCTGTCTCCCAAAATTATTCCCATGTATCATTTTAACAGCCCAGTAGAATGAAACTTCTCTATATCATATTTCTCTTGCTATTTTTCCTACCCTCTACATGGAACTATATTTGGCTGGAACTAAGACTTCTTACAACCTGACCATGATGGCTACACCTGATCAGTCTCCACATATTTCTCATTATTTTGTTCAAGTTTTTTCATCCTAAAGTTAGAAATAACAGCAGGATAGCCTTTATAACAAAAAATAATAATATGGCTGGATTGCTTCATGTTTCTTAGCATGAAACCAGGATTGCTTCATGTTTCTTAAATTGTCTGTTGTTTCCTTGGGAGCATCAAAAATTTAATCAACAATGTTGCAGGAATGCAGCCAGCCTCTCTTAATAAAGTCAACTTATACCCTGAGCTGCCAATCATCAGGATGAAGCGACTAAGGGATAAGTAACCAAACCATGAGTAGCATTCAGAACTGACTGTTTGCAGATATTCCTAAATCCCATGTCACACTGCACCAACGGATGGAAAGAGGATGTAAAATGGAGAGAAACACTTGCCATCCGTTGGTTAACGCGATTCATCCGTTCTGTACTCACTGCCTCCGTTTTTCATCCTCTCTATCCATCCAGCATCCATTGACTGAGGTCCCATCCGCTCAAAAAGTTTTGAACTGCTCAAAACTTTTTGAGCGGAAAATGTATCCAACGCATCTGTTCTGCATCTGCAACGCATACGGGGAACATCCGTTCTATATCTGTCGTCATCCGTTACGCATCCACTATATCCACTGCGCATCCGGGCAACTCAAATCCGCTCCAGCGGAAAACGGACACAGGGAGGAAGCGAAACGGACAGGGAATGGACGCGCAGCATTAGTAGCATGGACGGAGAAAGGATGAAAGTGGATGTAGCTCACATACAAAGCACTTAAAACGGAAAAAACGTTTGCAGAGAGGACCTATCTCTGATATTTAGGATGTCTGCAGGATGCCTAGAGGATGCAAAAGGACACCTAGTGGAAAACCTATATTGCCTATAAAAAGGGGGAGGAACTCACCTGGATCTCACTTTCAGTCCAGCAGCCCTGCTGTGCAGACCTCTGCAGCCTTCATCTGGCTCTTGCTCTTCCACAGCATCCATTGATGTCCACCATGGATCAAAACACAGTCCTTTTGGTAGTCACCATCATTCTGCAACAGTGCGAAGCCATCTACAGGCTCTTTCAACTGTTCTACGGGAAGAAAAGGAGGCGGCCAAGAAGTGTCTGGGTCCGAAGATGGATCGGGAGAAGAGCAGAGTACGGATTGTACAATAAGCTGATGATGGAGCTGAGGAATGAAGACCCTCGTGCATTCCAGAACTTCATGAGGATGCCTCCAGCCATGTTTGATGAAGTTGTGGAGCAGCTGAGACCCAGGTTGACCAAGGCAAACACCAACTTCCGGCCCAGCCTGGACCCTGGGCTCAAGGTGGCACTGACTCTGTGCCACCTGGCCTCAGGGACCACCTGCAGGAGCATGCAGTATGGCTGGAGGGTGCCACACAACACCATCAACATTGTGGTCAGAGAAGTGGTGCAGGCCATCATCGAAGAATACCTGGAGGAGCTCCTCCAGTACCCCTCCACTGAAGAAGGATGGAAGAAAGTTGCAGAGCAGTGGTATCAGAAGTGGAACTTCCCCCACACCGTTGGAGCCATAGATGGGAAGCACGTGGCCTGCAAAGCTCCAGCCAAGTCGGGGTCCACTTATTTCAACTACAAGGGCTTCTTCAGCATCATCCTCTTCGCCATGGTCGATGCTGACTACAAGTTCATGTACATTGATGCTTCAGGCAACGGCTCATCTTCAGATGCGCAGGTATACAATGCCAATGACCTCAAGGAGGGGCTGGAATGCAACCTCATCATGGGCTTCCCAGATCCAGACCCTCTCCCAACAACACGCAAGATGTGCCCTACTTCATCATGGGGGATGACGCCTTCTCCCTCAGAACCTACCTCATGAAGCCCTACAATTCCAGACTCCTCACCCGTGAAGAGAGGATATTCAACTAAAGGCTATCCAGGGCAAGGCGGGTGGTGGAGAATGCCTTTGGCATCCTGGCCAACAGGTTCCAGGTACTTCTCACCACCATGCAGCATCGCCCAGAGACTGTGAGGAGGATCGTGGAAGCTTGCTGCATCCTGCACAATCTCATGCGCACCCGCTACCCAGTGTTGCAGAACAGGCTCATGGACCTCCAACAAGGTAATGGGGACATGGAGCCTGGGGAATGGAGGCAAGGGTGAAACCTGATAGACACTGTGGATGTGCAAGGCCCCAACAGAGCCTCACGTGAGGTGAAGAAGCAGCGAAACCTCCTGAAACACTGGTGCAACACCCCAGCTGGAGCAGTGGAATGGCAAGACAGAATGATAGATGATTAATGGATGCTTCCTTCAGCCTGTCTCATCACACTTATGAGATTGGGCATATATGTTGGGTGGGCCTACAATGAACAGGGCATTTAACAAAGAGTTGTGTTTATGTTCAAATGTGTGGATGAATGATTACATTATTATTGATAATAAAGGGCCATAGATTTGGTACCTGGGAGGGTGAACCATACAGTCCCACTATGCTTGCACTGGAGGTTTATCTATCCCACAGCTATTACCCATCCCAAAGGTATCACTCCCCATCCCACAGGTATCCCTGCCCATCCCACAGCTATTACCCATTGCAAAGGTATCCCTGCCCATCCCACTGCTATCTTAACCCATCCCACAAGCATGCAAAGACTTAAACCATTTCTAAAAGTTTCCACCAAGAATTTATTGACAAAAATAAATGAAGCAAGTGTGTGAAGCAAAGATAATCTTTATTAATAACAAGCTGTAAAAGAAAAATGACCCAAGTCAAGTGTCCAAAGCAAAAATAAAGTCAACAGGTAGCCACCCAGTGTCTGGCACTCTTCCTGGTCACTCGGAGGCGTGTCCAGTTTCAGGGGTGAAGGGTCCAGATGCTGTGGAGGTGGCTGCTGCTGGAGTGCTGGTCTAAGGCGCCACTGGGGTGTCTGGCCCCGAGAGGACAACAGGGGATGGTGTGTTGAGGAAGCTCTCAGACAGCTGGCTCAGCCCCGTGATGTTGAGAGCCCCTTCCTCCATGACATGGGGTGTCAGCCCCAATACTGATGACAGATGTACTGCGGCCGGGCTTGGCTGTGGGGTGGAGGAAGGAGCAGTGTAGTGGGGCTGTCTGGTCTGCAGCTGGGTGAGGACTGGCGTCGGTGGCATCTGTGGCATTGGTGGCATATGTGGCATGGCTGGCATCGGTGGCGTGGGTGGCATCGGTGGCATCGGTGGCATCAGTGGCACCAGTGGCATCCGATGTACATGTGCCTGGACTGGGAAGGGTTGCCTGTGCTGCTGGACCTCCTGGTAGCTGTAGCCTTGGTAGGGGAGGGCCTGTGGAAAACCTTGGAAGGGCAGTGACATCACCTGGGGTGGAGGAGCAGGCCTGGACTGGGTGGGAGCAGGTTCAGCTGGGTCTGGAGGATTGTGAAGAAGATCGGTGATCCCGTCCTTCACCACCTGGTACTGGGGTTCCGACATTTTCATGAGGGTCTGGTTGACATAGGTGAGGAAGGGCTTGCAGTTGGAGGATGGGGCGTCGGTGTGGACCAGCTGCTGATGGTGTCTCTTATCTCCAGTAGGACAGTGTGGCTCTGCCCCTCCAGTCTGCCTCTCTGCCTTTCTGTGGAGGTGGAGCTGGGGGTGGATGCGGGTTGGGCTGTGGTGGAAGTGCCTTCTCCTTTCTCCCACTGCGTCAGGGGGTCCTCCAGGTACTCCGCCAGGGGCACGCTCCACAGATACCTGCCTGGACACAGGAGCTGACTCTTTGCCAGAAGAGGACTGGCTCTCAGCAGGCTGCCTGAGAGAGAGGGTTGTGAGAGGGGCTGCTCCTCGGTGGCGGGTCTCACCCTCCAAGAAGCTGCACTTGGCTATCACGTAGGTCTCTCTGTCCGTCAGCTTGACCGCGGCCTGGCCAGATTTCTTGAGGTGCAGCTTCCTGTACCAGGTGTGCATGTGCTTCCACCAGCTGAGAAGCACCTCTGAAGTGTATCCCAGGCTCTCAGCCTTCTCTCTCCAAGCAGCCTGCTTCCTCTTGGTGTCTCGATAGACCCTGTGTCCCTTCCGCCAAAGATATTCATTATCTCTCAGCCACTCCAGCACCACCTCCTCATGTTCCTCTTCTATGGTGTATTGCCTCCTCTCCCGTTCACGCGTCTGCCTCTTCCTCCCTGTGGACATATTGGCCTCATCAGAGAGGCTTCGAGGTTGTAGGGGCTGCTCCTCCACACCACCACCAGCAGCAGCAGCACCAACAACAGTAGCAGCAAAAGGAGGACCAGGAGGTCCAATAGCAGCACCAGCACCAGCACCAGCAAGAGCAGGACCAGGAGTACCAGCAGGACCAGCAGGACCAGGAGCAGTGCCAGCAAAGTAAGCACCAGTAGAAGCACCAGCACCAGGAGCAATGCCAGCAGAGTAAGCACCAGCACCAGGAGCAGTGCCAGCAGAATAAGCAACAGCAGAAGCAGCAGCACCAGGAGCAGCGCCAGCAGAGTAAGCACCAGCAGAAGCACCACCACCGGTAGGCATCCGCTTCATCCGCTTGGCATCCGCTGTGCATCTGCTTCATCCGCTCTGCATCCGCTCTGCATCCGCTCTTTCCGTTCCGCGTTCGCTTTGCTGTTCTCCCCCGGAAGCCTTGCGGATGTGTCATCCGCTTCCATCCGCTTCCATCCGCTAGGCTTCCATGGAGCATCCGCTTTCCATCCACCCTACGTCCTCCCCCGTCCGTTCCTTTCTGTGTTGTCCGCTCTGGTTATGCAAATTCGGGGCACTTTTGAGAGCGGATAAAAATGGATGGAACATTTTGCTCATCCGCTGTGTCCTTTTTACAAATGTTTTGCATCCGTCGGCCAGTGTGACAGGGCCTTTAAGTTATGACTATCATGCAATCTGTTCCATTAAGGCTGCAAGTTGTGACTTAGTAAATGGATCATTCACCTGACAATCCCGATTGTATATCCTTTTTTTTTCAAGTGAACGCCATTTCAGTAAAGTGTAATAAAGTGATAAAGGTAATAAAGTGACCAACATGCTTGTTAACTGAACCAATGTTTTGCTATAGACTAATTTTGCTTAAAACTGGGGGTAAATGCCAGGCTACAGCCATCAAAAAATGATGTGACTTCAGTATGCTACAAGTGGCCATATATATGGTGTAAATGCCAAGTATGTTTGTGTCATGATAACACAGTTGGAAAGGACCTTTGAGGTCTTCTAGTCCAACTTCCTGCTCAGACAGGAAAAACCCTATACCATTTCAAACAAAGGTTATTCAATCTCTTCTTGAAAAATTCAAGTGTTGGAGCATTCACAACTTCTGGAGCCAAGTTGTTCCACAGATTAATTGTTCTGTCAGGAAATTTCTCCTTAGTTCAAAGTTGCTTCTCTCCTTGATTAATTTCCATCTATTGCTTCTAGTCTTGCCTTCAGATGCTTTGGAGAATAGGCTGACCTCTTCTTCTTTATGGCAACCCTTTAGATATTGAAATACTGATATCGTGTGCCAATTAGATATGAGTTGTTCACTTCCAGACTTTTAAAACTGTAATTCCTTTCTCATGCCCCATGGATCCATTACCTATCCATGACAATCACACCTTGCAGGTTTTATCTGTGGAAAGATTATTGCAATTAGAAAAACAGTCCTCCAAAAAATGAGCAAGTCTTGACAGCATCCAAGTACAGAACAAAAGTGAGGAAAATATTGATAATCTTTCAGGCCTATCCAATAAAAACAAGGGAGAAGAAAATCAAACATTATTGCCATTTCATCATAATACTGTAGCCCAGCTCATCTATCAAAAGGTCAAACTAAGGGGAATGTTTGTTTAATTGCTGTGATAAGGTTTCTTCTTTTTCCTCTTTAAGGGATATATTGTATGAATTATATTTACTTTTCATCAACTATTCAGCATGAAAAATCTTTTGATTTTCAAGCATAATATAAGATCACAGAAAGCTGAGCCAAAGCATTGCTCCATCTAGCTATGCTGTATTAATCTAGTTGGCAAAAACCAATCCATCTGTAGTACTTTCTAGTTAGAGTATTATTTCCATTGTTAGGTGTCCCAGTCCTGACCCCACTGAATGCGTGCAACCTGGAGAGTCAACCTTCTGCCTGATCATTCCTTCTCATCAATCAGTAACTCATTACTTCATGTTTAAACAAGGTATGATCTGATTGTATTCAAACTTGCACATGCATGTACAAGATCCATAAATAATCCTTAAGAGAATCAATGGCATAAAAGCCTTCCATGCTATGTGTTGAAGATAGATAGATAGATAGATAGATAGATAGATAGATAGATAGATAGATAGATAGACAGACAGACAGACAGACAGACAGACAGACAGACAGACAGACAGACAGACAGACAGACAGACAGACAGAAAAAAACTGGGCTTTCATGATCTCGATCTCTCTCTCTCTCCCTCCCTCCCATGCTCCCTCCCTCCCTCCCTCCCTTCTTCTCCCCCCCCCCCTCTGTGTGTGTGTGTGTGTGTGTGTGTGTGTGTGTGTGTGTGTGTGTTTCTGGTGTTTTCTGGGTGTTGCTTGCATAGTTTTATCATAGCTTATTTTTTTAAAAAAGACTTTCATAAGAAATATCCATCCACCTGGTTCAGTTCCAAGCTGGGAGAAAGGCACTGGAAACTTGGAGGCTGATTGGAGAGATGATTTAATGGTGAAGCAGAACCAACAAACACATGGTTCTGAGCAGCTGACTGTTAGATTGTGGGTGGAGTGGATGCAGGATGTTTGGATCAGTAACACTGTTTATTTGCTTCTGTGCAGGACTGACTAACTCTAGCCATGGCAGCCCCTTTTAAAGGCAGCTGTCCACGGCTTCAGCCATTGACAGACATTTGCTTTTCCCACTTCCACGGTTCAGCCAATCACAAGTTAGTATGCACATATCTAACACTGACCACATGGATTTGAGATTGGGAGTTTTTAATACCTTTTCTTGGGCTTTGAACTTGAACATCCTGTTCCTGTGCAAGAATATATATTCTATTGGTTGTTATTATGTTTTTGTCTGAATTTCCAGGCTTGGTTGAAGTTTGCTGGGTGATGAAATGTCCCTAGAAGATTATGCAATGCAGTGAGCTCTGTGTCTTCTGCTAAATAGTCCTATTATGTTCTGAAGGACCATGTCTTGATCTCATCACCCCGGAGCTGGAAGCCTTTTGTCTTGTAGATAGGTTGGACCAGTCTTTCTTAAAGGGTACCAAATATCTGCTGGGGGCAGGGAGCTGCTTTCTATCTTTAAAACATGTTTCTTCTTTTATCATCCACTGATATATAATTTTCTGGCTTTTTAAATATTTCTCAAAGTATTTCATTCTTTTAAGAGAGGGTGATCCTAACTTGTACAAGATTTTTTCCATCTAAGTAGAGATAATGTGCATGATCCATAACTCAGGTAGGATTAGGATATCTGCTAATAAAGTATCCAGATGAGTATTGGATGCCAGTGAAAGGGTATAGAAAACTTTTTGCTGTCATATTTTAATCATCTGGTTATCTTTCATTAATGAAGACAAATCTACATGTCCCAGGATAATGTTGCAAGATCCAATCAGGTTGATTATTGGGACCGCATACTGGAGCCCATCCCCATGGAACTTCTCTCTACCAAAATATGTATTTTGGGCTATTCTATGTGTCATATTTATGTGGTGTCTTCCTATTGATTGATTGGTATATTAATGGCTGGTGATTAACCATTGTTTTCTTGTGCTGCCAAGTCCTTGGATCCTAAGTATGTGATAAATTAATGGTAAATCAGCATTCCTGTTGACTGATAAGGCTTCAATCATTTCCCTGCCTATCTTTGTATCTGCACAGCCAGCAGTCTTAGCAGCTATGGAATTGAATGTATGTTTTTGTTCATTGCAATGTGAAGCTACCAATGAGTTTGAGTCTCCTTGCTGACCACTCACTTGTGTTCTTGTGTTCTGGTGATTAGCTTCCTCCCCATGTGTCCTATACAGTCAGAGGGACAATTTATGCAGGGGATTTAGTAGATTACATTAAAAGTATCTTCCAACTCCAAGTGATTAGTGCAATGCATGATTATCCTTGATATTTTGCAACCCAGACAGGTCAATTCAACCTGGGTCACATACGTAAAGAAGCTAATTGCAGAAAATTGCTCTGGTCTGAACAAGAAAGCTTAACTGAGATCTTGAGATGAAATATGAGGGCAAACAGGCTGAAAAAACAGCTTCTATCCCAGGGCAGTAACTATTGAATTCTGTTGTATAGAATTGTTGGTGCAGTGTCAGGGGTTGGTATTAGTGTTGGTGTGGTGTTGGGGGTTTTCGGTTCAATGTGTGGAGGGTGAAGGATGTGGGTTTGTTTATTTTCATGATCATGATGTACACTGAAGATGGTGCTTGACTTCGTTGTACAAGATGCAGTGACAAGTAAACTAAACTAAAACTAAACTAAACTAAATGAGATCTTGAACTGGCTCTAATGGTGGTCAAATCTCTTGTGTATGCTTTTTAAAAAATGATTGTTTGACACATTTCATATTTTTATTCTTTCTTGCTCTATGCTGCTCATTTCTTGTGAGATGGACAACCATATAAATTTTATGTATAAAAATAAATAAGTCCTTGATTTCAAACTTACAGAAAAGCTGCAGATACAAAACTAAAAGGAAACACTGGGTGGCCTTGATTTCATACTGACTTGCAATTCTGAACCACGTCATAACTGTGGGTTGATGAGAAACCACACAAAATGAGATGCAAAAGTCAGACAATTATGAAACATCTGTAACAAGCAGCCATACAGAGATTGATTGAAAGGAATGGTTAGAAGAGAAATATCACCAAATATGACAATCTCCAGTTGGCATTTTTGTTTTGTTTCTGTGTGTATTTTCTTTTTGGATACAAAGAACATTTCAAGGAACAAAAGTGTCTCTTCTTCTACAGTAGCTGGCTGTGATTTCATGTTGAGTCTGAGAAAAGAACTGTAAAAAGATTTGGAACCCCCTTTAATAGCTAAATTTATTCTAGAAAAAGTATATGTGTATATCAAGTGAAAATGCAATTATTGTTCTAGATCGGTATTTCTCAACCTTAATAATGTTAAGACATGCGTGTTCAACTTCTAGAATTTCCCTTCCTGGCTGGGGAATTCTTGGAGTTGAAGTGCACTCATCTTAAAATTGATAAAATTGAGAAACACTGATCTAGATAAACTGAGCCACATGCAGAAACATGTTTTCAGAAATGTGATTTTCTGATTAAAGATGTATCTTATTTTTTTCCCCAGAAGCTCTGGTTGAAAGTTCTTCTCAAGGGTAACTCCTAAAACCAAACTGTTTCTCCCTTTTTGAGAGCAGAATGGCAATGCATCTTTGTTTCAATTCATGCACATAAGCTTCTTTTACTTCTTTGTTAATGTTTAAATAAGGCAGATTGCTCAAGTGCAGAGATGGGATTCTACCTGGTTGGTCCGGTTCTATAGAACCAGTTGTTATGATTCTGCGCAGTTCGGAGAACCAGCAAATTGCTCCATGGCTGGCTCCTCCCTTCCCTGCCGACTTACTCCTTACCTGGCATGCACACCATCCAACTTGCCTTCTTTTGGTAAGTTGCTATTTTTCCTTCCCCGCCCCCAGACCATCAGCAGTTCTGCTGTGCCGGGAGATTTAGATTAGCTAGAAAGCAGGAAATCACTGGATTTCTTGCTTTCTAGCTAATCTAAAAGCAGAGCTGAAGCTTTCTTAGGACTGAAGCTTCTATTGTTCTCTTTTTTAAATAAAAGTTGCTCTCTTTTTTTATAAAACAGTAATTATTTATATAAATGGTGTGTTGTATGTTAATTTTGTGAGTTTGCTTGCAAGCAAATTTTATATGACAGACTCAGACAATAGACTGCAGAGTGAATCTGTGATTCTGTGAGCAACTCAATCTGCCTGCCTGCTTTGCATGATTTTGGGTAAAAGTTGCTTTTTTTAAAACAAAAAATCCAATATTTACATAAATATTTACAATATTTACATACAAGCTATGCCGAGCCAATCATGTGACCACCAAGCCACACCCAGTCAGCAAGCCATACCCACCCAGTCATATGACCACCAAGCCACACCCACAAGTTAGGCCAGGCCTACAAAACCGGTTAAGAAATTTGAATCCCACCCCTCATGTGTGTCTCTCAGTGAATGTGCTGTGCTACATCTGCTGTGTGAAAGGCAAGGTGTGGACGAAGAAAGTATCAACACATAGTTTTGTTTCAGCTTGTCTGGGAAGTTCAGTCATAATTTTGGAGAAGTTAATTTCTTCTGTATTTTCCAACTCTGAAAAATACAGAATAGAATACAGAATAACAGAGGTGAAAGGGAACTTGGAGGTCTTCCAAAACCTTGTTAAAGGCCATGTCACACTGCCCAACGGATGCAAAATGGACACAACGGACGAGAAAAATGTTCCATCCATTGTTATCTGCTCTCAGAAGGGGCAAAAATTTGCATAACCGGAGCGGATAACACGGATGTGTGGAGGATGCAGGGCGGATGCAAAGTGGATGCGGAACGGAAGCCCAGCGGATGCGGAACGGAAGCCCAGTGGATGGAAGTGGATGAGAGCGGATGGCACATCCGCTAGGCTTCCGGGGGGACGTAGCAAAGCGGACGTGGAACAGATACAACGGATACAGAATGGATGCACACCGGATGAAGCAGATGCAGAGCAGAAGCCTAGCAGATGCACAGCGGAAGCCTAGCGGATGCCTGGCGTTAATTGCGCATGCGGGGGGGTGCATTACGCAAGCCCCGCGGATATACCGGCAGCAGCTCGGAAGCAGGTCGCCATTCAGAGGAAAGACCTGCTTCCAGACACATCGACTGCCTTGCCTGTCCTGCCTGCATGTCTGCCTGCATGTCTGCCTGCAAGCCTTGCTGCCAGCCTCGCTGCCAGCCTTGCTGTCTGCCTGCCTGCCAGCCTCGCTGCCAGCCTTGCTATCTGCCTGCCTGCCAGCCTTGCTGCCAGCCAGTCTGCCAGCCTTGGTGGCTTCCTGCCTGCCAGCCTTGGTTCATGCCTGCCTGCCAGACTTGGTGCCTGCCTCCCTGCCAGCCTCCCTGCCAGCCTTGGTGCATGCCTACCTGCATGCCTGCCTGCCAGCCTTGGTTCCTGCCTGCCTGCTAGCCTTGGTGCCTGCCTGTCTGCCAGCCTTGGTGCCTGCCTGCCTGCCACCTTGCTACCTGCCAACCTTCCTGCCAGCCTCCCTATCAGCCAGCAACCCCACAACCATGCTGAAGTACAGCAAGCCTCAGCCATCTACTGCCAGCCCTGGCAAGAGGGACAGGGCTACCATCCCAGCCCCTGGTCCTCACTCTGGTTCTGCTGGGGCTTCTGCAGCACAGGCTCGCTCTTCTGGGGCTGGGGCTTCTGCTGCTTCTGCTTTTGGAGGAGCTGACGACAAGCACTCCAGCACCAGCCACCTCCACAGCACCTGCACCCTTCACCCATGAGACTGAGCGACCCAGAGGAGTGCCAGAGACTCATTTTTGTTTTATAGCTTCGTGTTAATAAAGTCTATTTTTGATTCATACACTTGCTTCGTTTCTTTTTTTTAATAAACTCTTGGTGGAAACTTTTAGAAATGGTTTAAGCCTTTGAATGATTGTGTGATGGGTTAAGAAAGCAGTGGGTTGGGCAGGGATACCTGTGGGATGGGCAGGGATAACTTTGGGATGGGTAATAGCTGTGGGATAGATAAACCTCCAGTGCAAGCATAGTGGGACTATATGGTCCACCCTCCCAGGTGCCACACCTATGGCCCTTTATTATCAATAACAATGTAATCATTGATCCACACATTTCAACAAAAGCACAACTATTTCTTAAATGTCCTGTTCATTGTAGGGCCACTCAACATACATGGCCCAATCTCATCAGTGTGATGAGATAGGCTGAAGGAAGCATCCATTAAGCATCTATCATCCTGTCTTGCCACTCCACCGCTCCAGCTGGGGAGTTGCACCAGTGTTTCAGGAGGTTGCGCTGCTTCTTCCCTTCATGTGAGGCTCTGTTGGGGCCTTGCACATCCTGAGTGTCTATCAGGTTTTGCCCTTGCCTCCATTCCCCAGGCTCCATGTCCCAATTGCCTTGCTGGAGGTCCATGAGCCTGTTCTGCAAGACTGGGTAGCGGGTGCGCATGAGATTGTGCAGGATGCAGCAAGCTTCCATGATCCTCCTCACGGTCTCTGGGCGATGCTGCATGGTGGTGAGAAGTACCTGGAACCTGTTGGCCAGGATGCCAAAGGTGTTCTCCACCACCCGCCTTGCCCTGGACAGCCTGTAATTGAAAATCCTCTCTTCATGGGTGAGGAGTCTGGAAGTGTAGGGCTTCATGAGGTAGGTTGTGAGGGAGAAGGCGTCATCCCCCACGATGAAATAGGGCACATCTTGTGTGTCGTTGGGCAGGGGGTCTGGATCTAGGAAGCCCACGATGAGGTTGCATTCCAGCTCCTCCTTGAGGTGACTGGCGTTGTATACCTGGGCATCTGAAGATGAGCCGTTGCCTGAAGCATCGATGTACATGAACTTGTAGTCAGCATCGACCATGGCGAAGTGGATGATGCTGAAGAAGCCCTTGTAATTGAAATAAGTGGACCCCGACTTGGCTGGCGCTTTGCAGGCCACGTGCTTGCCATCTATGGCTCCAACGGTGTGGGGGAAGTTCCACTTCTGATACCACTGCTCTGCAACTTTCTTCCATCCTTCTTCAGAGGAGGGGCACTGGAGGAGCTCCTCCTTGTATTCTTCGATGATGGCCTGCACCACTTCTCTGACCACAATGCTGATGGTATTATGTGGCACCCTCCAGCCGTACTGCATGCTGCTGTTGGTGGTCCCTGAGGCCAGGTGGCACAGAGTGAGTGCCACCTTTAGCCCAGGGTCCAGGCTGGGCCAGAAGTTGGTGCTCTGCTTGGTCAACCTGGGTGTCAGCCGCTGCAAAAGTTCATCAAACATGGCTGGAGGCATCCTCATGAAGTTCTGGAATGCCCGAGTGTCTTCGTTCCTGAGCTCCACCATCAGCTTGTTGTACAGTCCGTCCTCTGCTCTTCTGGCAAATCATCTTCATACCCAGAGGCTTCTTGGCCGCCTCCTTTTCTTCCCGTAGTAGATTTCACAGAGCCTGTAGATGGCTTCGCACTGTTGCAGAAGGATGGTGGCTGCCAAAAGGACTGTGTTACGATCCACGGTGGACATGACTGGATGCTGTGGAAGAGCAAGAGGCAGATGAAGGCTGCAGAGGTCCGCACCGCAGGGCTGCTGTTCTGAAAGTGAGATCCAGATGTGTTGCTCCCCCTTTTTATAGGCAGTATAGGTGTCCCTTTGCATCCTCTGGGCATCCTCTATGCATCCTGTAGACATCCTTAATATCCGAGATAGGTCCCCTCTGCGGATTTTTTTTTCTGTTTTAAAAGCTTTGTTTCCGCTTGGCATCCGTTCTACATCCATTCTGCATCTGTTCTGCGTCCGTTCCGCTTCCTCCCTGCGTCCGTGTGGATGCGAGTTACGCGGATGCGGAACGGATGCCTAGCGGATATAGCGGATGCATAACGGATGCATAACGGATGCGTAGCGGATACGTAGCAGATGCATAATGGACGAATTGGATACATTTTCCGTGCAAAAGTTTTGGGCAGCTCAAAACTTTCTGAGCGGATGAAACGTCCATAAATGGATGCTGGACGGATAGAGAGGAAGCAAAATGGAGGCAGTGAGTACATTGCGTTAACCAACGGATGGCAAGCTTTTTTGTCCGTTTTACATCCTCTTTGCATCCGTTGGTGCAGTGTGATATGGGCTTAAGCTTTGGGATTTTGATTTATACTGTCACTACAATTGGAAGAAGGTTTAGCTCTTGCTAATGCCATACAAAAATAAAGGAGATTTCTTTTACATCAATCATTATATTCAGGAAAAATGGAAGGGAAGGAGGGGGGAGTCAAAATAGCTTATGACTTCATTTTTTTTACATGCATCAAATAGCACCATCTTGACTTTTTAGACATACAAATGGGAAGCCTGCTTAGCCATGAAACTAATAACTCACTTATCTACAGTAAACCAGCCTAATGATAAACATTCCAATTTTACAAACATTTATGACATCCATAAGATCTCTAAACGATACCATTCACATGAGGCAGACATTTTAAACAGATATTGGTTTGGCTAGCTTAAAAGATGCTATGAAAGTATGCTTGATTAAGTATGACATTAATGCCTTCTTTGAAAAAGTACCAACAACTACAGTAACAGCTGTTACCACCATAAATCGGCCAGTGGCCTTTATCCTTTGGGTGCTATTTTAGGGTTCATAACTAACTCTAAGAGTATTTTTTTTTTGTTTTATTGTGCTGCTCGCATAATAAATATAAGCTCCAAGCTTGGGCATCATATGATGTTATACTGAGTATTCTATTCCAACTTAATGGTGGCATCTGCTGGAGAAAGAAATGTTAAGCCAATCTGATTTAAGCACATGGTGATGGAGAATCCCACTACTGAGGTGGTGTTTTGGACAACTTTGGTGATGATTTTGTAGTTTTATCCCTGTTGTCTTCCAGCACAAAATCATTTGATCGCTCTCAGGAAACCTGTTGTATTCTCCAAATTTCCAGAAAAATGAGGCAAGGAAACCATTACAGATGTCCATTACTATTAAAAAAGCACTGCATGTGACTCCTAGTGCTGTTCCTTAATGATGCAGTTCACAGTTCTGGAGAAAAGCCATGTGTCCACATTCAATCCTCATGAAACATTAACAGAGAAAAATGTGCTACAGGCAATAGAATTATGTCAGTGCCTTTAGAGACTCATGAAAAGGGCTTGTGTTCTGATTAGGAAGGAAGTCTTAAGGAAAGTTGGACAATTATAGAACTGGGTAATTCAGGGTAGATGAAAAGGTCCTATTAGGTCATTAGCCTGATACAGAATTTTCTTCTGTTCATTTGTCCCTAATTGGTCAAATTTGGAACATTCCACATAAAAAGAACTCAATATGCTCTCAGAGAATGTGATTGTTGGAGCCAATAAAATAATGACCAATTCAAGTTCATGATGGTTGTATTCTACAACAAGTTGTCTTCTACAACTTTCCGACATAGATTGATCCTAGGACTTTCTGCAGGGGGTTTCATCTCAGGGATTTAATGTGTCATTTATACAAAAATTTTGCATTATCAACATGCTTCCTGTGATACCAATGTTAAGGGGAGGAGGAGGGTTTTTTACTTACTCACTTGCACATTGTAGCTAAAACTCTTCCTCCACTTCAAAATTAGCTAATCTGTTGACTTTATTATTTCCTCTCTCAAAGACTGAATAAACCTTCCTGTTCAGCTTTCTAGCTAATGACTCCCATTGTTTTCAGCAGCAAATGTTTTCTAGAACAATCCTGTAGATGAACCTTTTATTTTACTTACCATACTTATTAATACATTTTCATCTGTAGTCTATGGCATATTTAAAGCACAAGGATATATGCTGCTTGAAAAGAGGAAAAATGGATGGCTGTGCAGTGCTACATGCAAAATTAGTCCTGATACACAACACCATCATGTTAGAATGAATCATTTTATCGTTCCCAGAGGTTATGTGTAATTGAACTGTAAATATTCTGTGATTATTCCAATTGGCATTCAGCAACCTCTAAACTGAGTGCTTCCACTGCTAGCAAGAACATGAAGGAAAACACCCTATAATTCACATCTAAGTACCACTGAGAAATCATGTGATTATGTACTGAAGCAATTTCCAATTTCAGAAGCTCATTTCTGAAAAAAATTATACCTTGCTTTTTAATTGGGCCTTTGTTTTCTCACTTCCCTCCTGCCTTGTTGCCTGTCTGTCTGACAAGGCAATGGAGAAAGATAGATGGCTCAGATTCTGAGCTCCGCTTAATTTTAACCAAAATAAACTTTGGAATTGCATGGCCCTCAAATTATGGCCTTAATCATGAAACATAACTTGATACACACCCTGCCCCCTATTCAACTATTTGAGTCCTTCTGAAACTGTAAATTTTAATTCAGCAGCAGGGAAAAATAATGAACACAAGTGGAAATACATTATATGATGTGTATTCAATTAATTGAATTCGATTTTAATTTAGTTTTGCTGACCCCCCACACTTTTATGCACCATTATGTATAATGCTCAAAGGTCAAAGGCAGTTTTTCTGCTTTTTTATGCTTAATTATAGAGTGAGAGAACTTCTTAAAATCTCCTATTTTAGAAGAAGCTAGAAAACTATCAAACTTTGTTGGCCTTTTAATCAATAAATCCATTAAAAAATCTATTTTGGGGGACACTGGGAACCAAAACAAAATGGCAGTGGAAGTTACTCAGAACCCCTAGAAGGAGAAAGTTTTATTTGATTAATTTTGCTTGTATTCCGAAGTGCTGATTTTAGGCATGCATGTCTAGTTTGTTGTTGTTGTTATTATTGTTATAATTTTTTGGAAGGGTAACAGATTATTATTTAAATATTGTTGTATTTTACAACTAGAGAGATGGAGGTTCTTCATAGAACAGCCATATATCTCCTTTAGGAAAGTGAACCAATGACATAACAGTGAGATATTTTTTCTAGATTTTTAGGATAATGTCATGATGTGTGAGATATTGTAGCTTCTCCAACTAAATCACCTTACAGTTGCGTGCCAGCAGTACAATGCAATGGAACTGAATTTGTCATTAACTCATTTATTTACTGATTTTTTTTATTTTTTTTATCCTTTCAGATGCCACAATTTTTCTCCCCATTTCATGCCTGCTGACTGAGAAAATAAATCTGTGTAATGTCACAATGGTCAGATTAAGGGGGCTTGGTCTACCCACTTCCTTTCTTCTCCTGGGTAGTTCAAATCTGAAATGAAGGTAGGAGTTCCTAGAGAGAACTTGGTTTCACAAGATCTTTTTATGGCATAAGTCAACTAACTCCATGGTAAATTCATGAAATATAAGAGGACTTAGTTGGTTATGGGAACTATTTTAGCCCTAAACAAGGCCAGATTTGCTTGGGGCTACCAACATCTCCTCTGGGTTACTATAATGTCTGTGAAATATCCCTTGAGGCACAGAATGATGAAAAAGCCACAGTCAGGGCAATGGTCATAATAGAGATAGCTTAGAAGAAATGGGGGCATGGAAAACAGTTCAGAAAGATCCCTCCCTTTACTGGAAAGTAATAAGTAGGGAGAAATGCATTTTCAGTCTTGTAAAATTCTGTGACAATAATTTGGCAATAGAGATAGTGTTAATAATCATGGTTTCTTGTCTGAACTACTTCAAACAATTGACATTTACGTCAATGGGTCATTTGTATGAGTTGTATGATGCATTTACCACCCTCCAACACAGTTTAGCATGCAGCACACACAAGGCAATGTTATGGGATTTGCAGCCACAGATACCCTGGAAGTCTTTGATTTTTACTTCACTTTTTACTTGAGCTTGCATAACCTAAAGCACACTTTTGCAGATGAATGAATCCTAGATCTTCCATAGGCCTCTTTACTTATGATAACAAGGTATAAGCTCCAAAGCTGGTTATAGTGTAGCTTTTAAATGTTCTCCACCCAAATTTATGGGCAGACAAGCTGCATGAACAATTCATTGAATTTGTGAGAGGAAGGAGAACATTTCTCGGTAGCCACAAAAATACATTTTATTGATTAGTCATCTGACCAAATCAAAAAGCTAAATAAATGGTACAAAGAAAACAGTAGGGTATATTTATGATAAATTGCCATCCCTGCAGTCAACTTTAATCCATTCAAGGTAGTTTACCCTCTTCAAAATAGTCTTTGATATAAAAATTGCTAAGGATATGCAGGCTTGTTCCCTGCAAGAAATAACACCCAATTTTCTGATTATCCTGATTTTTTTCCCCTCAATTTTCAAGGCATTAGGGTAGAAAATGGGAAACTATGAGCTCTAAGTCCTGCTTTAGCATAAAAACCAACTGGTTGATATTCGACTGCTCACTTTCTCTCAGTCCAATTCACCTCACAGGGTGGGGAAAATAGAAGGCAGAAGGTATGTTGGACATTACCACCATCTTGAGTTATTTGTAAAAATAATAAAGACAGGATATAAATAAATAAATGCTTTTTCTGCAGAATATAGTTTGCAATCAAATAAAATATATAATGTCATCAAACATTAATGTACCATGTTTACATATTCTTTCTTTTAATACAATTACATGGAATCTCCTATATCTTACCATGGGATCTTGCTGTTCAAAATATACTCTAGACATCATTTCTCAATCTTGGCAACTTAGTCCAATATATGGACTTCAATTCCCAGAATTCCCCAGCCATCATAGGGAAGTCCACAATTCTAAAGATACTAAGGTTGAGAATCACTGCTCTAGAGAAAGCTCTTCTAATATGCTGCAACATATTAGTTGTTAAATACTTCTTAAAGAGGACAATAGAATTATTCTTGAAAGAAAACCTTGTGGAAAAGTCATTGACAAGCAAGCTGGTATAGCAGACAGTTGCTGTGAAGTGTGCTTGGATCAGACCACAGGAGGTGCAGTTCCAGATTGTCTAGGCCCAAAATTTCAAGCCTGGAGGCAAAGGGAATTCTATTTAGAGTGGAATACTTTTTTTGAGAAATACCTCTGAACCCACTCAATTGTGTTAATATCCGATATACAGTGTTTTCTTCTGCTTTTTTGGAGTCAAAGCTGAAGATTTACATTTTCTGTAGTTTTTGAATATCTTTCAGGTTATTACAAAAGGACTCTACATTGTTGCCACACTATGTGGAAATAAAATTTAGTTGCTAGCCCAATTGGCCCATAAAATGGCCCTCTTCAGTTCTTTTGAGCAAACCCACTTGATCCAAGTAGCATCCAAGTAGCATTTCTAGTCATTTTGTCTGCCACTGTCAGTTTCAGTTCAAGGCTTCTGGCTGGCAACTCCTTTTGTAAACAAAAGATTGACAGGATGGTTCTTTCTCTGGCCCAGCAAGAATATGTTTATGTCCATATGGAACACATTCAGGAAATGAGTAGAAAGGAGAAGCAAAGAATCAACCATCAGGAGCTGTTAATTAGAGTTCAAGCATGTAAAAGACAAAAGCCTAATTCAGCCAAAGAACAAACAAGCTTGACATTTTACTGCTGAAAGGATTAGTGGGGAAGGGAGAGAAAAGGGAAAAAAAACCACAATATTTTGCTGTCATTTTTGTCTTCTGTTGTTTTTTTTAAACTCTATCTTATAAAGCAGTGATTCCTTTGTCTGGTAAAAATGCTAATGTTTTAAGAAGCTGAATATGCAATTCTGAATAATTTTAATCCAACATATTTCTGTATAGCCTTTATTAGTCAGGTTGGACTAAAAAGCAGAACTTTTAATCAAGAGTTCTATATAGTCCACGTAGTTCTATATAGTTCTATATAGTCCATTTAAGTTCTATATAGTCCACGTAGCTGGGGGACATCATTTATACAAAATTGATTTAGGACATATGACTGGGAAAGGGTGGGGTGAGGTGAGGGATACTAACTTGTAAAGAACATCCTTATTAGAAAAAAAATATTCGTTCACCAGATAGTGCATGTTTTAATTGACTATGTCATCTGCTATATCTTCCTACTCTTGGGGGTGATTTCAACTGTTGCAAATGTTTAAGGCAAATATTCAGCTGAAGATTCATTTGGAGATGAATCTCATCAAATCTCCAAATCCATTAGTTTTTCAATTAAAATCCTAAATTGTTTCAGACTGAACAGGGTATTTATAAACAGAGTAGAACAGAACAGAATAGCAGGGTTGGAAGGAACTTTTGAGGTCTTCTAGTCCAACTGCCTGCTCAAGCAGGAGACCCTATGCCACTGATGGCAAACCTATGCATGCATGCAACAGGTGGCACACAGAGTCATTTGTGCTGGCATGTGAACTGCAGGCAAACTTACCTCACTGTGCATGCCCAAGCCTCATAGCTGATTTTTCTGCTTGTTTGAGGCCTTTTTCAGTCTCCCAGAGGCTTCAGGAAGGCTTCTGCAGGCTTTTCAACTAGGCCCATTTCATCACTTCCTGTTTTTTTCGAGATACCAGAAGTGATGAAGCGGGCCTAGTTTTTGTCCAGAAAAGACTGCAGAAGTTTTCCTGAAGCCTCTGGGAGGCCGAAAAAGGCCTCAAACCGACCGAAAATCAGCTGTGAGGCGAAGTGCAGGTAAGGGGGCGGGGGGTGGGGATTGTGCACGCATGAGTAGGGGATGTTGGGTTTGTGTGCATTGCCTTGTGGGTGCTGGCACACGAGGGTGCAAGTGCACACACAATTTTTGGCACAGGAGCCCAAAAAGTTTCGCCACTACTATCCTATACCAGTGATGGCTAACCTTTTCAGCACTGAGTGCCCAAAGCGTGCACCTGTAAACCCCCAAAATGCAATGAATGTGCATCCCACATGCATGTCCCCTGCTCCTATACCCCCTGTCCATGCACCTCACACCCCTTGCACATGTACACTCCCCAACTTGCACCTTACCCCTCCCCCCACATACACAGCAGAGATCTGAAGACCAGCTGGCCAGTGGGAGGTGCACGCACATGCATGGCAGAACTGAGCTGGGCGACGGCTTGCATGCCCACAGAGGGCTCTGCATTCCACCTCTGGCACATGTGCCATAGGTTCACCATCACAGCCCTATATCATTCCAGACAAGTGGCTGTCCAATATCTTCTTAAAAGCCTCCAATGATGGAGTGCCCACAGCTTCGGAAGGCACATTGGTTTACTAAATAATTTTGGGGGAAAAAATCAAAATCAGTTCAAAGATGTGACAAGCTTTTGCACATGATCAAATATACATTTTCCACACTGAGTTCAGAACAGGATCAATTTACCAAATCAGCTAAATGAAATGCATGCTAATTGGTTTGAACCTTGAAAAGAAGACTGATTTGCAGGCTGTTGAATAGTTTATAGGGGTTAGAAAAGAAGGAAATACTGTTTGTATAAGTAACAAATAAATATTCTCTTTGTGAACAGATGTCATACATTTTCATAGTATGTTGAATGAATATTGGTATTTCTGGTTTAAACACATAAAGGATTGTATTTAGGTAAGGAAGAAGTTAATTTTTAATTTAGAAGCAGTCCTAGATATATTTCTCAGGAAGTTGCAGTGTATTTACTCAATTGGATTCAATGCACCTTGTTTGTGAGGAAATTCAGAGTTGATCGTTGTGTCAGGGAGAATGGTTGAAAGGAAAAAATAGATTAAATTTCTGATCAACCATAGTTTATGATGGATTAGGTAATATCAAATCATCCTCTCATTTAAACTGAGGGATAGATCTTGTCTGTTTTCTATCATTCTGAATTGTCCAAATTAGGAGGTAGGTTGGGTAAAGATTTAATGTTTAAAGTCTAAATCCAAAACTGAAATGCCTATAATTGTATTCCATTTATTCCCAAACTGAGCTCTGAAAAATTCTTCTTCTGTTGAACTTGACCTTTAATGTTTTGAACAAAAATAATGAAATGCTTTTATCAGAATCCCAAAAAATTACAATTATAACAAAAAGCAGCTGCAATTTTGATTAAAATCTAGTAAATGCTGATTTGTAGAGATTTTATTTGTCAAAGCAAATTATTTTATCATTTGACTGGAGCAGTATATTTATCACTGGTTTAATTTGCACACAATACCTAATGAATTATTCTTCTTTAGCAGCAGGAAATTTTGTCCTTTCCCTTGTGAATTAAGGCTAATAGTTACTTACTATACTTACATTACATATGTCCAATTCATTCTCCTAATCCTCCTCCATTTCCCATAAATGAATCTAAGAAAAGAAAAGGGAGAAATGTTCTGAGTATTGTTTTGGATTATGCAGATGCAAACACATCATCCAATATAGGACCAGATTTAAATCACATCTAGTATAAGACTTTAGCAATGTAGTAATTTACCAGAAATGGAAGGATAACATTAAGCACTGACAACAGCATATGGAAAAAATGAGTCAGTCCACTGCATCTCTCTATATCCAGTTATGAAGAATTAAAATAGAATTGTTGTTCTTTTTTATTCCATGGGGAAAAAGACTGCTCATCAAGAAGAAAGCTAACAACTAGCCAGAAATGTCAAGGTTTTGGAGATCTTTATAATGAGCTGGTGAATCTCATTAGCAACATAAAATTATGTTCCGGTTTCTACAGGAGCCAATATAATTGCTATACTGACCCTCATTTCTATTGTAAAGAAACATTCCAGCATGTTTTCAGATTTGCTGTCCATCTCAACATTGAATTTAGTTTAATTTAGTAGTTGGAAGTCTGGTGATCTCCAGGATGGATTGGGTTCATATTTGAATCTGCTTTGTACATAACAGATAACAAATAATTGAGTTGGAAGGGACTTTGTAGGTCATCTAGTCCAACCCCCCCACCCAAACAGGAGACCCTACACCATTTCTAACAGATGGGAGTCCAATCTCTTCTTGAAAGTCTCAAGTGATGGCGCTCCCACAACTTCTGAGGGCAAGCTGTTCCATTGGTTGATTGTTCTCACTGTCAGAAAGTTTCTCCTTATTTCCAGGTTAAATCTTTCCTTGTTCAGTTTCCATCCATTATTCCTTGTCTACCAACAGGTGCTTTAGAAAATAGTTTGACCCCTTCCTCCTCTCTGTGGCAGCCCCTCAAATATTGGAAGACCGCTATCTTGTCTCCCCTGGTCCTTCTCTTCACTAGACTAGCCATGCCCAGTTCCTGTAACTGTTCTTCATATGTTTTAGTCTCCAGTCCCCTAATCATCCTGGTTGCTCTTCTCTGTACTTTTTCCAAAGTCTCAACATCTTTTTTATAACGTGACCAAAATTGGATGCAGTACTCTAGGTGTGGTCTTACCAAGGAGTGGTATTAGTACCTCACTTGATCTCAATTGATTGATCCAGCAGTTGAGAAAATTGGAGGCAAAACTACTCAGAGGGCTCCAGATTGCTTAATCTGAATCTGATTTGTAACATATTCTTTCATTGGAATCTTTGGGTGTTTTTGGTTCATTGGAATCTTTGGGATAATTTTCGGGGGGAGAGTCTTCAAGTCACTGCAGATTTTTGGCAATTGCCTGGACATATTCTTTCAGTTTTCTTGGCAAGATTTTGGAAGTGATTTGCCATTTCCTCCTTCCTAGGGTTGAGAGAATGACTAACCCAAAGTCACAGGGTACTTTGTTCCTCAGGTGGCACTAGAACTTATGGTCTCATGATTTCTAGTCTCATGTTTTAACCACTATACCAAATAGACTCCTGGAATTAATTTACAGATACTATATCTCTTTGCAATTTTTCTAGAAGCAGGTTTCATATCTCCCAAAGAAAATGAATCATAATTCCTGTTAAGGCATATAGGTAAAATTTATCAGGTTAATCATTTTTTTTAAAAAAAGATGCTGGACTTGATATATCATAACACAAATTAACCAGTAAAAAATCAGATCAACCTGAATAAATGCAATACTTCTCAGTTGGGTCGACTGGTCACCCAGTGGAGTCCAATAAGAAATATCAAAGAGTTCATGAACAATTAATTAAGTTCCAAAGAGAGTGTAGAAAATGCATTGAATGAGATTGTCAGGATTGTTACACACATACTATGTTCATACATAATACTTAAGCACGTTATTTAATCCCATATTTTTTGAAGCCAGGGGCAACAAACCAGAATCAGACTTGTAAATGAGTAAAGCAATTACTGCTTACTCATCCAAACCTTGTTTCTTTTCTTCATTTCATACTTCTAGTGCTGCCGTCTTTAATGGACAGAGCAAAAAGCAACACCAGGAACAATCTTTGCTGAAAGAAAAACCAGAATTCATAAATTAATAGTGATCTTTATGTATAAAATTGTGGGTCATTGCCAGCATTTTTTAAAATAACATTTCCCCTATTTCTAAACACAAATCAACTCATATTGTGGCTTAGCATTGCCATGCAAATCAATATATAGATTATAGATTGTGAATTATCTCCATGTGTTCAAAGGGTCTATGCATTAACTCTTTGTAAACCAAGCTGATCTATGCATTCTCCAGCTTACCATCATTGTGAAGCTGTAACCCAATATCCAGAGTACTCTAGTACTTGATTGCCTACCAATATTTACACTACTATTGCCAGGGGTGGGATATTATTGCCAGGTGTGG
This sequence comes from Laticauda colubrina, assembly GCA_015471245.1. Taxonomy (NCBI): domain Eukaryota; kingdom Metazoa; phylum Chordata; class Lepidosauria; order Squamata; family Elapidae; genus Laticauda; species Laticauda colubrina. Next base: position 16,035,668 of record BLBF01000043.1, read on the forward strand.
ATAGGTGGGTGTGGCTAGGTGGGTGTGGCCATGTGTCTGGATGGGCATGGCTCTGTTTTTTTGCAGCCCTCTCATTTTTTGGGCCTTCTGGGCCTCAGGGAAGCCTCCTGGGGAGGACGTTTTTTTCTCTCAAAAGGCTTCCCTGGGGCTCAGGAAGGACAAAAACGGAGCCTGGAGGCCCCCTACCACGCTCCATTTTTGGGCCTTCTGGGCCTCAGGAAAATTTCCTGGGGGGCATTTTTGCTCTCAGGAAGTATCCCTGGGGCCCAAGAAGGCAAAAAATGGAGCATGGGGGGGGGGGGCTCAGGAAAGTCTCATGGGCGAAGCAGTAAGACAAGTGAGGGGAATCCCGGCACAGCTGATAATAGGAACAGCTGATTGTCAGGAGGGAAGAAAACAAGAAATATCTTAAGCAGTGACTGGGCAGGGGGGAACACAGTCAGCGATGTTGTGCATGCGCACTAAGGACTGACTGGGCAGGAAAGGAAGGGGTGGGTGGAAAGGTGCAGGGTCAGCCAGAGGCATGATTTGCCAGTTCTCCGAACTGTGCAGAATCATAACAACCGGTTCTATAGAACTGGTCTGAACTGGTAGAATCCCACCCCTGACTATTTCTATCCAGTTAAATTAATTCCATCCTAGACTGGCTGTAAAATCCACCAGAGATTGGATTCTAAGCTTCACAATGAATTTTGTCTACCCTTTCATCTAGTAAAATGTTTTTCTGCTCTGAATTTAGACTGTAAGTCCATCAAAGGCAGGGGTAGGGCAAGATGGAGGCAGATGCTTTTATCTCATGGGTAAATAATTTATTAAGTGGACTGATATATTTGTGTCGACAGCAACAGAGATAGTTAAGTGGCAGCTCAAAATGATCCAGCATGTGCGCGGTGACCTAGTTGGTCAATGTTATATAAGTTAAACATCCATCAGTCACTTTGAGAAATAATCTTTTGGGGTATATTTTCTTTCCCTTCTGTTTATTCTCCAGGTCTCTATGTAACATGCAAAATTTAATGTCAATTATTTATTTCTTTTAGATAATTGTTTGGAGTCAATTCAGATGTTCAAACTGGTCAATTTCATTCAGCTTTCAGAATCAAATTAAAAGGCTAGTTTTTTCACTGAATTATCTGTAATCATATATGCCAAGTCTAAATAGACTTTCCAAACCTAATATTTGCACAGTCTTACTTGAAGTCTGTTTGGAGAATTATGTTCCAAGAGCGGCTTGTAATAATGAAAAGAACAGATGACCCTCAATTCTTCATGACTCAAATGTTCAGGAACATTATCATCCTTTAATATAATTCAGCTCTATTACCTGTACAACATTTAAATGTCATTTGTATCACAATTTTTAATGCAAGAAAATTCACATACCTAAAAACATATATGCTACATGAACTAGTGTTGATGCATAGGGTTCATGTTGAAAATACTTGTGCTAAATTACCATTGTGCCTGAACTGTGATATGGTTGCTACATGCTTGATCTCTAAGGAAATAAATGTTCACTGAATGAAACCCCCACCCCACCCCCCAAAAAGTCCTTTATCTGGGTCAGGCATGTCATTCATATAGAGCCAAAACATGGGAAAAAGCATGAGCAACTATTGTCATCGAGGCATAAAAATTCTCTTTGAGACTCAAATGCAACCTGCTCAACATTTGTTCATCCACCTACATTTTGAACAGAAATGTTAAAATTTAAAAGGGAAATGTAAATGACAACGCAAGAGTGTGACCTGTATGTGCCTTTTCCCCTTCTGGTTTTAAAAAAGAGGATTGTTAAAGCCTTCAAGTGGTTTGATAAGAGAAAAAAATGAAATCCATGACAATATTGGACTGAATTAAAGATTTAAAGTGTTAGAAGAAAAAGAGATGTGTACAAAGTTGGTTTAATTGATCAAGGTTGTAATAAGATACGTAGTTAGTTATGACAACACTTTATGGATTTTTTGTTGACACACTAAAAAGATTATGTTTTATGGATTTATAGATAAAGCACGGCTATGAGATGAAGAGATAAGTGTTTGTAATTTTCAAAGAGTGAAGAATTACTAAATTTCTTTATATTATTTTGATGGAAATTACTTCCCTATATATTTCTTTTTTCTTTTTTTTATTATATTCATACTTTTCTTTTTGGATGCTTCTCTATTCTCTTTTTTTCTTTAAATTTAATTTGCATTAGATTTTAAAATGATAATATTCTATTTGTATAAATTGAATATAATGTAAAAAAAGAATAGAAATGTTCTGAACATAATAAGGTGACCAGCTGCCCTATGTAAATATATATGATGCTGTGATCAGTTTCATAACATGATAATAAATCTGGAACAGGAATTTTATTGTTACCTGCAGAGGTGGTATTCAGCAGGTTCTGACCAGTTCTGGAGAACCGGTAGTGGAAATTTTGAATAGTTCGGAGAATCGGCAAATACCACATCTGACTGGCCCCTCTCCCATCTATTCTCTGCCTCCCATTGAGTCCCGGATGATCGGCTGAATCTTCTTTTGTTGCCCTGCACAGGAGAACGGAGCTAGAAAGCAGGTTCGTGGGGTGGGGAGGGAATGAGATTTTGCAGTAACCTTCCCCTGCCACGCCCACCAAGCAATGTCCACAGAAATGGTAGTAAAAAATTTTGAATCTCATCACTGGTTACTTTCACTATCAGTGTATAAGTTCTTCAACCCTTGAGTTAGTCCTGGGAATCTTGATAGGAACACCCTTATTTTTTAGCCTTGCAAAAAACACAGCCAGAAGATCTCATAAAGTGTAAGTCCACCTCCTAGCCTTGATGTTCATTTGTAACTTATTAGAAGATTGGAAGGGATAAGGAGAAACATGTCTTTGAGTACCAATGACCAGGAAACAGCAGAAAGAAGATGCTGCTAACATCATGTCCTATTTAAGAGCTTTCTACAGTAGAATGACTACTTATGAAAACATAATACTATCCATATAATGAATACACAGTATCAGATATTCCTTGAAAAAATGAGTTGATTTGTATCTCAGTTTTTATCAATTATGTAGCATCAATTGTGGGGGTCATCTTTAGCAAATTACAACTTACAAGAATGATCTTTCCACGGTACCATGCATCTTATGTAACTGTTCTGACCCAAGCCTTGTTCACATGAAACAAACACAAACTGTGTATAAAAGCAAACCTTTTTTAATGTGGCGCTGGGAATTCTTTGTATTTCCTGCCAAAAGTTATTTAAACCTAATTGTCCGAGATAAAAGCAAGTCCTTTCAAGGTTGTAAAAGGCTACCAAGAACAGAAGTCTAATTACTGATAAATATCCACTGATAGAAGTTTCAAAAACAAACCAGAGTTTACAGGGCTTCAACGAAGATTCAGAGTCTAAAGAACTTCTTGGCTTCCTGCAAAGAGCACATCCTCGAAGGCTGGTTTTTATCCCTTATGGAAGGGGCCATTACCTTCCTGCCTTACTCCCGAGTCACCCTTGCTGCTTCAGCTGCTCTCTCCTTTGAGCAGCCCTGCGCACACACATGCTGGGCACAGGCTCCCCAGGGTCCTCTACTTCACTGCTGCCAGACTCCAAAGCTCTAAAGGCAGCACTCCACTCTCGAATAGTCCTGGCCCCATCCCTGCATCAGATGCAGGACCCTCATCCAAGTCCTCACCAGGCTCCCTGACTGGTTCCCTTTCGTCCTCGCTGTCAGAGACCTCTGCTGTCTGCAACAGTAACAGATGGTGGTGGTATAAGACATATGCTGCCAATTTACCTCTGGGTTCAATTTGAGGTGTGGATTTTGAACTTTAAAGCCCTTCATGGCATGGAGTGAAATAATCCCCAATGTATATCTGCCCACCCCTGTCTTGCAGCAGTGAATGCTGCAGGTCTGTTCACTAAAGACTAATATCTGACAGAAAGAACTGGGTCTTTTTGGTCATGGAACCCACTCTGTGGAACGTCATTCCCTTGAAAGTGAAATTGGTTTCTTTCTTCTCATCCTTCCAGAAATCTCTCAAACTTGGCTCTACCAACAGTCTTGGAGGTCTCAAGGGAATGGTGGTTTTCTGAGATGGCTCTATTGTTTACAATATAGCAATAGCACTTAGACTTATATATTACTTCATTGTACTCTAAGTGGCTTATAGAGTCAGCATACTTTCCCCCAATAATCTGGGTCCTTATTTTACTGCCCTTGGAAGAATGGAAAGCTGAGTGAATCTTGAGCCGGCCAGGATCAAACTCTTGGCAGCAGGCAGAATCAGCCTGCAATACTGCATTCTAACCACTACACAATGTTCATAGTATCGAAGTCCTCTCAGTTAACCCTCTTTGAAAGAAAATAAATAACATTTGATTTTAATATTCTTATTTCATAGTTTTACTTTAAGTTGCCGAGAGTCACATCTTCTGAGATGGGTGGGGCCATTATAAATAATATTTAATAAATACATTTTAAATTTTCAACAAACCACAATTGAATTGCTATTTCTAAAGCCCATGTCACACTGCACCAATGGATGGAAAGAGAATGTAAAACGGAGAGAAACACTTGCCATCCGTTGGTTAACGCGATTCATCCATTCTGTACTCACTGCGTCCGTTTTTCTTCCTCTCTATCCATCCAGCATCCGTCAACTGAGGTTCCATCCGCTCAAAAAGTTTTGAGCTGCTCAAAAATTTTTGAGCGGATGAAGTATCCAACGTGACCATTCTGCATCCACTACGCATAAGGTGAACATCCGTTCTGCATCTGTCGGCATCCATTACGCGTCCGCTACATCCGCTAGGCATCCGCTGCACATCTGTGCAACTCAAATCCGCTCCAGCGGTAAACAGACACAGGGAGGAAGCGAAACGGATACGGAACGGCGCGCAGCGTTAGTAGCACGGACGGAGAAAGGATGAAAGCTGATGCAGCTCACATAGAAAGCATTTAAAATGGAAAAAATGTTCGCAGAGGGCACCTATCTCGGATATTAAGGATGTCTAGAGGATGCCTAGAGGATGCAAAAGGACACCTAGTGGTAAACCTATATTGCCTATAAAAAGGGGGAGCAACTCACCTGGATCTCACTTTCAGTCCAGCAGCCCTGCTGTGCAGAGCTCTACAGCGTTCATCTGCCTCTTGCTCTTCCACAGCATCCATTGATGTCCACCATGGATCGTAAAACACTCCTTTTGGTAGCCACCATCATTCTGCAACAGTGCGAAGCCATCTACAGGCTCTTTCAACTGTTCTACGGGAAGAAAAGGAGGCGGCCAAGAAGCGTCTGGATCCGAAGATGGATCGGGAGAAGAGCAGAGTATGGACTGTACAACAAGCTGATGGTGGAGCTGAGGAACGAAGACCCTCGTGCATTCCAGAACTTCATGAGGATGCCTCCAGCCATGTTTGACGAAGTTGTGGAGCGGCTGACACACAGGTTGACCAAGCAGAGCACCATCTTCCGGCCCAGCCTGGACCCTGGGCTCAAGGTAGCACTCATTCTGTGCCACCTGGCCTCCAGGACCACCTACAGGAGCATGCAGTACGGCTGGAGGGAGCCACACAACACCATCAGCATTGTGCTCAGAGAAGTGGTGCAGGCCATCATCGAAGAATACATGGAGGAGCTCCTCCAGTGCCCCTCCACTGAAGAAGGCTGGAAGAAAGTTGCAGAGCAGTGGTATCAGAAGTGGACGTTCCCCCACACCGTTGGAGCCATAGATGGGAAGCACGTGGCCTGCAAAGCTCCAGCCAAGTCGGGGTCCACTTATTCCAACTACAAGGGCTTCTTCAGCATCATCCTCTTCGCCATGGTGGCTGATGACAACTTCATGTACATCGATGCTTCAGGCAACGTCTCATCTTCAGATGCCCAGGTATACAACGCCAGTGACCTCAAGGAGGGGCTGGAAGGCAACCTCATCATGGGCTTCCCAGATCCATACCCCCGGCCCAACGACACGCAAGATGTGCTCTACTTCATCATGGGGGATGATGCCTTCTCCCTCACAACCTACCTCATGAAGCCCTACACTTCCAGACTCCTCACCCTCATCTTTAACTACAGGCTGTCCAGGGCAAGGCGGGTGGTGGAGAATGCCTTTGGCATCCTGGCCAACAGGTTCCAGGTACTTCTCACCATCATGCAGCATCGCCCAGAGACCGTGAGGAGGATCATGGAAGCTTGCTGCATCCTGCACAATCTCATGCGCACCCGCTACCCAGTGTTGCAGAACAGGCTCGTGGACCTCCAACAAGGCAATGGGGACCTGGAGCCTGGGGAATGGAGGCAAGGGTGAAACCTGATAGACACTCAGGATGTGAAAGGAAGAGCCTCATGTGAAGGGAAGAAGCAGTGCAACCTCCTGAGACACTGATGCAACTCCCCAGCTGGAGCAGTTGAGTGTCAGGACAGGATGATAGATGATTAATGGATGCTTCCTTCAGCCTGTCTCATCACACTGATGAGATTGGGCCATGTATGTTGGGTGGGCCTACAATGAACAGGGAATTTAATAAAGAGTTCTGTTTATGTTCAAATGTGTGGATCAATGCTTACATTGTTATTGATAATGAAGGGCCAACGGTGTGACACCTGGGAGGGTGGACCATATAGTCCCACTATGCTTGCACTGGAGGTTTATCTATCCCACAACTATCTTAACCCATCCTAAAGGTATCCTTGCCCATCCCACAGCTATCTTAACCCACCCCAAAGTATCCCTGCCCATCCCACTATTATCCTTACCCATCCCAAAGGTATCCCTGCCCATCCCACTGCTATCTTAACCCATCCCACAAACATGCAAAGGCTTAAACCATTTCTAAAAGTTTCCACCAAGACTTTATTTAATAAAATAAATGAAGCAAGTGTGTGAAGCAAAGATAATCTTTATTAATAACAAGGTGTAAAAGAAAAATGACCCAAGTCAAGTGTCCAAAGCAAAAATAAAGTCAACAGGTAGCCACCCAGTCTCTGGCACTCTTCTTGGTCACTCGGAGGTGTGCCCAGTCTCAGGGGTGAGGGGTCCAGGTGCTGTGGAGGTGGTTGCTGCTGGAGTGCTGGTCTGAAGCACCACTGGGGTGCCTGGCCCCGAGAGGACAACAGGGGATGGTGTGTTGAGGAAGCTCTCAGACAGCTGGCTCAGCCCTGTGATGTTGAGAGCCCCTTCCTCCATGACGTGGGGTGTCATCCCCAGTACCGATGACAGATGTACTGAGGCTGGGTTTCGCTGTGGGGTGGAGGAAGGAGCAGTGTAGTGGGGCTGTCTGGTCTGTATCTGGGCGAGGACTGGCGTTGGTGGCATCTGTGGCGTGGGTGGCATCGGTGGCATCTGGCACCGGTGGTGTCCGATGAACATGTGCCTGGACTGGGAAGGGCTGCTGCCTGTGCTGCTGGACCTCCTGGTAGTCGTAGCCATGGTAGGTGAGGACCTGTGGAAAGCCTTGGAAGGGGAGTGACATCACCTGGGGTGGAGGAGCAGACCTGGACTGGGTGGGAGCAGGTTCATCTAGGTCTGGAGGGTTGTGAAGCAGCTCGGTGATCCGGTCCTTCAACACCTGGTACTGGGGTTCTGACATGTCCATGAGGGTCTGGTTCACATAGGTGAGGAAGGGCTTGCGGTTGGAGTATGAGGAGTTGGTGTGGACCAGCTGAGAGAGGAGATCTACGCTGCTCCTGATGGTATCTCTTATCTCCAGCAGGACAGTGTGGCTCTGTCCCTCCGGTTTGCCTCTCTGCCTTTCTGTGGAGGTGGAGCTGGGGGTGGATGCGGGTTGGGCTGTGGTGGAAGTGCCGTCTCCTTTCTCCCACTGCATCAGGGGCTCCTCCACGTGCTCCACCATGGGTAGTACAGCTGTTGGGGGGACTCCGTCGTGGCACGCTCCACAGATACCTGCCTGGAGACAGGAGCTGACTCTCTGCCGGAAGTAGACAGGCTCTCAGCAGGCTGCCTGAGAGAGAGGATTGTGAGAGGGGCTGCTCCTCGGTGGCGGATCTCACCCTCCAGGAAGCTGCACTTGGCCATCACATAGGTCTCTCTGTCTGTCAGCTTGACCGCGGCCTGGCCAGATTTCTTGAGGTGCAGCTTCCTGTACCAGGTATGGATGTGCTTCCATCAGCCGAGGAGCACCTCTGAAGTGTAGCCCAGGATCTCCGCCTTCTCTCTCCAAGCAGCCTGCTTCCTTTTGGTGTCCCTATAGAGCCTTTGTCCCTTCCTCCATAGATACTCATTCTCTTTCAGCCACTCCAGCACCTCATCCTCATGTTCCTCTTCTATGTTGTATTGCCTCCTCTCCCGTTCTCACGTCTGCCTCTTCCTCCCTTTGACAGGACCACATGGCCCTCATTAGAGGGGCTTCCAGGTTGTAGGGGCTGCTCCTCCACACCACCACCACCACCACCAGCAGCAGCAGCAGCACTAGCAGGACCAGCAGGTCCAGGATCAGCAGCAGCAGAGTAAGCACCAGCAGCGCCAGCAGCACCAGCAGGACCAGGAGCACCAGTAGGACCAGGAGCACCAGCAGGACCAGCAGAGTAAGCACCAGCAGAAGCCCCAGCACCAGGAGCAGTGCCAGCAGAGTAAGCACCAGCCGAAGCACCACCGCCAGAAGCATCATCATCAGAGTAAACACCAGCAGAAGCACCACCGCCAGAAGCAGCTTCAGCAGAGTAAGCACCAGCAGAAGCACCACCGCCATAAGCAGCATCATCAGCTCCTCCAGAAGCAGCATCAGCAGAAGCCCCAGCCTCAGAAGAGCGAGCCCAGGCTGCAGAAGCCCCAGCAGAAGCAGAGTGAGGGCCAGGGGGTGGGAGGGTGGCCCTGTCCCTCTTGCCAGGGCTGGCAGCAGATGGCTGAGGCTTTCTCTTCTTCCCCATGGTTGTGGGGTTGCTGGCTGGCTGGCTGGCAGGCAGGCTGGCAGGCAGGCTGGAGAGCTGTGTCTGGAAGCAGGTCTTTCCTCTGAATGTTGACCTGCTTGGGAGCTACTTCCCTTTATATCCGCGGGGCTGATGCAATGCATCCTCCCTGCATGCGCAGTGAACGCTAGGCATCCGCTAGACTTCCGCTCTGCATCCGCTTCATCCGCTCAGCATCCTCTCTGCATCCGCTCTTTCCGTTCCGTGTCCGCTTTGCTGTGCTCCCCCGGAAGCCTTGCGGATGTGCCATCTGCTCCCATCCGCTTCTATCCGCTAGGCTTCCGTGGAGCATCCAGTTTCCATCCGCCCTATGTCCTCCCCCGTCCGTTCCTTTCTGTGTTGTCTGCTCTGTTTATGCAAATTTGGGGCCCTTTTGAGAGCGGATAACAATGGATGGAACATTTTTCTCGTCCGCTGTGTCCTTTTTACAAACGTTTTGCATCTGTGGGCCAATGTGACAGGGCCTTAACCTGTTGGAAACTACCATGTACAGTACTCTAAATTAGAAATTGAGTTCATAGCAACTACATTCCACAGAATATCACAATGTCACCAGAATGGCATCCTTTGCTCAATGCCATAACAATATAAATCGTAGTCTTTTCAACTAATATCCCAATATCTGATCCAGGTAAAATAAGTTACCAAATTTCCATCACTTGTTTTCCTTTGCCCCTATCCCACAAAAACCATTAACCAAGGTTGAGCTTGCAGTTCGGTCAGAAACACACCTGTCATTTTACACCTTGATTTTAGGACATCCCCACATCAACATTTCCAAAAAATGTAGCCATCTGAAGCATATGCCCGAGACAATTTGAAACAAGTGTTGCTGTGTTTAAACTTTCCCAGGAGATGTCAGCAATTTTTAAGCCAAGGCACTAATGACATGAAAATAAATGGCTTTTCTTGTTGTTTTGGTAAAGAGTGCATATAAAGGATTCAAAAGATCCTATCCTCTTTAAAGCCTGTATATTTTCAGTGAATTTGAAAAGAACAAGTGTTCTCAATGTGTATTTATGTTCTCCTCCTATATCGCTCTAAAGGATTCCTGCCAGCACATCCCATTACAAAGACAGATGCTTTCCCTAAATGCAAATAAAGGACGTTTGGATGTGGCTTAATTAAATCTCCTTTCTTCTCTCTCTTACCCTCTCTCTCTTTATAAATTAGCTGCAGGGCTTTGGGGGGTGATGCTGACTTTCCCAATCTCTTCCCTTGAGCCATTTAGCACATGGCCATGTTTATCTTGGCCTGAAGGGCCAAAGCACTGGGACATTTTCTGAGGCCCTGCAAACAATACAAGTTGCCTAATTAAGTAGGCACGTTGAATGCCTTGTGATAGCAGCAATTCAAATCAGGGAAGATCTATTTGCACTCTTGGATGCTTCCCTTCCTGGTCCAGCCAATATCCAGGTGAGAGGATCCATCCTCCAACAGCCTTCTGCCTTCTTTAGCAGTTGGCAAGTTTCATCAGGAACTCAATTTGGGAGAGATTTATTTGCATAGTAAAATCAAAATGGACCCAGACAATCAGGAGCCAGGATGAAATAGTTTGGGGTAATAAGGGATAGTCTGTGACTTGCAAATAGAAAAGGAACTTTCTTTTTTCTTTTGCATGACAATTAAGATTTTCCCTGCAAGTTTGCCAGTTTTTCAACTAGTCATTGTAACTGTGTCTTAACTTACAGTTAGAGTTCCTTTGTTCTATCTATAGCTCATCAATGTCTCTAAGTTGTATAGTCAAATAGCCAGAGTATTCTGATTAAGTTTCCTAAACTTAACTTGGACCTTAAATATATTGTATAATAATTATTGAAATTGTTGTTTTCTCAAGGCTTATTTGCAGTATTTATCATCATAAAGCATTCAAATGTAGCTGAATAAGAGGCATTTCTATGAGTCATGAAAATTTGGGATATGGGATCTGTTAAAGGACCTGAAGCATAGATTCACACTCAGTCACTAATGTGTGTGATGAATTGGCAAACATAGGAAATAGCAACCATCCTTCATGGCTCTATGGCTGTCCAGCTGTTGTTGGATTCCAGCTGTGATTTTCTTCCTTTGTTCTATAGAACAATACTTTTTCTTCCAGAGGAATTAAAATCTAAGCAACCTTTTCCTTGAATACATTGTCCAAGGTATCAAAGGGAATGTCACTATAGCAACCTTTCTGATAGGACTTTTTCAGGGCCATCTAACAATTACCATAGGAAATTATTTGGCTGTTTGGCTAATGATAGCATTTACAACTTCAACCCCTATATATGAGCATACAAAAGTCCTTCAGAGCTAACTATCAACAGGCAATTTCAGAAGCTGCGGGATACTAGTATATTCCCAGGTTTTGTTTATCTTTCTTAATCACCTTCTTAAATATGATGACCAAAATCCTTGGCTTAGTTAATATGTTTTCAGTAAAGACCTGTTAAATTTGTAACGGCATGGGGGAAAGGCTTTTTCCTAAGCCATTCTCATGAAATAGTTATCTTGAATATGCTAATCTATACCTAGACTGGGAACTAAACATAAAACATCTGTCACCATTGTCTTGGACAAGATAGACACAATAGTTCATTACCTGTTTGTGTGAAACTAATCTCAGCCAACCGTTTACTCAATTGTTGATTCTGAGCGCACAAACAAGAGACACAGCAAGAAATGTGAGCGTACAGGGAAATTATTCTTTATTACCAGCTGGAACAGAGGGGAAATTGATTGCCAGCTTCAGTTTATTCGGAGCACTGCTACAGAAATGATGAAGCTTTTTTTCCCAAGTATCCCAGAGGTAGAACCTATGCTAACAATTAAAAAAAAGAGATTGCAACCAAGTATTGGGGAGAAATTCTCACACAGGATATTACAGCTGTTTTTTCTTTTAAAGCTTTTCCAAGCAATGTTTGTATCAATAATGTCAGTTAAAACAATCTAGGTTTCTTTTGGTGGGTGGAATGTGGATAATTTATTAAATAGTATTAAAGTTAATTAAGAATTAAATTTAGCCTGTGGTCTGTAAGATAGTGTTACATTGAAATGCTGAAATCAATATACAAAAATAAAGCAATAAGCATTCACCTTGTACCGTATCAAACCTTTTATCAATCTGACTTTCTACAAAGGGAACAACATCATAGCAGTAACAGATGTCAGATTATAAACCACCCCCTGAAACTGTGTACCCATGATTTCATTGCAAGTAATCCTCAATTTACAACTATTCATTTAGAAACCATTTGAAGTTACAATGACATTGAAAAAAGTGACTTACAACCAGTTCTTTCACTGTTGCAGCATCCCCAAAGTCACGTGTCCAAAATTTTGGTGTTTGGAAAGTGCCACATATTTATAATGTTTGCAGCATCCCAGGGTCATATGATCACCTTTTGTTACCTTACCAGATAGACTCTGATAAGCAGTGGGAGAAACCAGATTTGCTTCATAATCATTTGATTCATCTAACAACCATTTAACAACAAACAAGGTCTTAAAATTGGACATAATTCACTTAACAATAACTTGGCTTAGCAATAGAAATTCTGGTCCTAATTGTGGTCATAAGTCAAGGATTATGTGCATGTCAAAATATAAAATAACAGAATTGGAAGTGACATTGCAGATCTTGTAGTCTGCTCAAGCAGGAGTATCAGTTCTTCAAGATGGCAATGGTAGAAAGGAGAATATGTTGGAAACCACAGGCACCTTAATTCCTCTCCTCCATTTTTCTAGAGGTTCTTGTCTTGTCTTTTTTTCCGATGTACATGCATGCCCATAAAAATAAAGACAAGAGACTGAGCCACTCATTAAGAACTTGGTAAATTAATCATTTTACAACCCAGTTTATGTTGCCACTGAGACCCTTAGGACAGAAATAAAGACATTTAGCCAAATTATATGTTATGAAATTATGAAAACATAATTTTCTATAAAGAGAAAACTTACATAAAAGATCAATTCAGCACCCTAATACAATATTCCACAACACTGAGAAGAGAAATTCTACTGAACAAACAGACAAAAACATTACTCTTCTGGATCATGAATATGCATCCCTAATTATTTTGATGGTTGGTCTGAGACTTCTATATGCTAATTCCTTAGAACAGAATTGTCCCAGCCAAAAACAGTGAAGGACCAACCCACAATGCCTCAGCTCCATTTTCGGTGAGGGTTGCAGGAGGCTGTCCCAGCCAAAAACAGAGCTCAGAAGCCCGTTTTCATTGGCAGAGCGCTTGGGCCACTACTGGTGTCCCCAACCTGAGAGATGTCAAGCTGACCACGCCCCATGCCCCCCTGAAGTTCAACATAACCCTGATTCAGTTCGAGCTTACCATCCTTGCCTTAGAAGAACTGTTTTCTTGAGGTCTTCTCATAAAGATGCATTTTAAGCCGTCTTATTCCTCTCCATGTAGATGTAGACTACACTTTGAGTCAGCCAGTTATGAATCTCTCTGATGATAATGCTGTCTAACCCACATTTTTTCTACCTTATCAAATAGTATGTTGTGGTCTACTTTATCTACCACTTGATAAGGCAGAAAAATGTGGAATGGAACAGATATTGTGGAACAGTGCTCTTGGAGCGCATATCAGGGGAACCTCAGAAACGTTCTACATGCATCATGTACTGAGTATATGAGTCTACCTTTGAATCTGCAATTAGAGTAAAGAGTTTCATTCTTTCTCATTGAGAATGTAATTGTGACATGCTTTCTATCATTTTTGCCATATGCTAAATAAATAAATAATTCTCCCCACACTTAGGACTGCACAGGACATCAAAATTTGAATAAGCTGAACACAACAAAGCACACATAGTCAAACGTGCATTAAAGCCAAAATAGTTGTTTATTCGATGATAATGCAATTTATAGAGCCTTCCTTGAGTTTTTACAGGGTTTTATAGTGCCCTTCTTGGGTTTTTACAGGGTTTGCTATGCAATTTAACAGTGTAGTTAATCTGATTTTATCTGACTACTATGCATTATTATAGGTTGTGAAATTTGGCTGAGAACAGGTTGAAGAAAGCAAGCTCCAGCTTCCCTCAGTTTGAAATCTAAATTTAGTTCACACAGATGTGATATAGGGAACATATTAACTCCTACTTCTCTTCCTCTTCCTCCTCCTCCTCCTCCACATATCTTCATAGTGGTGGGTTTAGTTTTGATAAGAATTATGTTCCTGATTAATCTTTATGTTCCTGATTAATCTTTATTAGAACATTTCCCAGAGTTCTACAAATTTCATTTGTCAGTTTAAGAGAAACTGTAAGAGATGCTATCACAAGTTTCTTGCATTGGCATAACACTAAGGTAAAGTTTCTGTTAAGTCAAACTCAATTCCATGCAGTTTTCTTGTCATGCCGTATGGCAAATATTTTATCATTGGCTTCTTATAGGATGTTTTTCTTCCTTTTCTTTCAGTCTAGGCTATAGATAGACCTGCTAATTGTTGACATGACATATGAAAGGACTAACCAAGATCCAATCCTGCTTAGGTTCTCAAGACAGAGAAGATCAGCAGGCTGCTGCCACCTGGTGAGGCAGAGAAGTAACAAAGACAAGTGGTAAGGGATGAGTGAAAATGACATTGGTTTATATTAAGATAATGGATAGACTATTTATCAACCCAAATGAACTTCTAAAAATTGACAGGAATGTGATGTATCATGTATCAAATTGATGCATATCTCTGATACTGGACGTTGATAGGATTCTTTGGGGATGAAGCTCTCCATGGACAAAATGTCCAAATTATTTATTCCTGGCTGGTGAGTTAATACCATAAACCTCAGGAAGATAAATATCATGTCCATATTTAGACTTTCAATCTCCCTCTTTAAATTATGAAAGGACATGGGGAAATACACAGTTCAAAGCTTCTTATTTGTCACGAAGAAATCAAGAAAAGCATTACTATTTTTGAGGCAAAGAATTTCTATGTTGCATTTTTAGACTTTTATAATTAAATAAAGTTAAGATGGAGTCGTATTTATATTTTTTTGAACCTAGGCATTCACCAAACATTTGGTGAGAATCATGACATCACATTAAACATAATATTATTTATTTGTTCAACATGGGTTTAGGATTTAGTGGGAAGTGAGAAACCTATCACAGGTAGTCCTTAATTTACAACCACAACTGAGCTCCAAATTTCTGTTGCTGAGTAAGATTGTTGTTAAGTGAGTTTTTTCCTATTTTATGACCTTTTTTGCCATGGTTGTTAAGTGAATCATTGCAGCTGTTAAATGAATAATACAGTGCTGCTTGTCAGAAGGTCACTAAAAATGATGATATGACCCTTGGACACTGCAACCGTCATTAATATGAGCCAGTTGCCAAGTATCCAATGTTGGTCATGTGATCACAGAGATGCTGCAATGTTTGTAAGTGTGAAAAATGGTATAAGTCATTTTTTTCAATGTCACTGTAACTCCAAAGGATCACTAAGTCAAATATTACCTGTACAGTAGATAAGAATGGCAAATTCAAGGCCCAGGGGCCAGATTCGGCATGCAGGTTGCTTAAATCTGGCCCACAGGGCTGCCCTGAAAACAGCCAAGGAATTCTTGGTACATCTGCCAACAAAAATGGAACTTGAAAGAGCCACATGCTATGTTTTTTGTTGACAGAGGGTTGCTGGAGGCTATCTTAGCCAAAAACAGAATTTTGGAGCTCATGAATGAGCTCCATTTTTACTGGCAGAGGGTTGCAGGAGGCCATCCTAGTGAAAAATTTGGGAGCTCATTTCGCTGGCAGAATGCTTGGATCACCACAGGCGTCCCAACATGAGTGATATCAAGCTGGCCACACCTACCCTGGCCCCCCAAGGTCAAACACAACCCAGCCCTCAATAAAATCAGTTTGACACCTGTTGTACTGAATCTGAAGAGAGTCTGAAGAAGGGACTAATATTTATCTTCAAATCTGAAGATGATTTGTTGTGCCAGTGATTATGTTGAAGCTATTTCTTCCCCATAAAAATGGATTGTTTCATTCTGTCAACCTTTTCATGAAATAAATATCTTGCAAACACTCAGATGTTTTTATTTGGAAACAAGGCTCTTTCCAGGCAGAATTAGAGATTAACAATGCAGCCTTTTCAAGACTAATTCGAAGTTGATTGGCACTTACTCTCAAGTAACATTCAGATGAATCAGATAAATAAATCAGAGAAACAATTGGTTTCTTTTTAAAATGTTGGACCATTCTTTTTTGTTGGCCAAATAAGTACTTCTCAACATCTCTAGCATATAGAGGCATAAATAAGATAAAAACAGAAAATTAAAATCTCCCTGTAAAACTATTCAGATGAAATATTTTCTGTTCCCACGAGTTGTGTTAACATTTATGTGTTGCACACATACTTGTGTGTTGTTTAATTGTAATAAATTCACACAATTTCCTGAATTCTGGGTTCCAGGTATCTGACCAACCACATCTGTTAAGTAAAATGAGTATCAAAAATATCTACTTTCTCTGTAGCTTAGTGAAATTCACCTGAATATTTCTGACGTTCACAAACGTTTGTCTATGATTGTAAATATTGACACCAGAAGGCCTACTTGGCTTGAAGCCCAGGGCAAAAATTAGGAGCCAAGTCCAATTCTTAAAAAAAAAAACCTTCCCTCTTCCATAAACCTTGAAAACATTTGACTTTGAACCAGTTTTTACATTTGCACTGCTTTTATGGATTGTAGTCACTTTTGACATAATTTTCTTTCCGGGTGGAGAGACAAGAAACATAGTAAAATGAAATGGATTGTTTGGGCTGGTAGGGAACACCCATAATTTTCCTTATCTGTTCCTGTTGAATTTCTTTAGCTCTATGTGTTTTTTTGCATCTCATTAAGGTGTGTGTGTGTATGTGTATTTTGCTTTCCCATGATTATACCTTACACACCCATGTCCTTACCCTTTTTATCATTATACAGTTGATAATGATGACAATTATTGATTTATTATAAGTACTACTAAACATTGACTAAGGCTCAGTCAGCATCAAGATTTATAGATGAAACAGTCAGTATTTACTAGAAGTGAATTATTAGACTCATGAATCACAAAGTTAGGAAGAAAGGTCAACAGATATTTAGGTTGAATCAGTGAATTTTTGGGCAGTTTTTAAAGGTGTTGGGTAGTGGCTTTACTTCTTGAAGTCCTTGGCCATGACATAGGAAGTGGCCTTGTACTGAGCAATCTAGCAATCTCCAGGATTTTAAATTTTGCCACTTGGGATCTTCTGCATGTAGGGTAAGTAATTACCACTAATGATGGTCTTTCATCCAACCTTGTCCCATAATGCTTAAAATGACATTAATGACACTTGACAATTTGTGGAAACAGGATTGTATTTGTTAACTAAATCCAGAACACTTAGAAACTTTTCTATTATCATCAGCTGAAGTTGATACTTCTCTATGTAGGACAAGTTTTTATTTCTCTGACCTGATTCCTAAAACCTGGCACCATCTGCAAATATTATAAAATGTATTGCTTATGAGTTTATGTGACAGTCATCCTCAACTTGGTATTTTCCAGATATCTTGGAACCTGAATTCATGGTATTTCCAGAATTTGAAAAGTTGTACTTCCTGTACATCTGGAAAACATCAGATTGGAGAAAGTCTTCTAAAAAAGGAAGTTAAAACCACAGAACAAGAGTTTATTCCTGAGTTGACTCTTCTGAGGATAAAACTATGCTGACAGGAACACTTTTGGACTCTAGAGTTCCTGGCTCTCAGAGAGAATTTTCTCTCGATTTGTCAATAGATTTTCTGGAGCTATTTTTTGGTTGTTGCTAATCCATATTAGTTGGCCTGGGTTATTTGCCACTAGTTTTTGTCTCTTCATTTCCCTTTGCTGATGTGTTTTATAGCTGACCATGTTAGATTAGAAGAACAACATGGAAAGGACAACTCAGAATAACAGTCTCTGCAATTCCTTGGCAAGCTTATATCTACAGGGGAAAATTCTTGTGATTATGCTAAAAAGAAATGGATACATTCTGGAGTTTATGACTTTATGCGTGAACTGGTTACTGAAGTAGATTACATCCTGACAATTGTAATGAAACATTATCAATCTTTTTTGAAACTGTTCTTTAAAATATTTTTTTTCTTTAGATATATTTATTTATATATATATATATATATATATATATATATATATTGGTTTTCTTAGGTTTTCGCGGGTACTTACATGTGTGCTGTTTAGCTTCCTTCGGGTATTATCCCACGTCATTGTAGTTCTGTTAAAGTTGTAGCAACGTTTCAGCAGAATCTCATCTGCCATCCTCAGGCTTCTGTGTGGATATGGGTCTTACAGCTCCTGGTTTTAAATTTGAGGCTGGTCCATTCTGATTGGTTGGG
>BLBF01000043.1:16054340-16132256 GCA_015471245.1 Laticauda colubrina
GCACCCTGACTGAAGTATTGACAGCCAATGGCTTCCACAAAAACAAAATCACCAACTTGATCCACAAAAACACACCAAGACATAACAGAGACCTAGAAGATCAACAGATCCATGGAACAACTGTCCTGCCCTACATAAGAGGTACCACAGATAAAATCAGTAAGATACTACACAGGCATCCCATCAAGACTGCCTTCAAAACAGACAAAAAAATAGCAGCCATCCTGAGGAACCCCAAAGACAAAATTGACCTGGAAAACCAAGGCATATACGAAATTCCCTGTACATCATGCCCGGCCACATACATTGGACAGACCAATAGAAGAATAAGTACCCGCCTAGAGGAACACAAAAATGCAGTAAAAAAGCTGGAACACACCTCCTCACTAGTCCAACACATGAAAACCACAGGTCACAACATCAACTTCAATGGCACTAAAACCCTAGCCACTATAGAAAACCCCAACCACAGAATCATCAGAGAAGCCATAGAGATTGAAAAAAGACCTGACAGCATGAATAGAAGAGATGATTCCACCGGACTGTCAATCATTTGGAAGCCTGCACTCTCAAATAGAAAGATCTCCATGCCACAAGCCAGGCAAACACCTGGGCAAAAACAGACTCCCTCTGATAGCTCCAACCCAAACACCCCCCCCACCAGGCACCCAGGTGAAACCCAGCTTGCTAATGAATAGCAGCTTGCTAATGAAGAGCAGCCATCCCCTCACACGAAGCCAAGCTGCACTAAAAGCCTCCAACACAAGAACAGACTGTTGCCAGCCAATCAAAGCCACAAAACAGACAGAAGAAACCAGGAACACCAATCAATCAAACTCCAAGTCCAATGAACACAGGTCCAGGCTCCCAACCAATCAGAATGGACCAGCCTCAAATTTAAAACCAGGAGCTGTAAGACCCATATCCACACAGAAGCCTGAGGATGGCAGATGAGATTCTGCTGAAACGTTGCTACAACTTTAACAGAACTACAATGATGTGGGATAATACCCGAAGGAAGCTAAACAGCACATATGTATATATATATGATATATTTTCTTTAGATATATATATTGCACAAAAACCTTTCTGCATAGGATTTTTGTCATTGCATTACTTTCTTCCCTTGTTCTTTTTTTATTTTAATGAAGAAAATAAAAGCCGAAGCAAAGAAATGAAAAAATTATCAGTTTCCAGTTTCAACTGGATCCATATTTTATGTTTTTAATTATTATAAGGAGCATCTCTAATTAGTACCATTGATATTTCCTTACAAATGTTTTTATCTAGCTATCTAGCTATCTATAATCTAGCTATCTAGCTATCTATCTAGCTATCTCTGTCCACTTGCCATGAACAGTATGAGAGGCTCAGTTTTCAAAAAAAAAAAATATCAAAATACAGATAGTCCTCTACTTATAATTATTTATTTAGTGACCATTCAAAATTACCCAGGCACCAGAAAATTTGACTTACAATCAATCCCTGCATTTATACCCATGGCAGCTTCCCACATTCATGTGACCAAATCAGTGGTGGGATTCAAAAATTTTTACTACTGGTTATGGGGTGTGGCTTGGTGGGTGTGATGTTTTTACGACTGGTTCTTTGGGTGTGGCTTGGCAGGGGAAGGATACTGTAAAATCTCCAGTTAGATGTGGTATTTGTTGGTTCTCTGAACTATTCAAAGTTTCCGTGACTGGTTCTCCAGAACTGGTCAGAACCTGCTGAATACCACCTCTGGAGGAAATCAGGAACTTCACAACCAGTGTGCACTTACAATAGTTGCAGTGTCCATTTGTGACTTTTCCAACTGGCTTTTGACAAGCAAAGTCAATGGGGTAACCCAAATTTGCTTAATGGCCATGTGATTCATTTAACAATCATGTCAAAGAAACTTAAGGTCAGCTATGAGTTACTTAACAACTGCTTTGCTTAGCAATGCAAATTATATCCCAAATATGATCTCATACACTGAGAACTACCGGTACCTGTATACAAGATACATTTACATGCTGCAGATTTAATTTAATTGTTTATCCAAGGATGGGTGTCCCCAGATTGAAACAATTTCATGCACATCATGTTATCATTGTACACATGGCATGAATCAGATAATTTCTGTCACGTGTCATGAAATTGTGATGCTATTGCAGCTTGCATTATACATTTAGATTTTCAAACACATATATTCTTTCTTTCATATTACTCAGAATTTTTCTCAGCCTTTCTGATCCTTCTGTTTTAGACACAGATCCAACCTTATTTTCTATATATCCCGCTGTTTCTTTTTTAAATTTAATCCTTTTACAGACAATAGGCCAATTAAGAGAGAATCTTGCTCAAACATGGGAAGACATATTTTATATGTTGAAGTTCTAATTTTCAATCTCTGGCATATTTGGTTTAATTGGATTGCAAGTCAGTGATGCAAAAGACCTTTCCTTGCGATTCTGGAAAACACATTTTTTAAAAAAATGTGATATTGGTTTGAATTTAGTTTATTTGTTGTCTCTGGCACATAATTTTGAGTAGTTTGTTACTTCTTTAGTTTTGAAGTCTATTTTCAGCCTTGTTTTAAGGAATAGGCTATAGAAGCCAGTGAAAGTTGGCTACTCTTGAAGCATAATTTACACTCATGTATGCATAAATATATAGATATTTATGACATTTTGTATGCATAAACATATAAATTTATTATTTGTTTGTCAAGCATGTGCAAGACAATAAGTATAAATATGAACATAAAAACAAGGGAATAAATACGGATAAATGGGGACAGTAAGACATGGACAGTAGGCATGGTGGTGCACATATGCACGCCCCCTTTAAGGACCTCTTAAGAATGGGGTGAGATCTGATATGAACTTCTCTTGGTAAGTTATTTCTCTTCGCATATCTTGTAAAAACTCGGTATATCTCATCTACTCCATCCATCATCTTCTCTTCTGTTATTTCCAAAACTTCAACCAATATTTCTATCATTATCTCAGCTAGATTTTGTCCTTTTTCTTCCTCTATGTTTTGAAATCTGAGATAGAATTCTGATCTGTCCATCTCCCATTTCAGCATCCCACTTTTATTTTGTTCAACCACTATTAATCTGATATCAATATCTCCAATCTTCTTGTTTCTTTGTTTATCTTCTTCAATTTTTTGGAATCTCTCATCATACTTCACCATCATTTGTTGAATATTCTCCACCTCATCAGTTTTCTCTGTTTTTTGCTCAATGTTTTCTATTCTCTTTTCAACGGTATCTGATTTTATTTTAAGGTCTTGGATGCCTTGCATAATCATCTGTAGAGTCACTCTTTCTTGATCTTTATCTTGCTTTAACATTGTCTGAATTGAACGTTGTCCTCCAGATGGTGGGGAGGCGGAAGTAGAAGTTGAGGAGCCAGAAGTGATAAACTTTCTACTAATTTTAAACAATTCGGGATCTTCAGGTTCTTCTAAACCCTCATCCAATTATAATCCAAAATGAAAAATAAGAATGGTGGAGAGAAAAACCCAATAATAATAAAAAGAAAAGGAGAAAAAAATTCTTCAGGTTCTTCTTAACCTTAATCCAATCAATAATTAGGTAGAAAGGAAGGAGAAAAATAAAAAAAAAGTTTAAAAAGAGCAAGAAATAAAAAAAATAAAAAAATAAAAGTAATTCTCCAGGTTCTTCAACACCTTAATCCAATTGAGAATTCTGAAATTTAAAAAAAAAGCATATCGAAAAACAAAAAATCCCAAAGAAGAAAGGAAAAAAAAGAAAATTTTGAGGCTTTCCCTTTAAAATATAAAGCAAAGATGAAAATATTACAAAAATAAAGGTTTTAAAAAGAAAAAATGAACAGCACAATTGGTAAAGGGGTGGTGACACATCTTAAGAAAATAAAAAAGAAACACACTGCACTTTATTTAATTATCCAAGGCTCTTGTCATAGCTCTCTCCAAGCTTCAAAGCCAAGTTTCAATTGTTGATAGAAATCCAGAAGAACACCTGCAATAATAATCTTCCGTGCTCTTCCCTCTATCTTATCATGTAGCAATGTCCTTGAAAAAGAATTTCAGAGCTTGCTTTCTCAGCTTTCTCAGCTTCGTGTAAGATATTTTCAAGCCTCTAATTGGCAGTGTTACAAAGTTTCTTTACTCTCACTCTGCCCCTCCTTGCCCAGACAAAATGTAATAAAAGATTTTTTTAAAAGTATAGCTTAAGGGAGCCTCTAACCTAAAATATTAGAAAGTCAAAAAAGAAGAGAAGAGAAAAAATAAATATAAATAGAGAAAAAACCAGTCCAGTTATCAAATGCAGAATCACCATAGAAATCCAGCCATGAAAAACATAAAGCAAAGCCTTACTTTGACACTTTTGTTTAAAAACCGCTGCTTACTCAGTTCTTTCAAAACTTTTACAGACTCTTTTTCCCCTTAGGGTGTCCTTGGAAGTCCTTTTAAGTCTTAGAATAATAAAAGAACAATTCTCACCAGACCGACACACTTTCTCTTTCAACCTCTTCCATTCGGAGCTGTTCCAACTTCAGCAGCTTTGATGGCTGCCTCTCTGCCACTAGCAAAACGGGCTTCTCCTGGATCAATCAGGGACTTTGCGATATCCCTGGGATCTACAGGATGCGCCCTTCACTATCACCGTCTCTTCGGGACGGTTTAGGTCCGTTTGGACCATCCAGGGGCAAAGATATCGGTTGCAATCTCAGATGTCCAAGATTGCATGCAATATCATCATGATGCCAGCTCCTCCCCCACTCATTTCAATCCAATGACAATTAAATGGAAAGGACAAAAAAGAAGATCAAGATAGACGTTAAATAATACTATTCTAAAGGAGAAGGATTTTATACAGCGGATGGAGAAAGAATTGGCTTTTTTCTTTAGAGAAAATAAAAAAGAAGATACTTCAATCCAGAATGTATGGGACACAATGAAGGCATATGCTGGAGGCTACAGCATATGACCACAATAGACTACACAAGGAAAGGGAACATTAGGAAAAGGCAAGCAAAGGAAGCTTTAGAAGATGAGTATAAAAGACTCAAAAAAGAACTACAGAAAATGCCACAGAAAAAAGACATTAAGCTAAAACTGGATACAATTAAACATAAAATGAGTTTAATAGAGAAAGAAGAATTAGCACAGAAAATTAGAAGTGCTAAACAGAATTATTTTGAGGATGCAAACAAACCAGGTAGACGGTTAGCATACAAATTGAGAAAGGAAAAAGAATCAAGGAAAATACCAGAGTTAATAGATGATCAAGGTCAAGTTTGCCACGGCAACAAATAGAAAAAGGAAATCATTCGAGACTTTTATGGGAAATTATATGAGCAAGAGAATATTGATGAGGAAAGAGTTAAACAGTATTTACAGAATGATAATCTACCTAAGATGCCGAAAAAGCCTGAAAAAATGTTAGAAAACAATATAACCATGATGGAATTAACTGAATCACTTAAGAAACAAAATAATGGGAAGGCATCAGGCCCAGATGGAATTCCAGCAGAATTCTATAAAACATTATAAGAATCGCTGAACCTCCCATTGCTAGAAGTCATGAATGAAGTTATGCTAAAGAAGAAGACACCTAAAATATGGTCAGAAGCCTACATTACACTTATTCCAAAGGAAGAGACTGATCCATTACAAATTAAGAATTATAGACCCATTTCTTTATTAAAAGCAGATTATAAAATATTCGCTTCAATATTGGCAGAGAGACTCAAAAATATATAAATAATTTTATTCATTCTGACCAAAATGGATTTCTGCCAAAGAGACAAATTAAAGATAATATGAGAGTAATATTGGACACTTTGGAATATTATGAGGCTCACCCCGAAAAACAAATGGCTTTGATATTTTTAGATGCACAAAAGGCATTTGATAATGTGAACTGGAGATTCATGTTATTATTATTATTGGAACAGATGGGCTTTGCCAGAAAATTTATTCAAGCAATACAACCCATATATTATAAGTAAATGGCAAAGGTAATGATAGAGGGAGAATTAACAGACTCTATCAAAATTAGAAAAGGTACAAGACAAGATTGCCCACGATCACCTTTGCTATTTATATTCACTCTGGAAGTGTTAAATAGAAACATTAGAGAAAAAAAGAATATAAAAGGAATGAAAATTAAAAAGGAAGGATTTAAATTGCAAGCTTTTGCGGATGACTTGGCCTTTATTTTAGAAGACCCTCTAGAAACAGCACCAAAACTATTGGAAAAGATAGAGACATGTGGCAAGGTGGCCAGCTTGAAAATATACAAAGATAAGACAAAGATTTTGACAAAGAATATGTTACTAAGACAAAAAGAAGAATTGGCAGATGTATTGAAAATTCAAGTCACGAATAAGATTAAGTACTTGGGGATACATTTGACAGCAAGATGTAGTACATTAAAAGAGAACAATTACATTAAACTTAAACAACTTATACCACTAAACGTGATGAAATGGGAAAACCTACAATTGTCACTAATAGGGAGAATTTCAACAATCAAAATGAATATTTTACCCAGAATTCTATATTTGTTTCAAACAATACCAATTAGGCTTGGAAAGGACTACTTTGAAGATATAAACAAAATTGTGTTTAAATATATATGGCAAGGTAAGAAAATGAGAATAAAGTTAAAACTCTTACCAGATGCTAGAATTAGAGGAGGATTTGGTCTGCCTAATTGGGAGCTGTACTACCAAGCTACAAACTTGACATGGGTTAATGAATGGATAACATTAAGAAATACTAGATTGTTGACAATTAGAAGGACATGATTTGTTGTTGGGGTGGCATACCTTTTTATGGTATAAAGGAACTAAAATACAGGGTTATTTTAGAAGACATCATATACGGGAGTCTCTGTGGTTAAATTGGGAGAAGATTAAAAGACAATGTTATTTGAAAATTCCAGTCTGGTTATCAACTATTGAAGCATTTTCTTATCCTACAACATATAAGAAGGAAAAAACAGTTAGATAAGACTTTAAAACAGGAGGTTTCTATAATAAATTGACTGGTTTAGATAAGATTTTGACAGGTACTGATGAAAAGGTGATTAAAAAACTGTATGGATATTTATTAGAAATTAAACTAGAAGAAGAACAAGTAAAAGAAACTATGATTTCTTGGGAGAAGAATTTTGGATTTGGGATTGATCTCGAGAAATGGCAAAAATTGTGGTCTCAAAATTATAAAATGACAATGTCAACAGCATTTAAAGAAAATTTGTATAAGATGTTTTACACGTGGCATTTTCGCCCGACAAGAATAGCAAGAATGTTCAAAAATAAATCCGAAAGATGTTGGAAATGTCATCAGATACCTGGCTCACATTACCATATGTGGTGGACTTGTGCGGATGCAAAAAAATATTGGACTAAAGCCCCTATCACACTGCACCAACGGATGCAAAGAGGATGTAAAATGGACAAAAAAGTTTGCCATCAGTTGGTTAACGCAATGTACTCAATGTACCGTTTTGCTTCCTCTCTATCCATCCAGCATCCGTTTATTGACGTTTCATCCGCTCAGAAAGTTTTGAGCTGCCCAAAACTGTTGCGCGGAAAATGTATCCAATTCATCCGTTATGCATCTGCTACGCATCCGTTCTGCATCCGTTACGCATCCGCTATATCCGCTAGGCATCCGCTGTGCATTCGCGCAACTCGCATCCGCTAGGACGTCGGGAGGAAGGGGAACGGACGCAGAACGGATGCAGAACGGATGCAGAACGGATAGAGCACGGAAACAAAGCGTTTAAAACGGAAAAAACATTCACAGAGGGGACCTATCTCGGATATTAAGGATGTCTAGAGGATGCCTAGAGGATGCCTAGAGGATGCAAAGGGACACCTATACTGCCTATAAAAATGGGGAGCAACACATCTGGATCTCACTTTCAAAACAGCAGCCCTGAGGTGCGGACCTCTGCAGCCTTCATCTGCCTTTTCCTCTTCCACAGCATCCAGTCATGTCCACCGTGGATTGTAACACGGTCCTTTTGGCAGCCACCATCCTTCTGCAACACTGCGAAGCCATCTACAGGCTCTGTGAACACTACTACGGGAAGAAAAAGGGGTGGCCAAGAAGCGTCTGGGTACGAAGATGGTTCACCAGAAGAGCAGAGGATGGACTGTACAACAAGCTGATGGTGAAGCTCAGGAGCGAAGACACTCGGGCATTCCAGAACTTCATGAGGATGCCTCCAGCCATGTTTGACGAACTTGTGCAGCGCCTGACACCCAGGTTGACCAAGACAAACACCAACTTCCGGCCCAGCCTGGAACCTGGGCTCAAGGTGGCACTCACTCTGCGCCACCTGGCCTCAGGGACCACCTACAGGAGTATGCAGTACGGCTGGATGGTGCCACCCAACACCATCAGCATTGTGGTCAGAGAAGTGGTGCAGGTCATCATCAAAGAATACAAGGAGGAGCTCCTCCAGTGCCCCTCCACTGAAGAAGGATGGAAGAAAGTTGCAGAGCAGTGGTATCAGAGGTGGAACTTCCCACACACCGTTGGAGCCATTGATGGCAAGCACGTGGCCTGCAATGCGCCAGCCAAGTCGGGGTCCACTTATTTCAATTACAAGGGCTTCTTCAGCATCATCCTCTTCGCCATGGTCAATGCTGACTACAAGTTCATGTACGTTGATGCTTCAGGCAACGGCTCATCTTCAGATGCCCAAGTATACAACGCCAGTGACCTCAAGGATGGGCTGGAACGCAACCTCATTGTGGGCTTCCCAGATCCAGAACCCCTGGCCAACGACACACAAGATGTGCCCTACTTCATCGTGGGGGATGATGCCTTCTCCCTCACAACCTACCTCATGAAGCCCTACACCTCCAAATACCAAACCCGTGAAGAGAGGATCTTCAACTACAGGCTGTCCAAGGCAAGGCGGGTGGTGGAGAACGCCTTTGGCATCCTGGTCAACATGTTCCAGATACTTCTCACCACCATGCAGCATCGCCCAGAAACCGTGAGGAGGATCATGGAAGCTTGCTGCATCCTGCACAATCTCATGCGCACCCGCTACCCAGTCTTGCAGAACAGGCTCGTGGACCTCCTGCAAGGCAATGGGGACATGGAGCCTGGGGAATGGAGGCAAGGGCGAAACCTGATCGACACTGAGGATGTGCAAGGCCCCAACAGAGCCTCACGTGAGGCGAAGAAGCAGCGCAACCTCCTGAAACACTGGTGCAACTCCCCAGCTGGAGCGGTGGAGTGGCAAGACAGGATGATAGATGCTTAATGGATGCTTCCTTCAGCCTGTCTCATCACTCGGATGAGATTGGGCCATATATGTTGAGTGGCCCTACAATGAACAGGGCATTTAATAAAGAGTTGTGTTCATGTTGACATGTGTGGATGATTGATTATATTGTTATTGATAATAAAGGGCCATAAGTGTGGCACCTGGGAGGGTGGACCATACAGTCCCACTATGCTTGCACTGGAGGTTTATCTATCCCACAGCTATTACCCATCCCAAAGGTAGACCTGCCCATCCCACAGGTATCCCTGCCCATCCCACAACTATCTCAGCCCATCCCACAGCTATCTTAACCCATCCTACAAGCATGCAAAGGCTTAAACCATTTCTAAAAGTTTCCAGCAAGACTTTATTAAAAAAAAGAAATGAAGCAAGTGTGTGAATCAAAAATAGACTTTATTAACAACAAGCTATAATACAAAAATGAGTCTCTGGCACTCCTCTTGGTCGCTCAGTCTCAGGGGTGAAGGGTGCAGGTGCTGTGGAGGTAGTTGGTGCTGGAGTGCTTGTCATCAGCTCCTCCAGAAGCAGAAGCAGCAGAAGCCCCAGTCCAAGAAGAGCAAGCCCGTGCTGCAGAAGCCCCAGCAGAACCAGAGTGAAGGCCAGGGGGCGGGATGGCAGGCAGGCAGGCACCAAGTCTGGCAGGAAGGTGGCAGGCAGGCTGGCAGGGAGGCAGGCACCAAGGTTGGCAGGCAGACTGGCAGCAAGGCTGACAGGCAGGCAGGCAGCAAGGCTGGCAGGGAGGTGGCATCAAGGCTGGCAGGCAGGCAGACAGCAAGGCTGGCAGGGGGGCTGGCAGCAAGGCTTGCAGGCAGACATGCAGGCAGGACAGGCAAGGCAGTCGGTGTGTCTGGAAGCAGGTCTTTCCTCTGAATGGTGACCTGCTTCCAAGCTGCTTCCGTTATATCTGCGGGGCTGACGCAATGCATCCTCCCCGCATGCGCAATTAACGCTCGGCATCTCCTAGGCTTCCGCTGTGCATCTGCTCTGCATCCGCTGTATCCGTTCCACGTCCGCTTTGCTGAGGTCCCCCGGAAGCCTAGCAGATGTGCCATCTGCTCCCATCCGCTTTCATCCACTGGGCTTCCGTTCTGCATCCGCTTTCCATCCGCCCTGCGTCCTTCCCCCGTCCGTGTTATCCGCTCCGGTTATGCAAATTTTTGCCCCTTTTGAGAGTGGATAACAATGGATGGAACATTTTGCAAAACGTTGTGTCCGTTTTGCATCCGTTGGGCAATGTTACAGGGCCTTAAAATACACATGTGGTTGGAAAAAATGACTAAAAAGCACATAGATTTAAAACCAGAGATATTTTTCTTGGGAATTCTACCTGATACATACAGGAAAGATTTAAAATATTTGATTGTAAATGTATTAACAGCAGCTAGGATTGTATTTGCTAAAAATTGGAAAAATGAGAAAATACCATTGTAGGAGGAAACTATCACGAAAATACTGGAATGTGCTGAAATGAGTAGATTGACATTTGAAATTAGAGAACAAGAGGATAATCAATTTTGCAAAATTTGGGACCTTTTCTATCAATGGCTAGATAACAAAATATAGTAATAGAATATGTAGAATTATAGAAAATAATGAATATATAAAGATGTGTTCCTTTTTATTGTTATTATTACATATATAAAATGTTTTTAGGATAGATTTGGGAGGACTATGTGAATTGTTATAAAATAAACTAAATAAAGTATAGCTATCTCACAAAGTATGAATGAACAAAATTATAGTCAAATGATTGATTAATAATAATACTAGGATATTCAATTTCTGATTGATAATATGAGTTATTATGTAATGTAACTGTAATTGAGACTATGAAATTGATGCACAAAAAATTTGTAAACCAACCAACACACTGTTTGTGCACTTATGGAAGAAAGTTGGATGTTTTTATGTTTTGTTTGTTTTTGTTTGTCCTTAAAAATCAATAAAACTTAACCAAAAAAAAAAAAAAAGAATGGGGTGAGATCCATGGTAAGTTGAAGCTGTGAGGGGTTGAGGCTGTAACAATGGAGTCAGGTAGGGTGTATCAGGTGTTGACCATTCTGTTGCTAAAGTCCTATTTTCTGCAATCAAGTCACAGTTGGTTGCCCATGTATTGTTGTGATTGAGGCTGAAGAAGTTGTTGATAGCCAAGATGTTATAGTAGACAATTTTGTGAACTATGCTTAGATCGGACAGCAGGCGGCACAGTTCTAAATTATCCATATTTATATTTATGACATTTTAAAAATCACAGCTCAAGAGTGTATGCTTCGGTTTTATTCAACGAAAAGGCAAGAGGACAGAAATAACACCACTCACCAATGATGTGATGACACAATGACAATGATGTCATTGTGACAAATGTTTACAAATGCCACCTTCTACCCATAATCATTTTCATGAAGATGTCCTGACTCATATGACACCAGTGTGTTTCTATCATTGAAACTATCATAGGTGAAGTTAACAAAGACTAATAGAAGTAGTTGTTGACTACCTACCACCTGACCATTCAAACTTATGAACGACTTTCCTGAGGGTACGTATGACCTGATTCAGAAGTTATAGCCCTACATAATCACAGGTGATCTCATTTCAGGTGCTCCGCAACTGCATTTTCAGTTGTTTACAGTGTACTCTGATCATTTTATAACATTTTTGCCAAAACTGGCATTTGCTTTCAGTTCTTGTAAAACAAGCTCATAGCAAAGCTTGTAGCATAGCATAGTTAGTTTGCTGAACCACTACCACACACATACTCACACACACACACACACACAAATGATTGTAAAATTGGGTCAATTGTGTTGGTGACCTCTTTTGCAATCATCATGATTTATGACTATAACAAGCAGGTTCTACTACAGTTGTGAGTCAAGGAATACCTGTAATTAGAAAAGGGTTGATTTGTAAAGATTCTAAATAGCTGCCACAGTTGCAGTTCTAGGAAAGACAACAAAAAATATAATAGCTAAGGAACTGAATTAATTTTAAGACAAAAAGGGCCAAGGAGGATGTTGTCACAGATTGTTGAATCCTTGCACAGGTTGCTCTTCTCTCACATTTGTTCCTTTCTCAGACTCCTCCTCTCTTTGGCTGCCCACATCTCTCCAGAAACTACTGGTGAAGGTTTCAGCTAGCAGTATATTTGCGATTTTGAAATAGCTTTTTTGGAAACTGCGCTCTCTGAAACCTGGGTGATTGTTTTGAAAGCATTTCATAGGCAATTAAAAACTGTATATCAGGAAGCGCTTAAAACAGCATTTAGAGACTGACTGAAAATGGATGAGATTAAATAGATGAGGTAAAACAGACCCTGCAATCTCTAATTAAAATCAATACCAAGTTATGAAAAGATCTGTAAGCAGAAGGACTTTAAAATAAAATCCCTGACAATAAAGTCGCCAGTCCTTTCCTTTCTCTGGAAAAGAAGGATTTAAAAGTTGGTAATTATTTCTCATTCTTATTGTATTTACTCCCTGCCTATTAAATGTTTAATAATTAGTGTATACACAAGGTCATAAATGCAATAATTCATATTCCATGGGGAAAAGATAGGGAGATTTGTGAGCATGCTCACAAAATGGCCCCTGTGGAGGACATATCTGGAGGGCAGCAGGATTGAAAAATAAAGCTGCTGCATGTTGATTTCATTTCATTAGCACCAGAAAGGGCAAGCAGTTTTTGAAGGGAAAGTTTGTGATTCTGAAAGTGGAATGGTGGTGAGATTCAAAATTTATTATTATTGGTCCTGTAGGCATGGTTTGTTGGGCATGGCATGGCTTGGTGGGTGTGGCTTGATGGGCATGGCAGGGGATGGATCTTGTAAAATCTCCATTCCCACCCCACTCCAGGGTTAGGATACTGTAAAATCCCCATTCCCTCCCCACTCCTGGGGGAAGGTTCCTGCAAAATTCCATTCCCTCCTCACCACACTAACCTGCTTTCCAGCTCCATTCTCCTGTGCAGGGCAACAAGAGAAGACCCAGCCAATCATCTGGGACTCTGGAGGCAGAGAACAGATGAGGGCAGGGCCAATCAGAGGTGATATTTGCAGGTTCTCCAAATTTCTCAAAATCTCTGCTATCGGTTCTCCAGAACTGGTCAGAACCTGCTGAATACCACCTCTGGGGTGGGGTCATAATCTAGAACAGTGTTTTTCAACAACTTGAAGATATATGGACTTCAACTCCCAGAATTCTCCTGGTGAGAGAATTCTGAGAGTTGAAGTCCATATATCTTCAACCTGTGAAGTTGAGAAACATCAAACTAGAGGTTTTCAGTTTCCATAATATCGTAGAGCTTCTGTGATGTAAATTTCTCCCCTCCCCTGTTCCAAAATCTTGGAAACAATAGTAATTGTTTCTTGTATTGTAATGTAGACTTGCTCACAAAGACTTAGGTTTTTTTTTATCCTTGGAATAACCATCTAAGTAGGTTTTATGACAAGTAAAAGCTTTATGAAGATATGAACCTTGAATTCTATATCCTAATCTGACGTTTGTAACCACAAAGCCATTCACTGATTAATAGCATATCCATTTTAAGCCAAACCAAAGGACAACTATACTGTCTTTGTATCCTCTTGTAAAATCATCCCAAAGATTTAGAATGAGGTAAAATAAAGTATCTCTGGAAAGATACATTAATAAACACAAAGGACCACCTAATCTAAAACAGATTTTCTTCTCTTTTATTTTTATTGTACAGTGTTATAACCCATGCAACTCCAATTCTACCAGCAGGATCCAGACTTCCTGCTCTCCCTCTCTCCCTTCCTACTAAATGACACTTTTATTATCCTTTTTCTTTTCTTCATGAAACAATCTTTTTTTTTATTTGCATGTATCGTATATGTATACTATTATTTTATAGGCCAAGAAGGAAATTGCAGTGAGCTCCAACTTGTTTTGTTCATTAAGTGAAGAAATTTGAAACATGTCCTCTGTGTCTCTTATAACCTGAAATGAACATCACCTCAGAAAGAAACATTTTCTTCTTTTTCCAAAATTTCTAGAGGAAGGAGCGTAAAATAGAATTTTCTCTCTGCAGTCCAAAGTGGCCCAGCCTTTTTTAGGAACCTCTCTAATTTCTCTGTGACTCACAAAGACAATGCTAGAGTGAACCTATGGATTACCCCTAGGGCGGGGGTCGACAACTGAAACACTCAAAAAGCCACAAAGGTCCTAACCAGAAACTCCCCATTCAATTTTGAAGCTGACCATACTCTATGGCAGTTCCCCCACCATAGAGTCTTCTCCTAGTTTGGTGTACTTTTTCCTTGACCTGTCCTAACCAAAAGCCCTATCAATTGTGGAGCCGACCAGCAACAGGGAACCACAGCACAGATATGAAAGAGCCATATGAGCAATAAGAGCTCCAGAACCACAGGTCCCGAGGGCAGTGATAGGATAGGAGCCTTGGTGGTGCAGTGGTTAGATTGCAGTATTGCAGATTAATTCTGCTGATAGTCAGCAGTTCAGTCCTGATCAAGATTGACTCAGCCTTCCATCATTCCAAGGAAGGTCAGTAAAATGAGGACCCAGATTGTTGAGGGCAATATTCTGACATGGAATTATAAAACATTATGAAGTGGTATATAACTCTAAGCACTATTGTTATTAGGAAGACATATCGAATCCTAATGTGGGAGAAGTGAGACCTGTAGCCTAAACTGTTCGTGGTGAGATGTTGTATTGTTTAAAGGGCAAAGTATGCTGATAGATCTATTTGAATGCTGTATATGACCATAGAAAGAAAGTTTAGTGTAGTGCTTAAGACACTGGGCTAGAAACCAGGAGACTCTTGAGTTCTAGTACCAACAGAGGCACAAAGCCAATTGTGACATCGTGACAATCCCTCTCTCTCAACCATAGTAACCAAGCAATGACAAACCACTTCTGAAAAATATTGCCAAGAATACTTGCAGAAACGTGTCCAGGAAA
Source organism: Laticauda colubrina (assembly GCA_015471245.1). Lineage (NCBI taxonomy): Eukaryota > Metazoa > Chordata > Lepidosauria > Squamata > Elapidae > Laticauda > Laticauda colubrina. The sequence continues at coordinate 16,069,584 of BLBF01000043.1, forward strand.
TCACCAGAAATCGAGACAGACTTCTCCATGAACAATCACTCGAAAACTTTTGTATGGAGACATATGGGAATTAAAGAGATCAATTGTGTAGAAGAAGTACTAGTTCAGTAGTTGATATGGTCAGTTTATTTAAAAAGCAACACAAAACATCAGTTCATTCTACATCTTACTCCTGGCAGTGATTTCTTTCAACAGTCCTGATGTTTGCAAGGAAGGAAGTGTAAAATTTGGCTTATAGTCTTGGTGATAAATGAACAAAATGTAGTGGTATGTGATTTGCTGAGATTATGTATGGATTCCCCCTAAACCTCCACCACCCCCCAAAAAAAAATCCTATACCCAGAAAGAAAGTGTGTGTATGTGTGTGTGTGTTCTTTAAATGTAAAAGCTGAGCAAACAGGAACACTAAGCATGCTGAAATTGTTACAGTGGATATGGTGAGGATGCCTGGAGCCATGACCTTGTATTTAATGCATGTGTTGATCTGCTCTGCATAAATTTGCTTCTAAAAAGAATGTTTAAATTCAGCCTTCATTCTCTTAAGAATCTTTATGACCTTATGGACATATACTATTTAAATTAGAAGATGTGGGTGGTGGAAGGGAGAGGAGAGAAAATTCTGGCAGAAGTGAGAATAATAAGGATAACTTTTCAGGACTATGTATCTGCCTGTAGCAATGTTTCATAATTTGCAGATCAGGAATGGGAAGTATGATTTATCCTCACCACTACCTGCAATACACATTATTACTATCATTTGCTACCTTAGCTTGAGATACCAGAGTTTCTAAACAAACCAGAGTTGAATTAAATTATGATTCAAAATTTCCATTTGGGAGGATACTAATTGGCAGAGTATTTCTCATAGATTCTCTTTCCACTTGTTTCCATTCCATTGGACAGAAGGGATGCTCTTATTGGAATGTTGTGCATTGGTGGGGTGGGGTGTGGTCCTCCTAATGCTCCTCCTAATGTGAACTGGAATCAAAAAAGGGGATCCAGATGTGTTTTGTGTCCCCAGAGAAAACATTACTTTCCTACTGGATCAGTTGAACTGATTTCAGCTTGGTTGACACCAAGAAAGCTCTTTTGAAGAAAACTTCTTTGGAAGAAGAACTTCTCAATAAACAGTAAGCAGACCAACTTAGCACTTTTGGCCAATGTAAATAGATTTTCAATTTCTATGCATTCAACTTTTATGGATGTTCTATCTGAAGATTATAAAGTGGAAAGGGTTTGCAATACAAAGAATGGGTAGCAATGGTGCTGTTTTTTCTTTAGTCTCTAGTCCTGTGGACTCTTCTACTGAAGATAAAGAATAAAATGGATGGCATTTTGCTTGTTATAATTAACTAAGAACAAGTACAAGAATCTACATCAGCCCCACCAGAGAGGTCACTAAAAATGTCTTTTGTGTGATAAAATAATGATCGTAATCTTGAAACAATATTCTTCCTATCAAATGAAAGATGAGTTGTAAAATTAAAATGCAGGATAAATTTTCAGTACCATACCATTAAAATACTTCCAACATTTTAAGAGGGACAAGGGAGAGGTATTCCTTATTCATTGGTGCCTGTTACCTTGTCTCCAGCTGGATATGTGAGAACACACAGTTAGAAGAATCTCTGAAGATGTTATCTATCTTGCAAAGAGGCAACCTTTGAATTACTCATAGCTTCTAGTAGCAAAACTAAAAGTGGGGAAAAATTCTTTTGATTGCAGCCAAAAGTCTATTCAAGCTTGTACTTCAGACAGAGAAGAAGAGCCTCTTTCTTTCCATTTTATTTCAGTTTGTGTTTCAGCTTGAGATTGGCAATTTTGGACAAGAGCTATAAGAGGCTTAATATGTTGTGACTCAGATTTGAACATCTGCATCAAAACATCTTTGGAGTTTAACTACAAGTGCTGGAAGCTAGAAAAGGTCACACTTTGGCAAACACTGAATAAAGCAATAAGCAGATGGATTGGGAGGAAATGGAGCAAAACAACCCAGAAAATTCTTCAACCTGGGCAAGTAAATTAACTCTCTGACTTGATGATGAAAGCTTGACATTTACTTCTAACTGTATATTTTTGTGGATTGGTTTTAGATCAAGTGTGCCCAACTTTGACAACTTTAAGACTTGTGGACTTCAAGTGCCAGAATTCCCCAGTCAGCCATGCTTTAGATCCTATGATCTATCTAGGAACAACAGCTACTTAGGCATCATAAAAAGCACAAGATATTTGTCTTGAGTGAAAGTAATGATGCCTTAAACCTCAAAAATCTAGAAACCTGGGATTTTCCAGTTTAAAATTAAGTTGATCAATCTACTCTATTCCATTAACACTAAATGTGCTAAAACATAAAGTAAAGAAAAAGAAGAACTGACTCCATAAATACCTTAATTTTCATATAAAGTCTCCTGCTCATAGACTTATGGTGAAGACGTGAGAGGATTTATTGTAATGGGGAATAGTCCCTAACTTAATTAATCCCTAATGCTTATCTTAAACCCCATTAGGAGATGAATTTGATTCATCAGCAAAATATGTCAGAGAAATAGAGTGTCTTGTTAACCTTGGGGATGATTGTATTGTATATATAGTACCATGTTGGAGAAAAACTAAGTTAATGTCACTTTAGTTCAGACTTGAAGCCCTCAGGATCTTCTCCTAGAATATAATTCCCAGAATTTGTCATATTTACTGAATACACTGATTGTTTTAGTGCAGCACTTTATTTTAAAATTTACATAGCCACCAACTCAACGTGAAACAACAGATCGTAACTATACAAAATAGAACAAAACACCAAATGCAACTTCACTTGTTTAATCCAAAATGATTAAACAACATCAATTTGTCAAGATGGACCCAAAACCCTCATCATTCTATACCTAAAGGAAAGAATATTGGCCTTAAAAGGAGGGGTGGATTTCAATTTTTTAAACAACCGGTTCTGTGGGTGTGGCTTGGTGGTCATGTGACTGGGTAGATATGGCTTGGTGGTCATGTTATTGGCTGGGTGTGGCCAATATCACTCACATCGAGGCATGCACCTCCTTGCCTGGCTTCCCATGACAATAGGAATGCTACAACAGTCTTAAGTGTGAAAAATGGTCATAAGTCACTTTTTTCAGTGCCATTTCAACTTTGAATGGTCACTCCACACAAGCAAGTACCAGCAAAAGAGGGAAAGAAAACTCCAGAGAAGTTCCTGAGACAGGAAGTCTAGTCCTGCCAAGAATGTAATAAGGGTTAACAGAGAGGCAGTTTCTGTAAGCAACACCAGAATGTTTCCTTTCTGCCTTCCTTACAGGATTAAAATTTCTTCTAACAACTGGTTCTCTGAACTGCTTAGAATGTTAATAACCAGTTCTACTGAATAGGTGCAAAGTGGTAGAATCCCACCCCTGCTTGCCACAGATCACCAACTTAGAAGTCTATGTGGCTGCAGTTGGCTCCAAGAACCTGTATACTTCCTGGAAGCCAACAGTATCAAAGTCTTCCAAGATATTCTTGCCAGGGCACATCCCAGCCAATCACCTGGGCTATACAGCTGAGGTCCAAATTGGAATAAATCCATGGAAGTGACAGATGCCTAAAGCAATCTTCACAGAAGCCATTCAGATGGTTTGTTTCACTTAGACCTCCCTAGAAAGGACTGGGGCACCTGTAATAGAGCTGCCCAGATTACATCCCCAAATGCAATAAGAAAGAAAGAATAACTACATGTTACTACATTGATTGTCATGATATAATCATTAATAAAAGCTCTTACCATGTTCAGTCAGGGTTTGGAAAAATCTGGTCAAATTGCAATCAGTGTGGCAAATATGTCATTCCATTGTTTTCAATGGGACTCAAACAAGACTTAGAGCAGTAGCTTGACAGGAATGCTAGAAAATGAAACACTGGAAATTAGAGCTACACCTTTCATGTTTGGGAACAGATGAATCAGCTGATTTGTTCCTTTTTACACAACTGGGGAAAAAAAAAACAATCCTCTTTCAACATGTTGACACAAAGTGCTGGCATTCAGTACTTATCTGGTTGGATGTGCTCTGTACAATATTGCAACAAATATGAATTTCATTATGTACAGTTATCCGGCACAGCCTGTTGGTTTTCCTTTGCAAGCTCAGCAAGGAACTGTGGCCCAAGGCAGTACAATTTAGGTTACTACTTGAGAGAAAATAGCCCGTTGTCAAGAAGAGCATTTAAGTGGGTTTTTTTTTTGCAAACTGTGTTGGTGGAAAGTTGACACAATTTCTATGCTGATAATCTGCCATGCAGTGAGAATGGTGATGAAATGGCAAGGAAGAATGAGCAGTTATGTCTGGGAACTCTGATGTAACCAAGTAAACAAATAAATCACTCCAATAGCCACTCTTCAAATGAATAATCACTTGTACATTCAGAGCTGTGGAGGTTGCTTTCTGAATCCCCACCCCCAGGTCCTTTTCATTTTGATAGGCAGAATTTCTGTTTGAATTGTGTCTCAAAAGAGATGTGAATTTGAGTGAACTTCCCATGATTTGAGGATGAAATAGCTAAGGAGTGTATGCAAATGTCCTACTTATTGGTTGGCAAATCATCCAGCTCCATCCATTCAGTAATCTGCAGCCTCTTTGGCTTCTCAAAGTCTTTCATTAAACCCCAAGATTTTATGAAATCTGCCCATCAGACTTTTTGAAGATAAACAGAACAAGAGTCATCATAGAGAGATTGTAAAATTTATGAAGTTAGCAAACTATAGAGCTGCAATAGCCTCTTCTACTACTTTCCATAATATAAGAAGCTCCAAGATATCACTATAAGAAATTTTTTAAAAGCCCTCAAGCATTCCAAACATGTGGTAGAAAACAAGACATCTCTTATACAGGAAAAGAAAGCATTTAACTAACTTGAGTCAATAGCTTCAGCACATAAGCTTCTGGCAAGTATATGAATTTCCCCTTCCTCAAATTTCCCCTTTGTTTCCTTTCACTTCATCAAGATACAATTCAATTTGCACTGGGAACACATGCATATGGAAGAAAGTGTTGGTTAAGGCAACTTCCTTCCTTCCAAATTACGTAGCACTAGCACTTAGACTTATATACCACTTCACAGCCCTTTCTAAATGGTTAGAAATGATTTACAGCCCTTTCTAAATGGTTTACAGAGCCATCATATTGCCCCCAACAATCTGGGTCCTCATTTTATTGACCTCAGAAGGATGGAAGACTGAACCAACCTTGATCTGGTCAGGATCAAACTGCTGGCAGTCAGCAGAATTAGCCTGCAGTACTACATTCTAACCACTTCACTACCATGGCTCTTATTTTGTATATATATATATGTATACATGCATTTGTATTTCTATTCCAATTTTTATTATTTTTACAAATAACTTAAGGAGGTGAACATATCCAATACACCTTCCTTCTCCTATTTTCCCCATAACAACAATCCTGTCAGGTGAGTTGAAAGGAGAGAGAGGGAGTGGTCTAAAATCACCCAGCTGGCCTTCATGACTAAAAAAACTCAGCCTTTCATTGAGCTTAGACTGGCTTATATGGGACCACTTGTCCTTCACATATTAAAATTCCCATAAGCCCTAATCAGAACTGCTGCACAAAAGTTCCAAGCTTTTGAAGGCCCCTTAGTTCCCCCCAACAATCTGGATCCTCATTTTCTTGACTTCAGAAGGATGGAAGACTGAGTCAACCTTGATCTGGTCAGGATCAAACTACTGGCAGTCAGCAGAATTAGCCTGTAGCATTACATTCTAACCACTGCATTACCATGGCTCTTATTCTAATTGCCTGGCAGCAATTTTACAAGATTTTAGGCAAAAGCCTTTTCCAGATTGACTTAGAGATGCTAAGGATTGATTGATTGTGCAGCATCTTCCACCTGCACTTCAGACTTCCATCAGCTGGTTTTCAGGGATTCATCTGACTTACAGTAGTCCTCTAAAATTCAACCCTTTTACAGTAGTCCTCTAAAATTCAACCCTTAAAATTCACCTGAACTGGGAGAAAGAGGCTTTGGAGGCAGATCAGGAAGGAAAAATCTTCATTTCATGAACTACTTTTTATTCATGCAACATTGGATATTACACTATGAGTCATTCTTAGTTCTTATCTTATAAATTGAACTTATTTGAAATAGATAAAGAAAAATTCTTTTCTCCTAGAACAAACATCTAATATAGGGAAAAAAGGTTATAGAAACCTTTCTTTCCATATGGAATAGTAAGAATGGAAAAGAGCTAGAATGCACACATCTAACTGTCTCGTAGAGATGATGCTAGATGTTGGCACACTGCTCTGCAGCCTTGTCAGGTTAATTAATTTTAATTAGTTTAATTAATGAGTTAATTTTTAATTAATAGAATCCAAAAAAAAGGAATTAAATCTAAGACATATAAACAGACTTGGGCAAAAGGAGTTGCCGATGCTAATGGGTCCTATTTGACTTTCTTTTATACTGGTGGATCTAGAAGGTGTGTTCTTGATAAAATTGATTCTTTGCTCTATAGCTTACAATTGCAATACTTGGCCTAATTCTGAGATTTTTCTTCTCTTTCTTCTCTTATCCTTGGGCTTATAAGCTCTGGGGGGACAGAAAAGATGAGATATTCTTTTTGCCGTGTTGCACTTGATCCAAAGAAAGGGTTAATCCAACAATAGAAATGGGACATGTTTTCTTGTTACTTTTTTCCATTCAGACCATTGAACTGAATTTTGAATTGAATTACATCAAAATAGTGACTGAGAAGTAAAATGATTCTTGCCTTTTGGGCTGGAGGAAGTGAAGGATGCTTTTTAAATTAGTTTTGGGGTTTGTTTTGTTGTAAACAATCTAGAACACCATTTTCTAAATACAAAATGTATATAAATAAATGCAGTGGCTGACTAACTAGATTAAAGATATCCACTGGGAATATTTGTAGATGCTCTTATTGTCTTAAGACAGAGGTATCAAACTCAATTTCATTGAAGAATTGTGCATCAGGGTTGTGTTTGACCTCGGGGGGGCAGGAGGGCATGACCACCTCAACATCACTCATGTCAGGGGGCACCTGTGATGGCCTGGGTGAGGCTGAGGGGATCCACTTTTGCTAGTAGTTTGCAAAAGGTAGTAGCACTCTGCCAATGAAAACAAAGCTCAAGGGATCACATGTGACCCACCCCAGGCTCCATTTTCAGTTGTGACAACCTTCTACAGTGCTCTATCAATGAAAACAGAGGCGGTGTGCCATATGCGGCCCTCCCGAGCTCCATTTTTGCTGGCAGAGGCACAGCTGACTGGTCTTTCACTTTTTTCAGGGAAACCCTGCAGGTCAGATCTAAGCACCCTGTAAGTTGGTTCCAGTCTCGAGGCCTTGAGTTTGACACCCCTGTCTTAAAAGTTAACAAAACCTTATATAGCAATGATGTCAACCCTGAAGTGAATCTGGCTGAGGCCATCTTGGGGGCTTCAGGGTTGCCACACAACAGGGGGAAGGGGAAAATAGATGGAGTTTTGTAGCCAAAGCAATAAATATTTCCTGTGGGAATCAAGAATATTCTCATAGGTGGCTGGTCAGAGAAGGAGTGAAGTAACCAAGCAACCGTCCAGCTCCTGGATTAGACAGAGTGACCAGTGACTTGGGAGAAAGAGGAAACTTTTATTTTTAATTAGGTGAAAGCCATGGGTTTTAGAGTTGGTTTTCACTCGTTGGGCCAATACGATATAACCAATAAAACTGTTCTTGAGTAATTTGCTGCCTCAAAGTTCTACTTTCTATGGGTCTATTGTTTGGAATCCTGACATCCAGCTAACTCTGACAAATGGTTTCAGTCAGTATGACTAACAATCAGGGTGTGTAACAGGTTGAAATTCATTGGTATTACAAAATTCATTTTCTCTCACTGCAGTTGTTATGATAATAACACAGTTATTAAATGAATCTGGCTTCCCCATTGACTTAGCTTATCAGAAGGTCACAAAAGTTGATCATATGAACCTGGGATACTGCCAAGTTCACAAATCTGAATCAATTGCCAACGTATCTGAATTTTGATCATGTGACCATGGGGAGGCCTCAACCATTATAAATGTGAAAAGCTGTCCTAAGTCACTTTCTTCAGAGCCATTGTAATTTTGACCGGTCACTAAATGAACTGCTGTGAGTCAAGGATTACCTGTGTCTTATTCTCAGAAAGCTTTAAAATTCCCTTCAAGCTTCAAAAGATCGCAAAGAGGTTATGGAGGGTATTTTGTTTTGTTGCATCCATATATCACCTTTTCAATGTCCACATGATACAGACATTTAAAAAAAAAACATTTCTTTTTTGGGGGGTAGCATTCACCTAACCTCTTTGGTCTCTTTGTAATTAAAAAGTGCAGAACATTAATTAAAAACTGTGTAACATTACACAAGACTTGTGTCAGGATTAGAAGGGAGACAATGTGATTTCTAGGTCTCCCTTAGGCATAAAACAATTTTGTGAGGAAAATTAAGCTACTTTGGACCAGTCACTTTCTCTGTCAGCCTAATCCATGTCACAAGATTGTTGTTGTTGTGGGAAAAATAGGTTGAAGCGTTAGGTATGTTTGAGAACAGTTAACCAATAAAACGGCTTGCCTCCAGAAGTTGGGGGGGAGGGGAACGAACCAGGAATGGGATCTGACTGGTGCAACTACTGGTTCAGTGATTTACATTTTGCTGTTCTGCCCGGACAACTGAGCAGCACTGCACGTAGGTGTGCAGAGTTTGAAAAAGTACTATTTTCCTACTTTTTCAACCGTAGGTGTGCCCACACAAAGCAGCTGAGGTTGAAAAAGCAGGAAATAAAGGTCAGGTAAGAGCCCGGGTGCATGGGTGGGCCAAAACAGCAGTAGACACAGAACTGGTTCTGTGTCCGCTGCTCTTCAGAGCTACTGGTTCTACGGAGCCAGACAGAACCGGTAGAATCCAACCCTGGATCCAACACTTAAGGCTTTTAAGTAGAGATTGAACAACCATTTATCAGGAATGATATAGGATCTCCTGCTTAGTAATAGGATGGACTAGAACACCTCCAAGATCCCTCCTTATTCCCTTTTTCTGTTATTCTGTAAAGTTTGCCACCTTAAATTAACCAGATTAGTAGCTCCCATTGTAAGAAGCTTTTTAAATTGTCTTAAAAGTGCTCAGCAAGGCAGTTTGGTGACTGCAAAGAAGACAACTAACTTTATGAATGTGAGATGTTAAGACATTACTACACACCGGTCAAATTCCAGCTCAGCAAACCCTCTGGGTCCCAAGTTTTGATGTGCATCCAAACTGCACTTCTTGGGATAAAGTTGTGGCAGAGAGACCCTTGAAGTCAGTGGGGAGCTGACTAACATGTAAAGCAAAGCAAACACTGGACTTGGGAGCATCTGCTCAAGTTTATCCTTCTCAGTCCCTTGAGCCATCAGGAATAGGTTTTAGAAAGTAGAAACAGACTCTTTGGAGCCCCTGTATTCCCAACAAAAGCCTTAAAAGTAATGTTTGGAGTTGTTAAAAAAAAAAAAAGGAAAAAAAATACCTAACCAAGGAGATAAACTCTTATGGGTGGTACAGTAGTTTATTCTCTCCAACAGTTTCAATAATCTTTCCAGCTTGGGTTGCAGGGAATGTCAAAAGGAATGAATGTCAAAAGGAACTCACTTTTTCAGTGCCTAGCTTCCTTTCTACCACTCCTCCAACTACTCCCCAGCTTGGGGGGAAAAAACATATTTTTCCCCTGCCTAATCAGTAGGTTGCTTCAAGCCAGGCAGCACAGATAGAAAGGGAAGTTGTACAGGTCTGATAAGGACAGTCCAGCAGTTTCTAATCTATCCTCTTCTTTTTGCCAGTCTTTGCAATCTTATATCTTCCTTTCTTTCTTCCCTAACCTCCTTCTAAATATTCTATATATTCAGCAGGCACAAGGTCTGCAAACATTTCTGCTGCTGTGCTTTATTCATATGTAGGGTTGGATTTGCTCTGTATAGATAAAGATAGCAGCACACCTGTCTATGTGTGTATGTTGGTGTGGTGCTTTAGAACATCTAGATAGCATAATAGAATGTTCTTCAAAATCTGCCATACTGAGATATTTTTATTATAATTTTTTAATATAATAATATAATAAAATATACAAAGGTATACAGAACAAAAAGATGGAAAGTAAGAAAAAGAGAAGAATGGGAAAGAAAAAGAAAACGTATAATTATGCCTTCCACTTTTCTTTCTATTGAGTAAACACCATCTTGTTCCTTCTTCCATTTTCTTCATGTTTTTTTAATCACCAAATCCAGCAATCATTTATTTAATCTTTTCTTCTTTCAACAAAAAATCCTTATATAGTAAGGATTCCAATAATCCTCAATCTACATGGAAGAAAGCATGCAGTGGGGTATCCCAATGTTCTTTCTTAGTCCTGGTACTTTTTAACAGCTTCATAAATAATTTTGAGGAGGGGAGTAGAAGGGGAACTCATAACATTTACAAGTGACACCAGGAATTAATATTTATTTATTTAATGTACGGTGAGAAAATCACAAAGAGAAGTAACTAGATTCATACAATCCACATAGTCACATTCAAAACTTCTACAGGGATATGACAGTGGCCTCATAGCAGCATGCCCATTTCACCTATCCAGGTGATTGTCATTGCTTCATGCAGCTTTTCTAAGGAATTGGAAAGCACACATGCGGGACAGTCTTGGACAATTGATCAATAGGTTGCATATCAGCGTCACAGTTGCAAAAAATTGAATCTTTCCAGCCCTATTGATATAGATTGAACAGGTCATAGAGGGGAGCAAATACTCTATCCATTGCCCACTACAGCTACCTCCAGAAAATAAAAAAATTTAAAAATAAAATTATTATTATCTTAGCAATATCACACAACAGTATCCATAAATCCAGAATTAGTGACAGAATCCATGAGAGCACAACTGCAAAACACACCTAGCCAACTACACTAAAATTGCAATAGTCAGAATCTCTGCTTCACTGTCTACTTTTAGTTTGATGGACAGATGTATCAACAAATCAGAAGAACAACCTGGTTATTTTAAGTTGATGATAATGGTATAATTGGATGAGGAGGTATATTGGGCTTGTCTATTCTTGGGCATCCATAGAAGTGTGGGAGGACAGGTTTAGAATTATTAATCAGAAATTTGTCTCCTGGTTTAAAAAAACAACCTGAGATTTTGTTCATATTAATACTTAGAGCTTCACACAGAAATTACACAACATGGCTAACAGGAAAAGCTTGTGAAAATAAGAAAAAGACAAGAAGATACTGCTGGCTTTTTCTTTTTAAAAACTTGTTACTCAGCACCTTTGTTGTCTGAAGCAATGTTGCAGAATGCTGAACAAGGTATTTCAGAATATGCTCATGATGACAAGAAAGGTTTCTTTGTGACTCAGTGTTGTTGCATAGAATAAGAAAATCTTAGAAAAGGTGAGTCACCCTGGAGTTAGAAAATATGTCTATTGATTTTGTTAAGTCCTGAGAACATTTTGTGAGATCATAGATGGGGAAGAATTGTTCTGAGAAAATAAAAAGAAGACAAACTAGATATTCTACTTCTATGGAAAGCATTAAGAAAGATTGGGCAAGTGACCAAATTAGAAGTGTTACAAGCATAGGGAATAGTGAGAAGTGAAGAATCCAGGGGTGGGATTCCAATTTTTAAACAACTGGTTCTTGGTGGGCATGGTTTGGTGGTCATGTAACTGGGTGAATATGGCTTGGTGGTCATGTTATTGGCTGGGCGTGGCCAACTCAATATCACTCACATCGAGGCATGCATCTCCTCGCCTGGCCTCTCATGACTGGGGATGCTGCAACAGTCGTAAGTGTGAAAAATGGTCATAAATCACTTTTTTCAGTGCTGTTGTAACTTTGAATGGTCATTCCATGCAAGCAAAGTACCAGCAAAAAAACTCTACAGACGTTCCTGAGACAGGAAGTCTAGTCCTGCCAAGAATGTACTAAGGGTTAATGGAGAGACAGTTTCTGTAAGCAACACCAGAATGTTTCCTTCCTGCCTTCCTTACAGGATTAGGCCAGTAATTTCTTCTAACAACCAGTTCCCTGAACTGCTTAGAATGTTAACACCCAGTCCTAGCGAATAGGTGTAAACTGGCAGAATCCCACCCCTGAAAAAATCTTTAAAAGAGGAACTCTAGAGAGACACTTTAGAAACCAAGAATCAGGGAACTGTCAGTTTTTGTGATATAACCATAATCTGGATTTAATGACACCTTTTGCCTAGCTACTACAATTCAGACTGGACTTTTAAGAAAGAGATGGAGAAACAAGATGGGAGTAGCATGGGAGACAAGCACTTTTGGCTGCAGTGCAGGATTGTTCTTAGAACTGAATTATACAAGATTCACACACAGCTGGGTGTGACTTTCCTTTTTGATGTTATCAAAATAAACGCAACATAGAAATGTGTATATTACAGGTCCTTGATTCACAGCCATTTATTTAGTGACCACTTGAAGTTACAACAGCACTGAAAAAGTCCTTCACGCTTTTGCAGCATCCCCAAGGTTGTATTGTGTGCTTGGCAACCAGCCTGTTAGTTTCCAACTTTCCCAGACAGCTTCCAACAAGTAATCAATAGGGGGGGAACAGGTTCACTACTTTTGGCAAATCTTTGGCAAAAGAGGTAATAAAACTGGTCACAATTCACTTCACAACCACCTTGCTAAAGGCTAGGTCCCACTGGCCGACGGACGCAAAACGTATGCATAAAGGACACAGCAGATGAACAAAATTTTGGGGGTGGCTCCATCCGTTGTCATCCGCTCCAAAAAGTGGTGAGAATTTGCAAAAACAGAATGGAAAAGAACGGACGTGGGTAGTATGTAACAGGGATGTTAAACGGATGTTCATAGGAAGCCTAGCGGATGTATATCGGATGCAAACCGTTCACTGTGCATCCTTTCTATTTCCGTGCTACTAACGCTGTGTAGACATTCCATGTACCTTTTGTTTCCTCCCTCTTTCCGTTTTCAGCTGCAGCGGATGTGAGTTGCGAGCATGCCCAGAGGATGTAGAGAGGATACAGCGGACGTTTAATGGATGATAAACAGACATAGAACATTTGTTGCCCATATATATCGCGGATGTACATCGTATGCGGTGGAAAGTTCATCCGTTCACAAAGTTTTGTGCAGCTCAAAACTTCTTGCGCGGATGAAATCACAGTGGACAGATGCTCAAAGGATAGAGCGTATGAAACACGTATGCAATGAGTACACAATGGATGCATAGCATTTTCCAATGGATGGCAAGCTTTTTTTAACATTTTACATCCTCTTTATTAACTTTGTTAGTGCAGTGGGACAGGGGCTTTAGCAACAGAAATTCTGGTCCCAATTTTGGTCATAAGTCAAGGACCACGAGTAATATCATTAATACATTACTCTTATTTCGTTATTGTTTTTCATCCTGATGTCTAAGCCTCTTTCATGACTAAAGTTAATATCCAAACTGAAATAAATAGTAAAAATTAGCTATAATTTTGATCTATTATTGTCTGAAAGCCCATTGAAACAAGGACTTCAAAAATTATCTAAAGATGAAAAAAGCTAGGGATAACCCAACTTCTGGAGAGAATATATCTTAAGTGTGGGGACTTTTACCAAGAAGACTTGCGCCTCTCTCAATCCCTTGTGCCTCCAATGGAGAAGAAATGCTTGGTTAGATGTGTGATCTGATACCTATCTGTAGTTTAAGAAGGATAGATATAATCATATTCACCAACAAAAACATCTTCAGTGGTTTTGTTAAGTAATACAGGTATTTGCATTGGTAAGATTAACATTATGGACTATATTACCATCACCATAAACCATGCAGAATAAGATAAATATTGCTAATAAGTTGAACATTGATGTCTTTCTTCCATCATTGAGTAAAAAGAAAATACCTTGTTTTTCTCAACTTTCGCCTTTCCTATAATAATTTGGATTAATGCCAGGCTTCTTGAAAGAGAAAACAAGTAAAAAATATACTTAATCCAGAATCCAGATTTTAACACAAGGTCAACCAAATATTTCCCAGGAGATCGTCTAGAAAACTTCAGTATGTTTCTGTTGTTGCTCTATAGTAGTCTATAGTAGTCCATTGTTAGTGGAATCTTGCCTAGGATCAGATGAAGAAATCTGGCTGACTCAGAGCAGTATATAGCATACATCCAGTTCTGGAGAAGCTATTATAGCAATAGCACTTTGACTTAAATACTGCTTTACAGCCCTCTCTAAGTGGTTTACAGAGTCAGCATATTGCCCCACAAAATCTGGGTCTTCATTTTACCCACCTCAGAAAGATGGAAGTCTGAGTCAACCTTGAGCCTGGTGAGATTAAATCTTCCAATTTGCAATCAGCAGAAGTAGCCTGCAGTACTGCATTCTAACCACTGCACAACCATTATAGCACCTAGAGCAGAATAACATAAAAATGGCTGCTCCCTGAAAATTAAACAAACAAACCTACCCTAATTAAGTGTATGCTGATATGTGCTCTTTTAGGACAGCCAAAATTAGTAGTCTAATTATTGAACACAAGGCACTTCCTGTACCTGCTATTCAGACTGGGATTCCCTGAATAGTCCAGCTCTCCATCCATATCGCCAATAAACAAACTTATCAGTTCACTCTATGAGTTTGTCCTATCTACTCAAAATAATTCAGCTGGACATGTTGAAAATTATTAGTTCTATACCAAAAATGGTGCCCATTTTTCTGTTTGCATTTTTACATGCTTTCAAACTGCTGGGTTGGCAGAAGCTGGGACAAGTAAATGGCGCTCACTCCATTATGCGGTGGTAAGGATTCGAACCGCCGAACTGCTGACCTTTCTGATCAACAAGTTCAGCATCTTAGCCACTGAGCCTCTGTGTCCCTCAACTGTCAATAGCTATCTTTTTTATTATAAATTAAAAAATAACAAAGCTTCTTGGATGAGAAGTGAAACTTTTTCTTCTTCTTCCTCAAGGAAAAACAGTCTAGTTGTGTTTTGAAGAAAAAAGCACCTTTGAGACAACAACTATGACCTGGATATCTGAGAATCTTCACAACAGCTACTATCCCAAAGCTGTAATACTATGAGATGTAATAAAGCAATAGCTGAGATCTGAGTAATAATGCTTTTGCTGATGCCCCATACTTTTTAATACTTCAAGCTCTTTGCTTTTAAGGAAAAAAAATAACAGATCCCATGTTTAATTAAAACCTGGAACAAAGATAAAGTTTATATTTTAAAAAATCAAGAAAATGTATCTATTACCTTTATTCTTTGAGGCCATAATCACTTTGCTAAAATGTCTTTAACTATGTGAGAAGTTTTTATAGTTACTGAAAATATTTTTTTCTACACCATTATACAGTGGCTTACAGGGGAGAAAATGAAACCTAGACAATAGATTGAAGGTTTATTCAGCATTAATCTGTAATAACCTTCTCTATTCTTTTTTTTTTTATTATTATTAAGTTTTATTGATTTTTAAAAACAAACAGAAAACAAACAAAACATAAAAACATCCATCTTTCTTCCATAAATATACAAGCAGTGTGTCGGTTGGTTTGCAAATTTTTTGTGCTTCGATTTCATAGTCTCAGTTACAGTTACATTACATAATAACTCATATTATCAATCAAAAATTGAATATCCTAGTATTATTATTAATCAATCATTTGACTATAATTTTGTTCATTCATACTTTGTGAGATAGCTATGCTTTGCTTAGTTTATTTTATAACAATTCATATAGTCCTCCCAAATCTATCCTAAAAACATTATATATATATAATAATAAAGAAAAAGAAAAGAAATACATCTTTATATATTCATTATTTTCTAAAATTCTACATATTCTATTATCATATTTTGTTATCTAGCCGCTGATAGAAAAGGTCCCAAACTTTGTAAAATTGTTTATCCTCTTGTTCTCTAATTTCAAATGTCAATCTATTCATTTCAGCTATCTGCAGTAACCTTCTCTATTCTTATCTCTCAAGGAAATGTAAGATTTTCTAGAGCATGTGATTAATATGTTTACCTGTGATGCCCATGTACCAATTAGTGATTAATCATTGGAACAGAACAGAACAGAACAGAACAGAATAGAATAACCTGGAAGGGTTATTGCATTGAAAGCTGAGGTCTGCATTGAAAAGAGGTCTTTTAGCCCAGTTCCCTGCTTCAAGCAGGATTAATTTGTTAATTAATTAATTAGATTAATAATTTCTGTAGGGGCCCTATATTACTTCAGAATTCCTTGAATTAAATTTGCAAGAACAAAAAGAAGACATACCAACAATTCGCAAATCAATAAAGGTACAGGCCATGTTATTGTTTACATTAGTGTGACAGTGTTACATTATGACAATTTTAAAGTCAGTTTTTAGAAGAATCAAAGAACATTTGCTATTTTCATCCAAGCTGTGTTTGTATCTATATTTGTCTATTATCTGACAACTGTGTGTTTACTGATTTATTTCTGTTCCCATTCCATATTAATATTTTTAAAAGAATAAAAGCTATTTACATTTAAATATGTATTAGACCTTTCAGTTATCTCTCTCTGTGCATCTGGGTGTATATTTTTGTATGGATTTTATCTCAGAAATGTTTTACCTTTAGACCATTTTGGTAATTTTGGGAGATATGATCTGAGTTGCAAAACTCAGGGTATTGTAAAATCCACGTTAACCTCAAAAGTATTGATCACGTCAGTTTGCATTACAATCCACAAGAATTTCTATTGGCATCTCTGGTAAAAGAAGAGATGAAATTAATTGTAGCCTGATTCTGAGTGTTTATTTTTGCAGTATTTCATATTCTTCCTTGGCAATGTTTTGCAATGTCTTGGGCCAAATTAAAAAAAAATAATAATAGCACCACCAATATTTAATTCTGCAGTGAAGATGCTGGAGTACTACAATTTCCCTGTTTTGAAGCATTTCATGATTAGATCTGTGAATTTTATCCTTTCCTTTTAACAACAAACATATGTCAGAATAGACAAAAGCCACTTGGATTTAATCACAAATAACTTGGAATCTCTGGAAATAGCAATCCAGTGAATATAAAAAGAGAGATTCCAATATAAAACAGTAGCTAAAAAGGTAATCAGAGAACCTTTATTGGCAACAGATTTTGTGCAAGCTTGGGTCATACAATATTCATATTTACCCCAGCAAAGTTGAGCCAAGGAGGCACGGCCATATATATGAATTTATCAAAAAAAAGTATCAATTCCTTTAGACTGTACCAATTTCATAAAGATATCAAGTGCTATAGCAACTCTGATGATTTGGGGGAAGTGATTTGAAATATGTGCCCAGCCTTGACCAAATGTCTTCAGCCTAGTTCTAAACACTTTGAAACATTTCCAGAGTGTTGCAAGCCATATAACACAACAGAGTCCTTTGCTGAAATTATCCACACAAGTTAGTGTATGTGATTCCATCAGATTTTTTTTTTAAAAAGTCATATGAATTGAATGGGATGATGTAACCAAATCACATGTTATAAGAAAGCATGACTTTGTTGAGTAAAAATCAGTTTTTATTTAAATTCTGATATTTGGTGGTAAGTACCTAAGTATTATTAACAAAGACCAGAATGAACATAACCATGGGATGTGGTTACTCCATATTCCAGAATTTAGTAACTGCACACAGAAGATAATATGTATGTGGGCCTGCAGTAAAATTGTGCACACTAATGAAATTGCATTGCACCTTTCATCTCTCTTCATGAATACCTGCAGGAAGGAAGAAGATTTTGATATATACTGATATATAAAAAGAGCTTATTTATTTGAAAAGAAACCCTGCCTAGCATCTTTTCTGTAAATCTTATTCTGTATGCATTTTTAAGAAGGCATTTCATTTCCAAAGTAGGTAATATCATCAGTGCACTGTGATGCATGAAATGAAATGTACTGAAGAAAACCACCAAACTCAGAGAGCACCAAAACCCTCATCATTCAACCATGAGCTACAAATATTTTCTTTTATAAGTACATAGTTTCAGATTTGGACGGACTGTGACATTCTGAGTTGTTTATTGAATGCTTGTGTCTATTAACTAAGCACTTTTAAGTTCCATTGATTTTGAGGAGAAAGCAAAATATTCTTACTGCAATCTGGATTCATCGACTGTAAGAGTTTTGACAGCCTGAAAAATCATTTTGTGGGATAACAAGACAAATACATGTTGCAGTATCATTTTTCTCCCCATGTAAATGATGCTGTGCTTCAATGGTTAGATGGCCTATACTTTGATATCTCATCTTTTTAACATTCATATTCTATTGTGGTTTTTTTTAATGTATACAAAATATTAATATACAGTACATTACAAGTTCACATATGATGCCATATGCTAAATAAATAAATAAATTGAGACAGGGGTATGTGTGGAAATCACGATAAAGAAATAGGACTTCATGTTAGCTTCTGTCAAGTTCATCGCTCATTTTTGGGGCTTCAAAAATTCTTTTGAAGGCATCTTGGACCTCAGCCTCTACAGTTTTAGGTTTTTATCTCCTACCAGTAAAAAAAAAAATACTTACTCTCAAAGTCCATAAGGGCTTCTTTGACATTTCTGTTGGTGGAATTTTAAAACTCATTTCATTGATAGAGATAGCAGAGCGTGTTTAATTCAGTGATGTTGTAGTGTTGGTTTATATTTCTTCCCTTCCATGCTGGTTGTCCCCCTTTCCAGTTAGAAGATGGAGAACCCATGTATCATAATGGGGGTTCCAACTCTTGAGATTATTGTGCAGTGAACAGTAAAGGACACATCGTTTTTGGCCATCTCTGCTCTGGTGTTGCAATGATTAGAATCAGCGGTGGTATTCAGCCAGTTCTGACAGATTCTGGAGAACTGGTAGCAGATATTTTGAGTAGTTCAGAGAACCGGCAAATAGCACTTCTGACTGACCCCTCCCACATCTATTCTCTGCCTCCCAAATTCCAGGTGATTGACTGGATCTTCTTTTGTTGCCTGCACAGGAGAATGGAGCTGGAAAACAGGTTGGTGAGGTGGGGAGGGAATGGGAATTTTACAGAATCCTTACCCTGCCATGCCCACCAAACCAAGCCACACCCACAGAACTGGTAGTAAAAAAAATTGAATACCAACACTGGTTAGAATGCAGTATTGCAGACTGATTTTCTGCTCCCTGTCAGGAGTTCGATCCTGATGGGCTCATGATTAAGTCAGCCTTCTATCCTTCCAAAGTCAGGATAGTTTGTTGGGGGTAATATGCTGACCTTAGCACATTGTCCAGGGAGTGCTATAAATCACCATGGAACAGCATACAAGTGCTATTCAAGAACTTCACATTTTTCTCAAAATAATTTCATCAAACCTCATTCTTTTTTGAAAGAAATGTTCAAGCCCTCCTTTATCTCTCCCATTGAAGCAGCCATTTTCCAGAGCAATATTTTGAACTGCTCTGAGTATTTTTTTTTTTCCATAGGGCAGAATATCTATGTAATGCTTTTTCATGTGGGAAGTTCGTTACATGAGTATTTTATTATTCACTGGTTCTCTGTAATAAAAATCTCCAGGGGCTAATCATTCTGTCAAAATGGATTAAATTATTCTGTCTCTTTGGGGAGGGGAGAAGAAAATATCTTTCCCCACTGAATATAAGTTTAGTGTTTAGCTACTGCTGTCATGTATTCTAAGGAGTGCTATTTTAAACGGCATGATATTTTTAACATTACTGGATCATTGGCAATTAGCCATTTGTGAATCCTTCTTCTTGCTGTCATCCTTACTTTTCTTTCATTATTTTTTTCTGTACCATAGCATTTGACACTGTTACATTAGCTACATGCCAGGAATGAAAAGTTTTATTAAAAAAAAAATCTGTTTTTTTTTTAAAGTGTCAGTGTTTTTATCTTATTCTCAGAATAATATCAGATGATTTATTTTAAACAATAAACTTGCAGGGTGTGCTGAGGTATAAAAGCAAAATCAGAGTCAATAGATTGAATGGTGTCCTTGTGATGGTACCTTTGAAAATAAGCCTTCTCCATACAATGTTGGTGAATTCTTTTGCAGCTTGTCTGCTCGGGAAAGCATGAAATGGTTTAGCCTACAACAGAGATTTCCCATAAAACATCTCTGTCTCCTGGGTCATATTAAAATTGTGTGTCCATGTCTGTGTGCATGTGTCCTGGGATGTCCTCCAACTGATCCCAACATTTGAAGAGAATGTGACTGGACTGGAATGGAAACTCATCAAGGAGAGAAGCAACATAGAACCAAGAAGAAATGTTCTGACAGTTGGAACAATTAATCAGTGGAACAACTTTTCCCCAGAAGTTGTGAATGTGCCAACACTGGAAGTTTTCAATAAGAGATTGGACAACCATTTGTCTGAAATATTATACGGCCGTGATAGAGAATCTATGGCATATGTGCCAGAAGTGGCACACAGAGCCATTTCTGCTGTCACGTGAGCTGTCACCTGGAACTGATCCACTGAGCATGCATGTGCGCCCCCCACCAGCCAGCTGATTGTTGGTATCTTTCATACATTTGCGGGAAAGACATGCGTGTGGGAAACACATGTGCATGTGTAGGGGGGGGGCATTGCACGTGCATGCTCAGGGGAGCAGAGGGGTCACATGTGCATTGCATTATGGATGCAGGCCCATGTGCATGCACACACATGCGCATGCACATACTTTCAACATACGATGACGAAAACGCTAGCCATCACTGTTATAGAGGTCTCCTCCCCAAACAGAGAATTGGACTAGAAGACCTCCAAGGTCCCTTTCAACTCTGTTACTCTGGAAATGAATTACAGGTGGTTCTCAACTTACAATCAAAATTGAGCCCAAAATTTCTATTGCTGAGATATTTGTTGAGTTTTGCCTCATTTTTACAACCTTTTATGCCACTGTGGTTAAGTGAATTCGCTGCACTTAGTTATTAAATTAATAACATGGTCATTAAGTGAATCTGAATTCCCCATTTTCTTGGCTTATCAGAAGGTCACAAAAGGTCCGGGTGACACTGCAGTTGTTATAAATATGAGTCATGACCCGGGTGACACTGCAGTTATAAATATGAGTCAGCTGCCAAGTGTCTGGATTTTTGTCACATAATCACAGGGATGCTGTATGGAAAATGGTCATAAGTCACTTTTTTTGGCGATGTCATTATTTTGAACAGTCACTAAATGAACCATTGTAAATTGAGGACTACCTGTATTTCCCAGGCTTTTCCTGGATTTTCTTTTCTTCTAAAGACATAATAATTCCGGTGGGCCAAAAACAGCTTCATAAGAAGAAAATAAATTATCTGTCTTGGCCAGTATCTTGTTCTCACAGTGGCCATACAGAGCATGTCATGCCCCTGTCAGAGTCAAAATCCAAGGAGGAAGACGAGCAGCTGACAGGGAGCGGGAGTGTGGCTCTGTTGGCTGTGGAGGAAACTGGGGAAGAGCAAAGTCTGGCTGGGCAGAGTAGGGAAGAGGTAGAACAAGGGAGAGGGAGTTCAGAGGAAGACCCAGGCCCACCTTCTCTTCATCCTAGAGTATGCAGGAAGGAATGGAGTAATGTGGGTTGTGTGGCTTACAGAAGAAGAAAGTTTAAAAGAGATGCAAGCTGAGAGTGGTGGCTGCTGGGAACAAACATGACTTTATCTTGTGTTGACTGTGGTTATTTGTGTTCCTAGAATCCTCCCAACCAGGTTGATTTATTGCCATTCCTTCACATCTGGAATTCCTTCTCTTGTCCTGCCAGACTAATTACCTCGGCTTGCCTTGATTGGACTTATAGTAAAAGTTTTTGTTGACAACATTTTCGATTTGAATCTCTGCAGCCACATGCACTTCCTGGGAGAGATTTTCTCCAGACCAGGAGGTAACCAGGACATTGGGGGCTAAGTTGGAACTAACAAAGGGACTCCTACTTATTATTTGATTGTATTGCCTTTATGCCATGCTCCGGATCATCATAGAGCATATAAATAATATCACAATGAGGTCTACTACTTCTATGAGAGATTATACACAGTAGTCCTCAATTTGCAAGTTTTAGAAGTTACAACCAAACCCTCAAAAGGTACTTACAAACAAAGTTACAATGGTTGGAAGGGGGGTGTCCACATTCAGCAACCATCCTACATTTATATCCATTTGCCATCCCATGGTCACATAATTGTGTTTTATTATGTTTTTGTCAAGACACCACAGTTTGCATAATGACTGCTACAAATGCTTTATGATTACTGTAAAAAAAAGTTGTAAAATTGTATTAGTCATATCATGACCTGCATTATGTTAGTCCATGACTTATGTCTATAATAGCCAGCTTCAATTACCTTGTAAGTTGAAGGTTACCTATAATATACAATCAGATATTTTAAAATCATTAATAGCCCACGAATACTAACTCACAAGAGACATTCCATTTGTAACATATTACATAAAGGATTGTCCTTTGAAGACAACAATGATAAATTATGCAGAGCATAGTATTAATGTAATGCATGTGCTTTTTTTCAATAGAAAATTAGAATGCCTACACAGACCCAGTTGTACATATACACCAGTGGTGACATTCTAACGGTTCGGTCCGGTTGTGCCAAGCCGGTAGCAGCGATGAAAAGCAAAAACTGAACCAGTTCTCTCTGCAGCTCTGCTGTTGGGCCTATCCTGGCTCCCATACTCATCTTTATCCTCTGAATTTGAAGTGCAGCTGCTTTGCGCAGCACAGAAGAGTGGCAAGCGGCAGCTGCTGAAGCAATTGGGATCATGCAGCTTGTAGGAGGTGAGTAGGAACACCTCTGCATCTGCATAAATCCCTCTATGCCTTTGCAAAGTGCGTGTTTAGTGCGTGCACGCATGCAAAGTTGTATGCATACGCACAAAGCTCACCCACCAAGCCACACCCACAGAATCAGTGGTAAAAATATTTGAATCCCACCAGATGCACACATATACACAAGATATAAAAATAATACATGTACAACACAAGCATGGGTATCAGAAAGATTGATTAAAGTTTAATTATACTTTCCAGAAGGACATGTTATTTCTTCTGCCAGTTCAATTTATGGAACCCAATATTATTGGAACTCAGTATTGCTAGTGTGGTAACTTTTTTGGTTTTTTGGAAAGTACACACACAAAAAATCTGTTTTCAAGTGTTCCACTACTATTTATTAGTCCTATCTTGCCATATTGTACTCTATACCACTGATTTTAACCCGTCAGGCTCCAAAACCTAGAAAGACACACTGACTCTGAAGCAGGAATTCTGCCAGTTCTCACCTATTCACTAGAACTGCTTGTTAACATTCTAAGCAGTTCAGAGAACTGATTGTTAGAAGAAATTACCGGCCTAATCCTGTAAGGAAGGCAGGAAGGAAACATTCTGGGGTTGCTTACAGAAACTAACCCTAATTACATTCTTGGCAGGACTAGACTTCCTGTCTCAGGAACATCTCTGGAAGTTTTTCCTCCTCTTTTGCTGGTACTTTGCTTGTGTGGCATGACCATTCAAAGTTACAGTGGCACTGAAAAATGTGATTTGTGACCATTTTTCTCACTTATGACTATTGCAGCATCCCAACAGTCATGAGAGGCCTGGCAAGGAGATGCATGCCTCGATGTGAGTGATGTTGAGTTGGCCATGCCCAGCCAGTCACATGACCACCAAGTCACATCCACCAGTCACATGACCACCAAGACATGATCACCACCTAAAGCCCCTGTCACTGCACCAACAGATGCAAAGAGGATGTAAAATGGACAAAAAATCTTGCCATCCGTTGGAAAACGCGATGTACTCACTGCCTCCATTTTGCTTCCTCTCTATCCGTCCAGCATCCGTGTACTGACGTTTCATCCACTCAGAAAGTTTTGAGCTGCTCAAAACTTTTGTGCAGAAAATGTATTCAATGCGTCCATTCTGCATCCGCTAGGCATCCGCTAGGCATCCGTTCTGCATCCGTTCTGCATCCGTTACGCATCCACTATATCCGCTAGGCATCCGCTGCACATCCGCGCAACTCGCATCCGCTCGGACGCAGGGAGGAAGCGGAACGGATGCTGAATGGATGCAGAACGGATGCCTAGCGGAAACAAAGCATTTAAAACGGAAAAAACGTTTGCAGAGGGGACCTATCTCGGATATTAAGGATGTCTAGAGGATGCCTAGAGGATGCCTAGAGGATGCCTAGAGGATGCCTAGAGGATGCAAAGGGACACCTATACTGCCTATAAAAAGGGGGAGCAACTCGTCTGCATCTCACTTTCAGCCCAGCAGCCCAGCTGTGCAGATCTCTGCAGCCTTCATCTGACTCTTCCTCTTCCACAGCATCCAGTCATGTCAACCGTGGATCGTAACACAGTCCTTTTGGCAACCACCATCCTTCTGTAGCAGTGCGAAGCCATCTACAGGCTCTGTGAACTCTACTATGGGAAGAAAAAGAGGCGGCCAAGAAGCGTCTGGGTCCAAAGATGGATCGGGAGAAGAGCAGAGTACGGACTGTACAACAAGCTGATGGTGGATCTCAGGAACGAAGACACTCGGCATTCCAGAACTTCATGAGGATGCCTCCAGCCATGTTTGACGAAGTTGTGCAGCGGCTGACACCCAGGTTGACCAAGGCAAACACCAACTTCCGGCCCAGCCTGGAACTTGGGCTCAAGGTGGCACTCATTCTGCGCCACCTGGCCTCAGGGACCACCTACAGGAGCATACAGTACGGCTGGAGGGTGCCACACAACACCATCAGCATTGTGGTCAGAGTAGTGGTACAGGCCATCATCGAAGAATACAAGGAGGAGCTCCTCCAGTGCCCCTCCACTGATGAAGGATGGAAGAAAGTTGCAGAGCAGTGGTATCAGAGGTGGAAATTCCCACACACCGTTGGAGCCATAGATGGCAAGCACGTGGCCTGCAAAGCACCATCCAAGTCGGGCTCCACTTATTTCAACTACAAGGGCTTCTTCAGCATCGTCCTCTTTGCCATGGTCGATGCTGACTACAAGTTCATGTACATTGATGCTTCAGGCAGCGGCTCATATTCAGATGCCCAGGTATACAATGCCAGTGACCTCAAGGAGGGGCTGGAAGGCAACCTCATAATGGGCTTTCCAGATCCAGAACCCCTGCCCAACGACACGCAAGATGTGCCCTACTTCATCATGGGGGAAGACACCTTCTCTCTCAGAACCTACCTCATGAAGCCCTACACTTCCAGATGCCTCACCCGTGAAGAGAGGATCTTCAACTACAGGCTATCCAAGGCAAGGCGGGTAGTGGAGAACGCCTTTGGCATCCTGGCCAACAGGTTCCAGGTACTTCTCACCACCATGCAGCATCGCCCAGAGACCATGAGGAGGATCGTGGAAGCTTGCTGCATCCTGCACAATCTCATGCGCACCCGCTACCCAGTCTTGCAGAACAGGCTCGTGGACCTTCAGCAAGGCAGTGGGGACATGGAGCCTGGGGAATGGAGGCAAGGGCGAAACCTGATAGACACTGGGGATTTGCAAGGCCCCAACAGAGCCTCATGTGAAGGGAAGAAGCAACACAACCTCCTGAGACAACTCCCCAGCTGGAGCAGTGGAGTGGCAAGACAGGATGATAGATGATTGATGGGTGCTTCCTTCAGCCTGTCTCATCACACGGATGAGATTGGGCCATGTATGTTGGGTGGGCCTACAATGAACAGGGCATTTAATAAAGAGTTATGTTCATGTTGAAATGTGTGGATCAATGATTACATTGTTATTCATAATAAAGGGCCATAGGTATGGCACCTGGGAGGGCTGACCATACAGTCCCACTATGCTTGCACTGGAGGCTTATCGATCCCACTGCTATCCTTACCCATCCCATAGCTATTACCCATCCCACAGGTATCCCTGCCCATCCCACTGCTATCTTAACCCATCCCACAAGCATGCAAAGGCTTAAACCATTTCTAAAAGTTTCCACCAAGACTTTATTACAAAAAAAAAGAAATGAAGCAAGTGTGTGAATCAAAGATAAACTTTATTGAACAACAAGCTGTAAAAAAAAATGACTCAAGTCAAGTGTCCAAATAAAGTCCACAGGTAGCCAGCTACCCAGTATCTGGCATTCTTATTGGTCACTCGGATGTGTGCCCAGTCTCAGGGGTGAAGGGTCCAGGTGCTGTGGAGTGCTGGTCTGTATCATCATTGGGGTGCTTGGCCCCGAGAGGACAACAGGGGACAGTGTGTTGAGGAAGCTCTCAGACAGCTGGCTCAGACCCGCAATGCTGAGAGGTCCTTCCTCCATGCCATGGGGTGTCAGCCCCAGTACTAATGACAGATGTACTGAGGCCGGGCTTGGCTGTGGGGTGGAGGAAGGAGTAGTGTAGTGGGGCTGTCTGGTCTGCAGCTGGGTGAGGACTGGCGTGGGTGGCATCGCTGATGTCGGTGGCATCATTGTCGTGGGTGGCATCGGTGGCATTAGTTGAACCGGTGGCAACGGTGTTGTCCAATGACTCTGTGCCTGGACTGGGAAGGGCTGCTGCCTGTGCTGCTGGACCTCCTGGTAGCCGTAGCCCTGGTAGGTGAGGGGCTGTGGGAAACCTTGGAATGGGAGGGACATCACCTGGGGTAGAGGTGGAGGAGCAGGCCTGGACTGGGTGGGAGCAGGTTCCTCTGCATCAGGAGGGTTGTGAAGCAGCTCGGTGATCCAGTCCTTCACCACCTGGTACTGGGGTTCCTCCATGTTCTTGAGGGTCTGGTTGACATAGGTGAGGAAGGGCTTGCGATTGGAGGATGAGGAGTTGGTGCTGACCAGCTGAGAGAGGAGATCTATACTGGTGCGGATGGTGTCCCTGATTTCCAGCAGGACAGTGTGGCTCTGCCCCTCCAGCTGTCTGGCTCTCTGCCTTTCTGCGGAGGCGGAGCTGGGGGGGTGGATGCGACTACGACTGTGGTGGACTCGATGTCTCCTTTCTCCCACCGCACCAGGGAGTCCTCCACGTGCTCCACCACGGTGACAACAGCTGTCCACGGATTCTCCGCCGTGGCATGCTCCACAGAAACCTGCCTTGAGACAGGGACTGACTCTCGGCCGGAAGAGGACTGGGTCTCAGCAGGCTGCTGGAGAGCGAGGGTTATGAGAGGGGCTCCTAGTGCTCCTCGGTGGCGGATCTCACCCTCCAGGAAGCTGCACCTGGCCTGGCCAGATTTCTTCAGATGCAGCTTCCTGTACAGGTGTGGATGTGCTTCCACCAGCCGAGGAGCACCTCCGAAGTGTAACCCATACTCTTCACCCCTCTCTCTCCAAGCAGCATGCTTCCTTTTGGTGTCCCTGTACAGCCGTTGTCCCTTCCGCCACAGATAGTCATTCTCTCTCAGCCACTCCAGCACCTCATCCTCGTGTTCCTCCTCAATGAAGTATTGCCTCCTCTCCCGTCCCCGTAGATGCCTCTTCCTCCCTTTGGCAGGACCAGATGGGACCTCTTCAGAGGGGCTCCCAGGTGGTAGAGGCTTCTCCCCCACACCACCACCACCACCAGCAGCAGCAGGATCATCATCATCATCATCATCATCATCATCATCATCATCATTACCAGCAGGATCATAATCATCATCATCAGCAGCAGCAGCAGGATCATCATCAGCAGCAGCAGCAGCAGCAGGATCAGCAGGACCAGGATCAGCAGCAGCAGATTAAGCACCAGGAGCCCCAGCAGCACCAGCACCAGCAGCACTAGGAGCACGAGCAGGACCAGGAGCACGAGCAGGACGAGCAAGTCCAGGAGCACGAGCAGGACCAGCAGGGCCAGCAGGACCAGCAGGACCAGCAGGACCAGCAGCAGCTTCAGCAGAGTACACAGCAGAAGCACCACTGCCAGGAGCAGCTTCAGCAGAAGCTCCAGCACAAGAAGAGCGAGCCCGAGCAGCAGAAGCCCCAGCAGAAGCAGAGTCAGGGACAGGGGGCGGGAGGGTGGCCCTGTCCCTCTTGGCAGGGATGGCGGCAGGTTGCTGAGGCTTTCGATTCTTCCCCATGGTTGTGGGGTTGCTGGCTGGCAGGGAGGCTGGCAGGGAGGCTGGCAGGCACCAAGGCTGGTAGGAAGCCTGGCAGGAAGCCTGGCAGGAAGCCTGGCAGGCAGGCAGGCTGGCAGGGAGGCTGGAAGGCAGGCTGGCAGCAAGGCTGGCAGGCAGGTAGAGAGCAAGGCTGGCAGGGAGGCTGGCCAGGAGGCTTGGAGGCAGGCTGGCAGAAAGGCTGGCAACAAGGCTTGCAGGCAGGCATGCAGGCAGGGCAGGCAAGGACTCAATGTATCCTGCAGCAGGTCTTTCCTCCGAATGCTGGCCATGTGCGAGCTGCTTCCCTTTATATCCACGTGGCTTACGCAATGCATCCCCCCCGCATGTGCAATTAACGCCATGTGCAATTCCGCTGTGCATCCACTAGGCTTCCACTCTGCATCCGCTTCATCCGCTGTGCATCCGTTGTGCATCCGCTGTGCATCCGCTGTATCCATTCTGCGTCTGCTTTGCTGAGGCCCCCCGGAAGCCTAGCGGATGTGCCATCCGCTCCCATCCGCTTCCATCCGCTGGGCTTCCATTCCGCATCCGCTTTCCATCCGCTCTGCGTCCTCCCCGCATCCGTGTTTTCCGCTCTGGTTATGCAAATTTTTGCCCCTTTTGAGAGTGGATAACAACGGACAACATTTTGCTCGTCCATTGTGTCCATTTTGCATCCGTTGGGCAGTGTGACAGGGCCTTAAGCCATGTCCACAGAACCGGTTGTTAACCATTAAAATGAGCAGGAAACCAAAATCATTTGGCATTTCTGTTTCTACCTCTGCTTCCCCACCATCTGAAGGACAACATTTAATTCAGACAATGTTGAAGCAAGATAAAGAACAAGAAAAAGTAAATTTACAGACGATTATGCAAGGAATTCAAGATATTAAGATAAAAATAGATGCTATGGATCAAAGAATAGAGAAATCTGATGAAAATATTAAACAAATGATGGGGAAATATGAGGAGAGATTCCAAAAAATTGAGGAAGAAGGAAAACAAAGAGAGGAGAAGATTGGAAATATGGACACTAGATTAACAGTGGTAGAACAAGAAAAAAATGGGATGTTGAGGTGGGAGATGGAAAGGTCAGAATTTTATCTTAGATTCCAAAATATAGAAGAGGAAAAAGGAGAAAATTTGGCTGCGATAATGATAGAAATGCTGGCAAACCTTTTGGAAATTACAGAGGAAAAGATGATGGATGGAGTAGATGAGATATATCGAGTTTATACAAGATATGCGATGAGAAATAAACTACCAAAGGAAGTTCATATCAGATTTACCAAAAAATCCATCAAAACACAGATATTGCAAGTGGTAAGAGAGAAAACATTGAAATATAAAGGTAAAGAGATTGTGGTTTTACAACAAATACCTAGAAGTGTGAGAGAGATGAGAAGAGAATACCGATTTCTGACCAAAATACTATTAGAAAATGAAGTGAACTATAGATGGCTGATACCAGAAGGACTAATCTTTACATGGCAAGAACAGAGACATAGAATTGATTCGATTGAAAAAGCAGAACTTTTCTACGCAGAATTTTTTGGAAGAAGAAAAGAGGAGGTAGAGAAAGAGGTCTCATTAATTGAGTTACAGGAGGAACAACTGGAGATTGAAAAAGAGAAAGGAGTTGTAGGTGGACAGGTAGACAGTAAAGAACAACGTGAAGTGAGAACTACGAGAGCTGTTAGACCTAAATATAAAGCATAATCATGGAAGAAAAAAAACTGATTACAATGAATATAAATGGATTTAACTCAGCTGTTAAAAGAAGAAAAACCTTTCATAAATTAGAGAAATTAAAATTTGATATAATTTGCTTACAAGAAGTTCATATTAAAAAACAACATGAGCAATTGTTAGTACAGCCAAAATTAGGGAAAATATTTACTTCTTTGATTCAATGTAAGAAAAGGGGAGTGGTTCTCTACATTAAAGAGGATATCCCAGCAAAACTGATTTACATGGATGAAGATGGAAGAGTATTAATGGTGGAAATAATGGACAATAATAAAAAAAATACTCTTGATTGCAATTTATGCCCCGAATGATAAACAAGAAGAGTTTTATAAAAAACTACATATGGAAATAATTAGATTGGACTATGTTAACATAATTATGATGGGAGACTTTAATGGAATTGTGGACAATAAATTGGACTATATAACAACAACAACAAAACAAAATAGAAAGGTTCTCCCTAAATCTTTCTTTAAAATGACAGATGAATTAACTCTA
Organism: Laticauda colubrina; assembly: GCA_015471245.1. NCBI lineage: Eukaryota > Metazoa > Chordata > Lepidosauria > Squamata > Elapidae > Laticauda > Laticauda colubrina. Next base: position 16,099,892 of record BLBF01000043.1, read on the forward strand.
AAAGATATTTGGAGGGAAAGAAACGTTAAAGCTAAACAATACACTTTTTACTCTAATAGACATTTATCATGGTCCAGATTAGATATGATTTGGATCTCAACAGAATTAATATCCACTATTCAAGAAACAAGTATTGAAATGAGTACTTGGGCAGACCATAGTCCAATGACAATTAAATGGAAGGGACAAAAAAAAAGATCGAGATGGACATTAAACAATACTATTTTAAAGGAGAAAGACTTTATACAATGGATGGAGAAGGAATTGGTTTTTTTCTTTAAAGAAAACAAAAAAGAAGATACTTCAATACGGAATGTTTGGGATACAATGAAGGCATATGCTAGAGGTTTGATAATAGATTATACAAGAAAAAAGAATATTAGGAAAAGACAAACCTCCAAGATTCTGGAAGATGAATATAAAAGACTTGAAAAAGAACTACAGAAAATGCCACAGAAAAAAGATATTAAATTGAAACTAGATGTAATTAAGCATAAAATGGAATTAATAGAGAAAGAGGAATTGGCACAGAAAATTAGAAATTCTAAACAGAATTATTTTGAAGACGCAAATAAACCAGGTAGATGGCTAGCATATAAACTGAGAAAGGAGAAGGAATCAAGAAAAATATTGAAACTAATAGATGATCAAGGTCAAGTTTGTTGTGGTAATAAGGAGAAAAAGGAAATTATTCGAGATTTCTATGGACAACTATATAAACAAGAGAATATTGATGAGGAAAAAATTAAACAGTATTTACAGAATGTTAACTTACCGAAGATACCCAAAGAGACTGAAGAAATGTTAGAAAGCAATATAACAATGATGGAATTAAATGAAGCATTTAAGAGACAAAATAATGGGAAAGCACCAGGTCCAGATGGGCTTCCAGCAGAATTCTATAAAAAATTTCAAGAATCATTGAACATCCCATTGTTAGAAGTTATGAATGAAGTTATGTTAAAGAAGTGGACACCCAAAACATGGTCAGAGGCTTATATTACACTTATTTTAAAAGAAGAGGCTGACCCGTTGCAAATTAAGAATTATAGACCTATTTCCTTATTGAATGCAGATTATAAAATCTTTGCTTCAATTTTAGCAGAAAGACTGAAAAAATATTTAAATAATTTTATCCATCCAGATCAAAATGGATTTCTGCCAAAGAGACAAATTAGAGACAATATGAGAGTAATTTTGGATACTTTGGAATATTATGAGGCTCATCCTGAGAAACAAATGGCTTTGATATTCCTAGATGCTCAAAAAGCATTTGACAACGTGAACTGGAGATTTATGTTATTACTATTGGAACAGATGGGTTTTGCCAGAAAATTTATTCAAGCAATAGAAATCATATATAATAAACAGACAGCAAAGGTAATGGTGGAGGGAGAGTTTACAGATCTTATTAATATAAGAAGAGGCACAAGACAAGGATGTCCCCTATCTCCTTTGTTATTCGTATTGACTTTGGAAGTGTTGAATAGAAATATTAGAGATGACAAAAGTATAAAAGGAATGAAAATTAAAAAGGAAGAATTTAAACTACAAGCTTTTGCTGACGATTTAGCTTTTATTCTGGAAGACCCGTTAGAAACCACTCCAAAGTTATTGGAAAAGATAGAGACATATGGTGAGATGGCTGGCTTGAAAATAAATAAAGATAAAACAAAGATTTTGACAAAAAACATGTTATTGAGACAAAGAGAAGATCTGACAGATCTTTTGAAAATTCAAGTTACAAATAAGGTTAAGTATCTGGGGATATATTTGACAGCAAGATGTAGCACATTAAAAGAGAATAATTATATTAAACTCAAACAACAGATAATTACAGATTTGAAGAAATGGGAAAATTTACAATTGTCATTAATAGGGAGAATTTCAACAATTAAGATGATTATTTTACCTAGAATTTTATTTCTCTTTCAAACAATACCAATTAGACTTGGAAAAGACTACTTTGAAGATTTAAATAAAATCATGTTGAAGTTTATATGGCAAGGTAAAAGAGCGAGAATAAAGTTAAAGCTTTTGCAAGATGCTAGAATTAGAGGAGGTTTTGGCCTGCCTAATTGGGAACTGTATTATCAAGCTGCAAGTTTGATGTGGGTCAAAGAATGGATAACATTAAGAAAGCATAGATTGTTGACATTAGAAGGACATGACTTACTGTTGGGCTGGCATGCTTTTTTATGGTACAAGGGAACTAAAACACAGGGGTATTTCAGAAGACATTATATACGGGAGTCTTTGTGGTTAAATTGGGAGAAGATAAAAAAACAATGCTACCTGAAAATTCCAGTTTGGTTATCGACTATTGAAGCATTTTCCTATCCTATGATCTATAAAAAGGAACAAACAGTTAGATATGGGGAACTGTTGGATGAAAAGGGTGGACTTAAATCGATCCAAAACTTAGAGGAACAAGGTATAAGGATGAATTGGTTTTCATATGCGCAAATACACTCAAGATATGTTGAAGATTTTAAAATGGAAGGATTTTATGACAAAGAGACTGATTTAGATAAGATATTGATGGGTACTGATGAGAAAGTGATTAAAAAATTATATGGTTATTTATTGGGAATTAAGCTAGAGGAAGAACAAGTTAAAGAAACTATGATTGCTTGGGGGAAGAATTTTGGATATGGGATTGATTTAGAGCAATGGCAAAAATTGTGGTCTCAAAATTATAAAATGACAATGTCAATAGTATATAAAGAAAACTTGTATAAGATGTTTTACAGGTGGCACTTCCCCCCGACAAGAATAGCAAGAATGTTCAAGAACAAATCTGAAAAATGTTGGAAATGTCATCAGATACCTGGCTCATATTATCATATGTGGTGGACTTGTGAGGATGCCAGAAAATATTGGACTAAAATTCACATGTGGTTGGAAAAAATGACAAAGAAACACATAGACTTGAAACCAGAGATCTTTTTATTGGGAATCTTACCTGATATATATCATAAAGACTTGAAATATTTGATTGTAAATGTATTAACAGCGGCTAGGATTGTATTTGCTAAAAATTGGAAGAATGAGAAAATACCATTGCAGGAAGAAATTATTAAGAAAATATTGGAATTTGCTGAGATGAGTAGATTGACATTTGAAATTAGAGAGCAAGAAGATAAACAATTTTATGAAATTTGGGATCTTTTTTATCAATGGTTAGATGATAAAATACAATAATAGAGCATTAGTATTATATCTATGAAGGGTTTTTAGGATTGATTTGTTATGACTATATGAATAGTTATAGAATAAACTATTTGAAGTATTGTTATCTCACAAAGCATGAATGATTAAAAGTATAGTCAGAAAAAGACTTTATTTTAATTTTTTTTGGTAATATTAGGATATGAATTGACAATATGAGTGGTTATGTAATATAACTGTAATTGAGACTATAAAATGAATGCACAAAACTGATTAACCAACCGACACACCGGAAGTATATATGAGAGTAGATGTTTTTAATGTTTTGTATGTTATGTCTGTTTGTAGAAAATTAATAAAATTCTTAAAAAAAAATAAAAAAATAAAGTGGTTTCCTTCATTGTTCCTCAACTATAATAGACATCTTACCAAACTAAAGCAAACCTCAAGTAGTCCTTGACTTACAACAGTTCATTTAGTGACACTTCAAAGTGACAACTGCACTGAAAAAAGTGACTTATGACCGATTTTCTCATTTATGACCATTACAGAATCCCCATAGTTCTGTGATCAAAATTCAGACACTTGGCAACTGACTCATATTTGTCACAGTGGTGCAAAATCCTAGAATAACATGATCACTTTTTGTCAGTGGGGAAGCCCAATTCATTTAACAATTGTTTCCAATTTAACAAGTGTAGCAATTCACACAGTAACTGTGGCAAGAAAGGTTGTAAAATGAGGCAAAACTCACTTAAATGTCCCACGTAGCAACAGAAATCTCTGGACCAATTGTGATCATTAAATTATCACAAAATTAATGATCACATTAAATGACCACAAAATTAAATTTAGTGATGTGGATCATTAAAAATATCCTCTGAGAATTTCTAGGGAGGTGATTTCTTGAATTTCTTCTTCCAAACCAAATTATTATTTGGTTTGGAAGAATTATTTTAATTTTGAAGGCTCTTGGTCCTTTGGTCTGCAGCCTCTCCTGGGAATCAGAGGTGGTATTCAGCAAGTTCTGACCACGTCTGGAAAACCAGTAGTGGAAATTTTGAGTAGTTCAGAGAACCTGCAGATGCTACCTCTGAGTGGAGATTTCTCTTGCTACGCCCACCAAGCCACGCCCACAGAACTGGTAATAAAAAAAATTTGAATCCCACCACTGCTGGGAATCCAGATTACATGCTACCACATTCCAGTTCTGAAGTGGATCCTGTGAAGGAAACAGCAAAGGGAACATTCAGAACACTTCATCGTTCAAAAGAAAGAGGCAGTCATTCCCTGTGACTGATTAGAAGCATTCTAGAGACAGAGGAATTGTTGACTTAATGTATGATTTTTGAACTGATATCACCATCAAGAGGAACAGTTTGACTGTTTGGGACTAATTTATCCTGGATGTGTATGCAAGTTGGGGTACAGTAGGTAGATAAAGTATTTCCTGCATTTTTTACAGACAATTTAATGGCTTTAGAAAGACAGGAGAAAGTGCTACTATAAATGCATAAAGGCTGTAGCTGAATGCAGGAGACAAAAGGTTATACCAAGGACTAACAATAAATACATAGGGACGATTGCGTGTATATTTGTATGTTTCCCTACATTCCATTCATCCAAAAAGTCTCTCTAAAAAAATCCCTCATTTTCCAATATTTTTCCCCCATAAGAACATCTGGGTCTCCCTTTTAAATCTTGGATTGCATCCTCTCCCTTTTAGAAAATAAAACAGAACCGACAGCATATCCAGTCAAATAAGTCAGTCATTTATTTGACAAAACGTTAAAGAAAGAGTTGGCATTTATACAAGATAAGGGAATAAAGCAAGTCAAGACACTGTAAATTATGGGTTATGGTGAAAGTATATACACTGTCATTATAAAAGTTATAGCAGTGATTTATTTTTAGCAAGTTGTCCTATCTTTCCTCAAACCATCTAGTTGTTAATCTAATACAGGCTTTTTTCATACTTCTTAGATCTTTTGTCCTGGTCACCATATGTTTAAAATTTATGCTTATTTTTTTCCCCTTTAATTTTTTGCAGCTGTACAAAAGGGAATATTCACTTGAGCAAAGATCTAACAGATAATGGTGGGTAGAATATTAGATTTAAAATCTGGGTTCAAACGCTTGTGGAAACTCACAGCATCTCTTTCTTAGCACTTTCATTTTGAAGAAAGGATGGATGCAGATGTGTTCAGTTCCAAGCTGCAGTTAATCATAAATCCAGAAGCACCAGTCCAAACAGAGTGAGCCAGATATTAATAAAATGAACTACAAATCAGCTCTGCAGCAGCAATTTTAGAAAAGAGATTTCTGTAGCCAATGACTGAAAATCTTGATCAATGCAGTCAGAAAATTATAATATCTCATTGGGCCACATAGGGAGAGAATGATAATGAAGCATCAGGGTGCTGTGCTAGTTTTGTATTTATGTTTCCTAAGTGTCTTACAAACCAATTGATAGAGCAATCATATAATAATATTCAATCTATTTAAACCTAGAATTGTGACCTCATAAAAATAATTACCTTATTTATGGTTGGTGAATTTAGAAGAACAGATTTTTACAATTTTCAATTATTTCTGGTTTAAATTCTCCCTTCCTCCCTTCCTTCCTCATGAAGATTATTATCTGTATAATATTCAGTAAGTAGGGCAACATCACAGAGAAGGCCTACTCTGATAACCAATAGTCTAATAGTTGTCAATTGGCTCTCATACATGAATTCTGAATCTTTTAGCATTTAAAATGAATATCAATACTTTGAATTAGACTGAAAAACAAGCAGTAGCTTAATATATCAGAGTCAGAATTGATGTAGTGTTGACAAATCCATGCCTAACATCTATGAGCTTTCTTGCTTTGGCATTCTGCATCAACTGAATCCAATGTTTCACAATCTTGACAATTTCAATTTTCAGGTGGTTACTAGGGTGTTCTGGGAATTAAAGTCAACACTTTAAATTCAAGCTGCCACAATTTTAATCTTTCAATTTGTTTCTATGAGCAGCTCCATAAGAAATATACTGCAACAATTCAGTTTGGATACAATCAGCAATCCATGTATTTCCATGCTTGTATAACATTCTCTTTCTCTAGTTTTCTCCATTAAAAATGTATTCACCAGTTTAGTTTGAAATGTCAGAATGTCTGCACCTCAAACAGCTGTTTCATATATATTTTTTTGTTCATTGTTTGCTTATTTGTAATATCAATTTATATTTCTTTATAAATATAAAGAAATATATATATATTTCTTTATATTTTTATATATATATAAATTTATATATCAATTTACCTCATTGTGATATGATTCAGGGCAGCAAATTTAAGATTTAAAAAATGAATTAAAAAAAATAATAGTTAATAATAGCAACATCAAATTACTTCAATGATGTCCAGGGACAATCTAATTCTAAATCCAAAACCAGAAGTTCCAGAGCCCATACTCAAGTTTTCAAGAATTATGAAATTCTATCTAGGTCAGGATCAAATATTTTGGAGAGAGCAAAATATGGCATTTCCTAACTTGATCTGTTACAGAGAAGGTAAGTTTCCTGAAACTCACTACTTGATGCTGTTTGATAGATGAGACTAAAAACAGGTCTCTCTCTCTCTGTTGGATGTAGTCCTGTCTTCTTCATCCTATTTCTTTTATTGATTTTTATTAGTTTAGTATTCTTTTTAATGTAAGTAATGCATGCATTCTTCCAGCTATGTCCATTTGAAGAAGAGAGATAAATATGGGACAAAACCTGTTGTTTACTGAAACTAATTTAACCAGAGCATTGGCCAACTGGGAGAAACCCCCCACTCTTAATGCACACAAAGAGTGTGTCATCAGGAAGAATAATTTCCCTACTTTGTTCAGTAATAGAAGGCCAATAGGGCAGCTGGTTTGGCTTGTATCAAGTACCATTACTTAAGAATTTGACTGAAATGTAATACTCCCTTTCAAGTTAACATATTTGGCATTCCAGCTCACAAAGAACTGCAGAAGCATAGCCAGTAAAGAAGCAAAACCCCTTTTTTATTATTGTACATGTAGAAAGGCTGAAAGTACCTTTCTCTGAGGGTTCAAATTTTCCCTCTGGGAGAGCTCTGGTGCAAGGATACAGAGAACTGCTTGAAAGCTGGATCTTTTATTTTCAGGAAGGCTAGAAACAGCGTGCCTGTGTTCCTGGGGCTAGCTAGCTAACTTTGAATGATAAGTTCCCAATTTTATACCTTTTTCCCTCCCTTTGTGTATAAGGTTTAGACACTAACATCCTGTCAGAGTTTGTTTTTCTTTCTGCCAAAAGGCAACCTCAATGAGGTGCGAAAACAAACTCTGCGGGGGCAGCTTCCTGTATTACCGTTTTTTTCCTCTGATCTCTTTTAGTTTTTTATGGCTTTTTTGTAATCTTCTATTTGTAATTTCTGCCTTTTGGCTGGTTTGGTATGTTGTGGCTTTTGTCTAGTATGTTGTTCCATAGCTGGCCTGATGCTCCCTTTGGGCATTTTCCTTTCTGGGTGACACCACTGTCCTCATGAAGTTCCCTTTCTACATACATAAAAAAGAATCAAAGCCAGTTTATTGACAGATAAAGAGAAGGATGGATTCCCTCACCTCACCCCCACCCTCAGTTCAAATGGGTTCCTTTTGAGCCTTATTATCCATAAAAGGGAAATCATGCAAATATTAATATGATAAGGAATAACAAAAGCTGCTGGATGCCATTGGATTTATTAGAATGTGATTCATCCTGGAACTGGACAGATAAAAGATAGGAGCATTATAACAGATATCTATGTCTGCATCTCTGCTCATATAAATGAAATTACCCCAAGCACCCAGCCCTCCATGGGAAATGGGAAAAGGAAACAAAAGCAGTCAATTGTTCAACAGCTGATCAAATACACTCGTAGTAATTCCAAAAATGCATCTTTGCCCTTGATGAATAGCATATGTTTAGTGACACTCAGCATTCATAAATTCAAGGCCAGGTGTACAGAACTGAAAACAAAACATAAGAAATTTCAAAGCAATGTTGACTTTAGAGGAGAAGCTTCTTCATAAATCCACATGGGTTTTCTAAAGAAAAATCATAATAATGGAGAAACACAGTGCAAATGCAGGGATAATGGTGCAAAAAAAAAATGTGGAATGAAATCACCAGTAAGATTTCCTTTACAACAGCATGCTTAGTTATATGAGATATATCATAAAATAAGCAAGCATACAGGCAAACAAAGGAAATGATGACTTAAAAATATTGATCCTGTCAATTGATCCCATAAAAATATTGATCCTATAAATAACATTGATGCAGCACAGGCAGTAATAATAATGGATGGATGATAGATAGATACTATAGATAGATAGACAGATAGACAGATAAAAACTGACAAACACACAGATAATAGATAAACAGACAATCTTTCAAAGAAGATTTAGAAATATTTGGCCTTGATAAATTCTAGTATCTTCTTTATTTTCTTATTCTTATTCCTTCATCCCTTCAACCACCTAGTAACGATTTGCTAAAATTATTTGCCTAAATTATTATTTTTCATTCAATGGGGTTCAATTTCCCCAACCAGTCCACTTGTTTTTGTAGAATCCCAAACCTTTTACAAACTTCTATTAGAATGGAAGATGCAGGATTCTCATGGGTAAGAGAGAAGCAAGAGATTAAGATTAATCTTTTGAGATTAGCAAGATTAATACTAGATTGTGGGGCATGGCTGTTGGGAAAAGAGGCTACCCATGAAGCTTGTCTTTTTTCTGTCATCGACCAACATCTTTCATATGAAGAAAGAAAACAATAATCTACTCCGTCCTTGAATCCAAAATCTTCCCATCTAGCTTATTTCCCTTACCTATGTCCACATTGTTGTAGAAGTGTCATAATTGGCCACAAAAAACCTCACCTCAATTGAAGAAATACCTGCCTTGGGACACCAGATGAATCCTGGCTGTGCTAATTTTTTTAACAGTCTTGCAAGGTAGTCCAAAGAAGAAGCAAATCTTGACAAACACATTCTACTTCATTGTAAGGTTACATTAACAGAATCTTGCAAATCTGAAAGTTCCTCACCCCTCAACTTTACTGTCCAAGAACTCAGAAGGGCAATCCATTCTCTGATATTTACCATGCCTTGATTTTTTTTCTGCAGGCTCAGTCTCTTATCTATTGCCTATCTGCGGCTTTCCCTTCTATCTCCCAAAATTATTCCCATATGTCATTGCAGTAGTCCAATACGAACATCTCTGTATAATGTGTCCATTTTATTTTTCTTACTGTTTATATGGAATACGTTTTGGGTTGAACTAAGACAACCTATCCATGATGGTTATACCCTGATCTGATTTTTGCCATACCTACAATCCTTTTGTGAGTTAAACTGTCTTTTATCCAATCATTTTCCGGGCTTCAGCTGTTCCTTCTGTTTTCCAAGGTCATTTTCATTTACCATTACACTTCTGCTAATTTCTTTCCACTAATCTTTCCACTGAAAAATTGAGTTATTTCATAGGTAGCATAAATTTATATACATACATTCATATATTCAATGGCAAAAATAACAGAATAACAGAGCTGGAAAAGAACTTGGTCCAACCCCATGCTCAAGGAGAATTACTGTTTCAGACAAAAGGTTTTATGCAAGAAATTGCTGCCTCAGTGGCACAGTGGTTAGAGTGCAATACTGCAAGCTATTTCTGCTGCAGCCAGATGCCTGCAATTTGGCAGACTAAATCTCACCAGACTCAAGGCTGACTCAGTCTTCCATCCTTCCGAGGTGGGTAAAATAAGGACCAAAATTGTTGGGGACAATATGCTTACTTTGTAAACTGCTTAAAGTACAAAGCACTATAAAGCAGTATATAAGTCTAAATTCTATTTCTATGCTATTCTTAAACATCTCTTCTGTTGGAGCACCAACAAGTTGTTTCACAGATTAATAATTGTTCTAACTGTCCAGAAATACTTCCTTAGTTCTAGCTTGATTCTTTGTCAAGAAACATGCACGGCATTTGGTAGATTTGCCACAAAGGCCCTGAGAAAAAATATTCAGATGCTGTGATATGTCTATTTCTACAAAATATTGCAAGCCATGATATTCCTTGTGAAAACTTATAAAGGTGAAAGTTGGACTTTGAAGAGGCAGGAATAGGAATGTTGACATTTTTGAACATTAGTGTTGGAGAAGACACCTGAGAATACCATGGATAGCCAAGGAAACAAACCAACAGGCCATCCAAAGAAAAATCAATCCAGCATTCTCAGTCAAGGTAAAGCTATATGCCAAATAGATAATAAATACTCAAGGTACAAAACAGCAGGCTCAAATTATTCTACTTTGGACACATCAGGCTATCTGGAAAAGACTTTATTGTTGGAAGGATGGAAAGAAAAAGGAGAGGGTGACATGCAGCAAGGTGGAAAGACTCAATCACGGTGGCAATGGATCCTCTATTGGAAGTCCTAAAAGTTAGGACAGATCTTCATGGAGCTGACACCAAATTGGCACATAATCAATCAATTGCATGCATATCTTCATTCTGGTCACTGATTAGAACACAAAATTAATAGAGAATGGAACAAAAATAATCAGTTTGTGATTAGATAATTGCTGTTATCAAGCATGTCTAGCTTTTCAGCTGAAAATTTGTCCACATTTATATAAATGGAATAACATTGTTCTGATAACTATACATAAAATAATCAGAATTATTAGGGGAATTTATTAAATGCACACACACACACACACCCCAAATGTAGCAGGACATGAACTGTGCTTTCAACAGATCCTTCTCCTTAGTTCCTAAGGATTTTTTTTTTGTATCTGCTACCAAGAAGAGACTGTATTAAAAAGTACTAACTGATGTAATAAGCCAGTTGAGTGCCTACCTCCCTTTATCAAATAAACTTTCTACTTGTAATTTTCTCCCTTACTTCCTAAGTGATGTTATTTTTGATCAATTTTAATTGTGTATTTATGCATGTGTTTATGTATATGCACACATACAAGCACATTTATACTCTCTCTCTTTCTCATACACACACACACCTGCACCTCAGGTTTTTCCTGCAATTTTTTTCACAGTTTTTTTTTTTTCAGAAGTGGTTTGCCATTGCTGGTGCAATTTTTTGAATGCAGTATTGCAAACTAATTCTGCTGATTGCCAGCAGTTCGATTCTCATTGGCTCAAGATTGACTCCTCCTTCCATTCTTCCCAGGTCGGTAAAATGACTCAAATTGTTGGAAGCAATATGCTGATTCTGTAAACCACTTAGAGATGACTGTAAGGCCGTGTGAAGCAACATACAAGTCTAAGTGCTATTGCCATCTTCATAGAACTGAGGGAAGGTGGTTGTTCTAAGGTCCATCCAGCTGGCCTAGGCAGAAGTGGACTTTCATTGTCAAACTTTTAAGTCTGATGGCTAATCACTATACCACACTAGCTCTCTCTCTCAAAAAAGCAAACCTTATGACTATAACTATTTTCTATCTGTATCTCCCTTCCCCCAAAGTAATATATAGATGTTCATTTTTTTATACTGAAAGGTTGTGCATTTATAGTTTGAGAATTAACTTTGGGAAAGTCTGAACAGAGTTAACCAAAACTATTCTAGAGCCCATGACAAGGCAGCTGTCAGACATACTGAGTAATACGGAGAAATATTGGCTGCTACTGAATGTCAACCATCAAAATATTTTGTCAAAGGTACAAACTCTGCATACGTTATAATATTTCATAATAGAGCCAGGGAGAAAACTTTCATCCTAAAAATAAGTCTAAATTAAGCTTTTACTTTTTGGAGAAAAAAATAGACAAATAATAACAATTGTAGGAAAAAAAATATTTTCAGCAAAAATAAATTTAGCACTGAATGGAGAAAATACCCTAACATGTACAAAGAAGAAGAATGTTTGCTTTGGGTCCAATATCAGATTCTTTTCTGAATCCAGTTTGGCCAATAATTGCAAAGACTTGAGTGTGATTTTATTAAAGCCAGACTTGCTTTTGTTTTGTTTGTTCTGTATTGTGCAAGGGGTATCTAGAAATAAGTCACGGGTTACAATGCAGGCCAAGAACAAGTTATTTCAGCTTCACTGTTCCTGCCAGGAATTGAGCACAACCTTTTTCTCTCAAAAGAAAGGAAATGGAGGGGAATGACCCATATGAAATGATAAGCTGTGCCAAGTTTATTTATTTTTTTCATTTCAGACCAAGATGAACAATCCCTGAGACTGAGTTCCATGAAGGCACATCCTTATGGTGTTTTCTTAAAGTTTTTTCATTGAGTCTGTTGGAAAAGAAAAAGACATTCCACTTCATTTCAAGGAAAAAGATAATCTTTGTGGCAAAACATGAATGTCCTAGTTTTCCTTGTGCAGTCACTCTATACACATACACAATAGCGAACCTATGGCACACATGCCGGAAATGGCACCACAGAGCCATTTCTGCTGCCATGTCAGCTATTGCCTGGAAGAGATGCACTGCACATGTGCATGCCTCCTAACAGCCAGCTGATTGTTGGGCATCTGCTGCACATGTGCAGGGGACAGGAGGGTCACACACACATTGCATTATGGGTGCAGGCACACAATGACAAAAAGGTTAGCCATCGCTGCTCTATACCTTCTCACATTTCAATCAGGGGTGAGATTCCACCAGTTCTCACCTATTCGGTAGAATCAGTTGTTAAAGACCCGCTCCCACTTGCTGATGGACGCAAAACGTATGCATAAAGGACACAGCAGACGAGCAAAATTTTGGGGATGGCTCCATCCGTTGTCATCCGCTCCAAAAACTGGTGAAAATTTGCATAAACAGAACGGAAAAGAATGGAAAAGAACAGACGTGGGTAATATGTAGCGGGGATGTTAAATGGATGTTCATAGGAAGCCTAGCGGATGAAAGTGGATGGAAACGGATGACACCTCCGAAGGGGTTCTGGGGGAGAATTTCGAAGCGGACGCATAGTGGAAGGGGCGGATGCATAGCGGATGAAGCGGATGCATCATGGGCACCTATAGGAAACAAAGGGGATGTTGCGCAGATCTATATCAGATGCAAAGCATTCACTGTGCATGTGGGGAGTAGGAATTGCGTCAGCTCCGTGGATATAAAAGGATGCAGCACGCATGCAGTCAGCATACAGGGGAAAGACGTGCTGCCAGATACATCTTGCAGGAACACCATAGTTCATCAGTCAGGCAAGAAGAGGAAGCCCATGCCTACTCGTTCAAATCCTGGCAAGGTGAAGAAGGCCAGAACCAGCATCCCACCCCCTGGCACTGACTCTGAAGCTGTTGCTGCTGCTGTGGTGGACCAGCCCCAAGGCCCTCAAAGCCCTGCTGCTAAAGGCCCTGCTGCTGAATCCTCTGAAGGCCCTGCTGCTGAAGCCCCTGAAGGCCCTGTCAAGCTCACTGACTGGGAGATGTATGTCATGGCCAAGTGCAGTTTCTTGGAGGGTGAGATCCGCCACCGAGGAGCAGCCTCTCTGAGATCTCTCTCTCTCAGACAGCCCACAGACAGCCAGTCCTCTTCCAGCCAGGAGCCAGCTACCCTGTCCAGGCAAGTGTCTTCAGAGGGCCCCACAACAGGGACCCCCCCCGACAGCTTCACCCCCATGCCAGCGGACTTGGAGGATCCTGTGGAGGATGGCGCCCTGCTGTCACAAATGGAGGAAGAAGCAGCAGCCACCAGAGGCCAACCCACACCCACTCCCATCTCCAGCTCCAGAGGATACAGGCAGAGAGGCAGACTGGAGGGCCAGGAGCACAGTGTGCTGTTGGAGATCAGGCACACAATGAAGACCAGCACAGAACTTCTCTCTCAGCTGGTCCACTTGGATGGAGCATCCTCGGACCGGAACACCTTCATCACCTACATGAGCCAGACCCTGAGGGACATGCCCGAGGCCCAGTACCAGGTGATGAAGCAGAAGATCACAGCACTTCTGCATAACCCTCAAGGCCCAGCTGAAGCTGCTCCTACCCAGTCCAGGTCTGGTCCTCCACCCCAGACGATGTCACAACCCTTCCACGGCTTTCAACAGCCCCTCACCTACCAAGGCTATGTCTACCAGGACTTCCCACAGCAGAAGCAGAACTTCCCAGTCCAGGCCCAGGTTCATTGCACGCCACAGACGCCACTCCTCACTCAGCTGCAGACCAGACAGCCCCACTACACTCCTCCCAACCCTTCCTCCACCCCACAGCCAAGCCCGTCAATGGACAATCTGTCATCAGTATTGGGCCTGACATCTCAAGTCCTTGATGAAGGGCCTCTCAACCTCACGGGACTGAGTCAGCTCTCAGATAGCTTCCTGAACACACCACCACCTGTTGTACTCTCAGGGCCAAGCACCCCAATGGTGCCTCAGACCAGCACTCAAGCCACAGCCTGCTTAACAGCTGAGACCATGGACATGACTCAGAGTCACTGAGAATAGTGTCAGAGACTGAGTTGTTTACTTGTTAAGTTTATCTTTGCTTAAAACACTTTACTTGGTTCATTTTGCTTATTTAATACAGTCATAACGTTTACCTAAGAAAGTTTATCTTTGCTTAAGACACTTAATACAGTTTACTTGCTTCATTTTGCTTATTTAATAAAGTCATAAAGTTTACCAAAGAAAGTTAATAAAGTTTCTTTGCTTAAGACACTTAGTTTACTTGGTCCATTTTTTTTATTTAATAAAGTGTTGGTGAAAACTTTTAAAAAATGGTTAAGCCTTTGCATGCTTGTGGGATAGATAAGGATAGCTGTGGGATAGATAAACCTCCAGTGCAACCATAGTGGGCCTGTATGGTCCACCATCCCAGTGATCCAGTTGATTTTCTCCCCCTTTTTATAGAAAATATTGGTTGTCCGCTAGGTGTCCTTCTACATACTCTAGATATACTGCAGACAGCCTAAATATACAAGATACATCCCAGATACAAACGTTTGTCCGTTTTTAATATTTTATATACAAGATGCATACGCTTACATCCTTTCTATTTCCGTGCTACTAATGCTGTGTAGATGTTCCGTGTACCTTTTGTTTCCTTCCTCTTTCCATTTTCAGCTGCAGTGTATGAAACACGTATGCAGTGAGTACACTACGGATGCATAGCATTTTCCAATGGATGGCAAGCTTTTTTTAATGTTTAAATCCTCTTTGCATCCGTAAGTGCAGTGGAACCGGGCCTTAATAGTCTAAGCAGTTCAGAGAACCAGTTGTTAGAAGAAATTACTGTCCTAATCCTGTAAGGAAGACAGGAAGGAAACATTCTGGTGTTGCTTACAGAAACTGCCTCTCCATTAACCCTTATTACATTCTTGGCAGGACGAGACTTCCTGTCTTAGGAACTTCTCTAGAATTTTCTTTCCCTCTTTTGCTGGTACTTTGCTTGTGTGGAGTGACCATTCAAAGTTACAATGGCACTGAAAAAAGTGACTTATGACCACTTTTCACACACTTACGACTGTTGCAGCATCCCCACAATCATGAGAAGTCAGGCAAGGAGATGCGTGTCTCGATGTGAGTGATATTAAGTTGGCCATGCCCAGCCAATAACATGACTACCAAGCCACACAGTCCAACTAAGCCACACCCAGTTGTTAAAACCAGTTGTTAAAAAAATTGAATCCCACCCCTGATTTCAATTAAATTAAAAAGGAAGGATCTGCAGTATTTGCAGCATTCCAAATTATGGGAATGGAAAAACAATACAGTTCTAACAAATTTCATACTTTGTAAAATCTGTGCTTAAAAGATATATAGAAAAAAAGCAGTCATTTTTTTTCTTTAGGGTGAAAACATTACAGGTGACTAATTTTAGTCATCCATACACTTTCCCAAATCAACTAACTTTCAGATATATTTTAACAATTGGATATATACTTGCCATCTACATGTTAAATAGTTCAAAAGAATTCTTTATTCAAGTATGATTGGACACACGAGGAATTTGTCTTGGTGCGAATGCTCTCAGTGTACAGAAAAGAGAAGACACATTTGTCAAGAGTCAAGAATCATAACATACAACACTTAATGATAGTCATAGAGTACAACAAGCAATCAAATCATACTAAGAAACAATCATTATAGATTGTAAGGATACAAGTGACAGAGTTACAGTCATACAGTCACAAGGGGGAGAGGATGGGTAATAAGGAGTGATGAGAAGGTTAATGTTGGGACCACAATCATAAAAGAAACAAGAATGTTTCTTCTGCTAGTGCTTACTTGATGGACAATGTAAGTCCACAGTCTTTCTGTGCCTGACAAATGTGTGCCAATATACAATAATAAAAGCCTTTCCAATAACTATATCTCCATGCCCCATAAACATACAACAAATAACCAGCTAGAGCAAGGATGTCAATCCAAGCAGGGATGGTGTTTTTTTTTTTTTTTTTTTTGTTTTTAGGTCTGGATCAGCACTGTAATTCTCCACAAGCTAGCCATGTGGGAGAGATGGAATAGATTCCTTCCTGGCCAAATCAGCACCCTTCTGGCTAAAATGGGGGTGGAGGAGCTGCATGTGAGCCCCCATGCCCCTTTTTGGCTAGCAGGGTGCTGCAGGAGCCGTCCAGGCCAAAAATGAGTTATGGGAAGGGCCACACATGGCCCTCCTGTGTCCTGTTTTGGCCAGCAGGTTGCTGTAGGAAGCCATCCAGGCCAAAATAGACTGCAGGGTGGGGCCACACGTGGCCCTCCATGCCCCATTTTTGGCTGCCAGTCTTTTGTTATTTCCAGGTCAGCCCCATTGGCTATATTTAAGCACCACACAGGCAGGATCTAGCCCTTGGGCCTTGAGTTTGGTACCCTGAGCTAGAGTATATCTCATTTTTTCTTCTTTATTCACAGATTATAAGGAACCTTCCTAGGTGTAGCGTTCGCAATGGACTAAAGCTGAGGTCTTCACTCCAGTCCATGTTTCCAGCAGGAACATGGACTGTTCCTATTGGCTGATGCCGTTTGACAGCCGGCTATAAAAGGGAGCTGTCAAACAGCATCAGCTGTTGTCTGCCAGCTGGCTGCCTTGTTAGCGTTGCAGCCGCGGCAACCCTTTATTGTTTCAATAAAGTAAAAAGCTGAAGTTCGCTCTATGTTTACCTCAGGTTATTCCGCCACTCTACAACACTGGCGATGAAGGCAGGATACATATAAGAGGCAACCGGGCAAAGAATTGCTGAGCGAAGTCACTACAAAAAGAGCCGAAGTCACTACCGAGCTGAATGTCACTTTAAGAGCTACTGTCACTATTTACAAGCACGAATTTCAACTTTTCTCAAAAGATCCAGCACCGCTGAGTCGAGATGACTTTGAACCCTGCATTCCCGCCTTTCAGACCAACAGCAGAAACATGGGAGTCCTACAAAAACCAATTTGACTATTTCCTAGATGCCATAGACCTTGCTGACATTTCCGACCATAGGAAAAAGTCCTACTTTTTAAGTTTTTGCGGAGCCACAGTATTTGACACTGTTACGGCATTATTGGCTCCACGTTCAATTAAGACTGTTCCATGGGAAGAATTGCAGGAAATTCTTTGCAACCACTATTCCCCTAAGCCATCCCAAATTGCCAGGCATCATGCTTTTAGGAGACGAATTCAGACTGAGGGAGGGACTATTAGTGGGTACATGGCTGCCCTACGAACAGCTGCCTTGCATTGTGGGTTTAGAGACTAATTGGAAGACATGTTATAAGACCAACTAGTTTGTGGAGTCAGGGATTTAAGCCTACAAAGGCATTTATTGGCTAAAGGGGATTTAACCCTTAAATTAGCAATTGAAGAGTCTCAAGCTGCTGAACTATCAGCACTTTCAAGCAGCAGAAATTCAGGGAAATCCAATTAGCCAGAGCAGCTCAGCCATCCCTTACGATGAAGCCTCCTCAGAAGAAGGCTCTGAAGGGGCTAATGATGTAAATCGCCTCAGGCAGCAAAGAACCAGCCAAGGGGAGAACAGCCCAATTCACCTCTGCGGTCTCAGCCCATTTGTCTAAGCTGTGGAGGAAACCACCTCAGGGCATCTTGCAAGTTCAGGAATGCCATTTGTCTAAAATGCCAGAGGAAGGGTCATTTAGCCAGGATCTGTCAAGCAGGAAAGACTTTTGTCCAAAAGCCTCAGACAACCCAACATTTCCAAAAACAAGTTGAAGACTATTTTACCTGCTATCAAGCCAAGCTGGCTAACAAAGACTCTAACAAAATCATTGTTTTTGTTTCTGTAGAAGGAAAACTTTGCAGGATGGAGGTTGACACAGGCTCAGCACTGTCCATCATCTCATGGAGCACCTTGAAACAACTACTTCCCAGAATGACTAAGAAGAAGCCTCACGGCTGCCAGTTAACCCTACGTGACTACCAAGGCAGAACCATCCCAGTACTGAAAAAGGCAAGTTTTTTGTACAATTTCAAAATTTTAAAAGTCACTTGCCTTTAATAGTAGTGGATGGTGCCCTCCCTAGCCTGTTGGGGTTAGATTGGTTCCCTGCCCTAGGCCTCCATAGAAGCGGAATCTTCTCTATTACAAATGCTGAAGTGGACACCTTGTTTAATGACTATGCTGATGTGTTCAACGAGGGGCTGGGCTGTTATTCATGAATCCCAATATCTTTCAACTTGGACCCTCAGGCAGTACCAATCCGTTTAAAGCCTCGATGGGTAATCCGCAATCCTCCCCAAATTATTGCATTCTGCCCCAAATTAGATATTGAACTGGACAAATTAATTAAACAAGGTGTATTGGAGCCTGTGGACTTCACAAAATGGGAAATCCCAATAGTGACACCCCTGAAGAAAGACGGGAGTGTGAGAATCTGCGCTGATTACAAGATGTCATTGAACAGATATTTACAAATCAGCGCTTATTCAGTCCCTGTTATCCATCACCTTCTACATTCTTTTGAGCCAGGAACTATTTTCACTAAATTAGACATGTCACAGGCCTACCAACAGTTCCCTGTTGGTGACACAGCCACTGAACTACAAACTATTGTTATGCACAGGGGCACTTTTAAATGTAGACACCTCCAATTTGGCATAAGTGTAGCCCCAGGGATTTTCCAATCCTTAAGGGAAAGGCTTCTCCAAGGATTACCCGGCGTAGTTCCGTATTTTGATGACATTTTAATATCTGCCCTTGACAAGCCTCAGCTACTGCAAAGAGTCAGAGGGGTCCTCGATTGTTTCAGACAGCATGGCCTTAAGCTAAAGAAAAACAAGTGCACTAATGCCACCCCACAGGTAGAATTTTTGGGATACAAAATTGACACCTCTGGTATTCACCCAATCGAATCCAAAGTAAGGGCTATTCACAAGGCACCCACACCAACTAACAAGACTGAGCTCCAAGCTTTTTTAGGACTTCTTAACTTTTACGCTTCATTCTTGCCTCATAAAGCTTCTGTTGGAGAGCGGCTGCACAGACTCTTAGACAAGCAATCCCCCTGGCACTGGGGACCTAGGGAAGCCCATGCCTTCCACGCTGTCAAATCATTACTTACATCCAATGCTGTCCTGATACAATTTAATGACAAGTTGCCTTTAGTTTTAGCAGCAGACGCGTTTCTCCTTTTGGCATAGGTGCTGTTTTAAGTCATAGGCTGCCTAATGGTTCTGAAGCATCGATTGCCTTTTCCTCCAGAACTTTCTCCCCAGCTGAGTGCAACCACAGCCAAATTGACAAGGAGGCTTTGGCTGCAGTTGCTTCTGTCAAAAAATTCCATGAGTTTCTTTATGGACACTATTTCGAGCTGATCACTGATCACAAGCCTCTGTTAGGCCTTCTGTCTGGCGAAAAACAAACCCCTCAGATTTTGTCTCCAAGAATGACCAGGTGGACCTTATTTCTGGCTACCTATTCCTATACACTTATTCATTGCCCTGGCAAGAGTCTATGCCATGCTGACACTTTCAGTCACTGTCTACTGCCTGTTCCTGTGGAGCATCCTGCACCAACAAATGCTGTTTTACAGATCAATGATCTCAAACTCCCCATAACTGTCCTTGATATCACTGCCCACTCTTCCAGGGACAAGGTAATCACCCAAGTTCTTGACTGGGTGGGAAGGGGGTGGCCAGAAATTCCTTATACCCCTGAAATCCTACCTTTCAAAAGTTGCCAGCAGGAACTATCTTCTTTGCAAGGCTGTTTACTCTGGGGAACTAGGGTAGTTATCCCTTCTAAATTGCAGAACTCAGTTTTAAAGGTCCTGCATGAGGGCCATCCTGGCATTGTCAGGATGAAGGCCCTGGCTCGCAGTTACGTATGGTGGCCAGGCATGGATGCTCAGATTACTAGTTGGGTGAATGCTTGTCAGCCATGCCAGGCTACCAGACCTGCTCTACCCACATCTACTCCAGGCAGGTGGGAAGATCCTGGGACCCCTTGGTCCCGTGTACACATTGATTTGGCTGGCCCTGTTCATGGGCGCACATTCTTGGTAATGGTTGATTCTTTTTCTAAATGACTGACCTTAATGACCACTACAACTTCAGAAGCTGTCACTAAGGCTCTCTCAAGGATTTTTGCTATCCATGGCCTCCCTGACATCATTGGGTCTCATAACGGCCCCCAATTTACTTCCTGTGAGTTTGAGGTTTTCCTAGCCAACCAAGGTATAAGCCATGCCCTTACAGCTCCATTTCATCCTGCCAGTAATGGCCTGGCTGAAAGGGCAGACAGGTCAGTTAAGAAAGCCCTGGCAAGGATTGGGCCTATAGATTGGCACTCTAGGCTCGCTAAGTATCTCCTAACCCAGCACACAACCCCTGTGCCACCACTAATAATCCTCCAGCTGAACTTCTAATGGGTAGGTGCCTGAGGACCACCCTAGATAGACTCCATCCACACTATGCCTCAGTCACACCCCTAGGGTCAAACAGCCAGGCAAGGGAGTTCACTGAGAATGACCGGTCTATGCCCGGAACTATGCAGGGCACCCTTCATGGATGCCAGGGCAAATTGTGGCAGTAACTGGTCCTAAGTCTTACAGGGTCCTACTGCAAGACAGGCACATGTGGTGCCGCCACATTGACCAGCTTAGAAGATGTTGGAGTACGTTTACAGATGGCCCTCAAAACGTCCCTGCAATAGAAAAATGATCGACGCACATAATAACTTCCATTGCGCCTGACAAGAACGCAATCCTACCTGATCTGCCATCGGTCCCTCATCCTGAGATGCCTGAAGCCAAGACACCAGCTTCGTCGGTGCCAGAAGTTGCCCAGAAAGCAGAGAAGCAGCAACTTCATCGGGACTCAGAAGATCTGGCCACCTGCACAAACGCCCAAACTATCTTAAAGACTACGCATGCTCCATGCTGGGGGAAAGGAGTGTAGCATTCTCAATGGACTAAAGCCGAAGTCTTCACTCCAGTCCATGTTTCCAGCGGGAACACAGACCGTTCCTATTGGCTGATGATGTTTAAAAGCCGGCTATAAAAGGGAGCTATCAAACGGCATCAGCTGTTGACCACCAGCTGACTGCCTTGTTAGTGCGGCAGCCACGGCAACTCTTTATTGTTTCAATAAAGTAAAAAGCTAAAGTTCGCTCTGTGTTTGCCTCAGGTTATTCCGCCGCTCTACAACATTAGGTGTTTAAAAGATGCTCCAGAATGTTCCCCAACAAAAAGTATTTGTAAATAGATTTGTACAATTTTCACCAGTTGAAAACACTTGTTTTCAATCTGATCAGATGTTCAAAGGATTGGGATTATACGGTGGAAAGGATCTGTATTTACAGAGGAGGTTTCTGGTTGCTTCATGTAGGTTGTTTTTCTGTTGAGATGAATAAAGTCCTATTCTCCTCTTTTGGGACTGTTGTCCCATATCTAAATGGTTATCTGTCTATTTAAATAAGGATATTATAATTCTATCATATACTAGGAACAGGCTAGAATTGCCATTCCAGGCTCCTAAAGGTAAAGATAAAGTTCCTCCCGCACCTATGTGCTAGTCATTTCCAGCTCTACGGGGCAGTGCTGATCTCCATTACAAAGCCGAAGAGCCATTGCTGTCCGAAGATGTCATTGTGTTCATGTGAACAGCATGAAAAACTGCCAAAAGCACATGGAACACTGTTACTTTCCCACCTAAGTGGTCCCCATTTTTTTCTACTTGAATTTTTACATGCTTTCAAACTGCTAGGTTGGCAAAAGCTGGGACAAGTAATGGGAGCCCATTCCATTATGCAGCTCTAGGGATTTGAACCGCCAAACTGCCAACCTTTCTGATCATACAAATTAGCCATTGAGCCACTTGTCCTTTCCAGTTTGCTAGAAATGTATCATTTATGTTTAATTCTGCTCAGGTGTGTGTGAAATATTCTGCTTTGATGCTTCAATCAACCAATGGAACAGTGTGGAAGCGCCATCACTTGAGGTTTTTAAGAAGAGATTGGACTGCAATTTGTCAGAAATGGTGTAGGGTCTCCCACTTGGGTGGGGGGTTGGACTAGATGACCTACAAGGTCCTTTCCAATTCTGATTATCTGTTATCTGCTTCTGTTGTAAATCTTGAGGTTGGTTAGGCCAATGTAACAAAACATAGCCATCTTGCTTTGAGCAAAGCACCTTCAGTGTATGCAGAGAACCTGTTTGGATGTGGAACCAAATCCTGGTGATCCATGGCATTCCAGAAACCAGGTTGTGCACACCAGTGAAGCCCCATCCATGGGATGTATACAGCACAGAAAAACTTACCCCCTTTGGTCTACAGAAAAACATGAAAGTGGTCCCTGGTGTCCAAAAGGCCATTGAGTTAAAGGGATACCCATGATGGAAATTTTAGTTGAAGCCAAGCAGTGTTACCATCAAGCTTTGATAATGATTCCTCTTGAAGAGCAAGTTCCAACTTAGCATGGCCATTGCTACATAAAGATTATCAGCTTTTATTTCCTTTTGTTTTGCAGTTGGCCAATAGCCCAGGCCTGCACTTAAGGAAGGGGAGTTAAACCACTCCTAATATGTAGCTGAGTTCTATTATTTCTTTGTGGGAGGTTTATTATAGGCTTCTGGTATATAATCTAAATTAGGCGTCTGGAAATTATGGTGGGGGGAGAACACATTCAGATTTAGAAAGTGAATGGAAAGCTTTGAGTGAAATTCTCATTTAAAACACTCCCAATTTCCTTGATAGCTTTTGAAGTACATTGGAAGCTGTTAACCGTTATCAGCCTTCATTAATTAAACTTTCTTTTCAAACAGCTGCACAACCTAAATGGCACACTTTAAGGTTGCTGGGAATTGGCTGCAGTGCTTTATAATTTTTTTAAAGAAAAAAATGATGGAGTAATTCTAGACTACCCAGCCGTTTCTTGCAGATTTCTAAATTACATTACCTCAGCTATGAGCCACATTTGTCTGCAAAGGAATAATTTGTAAGGGTCAAAGGCAATGTCAGTGGGCCATTGAGTCTTGTCACATGGTGGTTCACATTTAAAATATCATGTGAGGGGATGTCATGGACCTATTACATTCATATTTCAATTGTCTATTTTCCAAACTTCAACCACCTTATTTCCTTATCGGTGTTTTTATTTTAAAATCCACATAAAATACAAGAATCCTCACTTAATAAACAATCGCTTAACAACTGTTTGAACTTATGAGGGGCTTCCGCAAAATGTTTACAACCCAGTTCTAAAGGGGGGAATGAGAGGGGGGGAAGGAGGGAGAGAGGGAGGAAATGAGAGAGAGAGAGAGAGAGAATCAGTCAGTCAGTCAGTCAGTCAATCAAATAATGACCATATTTTGGATGCTTGATAACTGGCAACTGTTATGTGACCACAATTTATGTTTGTTTTGACAGTTTCCAGCCTTCAGCCAGTTTTGGGCAGAAACACCCTTAAGAATGCATTGATTCATTTAACAACTGTCACAGAAAAAGTTGTAATACTGGATTTGGTGCCTTGACTTATGATCAACATGATTTACAATGGAAACTTCAGGCTATGTTATGGTCACAAGTGGAGAACTATCTGAATTCCCTGTTGCTTAAAAGATTGGAGTAGGAATGGGGAAACTTTAGTCTTTGTCCTGCTTAGGTCAGGGTTGGTAAATATACTTAAGGCCCGGTCCCACTGGCCGAAGGACGCAAAATGTATGCATAAAGGACACAGCGGACGAGCAAAATTTCAGAGATGGCTCCATCCATTGTCATCCGCTCCAAAAAGTGGTGAAAATTTGCATAAACAGAACGGAATAGAACGGAAAAGAATGGACGTGGATAGTATGTAGCGGGGATATTAAACGGATGTTCATAGGAAGCCTAGTGGATGAAAGTGGATGGAAGCAGATGACACCTCCGAAAAGGTACCAGGGGAGACTTTCGAAGCGGAGGCACAGCAGAAGGGGCGGATGCATAGCGGATGAAGCGGATGCATCACGGACACCTATAGGAAACAAAGTGGATGCCGCGCGGATGAATATCGGATGCAAAGCATTCACTGTGCATGTGGGGAGTATGAATTGCATCAGCTCCGCAGATAAAAAAGGATGCAGCACGCACACAGTCAGCATACTGGGGAAAGATGTGCTGTCAGATACATATTGCAGCAACACCATGGTTCGTCAGTCAGGCAAGAAGAGGAAGTCCGTGCCTACTCGTTCAAGCCCTGGCAAGGTGAAGAAGGGCAGAACCAGCATCCCACCCCCTGGCACTGACTCTGAAGCTGCCGCTGCTGTGGTGGACCAGCCCCAAGGACCTCAAGCCCCTCAAAGCCCTGCTGCTGAAGGCCCTGCTTCTCAAGCCCCTGAAGGCCTGGAACAATCTCCAGAAGGCTCTGATGCAGAACCCCTTAAAGGCCCTGCTGAAGCCCCTGCCAGAGGGAGGAAGAGGCAAGGGAAGGAAAATGGAGAGAGGAAACAGTACACCGTTTCCAAGGAGCATGAGGATGAGGTGCTGAAATGGCTGAGGGAGAATGAGTACCTCTGGAGAAAGGGCCACAGACTGTATTAGGAGAGCAAGAAGAAGCAGGCAGCTTGGAGAGACAAGGCAGAGAGCCTGGGGTACACTGCAGAAGTACTCCTTGGATGGTGGAAGCACATGCACACCTGATATGGCAAGCTACACCTCAATAAATCCGGGCAGGCCGCTGTCAAGCTCACTGACCAAGAGATATACATCATGGCCAAGAGCAGTTTCCTGGAGGGTGAGATCCACCACCGAGGAGCAGCCCCTCGGAGACCCCTCTCCCTCAGACAGCCCACAGAAAGCCACTCCTCTTCCAGCCAGGAGCCAGATACCCTGTCTAGGCAGGTGTCTTCAGAGGGCCGCACAGCAGAGACCCCCCGACAGCTGTACTCCCCATGCTGGTGGACTTGGAGGATGCTGTGGAGGGCAGAAAGGCAGACTGGAGGGCCAGGACCACAGTGTGCTGTTGGAGATCAGGGACACAATGAAGACCAGCACAGAACCTCTCTCTCAGCTGGTCCACTTGGACAGAGCATCCTAGGGCCGTAACACCTTCATCACCTACGTGAGCCAGACCCTGAGGAACCTGCCCGAGGCCCAGTACCAGGTGATGAAGCAGAAGATCACAGCACTTCTGCATAACCCTCAAGACCCAGCTGAAGCTGCTCCTACCCAGTCCAGGTCTGTTCCTCCACCCCAGGCAATGTCACCGCCCTTCCACAGCTTTCAACAACCCCTCACCTACCAAGGCTACATCTACCAGGACTTCCCACAGCAGAAGCAGAACTTCCCAGTCCAGGCCCAGGTTCATCGCATGCCACAGACGCCACTCCTCACCCAGCTGCAGACCAGACAGCCTCACTACACTCCTCCCAACCCTTCCTCCACCCCACAGCCAAGCCCGTCAACGGACAATCTGTCATCAGTATTGGGCCTGACATCTCAAGTCCTTGATGAGGGCCTCTCAACCTCATGGGACTGAGTCAGCTCTCAGATAGCTTCCTGAACACCCCACCACTTGTTGTATCCTCAGGGCCAAGCACTCCAATGGTGCCTCAGACCAGCACTCAAGCCACAGCCACCTCCACAGTCCCTGATCGCTTAACAGCTGAGACCATGGACATGACTCAGAGTGACTGAGAATAGTGTCAGAGACTGAGCTGTTTACTTGTTAAGTTTATCTTTGCTTAAAACACTTTACTTGGTTCATTTTGCTTATTTAATACAGTCATAAAGTTTTCCTAAGAAAGTTAATAAAATTTATCTTTGCTTAAGACACTTAGTTTACTTGGTTCATTTTTTTTTATTTATAAAGTGTTGGTGAAAACTTTTAAAAAATGGTTAAGCCTTTGCATGCTTGTGGTATAGATAAGGATAGCTGTGGGAAAGATAAACCTCCAGTGCAACCATAGTGGGCCTGTATGGTCCACCATCCCAGCGATCCAGATGATTTTCTCCCCCTTTTTATAGAAAATATTGGTTGTCTGCTCGGTGTCCTTCTACATACTCTAGATATACTGCAGACATCCTAGATATATGAGATACATCCCAGGTACAAACGTTTTGTCCATTTTGAATACTTTATATATGAGATGCATATGCTTACATCCTTTCTATTTCCGTGCTACTAACGCTGTGTAGATGTTCCGTGTACCTTTTGTTTCCTCCCTCTTTCCATTTTCAGCTGCAGCGGATGTGAGTTGAGGGGATGGCCAGAGGATTCAGAGAGGATACAGCAGACGTTTAACGGATGATAACGGACATAGAACATTTGTTGCCGGTATATGTCGCGGATGTACATTGTACGCGGTGGAAAGTTCCTCCGTTCACAAAATTTTGTGCAGCTCAAAACTTCTTGCACGGATGAAATCACAGTGGACGGATGCTCGATGGATAGAGCATATGAAACATGTTTGCAGTGAGTACACAACGGATGCATCGCGTTTTCCAATGGATAGCAAGCTTTTTTTAACATTTTACATCCTTTTGCATCTGTAAGTGCAGTGGGACCGGGCCTTAATCTCTGTCCTCTCTGTCTGTCTGTCTCTCTATTATCTATCTATCATCTATGTATCTAACTAATCACAAAATCTCCAGTACCGTGAAGTCTACAAACTTGAAATTTGGCACGGATTTTCCTCTTGACTTCTAGGTGCTCATAAGGAAAGGATTTTCAAAATGACCATCAGAGCATTAGTGTTTCGTATATTATTATTAACACGCTCTGATGCTAAGGAAAACCTGAAAAGAAATCTGTTCCAAATACAAAACACAAACCGAGGAAAGGAGTTTCAGTTTTAGTTTCACAGTACCAAGCAGCTTCAGTTCAGAACGGTTGAGCTAAGCCACACCCAGGCTCCTTGCTGTCTCCTTGCTCACACAAAAAATACTGTTTCAGTTAGAACAGTCACGAAGCACCAGATCCATAGAAATAAGGGTCTACCACAACAGACAGGCCCCAAGATGCAGACTATCAAGAGAGGCCTCAGAGATAGTACAAGACATATTGGCAGGATGTATGATATAGGCAGGAACAACATACATGGATTCATAAAACAGAGTAGCTAGCATTCTGTACAAGAATGGCTGCAAAGTGTATGGGTAGAATGGATTGAATGTGTCAACCATCTAAGCATTGTGGTAGAACAAGATGCATATTTTCCCCTAAAATAGTAGAATGGCTTTGGAACTATGATCTTGAATTTGGTTCACATAGTTGCCAGATTCAAGATTGACTTGAAAGACACTAAAAGGGAAAACCACACAGTTCTTCACTCCATTGTGTTTACTTTTGTGTTATCTTTTTGTATTAATCTAATGTTTTGTAGGCATTTCTTCAACCTGCAAACCAACCTTACAAATACCACTTAATATATGTCAGAGCACCAAGCTGGAGTTTTAGCTGAATTACTCCAAGATAGAGGCACATTTTGATCCATCCCATTTTTCTTATCCAGATATTTAAATAATGATGATGATGAGGCTTTGCTTCAATTTGTAACCATGGAGAAAATGCTTTTTTTTAGTAGAATGGATTAAATGTGCCAATTATTGGGAGAATTATGATGGAACAAAAGGTACATGTTTTTCTTGCATTGGTGCCATGCTTTTAGAATATGTACTTTGAAAAACAGGTTTTCAGATACCCAAGAGTTTGCAGTCCTTGGGGTAGGATAGAATTTAAGGCCTCCTTAATGAGGAAATACCATGAAGATGGAACCAGTCAAGTGAGGCAAAGGGAAGTCAGAGAACAGCATGTTCTCTCTGTCCCACAAAGACAGAAGAAGTACAAATGTGCTTTTAGAGGACTATCTGCTTTCTGAAAAGGCTCTTGCATGGTTGAACTTAAGGTGGAAAATTCATTGTAATTGGAAAAAGAAGTGGAGGACCAAGCTGGGCCTTTTAGAAGGATGTATTTTGACACAGACAAATTAACAGAATAACAGAATTGGAAGGGACTTAAGAGGCAGGAAATTCTAAAGATGTCTTTGCAAACATTTCCTGTGAAGCAGAAGTCAAGCTATCAAACCATCAGCCCAGGATCTCAAACCACACCAAAGCTCCAAACTTTGGAGGAACAATGGAAATTGTTACCATTTGCAATTCTATGCCAAGCCTGTCTATGTAAGATAGCTATGTTTCTGGTCCCCTCTTGACCATCTCTGGCATTTTCATCTGACATTTTCATTTCTTTGAATTCCTCTTAGCTCAGAAACGGATATTGTATGCAGATTAGTAGTGGGATGCTAAAGCAAAATCATGTACATTAATTCTCTTGAAGGCCAAAGAATGAAAGAACCAATATCAATTCTTGCTGTCTGAAACTGCAATGATAAGTTGCCCCAAGAATGTCATTGTTGCTTGGTATGAAAGGATCACCATCATATTTAGTGATAAAACTCTTCCTGCAAATCTTTATTGCCACACTGGCAAGACGGAGCACTTGTCTTGTTGAAGTTTTATTGATTGTCAGAAATTCATTGATAAAACCAATCATGTTCCTTCTCTTTGAAAGGCTGCCAGCCTTACATGCTGTCTGGTTTAATAATGAATCAGACAGTTACCATCCTCATTATGACACTGTGGCCTTATGAATAGCTATTCATCAAAATAAATGCAAGCACTAACTGACGGTTTTTATCATAACAGTATGGTGAGACCTATTGTCTGCTGGGATGCTATGTAAGGCCATGGAGACAGGTGATGGTCACTTTGATAGAATGGAAGATGCTGTGATACTTTGTTTAAAGTAATCAACTCCCTGTTGGGAAAAAGAGACATTGATAGATTTCCTGTTTGATGGTTATGATCATTTTGCATAACATATCTCAGAGAAGCCATTCAGATTTTCCAAAGTCTAGACTCTTTGTGGGTGCAGCTCATGGTGGTGTCTGCAGAAACATCAAGCCATGTCACTTATGGATTCCTTCTGGTCTGTGGACCCTGATGAAATGATAGTGACTCTTTAATAAGTTTCTAACCAAGAAGAGAAGATTCTTGTCCTGTTACTCTCCTACATAGAGTTGGCTATGGTATGGTCAGCTGGATGCATGAAGGTATCAAGACCTTGTTTTAGAAAGACGTTTTTCCTCAAAGCTTTGAGTTTGAGGCTGTAGAATGCTTTCTGACCTTCTTAAGACATGCTGCTTAAATCCAGTAGTTTGGAGCAGCTCAGGATAGAAGATTGTTCATGCAGGGATAGAACCTCTGTACAGTATCCTAGAACAAGTGGATTATCTGAATCTTTTCAGTGAGGGTTTGGGATTGTACAGGAGACTGAAAATTCATTGCTCGTGTTGGTGGATAAATTTTGTTGAGATGTATGGTGTGGGCAAAAGCACTATTTCTGATTCCTTCATATATAATGTTCCCTCTGTCTCTCCCTCACCTGTACTTTCTATTGATTGCAATCAATATATTTCATCCTGTGATATGAACGGGATTTTAGCTGAAGTTTGAAGGATAAGTGGCCATTTGCTGGTGTCGATGGTGTAGAGATGTTTCCAATCTTGCTGCTTAATTATTGAAATTTATCTTTGGCTGGTCAGCAAGTCAATAAGTTTAATTCAAAAGTCTTTAGCAGCTGTTCAGCACTATACATGTGCACATGGGTGAACATTCCTATTTCCTGCATTTTGATTAGTTAAACCTTAAAAATAAAAGTGTTTCCATCTTGCAAAGCAGTGTTGTCCCGAATGTGGGTTCCTCTCCTGGCATTGTAAGAGACATAACTACTGGTAATTAAGTATTCCTTAGCTATAAAAAGAGTTTCTTTTTTCTACCCTTCTTACAAGTAGCCTTGATTAGTACTAGCCTTTTAAAACTAGTCTCTCTTGTCTTCATTGATGTCTCTTAACTGTGTTGTATTCAGTGGGCAGTAAGAAATTGCTGATTCTATCACTCTGAGGCTATAGACTTTGTAGCTCTATCTATATGATAGAAACTAGTTGCCATGGTTATAAAAGGAAGGGAGGAGAGATCCTAAATGTGTGCTTGAGATTTTATCACAGGTGTATGTAAAGGAAAAATATGGATGGCAATAGAAAGCTCCATCTTTCTATATCCTTCTATGCACTGCAAGGGGGGAAATATTCTTTCTATTCTTTTATACTATTTCCATTGCCAGTTCTGGGATAATGATAGCTGAAACCCTAAGAAGCAGAACTGGATGCCTGTCAATTCAATCCAACATAGTCCAGCCAAAGTCCAGTTCTTTATATGCTCACACCCTGCAGATAGAATCTTGCCAGGCTAAACTTTACAGTCAGAATCTTGCTAGACTAAGCCCTTGCTACTATCACACTAATGGCTATACCCTAGGAAATTCTAGGAAGTGTCTATCCTAAATCTCTTCTTCTGACTCCTCTCCAATGCTGGGCTGTATTGTCTCTTGTCTTTCTTGCCTTCTTGGAATGTTCTTCCTCCTTGGAAATTTCTACTTCATGGTAATCCATCACACCACTTCTCCCTTCATAGATAAAATCTATTACGACAGTTGAACATGTAGAATAGTTGGGTAGGTCAACTGAGAAGAAAATAGGGTAAAACATCAGAATGGTAGTTGAGGGCAAGATGGAGAAACTGAAAGACTTTGTGAGAAGAAAGAGGTCAGTAGGGTTAGAAGCAACAGGTCAGTAAGCAAGAGGTCAGTAGGGTTACACAGATTAAACCAGTCATTCCTAACTTCCTGAAGGCAAAAAGAAGAAGCATGTGCTGTCATTGTACAGCCTCTATCTTTTCTTTTTTATTTCATGTTCTTTGCATATAAATACATTAAAAAATTGAGTTTGCATCAAATGTACCCTCTGCTACACAACCATCCATGGTTGCCAGTGCAAACTAGATCAAGAGAATATAACTTGGGATCCATGGAGTTATATCTTCACTTCACATTGTCCTTTTTGTGTCCTGAGGATCCTCTTTGATCAGTGACCAGTTTCTCTGCTATTTTGAGAAAGGACTATAGCTGTCACAAAAGCTCTAAAATAGCTTCCAAATTAAAAGAAACAAAAATGAAAAGAATAAACCAACTTGTGTGACAAAACTTTATGACATAATGTAATATTGAAGGTCATGCATTTCCCCAATGTTTTAAATTGTGAGGTCCAGCAACTAAAAAGTTGTGCATTCCTGGGCTATAGCAGCTACCCATAGAAAGCTCCCCATTTAGAGGATATACTTATTTAGATTGGATCTTAATCCTTTTCTATATAAAGATGGAAATACAGCTATTAATGCTATCATTAGAGACAATGAGAAGTAGGAAGCAGTGCATTTCCAGCCAGTGCTCAGCATAAGGATTGGATGACCATTGTCACCTAGATTGGCAAAGTGTCACAGGAAAACATGGTGCAACAAACATTATTACAGTGCAGGAAGAGATCTGGAGGGCAATGAAATTATCTTGTTGGTAGCATGCTGAAACTTGTTCATTATGTCATGGAATGCTTAAAGGTAATATATAATAATAGTAATATATATATATATATATATATATATATATATATATATATATATATATGTATATATATATATATATATATATATGTTTTCTTAGGTTTTCGCGGGTACTTACATGTGTGCTGTTTAGCTTCCTTCGGGTATTATCCCACGTCATTGTAGTTCTGTTAAAGTTGCAGCAACGTTTCAGCAGAATCTCATCTGCCATCCTCAGGCTTCTGTATGGATATGGGTCTTACAGCTCCTGGTTTTAAATTTGAGGCTGGTCCATTCTGATTGGTTGGGAGCCTGGACCTGTGTTCATTGGAC
>BLBF01000043.1:16164108-16207825 GCA_015471245.1 Laticauda colubrina
TTTTTTTTTTTTCATTCACACACACATGTATATGTATATTCATTCTTTTATTGTTTGTTGTTTGCTTCCTAAATGCCCGGTCATACTGCCCAATGGATGCAAAATGTTTGTAAAAAGGAGACAGCGGACGAGAAAAATGTTCCATCTGTTGTTGTCCGCTCTCAAAAGGGGCAATAATTTGCATAACCGGAGCGGATAACACGGAAAGGAAGGGATGGGGGAGGACGCAGGGAGGATGGAAAGCGAATGCTCCACGGAAGCCTAGCGGATGGAAGTGGATGGTACATCCGCTAGGCTTCCGGGGGACCTCAGCAAAGTGGACGTGGAACAGATACAGCGGATGCAGAGCAGACGCAGAACGGATGAAGCGGATGCACAGCGGATGCACAACGGATGAAGCGGATGCAGAGCGGAAGCCTAGCGGATACCTGGCGTTAATTGCACATGCGGGGGGGATTTATTGCGTCAGCCCCGTGGATATAAAGGGAAGCAGCTCGGAAGAAGGTCACTATTCAGAGGAAAGACCTGCTGCCAGAAGCATTGATTGCTTTGCCTGCCTGCCTTTCTGCCTGCCATCCTGCCAGCCTTGCTGCCTGCCTTGCTGCCTGCCTTCCCGCGAGCCTTGCTGCCTGCCTTGCTGCCTGCCTGCCTGCCAGACTTGCTGCCTGCCAGACTTGGTGCCTGCCTGCCTGCAAGCCTTGCTGCCTGCCTTGGTGCCTGCCTCCCTGCCAGCCTTGGTGCCAGCCTCCCTGCCAGACAACAACCCCACAAACATGGGGAAAAAGAGGAAGCCTCAGCCATCTGCTGCCAGCCCTGGCAAGAGGGACAGGGCCACCCTCCCACCCCCTGGCCCTCACTCTACTTCTGCTGGGGCTTCTGTAGCATGGGCTCACTCTTCTGTGAATGGGGCTTCTGCTGCTTCTGCTTCTGGAGGAGCTGATGCTGCTGCTTCTGGCGGTGGTGCTTCTGCTTGTGCTTACTCTGCTGAGGCTGCTTCTGGCGGTGGTGCTTCTGCTCGTGCTTCCTCTGCTGAGGCTGCTTCTGGTGGTAGTGCTTCTGCTGGTGCTTCCTCTGCTGAGGCTGCTCTTGGAGGTGGTGCTTCTGCTGGTGCTTACTCTGCTGAAGCTGCTCCTCGTCCTGCTGGTCCTGCTGGTCCTGCTCGTGCTCCTGGACTTGCTCATCCTGCACGTCCTGCTCGTGCTCCTGATCTTGTTCACCCTGCTGGTCCTGCTCGTGCTCCTGGTCCTGCTCGTGCTGCTGCTGCTGCTGCTGCTGATGATGATGATGATTCTGCTGGTGCTGCTGCTGTTTCTGCTGCTGCTGATGATTCTGATTATGATCCTGCTGGGGATACTGCTGCTGCTGCTGCTGATGATGATCCTGCTGCTGCTGCTGCTGCTTTTGCTGATGATGATGATCATGATCCTGCTGGTGAGGATGATGATGATGATGATGATGATGATGATGATGATCCTGCTGGTGCTGCTGCTGGTGGTGGTGGTGTGGAGGAGCAGCCCCTACTACCTTGGAGCCCTTCTGATGAGGGCCCATCTGGTCCTGCCAAAGGGAGGAAGAGGCATATGCGGGGACGGGAGAGGAGGCAATACTATATTGAGGAGGAACACGAGGATGAGGTGCTGGAGTGGCTGAGAGAGAATGACTATCTGTGGTGGAAGGGACACCGGCTGTACAGGGACACCAAAAGGAACTAGGCTGCTTGGAGAGAGAGGGCGGAGAGTATGGGTTACACTTCGGAGGTGCTCCTCGGCTGGTGGAAGCACATGCACACCTGGTACAGGAAGCTGCACTTGAAGAAATCTGGCCAGGCCACGGTTAAGCTGATGGACAGAGAGACCTATGTCATGGCCAGGTGCAGTTTCCTGGAGGGTGAGATCCGCCACCAAGGAGCAGCAGCAGCAGCAGCCCCTCTCACGACACTCTCTCTCCGGCAGCCTGCTCAGAGCCAGTCCTCTTCTGGCCGAGAGTCAGTTTCTGTGTCCAGGCAGGTTTCTGTGGAGCGTGCCACGGCGGAGAACCCATGGACAGGTGTTTTAACCATGGTGGAGCACATGGAGGACTCCCTGGTGCAGTGGAAGAAAGGAGACGGCACTTCCACCACAGCCCTACCTGCATCCACCCACAGCTCCACCTCCACAGAAAGGCAGAGAGTCAGACAGGAGGGGCAGAGCCACACTGTCCTGCTGGAGATCAGGGACACCATCCATAGCAGTATAGATCTCCTCTCTCAGCTGGTCCATACCGACTCCTCATACTCCAACCGCAAGCCCTTCCTCACCTATGTGAACCAGACCCTCACGGACATGGCGGAACCCCAGTACCAGGTGGTGAAGGACCGGATCACCGAGATGCTTCACAACCCTCCAGACCCAGAGGAACCTGCTCCCACCCAGTCCAGGTCTGCTCCTCCACCCCAGGTAATGTCCCTCCCATTCCAAGGCTTCCCACAGGCCCTCACCTACCAGAGCTATGGCTACCAGGAGGTCCAGCAGCACAGGCAGCAGCCCTTCCCAGTCCAGGCACAGAGTCATCTGGCGACACCGTTTGCACCGGTTCCACCAATGCCACTGATGCCACCCACACCAATGATGCCACCAATGACAGAGATGCCACCCACACCACCGATGCCACCAATGCCAGTCCTCACCCAGCTGCAGACCAGACAGCTCCACTACACTGCTCCTTCCTCCACCCCACAGCCAAGCCCGACCTCAGTACATCTATCCTCGGTACTGGGGCTGACACCACATGGCATGGAGGAAGGAGCTCTCAACATCACGGGGCTGAGGCAGCTGTCCGAGAGCTTCCTCAACACACCGTTACCTGTTATCCTCTCAGGGCCAGGCACCCCAGTGGGGCTTCAGACCAGCACTCCAGCAGCAGCCACCTCCACAGCAACTGGACCCTTCACCCCTGAGACTGGGCACAACTCCGAGTGACCAAGAAGAGTGCCAGAGACTGGGTGGCTACCTGTAGTCTTTATTTGGACACTTGACTTGAGTCATTTTTCTTTTACAGCTCGTGATTAATAAAGTTTATCTTTGCTTCACACACTTGCCTCATTTATTTTATTAAATAAAGTATGGTGGAAACTTTTAGAAATGGTTTAAGCCTTTGCATGTTTGTGGGAGAGGTAAGGATAGCAGTGGGGTGGGCAGGGATACCTTTGGGATGGGTAATAGCTGTGGGATAGAGAAACCTCCAGTGCAAGCATAGTGGGACTGTATGGTCCACCCTCCCACATGCCACACCTTTGGCCCTTCCTTATCAATACTCATGTTAGCATTGATCCACACATGTCAACATAAACACAACTCTTCTTTAAATGCCCTGTTCATTGTAGGCCCACCCAACATACATGGCCCAATCTCATCCATCTGATGAGACAGGCTGAAGGAAGCATCCATTAATCATCTACCATCCTGTCTTGCCACTCCACTGCACCAGCTGGGGAGTTGCACCTGTGTTTCAGGAGGTTGTGCTGCTTCTTCCCTTCATGTGAGGCTCTGTTGGGGCCTTGCACACCCACAGTGTCTATCAGGTTTCGCCCTTGCCTCCATTCCCCAGGCTCCACGTCCCTATTGCCTTGCTGGAGGTCCACTAGCCTGTTCTGCAAGATTGGGCAGCGGGTGCGCATGAGATTGTGCAGGATACAGCAAGCTTCCACGATGGTCCTCACAGTCTGTGGGCGATGCTGCATGGTGGTGAGAAGTACCTGGAACTTGTTAGCCAGGATGCCAAAGGCGTTCTCCACCACCCGCCTTGCCCTTGACAACCTGTAGTTGAAGATCTACCCTTCATGGGTGAGGAGTCTGGAAGTGTAGGGCTTCATGAAGTAGGTTGTGAGGGAGAAGGCGTCATCCCCCACGATGAAGTAGGGCACATCTTGTGTGTCGTTGGGCAGGGGGTCTGGATCTGGGAATCCCATGATGAGGTTGCGTTCCAGCCCCTCTTTGAGGTCACTGGCATTGTATACCTGGGCATCTGAACATGACCCGTTGCCTGAAGCATCGATGTACATGAACTTGTAGTCAGCATTGACCATGGTGAAGAGGACGAAGCTGAAGAAGCCCTTGTAGTTGAAATAAGTGGACCCCGACTTGGCTGGAGCTTTGCAGGCCACGTGCTTCCCATCTATGGCGCCAACTGTGTGGGGGAAGTTCCACTTCTGATACCACTGCTCTGCAACTTTCTTCCATCCTTCTTCAATCGAGGGGCACTGGAGGAGCTCCTCCAGATATTCTTTGATGATGGCCTGCACCACTTCTCTGACCACAATGCTGATGGTGTTGTGTGGCACCCTCCAGCCATACTGCATGCTCCTATAGGTGGTCCCTGAGGCCAGGTGGCGCAGAGTGAGTGCTACCTTGCACCCATGGTCCAGGCTGGGCCGGAAGTTGGTGCTCTGCTTGGTCAACCTGGGTGTCAGCCGCTGCACAACTTCGTCAAACATGGCTGGAGGCATCCTCATGAAGTTCTGGAATGCACGAGGGTCTTCATTCCTTAGCTCCACCATCACCTTGTTGTACAGTCTGTACTCTGCTCTTCTGCCAATCCATCTTCGGACCCAGACGCTTCTTGGCTGCCTCCTTTTCTTCCCGTAGTAGAGTTCACAGAGCCTGTAGATGGCTTCGCACTGTTGCAGAAGGATGGTGGCTACCAAAAGGAGTTTGTTACGATCCATGGTGGACATGACTGGATGCTGTGGAAGAGGAAGAGCCAAATGAAGGCTGCAGAGGTCTGCACAGCAGGGCTGCTGGTCTGAAAGTAAGATGCAGGTGAGTTGCTCCCCCTTTTTATAGGAAATATAGGTTTTCCCCTATGTGTCTTTTTGCATCCTCTAGGCATCCTCAAGACATCCTTAATATCCGAGATAGGTCCCCTCTGCAAACGTTTTTTCCGTTTTAAATGCTTTCTTTGCGAGCTGCATCCACTTTCATCCTTTCTCCATCCATGCTACTAACGCTGTGCATCCTTTACGCATCCCTGCGTCCGAGCCAATGCGAGTTGCGCAGATGCGGAACGGATGCCTAGCGGATATAGCGGATGTGTAATGGATGCACAACGGATGTCCCCCGTATGCCTAGCAGATGCAGAACGGATGCATTGGATACATTTTCCGCTCAAAAGTTTTGAGCAGCTCAAAACGCTTTGAGCAGATGAAACGTCAATAGATGGATGTTGGACGGATAGAGAGGAAGCAAAATGGAGGCAGTGAGTACATAACAGAATCATCGCCTTAACCAACGGATGGCAAGTGTTTTTCTCCGTTTTACATCCTCTTTCCATCCCTTGGTGCAGTGTGACAGGGGCTTAAATTGATTCTCAGTTTTCCACATGAAAGATGTATAAAAATGCCACAAGATCACTTTATTTGTAATTTGTCGGTCTGTCATCTCTATAATAAGATCACAAAAATTTGACATAAACACAGTGATTTTTTAAAAAAAATTAAGATTATCATAATATAAAATACAAATGAAAATAAAGATAGTAGGGAAATGGGAAAGGGAAGAAAAAGAAAGGAGGGGAAAAAAAACAGTGACTTCCAATATCTTTAGCACAGTAGAATACAAAGGAAAATTACAGCCCCTATGTCTTACTTGTACATATTTAGTAAATATTATCCACTGCTAAAACAGCCATCTAATTTAATCAGCAAATCTGAAAGTCAATATATTATTATTTCTACCTCAAGTACAAAATCTAGAAGCAGTTTCCAAGCAGAAACCAAAATAGATATGGGGCTACTGCAGGCTTTATTCAAATATCTAACAGGCCACAAAATACCAGAAATGATAATATTACATCATAGTCTAATCAGTAATATTAAAGCAGTCTTCCAGTACTTGGAGCACTGTAACAAAGAAGATGGAGTCAGTCTATCCTCCAAAGCACCTAAGAGCAGGACAAGAAGAAACAATTGGAAGATTATTAAACTGAGATCCAACTTAGAATTAAGGAGAAATTTCCTGACAGTGGGAATAACTAATCAGTAGAATGGCTTGCCTCCAGAAATTGTGGGAGATTTACAGTGGTAGGATTCAAATTTTTTTACTACCAGTTCTGTGAGTGTGGCTTGGTAGATGTGGAAGAGGAAGGATACTGTAAAATCTCCAGTCAGAGGTGGTATTTGCCGATTCTCCAAACTACTCAAAATTTCTGCTCCCGGTTCTCTAGAACTGGTCAGAACCTGCTGAATACCACCTCTGGAGCTTTATTATTAGAAGTTTCCAAGAAAAGATTAGATAATCATTTGTCTGGAATCGAATCCACTGGCTGAAAAGAAGAGGAGATTCAAACCTTTCATATTAAAATAATGTCAATTTCATCGCCTCCTTTCAACTTTCCTTTTTCATTTTTTAAAAAGTACAACTTTTTTAAAACTACAGATAATTCCCCCATAACTTCCAAACTTGGAAGACACTTCAGGGACTTTTCATCTAACTTTTTTAAAATGCTTTTGTCCAGTAAACTGCCCCAAATGCACTCTCGGATATATCAAACATGTTGTGTCTTCTTTTTTTTATTATTCTATAAGTTTTAAAAATGCCTTTCTTAGAAAGTGGCTAGCCCAAATGAAATTTCCTAGTATTTTTAACTGAGTGTCCAGTTCTTTAAAGAAGACATAGAATGAATCTCTTTTTATGCTTGGTTGATTCTGAAAATTGGTTTGTTCTTTGACTGGAGACCTAATTTCTGAAATTCAAATGAAAATATTATATCGACTTGCTTATGTTTTTATCTAAAGAATGTTCTTGGACCAAGTCCTACATCAGCTTGTAAGATGACATTGCACAATGTTTCTCATTAACCCCCTTAGCCTTGGCACAACAACATTGCTCTAAATCTAAACACAGATATTAATGCCATGTTCTTGATTTGTGTTTATTCACTGTGATAAGGAACTAAATGCCACTAGAGATATTCAGTAGACCTTCAACAACATCCATTTTTTGAAGGCTACCCTAATAAACTTCAAAATAGTTTGTGGAAATGAAGACAACTGATACCTTGATGTATATCATTAAAAAAA
This sequence comes from Laticauda colubrina, assembly GCA_015471245.1. Taxonomy (NCBI): domain Eukaryota; kingdom Metazoa; phylum Chordata; class Lepidosauria; order Squamata; family Elapidae; genus Laticauda; species Laticauda colubrina. The sequence goes on from BLBF01000043.1 coordinate 16,171,163, forward strand.
TCTCATAGATTGAAATATGTTTGTGTTCAGTGAGGAAGTAAGAAACACATTATTATTTTATTTTATAATAATCACACCAGAGAAAGAACTGATCAATATTTTAAGGGAAGCAAATAATGCATAGTAAGTTCTGTTTCCATTTAAAAATTAGGAATTGAGAATAAAATATTTGTCATAAGATTTTTCTCAACCCTGAAGATATGGTAGTCCAGAGAGGACAATGTCATGTATATTGTTTAATTTATTCTGTTTATTTATTAAATTTAAAAGCCAAACTCCAGAACAACTCTGGGAATAACAACTCTGGGAAGCTTGACAACTTTAAAAAAGACATGTCGATTTGAACAGAATGCAAACATAACATAACATATATAAACCCACTGCTTTACCCTGAAACCAAAAGAAGTTCTAAAACCACCATACCCCAATATCTGGGAGAATCCCAAGTTTTTAAAAACTTCTACAACACTGCAAAGTTAGGAGCCATGCATAGTTTTGTAGGGATACTATTCCAGATGTCAGGCATGCTCCTTGTGACACTTTTTTTTTCTAAATTGTAGGGACTATGTTTTAACCCATGTATTGTTCTAGAGCAGGAGAATATATATATGATGGGGGAAATATGAATTTTTAATAATTTGTTTGAGTAATAAATATGCTTTTAAGAAGTCATAAGGTGTTTTACAGATGGGATGGTAACAAGAACAAGGGAGATTTATTACTTGAAGGTTACATCACACAGTTATAATTATTCCTAATAATGTCTTTACCATTCCAACATTCTTTTAAAAGAAATCTGCAACATGCAATATGAAAAGAGAGATAGATGCCAGGTGGTTTAATAAACCCAACCAATTAATGCCTAAAATGTTTCTAGGGTATCTTGAGATGAAAGACACATGCCAGAAAACTTCTTGTTTCATCTTTGTTTTCTCTTTGGTGGCATTCAATTGACCTCCATCAAATTTAACTGCCATTCTGGTTTATCTAATCTTGATTAAGAGTGCAAGGTGTGTGGCTGAGGGAGGAGGGGGAATTAGGTCTTCTCTCAAAGCTTACCAGTGGCTAAATCATTGATATACTCTGAAAAGGATTCTCTTTCATTTGAATGCAGAATAGCAGAGTTGAAAGGGACCTTGGAGGTCCTGTAGTCTAATGCCTCATCAAGTAAGTGATGGAGCACCACATCTTGTGAGGCCAGCTATTCCACTGATTAATTGTTCTAACTGTCAGTTAATTTCTCTTTAGTTCTAAGTTGGATTTCTCTTTAATGAGTTCCATCCTTTACTTCTTATCTTGCCCTCAAGTGCTTTGGAAAATAGGTTGATCCCCTTTTCAATGTGGTAGACTGCTATCATATCACCCCTTAGTCCTTCTCTTCATTAAATTAGTCAAACCCATATTCATTATATGGTTTAGTCTGTAGTCCTCTAATCATTTTGTTGTTCTTCTCTGTGCTTTTTCTCAACATGTCTCAACATGTGGTCATCAAAACTGGATGGAGTATTCTAAACATGGTCTTACCAAAGCAGTATAAAGTGATATAAGCTAACACTTCAAGTAATCTTGATAGTATCCCTCTCTTGAAGCTGCCTAGGATTGCATTGGCTTTTGGGGAAGCTGTAGCACACTGCTGGCTCATACTTAAGTGGTTGTCCAGTAAGAATCCTAGATCTCTGTCACAGATACTGCTGTTGAGCCAGGTACCACCTGTTCTATATCTGTGTATTTGGTTTCTCTTCCCTAAATTCAAAACCTTACTTTTCTCACCACTGAATTGCATTTTGTTGGATAGGGCCCAGTGCTCATATCTGATATCAGCCATTTAATATTCTGTTCTCTTTGAAGCTGCACAATTGAGGAATGAGGATCTAAGGAATCACAATCTAAGGAAATGAGGATTACTGACTTATGAGGAGGTTGAGTTTGATACATATCTTTTTCAGGACGTTAGAACCATTCAACTATATTTGAAAGATGAACATAAATTGAAAAAGATCCAAAGCTCAAGCCAAATTTGAAACCAGGTACCATGTCTCTTCCTCCTATTTCAAAGTGGTCCCCAGGATTTCCTACTATGCTATTTGTAATCCATTTATCTTTCTTTGGAGGATCCTACATACATCTGCTTATAATCTATTGAAAGACATTGCCTTTTGGCTTCTGATGTTGCTTGGTTTCAACCACAGCTCACATCTATATGAATGCGAAGGTCTTTGATCTGCTTCTTGTAGACTTTTCTCATTCTATTTTTCAGCTGTAGTCTCTGCCCACTCAGCTATAGTGAGTGAATGGTTTGTTCTCTGGTGATACAAACCACTCCAGAATTAGTCCCATAGTATTACAATGATGTGACCTTTTTGTTATTTCCAAGGCTCTCTGCCCAACTGACATGTACTCATTCAATGTTTAATTATAAAGGGGTTAAAAAAAACATTGGAAGCTCACATACTTTGAAGAAAAGAACCTTCATTTCTTTTTTATTTTACAGAATGCCTTTTGATGTCACAAATGGCCTCATAAAACCAGTATGTCAAGCAATTGTAGTTTCTTCCAGTGTGTCTAATTGCAATGGAAAAAAAAAAAGTGAAGTTTAAGTAGAGGTAGTGAAAACCATCAAGAAGGAGGAGCTGCTCCAAGAAGGAGCATAGGACATCTATCTCATCTCCAACTTTTAATAGAGTATATCTTTGGAGGACAAAGTATCTTCCACGTCAAAGAAAGAATGGCTGCTGCTGTCAGCCTTGGAAGCCATATTTCACTTAGAAGCTTCAAGGTTGTCACATTCAGTGCCTGGGAATTTGGGAAGGGGGATTTCATAAAGAGTTGGACAATTAGACTCAACACCATTCTTTCTTTCAAGTCAAGGACAAGTTACCCTGCATCTGGAGAGGAGTATCTAGAGGAATGTCTTCAGTTGGGATGATGTTTGATTGGACCATGTGAGGGATTGGTGGGTGCTGGGGATGGATCTCTGAATTTCTTTGGGGAAGGGAAAACCCGGGACTCTCAGATTTGGGTTTTCCCAGATGTGCCAATATGACAACTCTAATAAAATGGAACTTTTGAGAAAATTCCTATCTCAAAGTTTATGGGTTTGGAGTTCGTTAGTTGGAACACTGACATCTGCAATACTCCGTGAATATTGTTTTATCAGTTTTGAACTTCTTTTACTGAGTTACATCAGTAGCTTGCCAGGGATCTGTGTCATACACATTAATATAGTAAGGCAATGCATGTAACACCTGAACATCTGGAAGATGTAAAACCAACTTCCACCTGGAAATGTGTGCATTTGATTTCATGTGCAACCTCTATTTTGTTTAAATTAAGTCTCCACTTCTCTCCTTAAAAATAGTTAGAAAATTATGATATGAAGACATCTGTGGTATCACCAGGCTCTTACATCATAAGAGCAAACCCCCTTTTCAATTAACCTTTAAGAATTACTCATGGAGATGTTGATGTTTCCACCGTCCAAGTAAATAGGTCTCTGATTTGGAGGTTAAATCTCCAGGAATAGAATAGGGAGTAGTGGGCCAAGACTGTGTTTCATGAAGGCCTGGATTTTACCTTCAGAAATGGAGATTCATCTTGCTCCTCTTATTCATCTAAAGATGATTTGCAAGCCAATGGCATGACAGCATTTTCAACCAGAAGGATCAATGGTTTGCTTTAGTTGAAGTCAGCTTAGAGCAATAGACAACAGCCATCATTTTATTTTAATCAATACCATCCTTTGCATTTTCTCTCTTTGCATTTTATTCTTGCACCAAAACTGTGAAATCAATTATACCAAGTAACAATGATTTATCCATCCTGCATGCCCTATGCTTGGAACTTCAAATTCTGTTTCAATACCAATAGAGTATTCTAATCCTCCATTTGCAGGTCTTAAACAATGGGATATCCTGACAATGGAGTACTTGATGGCTCCAGAAAACTTACCAATGCAAGATCAGCATAGCAGAATTAGGAAGGAAAACCTTATTGAACCCCTTCCTCTTTTTCCACCTGTAGAGGTGTGATTTGTTATAAATTTAGTATTAGGGATTGGAAGCTCGGGTGATGCAGGAATTAGAATGCAGTTAGAATGCAGTCTAACTCTAGTCACAGTCAAGAGTTTGTTCCTGATCAGCTCAAGGTTGACTCAACATTCCATCCTTCCAAGGTTTGTAAAACAAACACCTAAATTGTTGGGGGCAATATGTAAAGTGCTCAAAAAATGCTGTAAAGCACTATGGAGTGGTACATAAGTCTAAATCCTATTGCTAAGTGACAGTGTATATTTACTGATTTTTTAGATAAAGTGGACCAATGTTTCTCAATCTTAACAATTTTGAAATGAGTGGACTTCAGTTGCTAGGATTTTGGCTGGCAAATTCTAGGAGTTGATGTTCACATACCTGTTGAGGTTGAGAAACACTTAGGTAATCCTCAACTTACAACCATTTATTTAGTGACCATTCAGTTATAATGGCATTGAAAAAAGTGACTTATGAGTGGTTTTTCTACACTCACAACTGTTGCAACATCTCCATGATTATGTGTGGCCAACATGACTGCAGAATCTACTACTATTCCTACAAATTCAGGTGTATCTATCATTTCGGTATATTTTTCCTACTTTTCCCCCATAAGAATTACATACCCATGGAGAGGGAGAGAGACAGAGAGAGACAGAAGAGATACAAAGAGAATGAAAGACAGAGAGAGACAGAGACAGAGAGAGAGACAAAAAGAGAGACAGACAGAGACAGAGAGAGACAGAGAGAGATGGAGAGAGGAAAAGAGGGAAGGAGGGAGAGAGAAACAGAGACAGAGAGGGAGGAAAGCAGAGGGAGGGAGAGAGAGAGAGAGAGAGAGAGAAGGGGAGGGAGACTGCAGGACAAGGGAGAGAGGAATAATGAGTCCTTAAAGTGTCACTCTTTCATTTAAAAAACCCTCTTTTTAAGCCTTGTTAATGGAACAAGTTTTCAGAGAGTGTTCCCAGCTACTGATCCATTGTCAGGGTTCCTTCCTAGCTGCTGCTATAACAAATAAATAAAAGTACCGAGTACATCATTAATTATGTTTTTATTGCTCTCTTCATTATGATCAGGCAATGGCCTGTAGCCATTAATTAACTCAGCATGCTCCCATCCTCTGTTGCTATCAGATCACGTTTGCCATTCTCCCATCATCAATTAGGACAAGCTACAGAGTGAATTATGCCACCCTCTCTTGCTCTGTACATATTAGCCAATTGGTTCCACCCCTTTACAATGAACATATTTTACACTCTTTGTGAAACAATATGCCCAAGAGCCTTTTTAAATATAACAGCTCATCACACATCTGCAGTACAACTAGCAACCTCAAAGCTGAATTCTTCAAAGATACTGTGTCCAGATTCCCTGTTTAGAACTGCAGCAAGAGCACCAGTGATTTTTCTTCTTTTTAAAGTTCTACTCCTTTGACATCCTTGACTTCAAAGTGCACTCACTTGTTCAACTTTCTGCTTATTTTTAAGTTGTGATCTTAACTGTGATATTGCTCCCTCCAATCTTTTGGATATAATTAGAACCAAAACAAAGCTTGTCTCTAGTTCAAGGAAACTAAATTCTCACCCAAATTATACAAAAAATCTGGGAAGAAAAACTGAATTTTGCACTCTACACACAGGATGTGCATTTTTATTTTTAAACTCCAGATTATGTATATTTGCCTTTTCCTTTCATCTCCTTGCTTGCCCCTAGAACCATAACCCACCAGTGGTTAAATCAGGAGAACAATCAATGATTTGTAGAATGGAGTTTTCAAATGCATTTAAAGCCCCTGTCACACTGCACCAACGGATGGAAAGAGGATGTAAAACGGAGAAAAACACTTGCCATCCATTGATTAATGCGATACATCCGTTCTGTAGTCACTGCGTCCATTTTTCATCCTCACTATCCGTCCAGCATCCGTCTATTGACGTTTCATCCACTCAGAAAGTTTTGAACTGCTCAAAACTTTTGAGCGGAAAATGTATCCAATGCATCCGTTCTGCATCCGCTAGGCATCCGCTAGGCATCCGTTCTGCATCCGTTATACATCCGCTATATCCGCTAGGCATCTACTGCGCATCTGCGCAACTCCATCCACTCCAGCAGTAAACGGACGCAGGTAGGAAGCGGAACAAACATGGAACGGATGCAGAACGGATGTCTAGCGGATGCAGAACGGAAACAAAGCATTTAAAACGGAAAAAACGTTCACAGAGGGGACCTATCTCGGATATTAAGGATGTCTAGAGGATGCCTAGAGGATACAAAAAGACACATAGGGGAAAACCTATATTTCCTATAAAAAGGGGGAGCAACTCACCTGGATCTCACTTTCAGACGAGCAGCCCTGCGGTGCAGACCTCTGCAGCCTTCATCTGACTCTTGCTCTTCCACAGCATCCAGTCATGTCCACCATGGATCATAAAAAAGTCCTTTTGACAGCCACCATCCTTCTGCAACAGTGCAAAGCCATTTACAGGCTCTGTGAACTCTACTACGGGAAGAAAAGGAGGCGGCCAAGAAGCATCTGGGTCTGAAGATGGATCGCCAAAAGAGCAGAGTACAGACTGTACAACAAGGTGATGGTGGAGCTGAGGAACGAAGACCCTCGTGCATTCCAGAACTTCATGAGGATGCCTCCAGCCTTGTTTGACGAAGTTGTGCAGCGGCTGACACCCAGGTTGACAAAGGCAAACACCAACTTCCAGCCCAGCCTGGAACCTGGGCTCAAGGTGGCATTCACTCTGTGCCACCTGGCCTCAGGGACCACCTACAGGAGCATGCAGTACAGCTGGAGGGTGCCACACAACACCATCAGCATTGTGCTCAGAGATGTGGTGCAGGCCATCATCGAAGAATACCTGGAGGAGCTCCTCCAGTGCCCCTCCACTGAAGAAGGATGGAAGAAAGTTGCAGAACAGTGATATCAGAGGTGGAACTTCCCACACACCGTTGGAGCCATCGATGGCAAGCATGTGGCCTGCAAAGCACCAGCCAACTCAGGGTCCTCTTATCACAGCTACAAGGGCTTCTTCAGCATCATCCTCTTTGCCATGGTCGATGCTGACTACAAGTTCATGTACATCGAAGCTTCAGGCAACGGCTCATGTTCAGATGCCCAGGTATACAATGCCAGTGACCTCAAGGAGGGGCTGGAACGCAACCTCATCGTGTGCTTCCCAGATCCAGACCCCCTGCCCAACGACACGCAAGATGTGCCCTACTTCATCGTGGGGGATGACGCCTTCTCCCTCAGAACCTACCTCATGAAGCCCTACACCTCCAAATGCCTCACCCGTGAAGAGAAGATCTTCAACTACAGGCTGTCCAGGGCAAGGCGGATGGTGGAGAACGCCTTTGGCATCCTGGCCAACAGGTTCCAGGTACTTCTCACCACCATGCAGCATCGCCCAGAGACTGTGAGGAGGATCATGGAAGCTTGCTGCATCCTGTACAATCTCATGCGCACCCGCTACCCAGTCTTGCAGAACAGGCTCGTGGACCTCCAACAAGGCAATGGGGACATGGAACCTGGGGAATGGAGGCAAGGGCAAAACCTGATAGACACTGAGGATATGCAAGGTCCCAACAGAGCCTCACATGAAGGGAAGAAGCAGTGCAACCTCCTGAGACACTGGTCCAACTCCCCAGCTGGAGCAATGGAGTGGCAAGACAGGATGATAGATGATTAATGGATGCTTCCTTCAGCCTGTCTCATCACACTGATGAGATTGGGCCATGTATGTTGGGTGGGCCTACAATGAACAGGGCATTTAATAAAGAGTTGTGTTTATGTTGACATGTGTGGATGAATGATTACATTAGTATTGATAATAAAGGGCCATATGTGTGGCACCTGGGAGGGTGGACCATACAGTCCCACTATGCTTGCACTGGAGGTTTATCTATCCCACAACTATCTTAACCCATCCCAAAGGTATCCCTACCCATCCCACTGCTATCCTTACCCATCCCACAGCTATTACACATCCCACAGGTATCCCTGCCCATCCCACTGCTATCTTAACCCATCCCTCAAGCATGCAAAGGCTTAAACCATTTCTAAAAGTTTCCACCAAGACTTTATTAAAAAAAAGAAGTGAAGCAAGTGTGTGAATCAAAGATAGAGTTTGTTAACAACAAGCTATAAAACAAAAATGAGTCTCTGGCACTCCTCTTGGTCGTTCAGTCTCAGGGGTGAATGGTCCAGGTGCTGTGGAGGTGGCTGGTGCTGGAGTGCTTGTCTGATCCCCTGCATCATCAGCTCCTCTAGAAGCAGAAGCAGCAGAAGCTCCAGCCCCAGAAGAGTGAGCCTGTGCTACAGAAGCCCCAGCAGAACCAGAGTGAAGGCCGGGGGGTGGGGTGGTGGCCCTATCCCTCTTGCCAGGGCTGGCAGTAGATGGCTGAGGCTTTCTGTTCTTCCCCATGGTTGTGGGGTTGCTAGCTGGCAGGGAGGCTGGCAGGAACCAAGGCTGGCAGGAAGGCTGGCAGGAAGGCTGGCAGGCAAGCTGGCAGGCAGGCTGGCAGGCAGGCAGGCACCAAGGCTGGCAGGCAGGCTGGCAGGCAGGCAGGCACCATGGCTGGCAGGAAGGCTGTCAGGCAGGCATGCACCAAGACTGGCAGGCAGGTATGAACCAAGGCTGGCAGGAAGGCAGGAACCAAGGCTGGCAGGAAGGCATGCACCTCGGCTGGCAGGCAGGCATGAACCAAGGCTTGCAGGCAGGCAGGCACCAAGGCTGGCAGGCAGACTGGCTGGCAGCAAGGCTGGCACGCATGGAGACAGCAAGGCTGGCAGTGAGGCTGGCAGCAAGGCTGGCAGGCAGGCTGGCAGCAAGGCTTGCAGGCAGGCATGCAGGCAGGGCAGGCAAGGCTGTCAATCCGTCTGGCAGCAGGTCTTTCCTCTGAATGGTGACCTGCTCTGAGCTGCTTCCCTTATAACTGTGGGGCTTACGCAATGCATCCTCCCCGCATGTGCAATTAACGCTAGGCATCCGTTAGGCTTCCGCTGTGCATTCGCTAGGCTTCCGCTCTGCATCCGCTTCATCCACTGTGCATCCGCTTCATCCATTCCGCGTTCGCTTTGCTGAGGCCTCCCAGAAGCCCTGCGGATGTGCCATCTGCTCTCATCTGCTTCCATCCACTAGGCTTCCGTTCCGCATCCGTTTTCCATCCGCTCTGCGTCCTCCCCCCATCCGTTCCTTTCCGTGTTATCCGCTCTGGTTATGCAAATTTTTGCCCTTTTTGAGAGCGGATAACAACGGATGGAACATTTTTCTCATCCACTGTGTCCTTTTTACAAATGTTTTGCATCCGTTGGGCAGTGTGACAGGGCTTTAAGATCAAACTCATCCTGTTTTGATTCAAAAACCCTTGTCTCCATCTGTTACTTTGATGACTGTAAATGGCAAAGCTCTGGTAGCTAGCGAAATGTGGGAGGGTTTTTCATGAAATTATATTGACGATATCTTAGACATCATCTAGCCATGTTTTGGGGAATTGAAATCCATGTGTTTTAAAGTTGCCAAGATTGAGAAACATTGATCTGACCTGTAGGAATCTTGTACTGCTAGCATCAATTTAAATATAAAATGAGTCCATTACCAATAAGAAACTTATTTCACTGTTTGTCTATGGAAATTTTCAATCATCTAGGTCAGTGGTAGGATTCAATCTTTTTTACTACTGGTTCTGTGGGTGTGGCTTGGTGGCTGCGGCAGGGGAAAGATACTGTAAAATCTCCAGTCAGAGGTGGTATTTGCCAATTCTCCAAACTACTCAAAATTTCTGCTACTGGTTCTCCAAAACTGGTCAGAACGTGCTGAATATCACCTCTGATCCAGGTCATGGTTGTGCTTCACATAAGAGAACAAACATATCAGGAATAGACTCAGCAGTCCATATGTATTTAAAAGACATAGGCCATTGTTTGAAGATCGCAAAGTCCACATTTTGGACAGAGAAGACTGCTGGTTTGAAAGAGGGGTCAAAGACGCCATCTGTGTTAAAATTGAACAGCCTTTTCTCCACAGAGGGGGAGGGATAAAATATCATCTATCTCCAGGGCACAACACAGTCCTTTCAGCAGTTCTCGTAAGGCTCCACATGCATTTGCAGTACTCAGGTGATCTCGAGGATATAGATAAATCTCCAGGTGAGCTTAATGACTTGCTAAAATGATACAAATGTCCAACTGTCTCTAAGGAGTATAAATTCTTCCATTCCCCACCATCCAGACAGAGCTGAAGAAGCTTCTTAGATGAGAAGCAAAACATCTTCAAAGAAAAACAAGAAAGTACAGTTGCCTTTTGAAAAAAGCACCTTTGGGATTGTTTCACTGTTGAAAAGCAATAACCACTTCCCCCATGTCTAAAATGTTTATTCGGTATGTGTTCCTCTGCATCAGTCTTTACTTCCAGTAACTGCCTAGATGAGTTCCTATAATAACTGTGAGAGAGTTCAAAGTGACTTAGTGGACCACCACTTAAATATGAGCCAATGGTGTGCTACAGCTGCCAAAAGAACCAGTGCAATCCTAGGCTGCACCAACAGTGAGATAGTATCACAATCATGATTTTATCCTGCACTAATTTGGCCACAACAGGGAGGCAGTGGCTCAGTGGCTAAGATGCTGGGCTTGTCAATCAGAAAGGTCAGCAGTTCGGCAGTTCGAATCCCTAACGCTGCATAATGGATTGAGCTCCCGTAACTTGTTCCAGCTTTTGCCAGCCTAGAAGTTTGAAAATGCAAGTAGAAAAATAGGGACCACTTTGATGGGAAGGTAACAGTATTCTGTGCACTTTTGGTGTTTAGTCATGCTGGCCACATGACCACTGAGACATATTCAGACAGCACTGTCTCTTTGGCTTTGTAACGGAGATGAGCATTGCCACCTAGAGCCAGAAACAACTAGCACATTTATTTATTTATTGTATTTTCATTTATTAGTCAAACATTTACAATATAACAGAAACAAGAATGTTAATATGTTATATATATTTAAAGAATTAAATATTAAGAATGTTATATACATTTAAATACCAGAAATAGGAACTAATAATTGGGGACAATAGGACAAGGGATGGTAGGCATGATTGTGCACTTATGCATGCCCCTCTTAGGAATGAGGTGAGGTCAACAGAGGTTAGTTTGAGAGCAAAGGAGTAGGGATTTGAGTAGGTGACAACAGAATCAGGTAGTGAGTTCCAGACGTTGACCACTCTATTTCTGAAATCATACTTCCTGCAATCAAGTTTGGAGTGATTTACATTTAGTTTATATCTGTTGTGTGCTCTAGTATTGTTGTTGTTAAAGCTGAAATATTCATTAACTGGTAAGATATTGTAACATATGATTTTATGTACTATGCTTAAGTCTAATCTTAGTTGGCATAGTTCAAGGTTGTCTAGCCAAGAATCTCAAGTCTGGTGTTGTAGGGTATTCTGTTGTGAACAGAGGAATGTAATTTTCTTCTGGTAAAATGCTTCTGAACTCGCTCAATTGTATTTATGTCAGATATACAGTGCGGATTCCAGACAGCAGACTGAATTCAAGTATTGGTCTAGCAAAGGTTTTGAATGCCCTAGTTAGCAAAACAGTATTACCAGAGGAGAAGCTCCGTAAAATTAAATTTACAACTCTTAAAGCCTTTTTGGCAATACTATTACAGTGAGCTTTGGCACTTAGATCATTTGATATAAGAAGGTCCTTGACAAAGTGAAAGTCTTCAACAAGGTCATATCCGCCTAGATTGTATTTGGTATATAGATTTTTTTTACCAATGTGTAGGACAGAGCATTTGTTGGTAGATATTTGGAGTTGCCAATTGTTAGACCATTCAGACACATAATCAAGGTCTTTTTGAAGGATGGTAGCATTGATGGTGTTGAATAGTTTAACATCATCAGTGAAGAGGACGCAGTTGCTAATAAGATGATCACAAAGGTCATTTAGATAGAATGTAAAGAGTGTGGGTCCTAGAACACTCCCTTGTGGGACACTGCTGATAACTGGTGCAGGGTTTAATAGGGCATTTCCTATTTTTACTATTTGTTACCTGTTTGTCAGGAAGGCAGTAATCCAGTTGTGAAGGGATCCAGAAATGCTATAAGAATTTAATTTTAATAGTAGTTTGTCATGTACCACTGAGTTAAATGCTTTGAAGAAGTCAATGTAAATTACATCTATTGCTTTACCCTGGTCAAGAAGTGTAATCCATCTGTTTTTGCAGTGTAGAAGTTGCAAATTACAGGACAATTTTTTTCTGAAACCAAATTGATTATTGGAGAGTAAATTGTTAGACTCTAGGTGGAAGGTAATGCATTGATTAATAATTGATTCCATAACTTTGCTTGGAACACAACACAATGAGATTGGTCTATAGTTATCAACTAAGCCAGGGTCACCTTTTTTGAAAATGGGGATGACCATTGCTAAAGACCATAGATTTGGTAAAGAGTTGGTTCTGAATGATAACTCATACATTATGCTTAGTGGTTTTGCTGTGGAGAGATTTTTTAAGAATGCACATAATCCATTAGGGCCAATAGATAAGGATGGTTTAAGGTGGCATAGTGCATTTTCTACATTATCTTTGGTGAGGTCAATTTGTAGATCATTGCAGTTAGTTGTAGGAAATGAGGGGCATGAGCCATTACTGTTAACAAAGACTGAACTGAAGAACGTGTTGAAGAGGTTTGCTTTAATAGCTTCATCGCTATAGTCTTTCCCATTAGGACCTTTTAGAGGTTGGATGGTTTTTGAGTCTTTAAGTTTGGTGTTCACAAAGTTATAGAAGGCATGGGTGGATTTTGTGCGTAGAAGATTTTCCTCTTGCTTGCAATGGTAATAGATGCATTTTGTCTTTATCTGTCGGCATAAGGTGTTGTATAGGTTTTTAAAGTTAGTTATGTGTTTAATTTTGTTTTTACACCATAAGGATTTTTTTTGAAGTTTTCTTATTAATTTGGGTAAATTGTTTTTTTTTGTTGTTGTTGTTTAGGGGGGTTATTAATGGAACATATAGTTTAATGACTCTCTCAAGTTCAAACAAGAAGGCGTTATAATGTTCTTCTGTAGTGTTACAGTCAGAGAACAGAATGTGCCAATCAAGAGATGATTGAGTAGACAATTGACTCGGCGACAATGAGTTTATAATTAGCCTTTTGGCTGCTGCAGAAGATGAGGTCAAGGCAGTTGTTTAGTCTGGTGTTGTTATATACTAATTGATCCAGCCCCAGTGTAGTAACAGCATTGTACAGGGTTGCATATATGGGTTCAGATGTACATTCATTTAGTGTTCAATTTATAAGAGGTAAGTTGAGATCACCAAGGAAAATATGTGTGAGGCAAACCTTCACTTTACCTTAATTTGGCCACTTTTGGAAAACTGCATTTAGTTCTGGTCACCATGATACAAAAAATGAAGCTGAGGCCTTAGAAAGAGTGCAAAGAAGAGCAACTAAACTGATAAGAGGTCTGGAGGCTAAGCATTATAAGCAACAGTTGAGAGAACTAGATATGTCTAATCTGATGAAGAGAAAGACTAATATTGACATACCACAGTAACTTGGGGGGAGTTGCACAGGGGATGGGGTCAACTAATTTTCCAAAGCACCTGAAGACAGGACAAGAAGTAACGGGTGAAAGATCATCAAAGAGAGATACAACTTAGGAGACATTTCCTGACAGTAAAAACAATTAATCAATGGAATCATTTGCCTCTAGAAATTGTGGGTACCCCATCATTGGAGATTTTCAAGAGGAGGCTGGACAGTCATTTGTCCAGAATGGTATAAAGGCTCCTGTATGAAAAGGAGTTTGACTAGAGGACCTCCAAGATCCCTTATTATTCTATGTTTTAGGCAAGATTACAGAAGTGATTTGCCATTGCTTGTTTCTTAGGGCTAAAGTCTCTGGGCTGACTTTGGCTTAAAACAGAATTAAAACTCATTGTTGCAAGTTTCTGGCATTATGTCTTAACTATTGGGTTTTAACCAAAATTTATTTCCTATAATATAACTCATTATAACCTGTCTTTTAAAACAATTCAGAATAATATTGTCCTGCTTTCTGCAGAATAGATTTTCATATATTTTAAGACAATTTTTGATTATTTTCTCAATCTTTCCTAGGATAGTCTGCAACATTTAATCTGCCTTTTATTATTCTCCTATGAATATGTTCAGGGTTTTCAAAGTCTTTCTAAAACATGATTTACAGACCTGGATACAATATTCTAGGAAGAACTTAGTGAGCACATGATAGCAAAGAATAGTTCGGACCAGTTTTGGCATCTGGGTAGGGAGAATTTTGACTGGCCATACCCATTCACCCCTTCTCACCTCTCATATATTCTGTTGTTTATTAGTTCAGCTGATTCATGCAGCAGAGTGGATTGCCACGCATCAGCTGAGCTAAGAAACAGCTGATGGTCAGTCTCAGTCTCATTTTCCCTCAGTGGAAGTAAGAAACAGCTGATGATCAGTGTTTGTCTGATTTGTACATGTGCAAATCACGTTTGGTGCACCTTAGTGTCAGTAAGAAACAGTTGGTGTTGTAGTTGGAGGTTCAGAGCTGAGGTAAAAAACAGCTGGTGGTCAGAGTTTGTGTGATTTATGCATTTGCGAATCACACGTTAGGTGTGCTTCAGCGGCAGTAAGAAACAGCTGATGGTGGGAGCGGTGGTAAAAACAGCTGATGGTTGGTGTTTGTGTGATTTGTGTGTGTACGAAACAGTGGAAAGAAACAGCTGATGGTTGGAGGAGTGGTAAGAAACAGCGGGTGGTCAGTGTTTGTGTGAATTGCACACTCACAAAACACATAGAACTGTGCATAGAACCGGCAGGAAAAAAATTCAAAACCCACCACTGGATTTATCTTGTTTTAAACCTAATGTGATACTTCTGTTGATGTAGCCTAAAATCACTGAATTTTTCCCTTGCACCTGAATTTCACATTGCTAATCCCAAAGATCCTTTTTCAAAAAACAACTGGATTTTATTTGTTTTTGTTTGAAGCTGTTTTGCATCTCATCCAAAAAGCTTCCTCAGTTCAGTTCAGAATGAATGGTGGAGAATCATTCTTGATTCCCTTGGATGGGAAGGGAAACATCTTCAGGCAAAAACAAAGAAGGTCCAGTTGCTTTTTCAAAAAGCACATTTAGGACAATGTGACCTGGATGACAGAGAATCTCCATAGCCACATTGTTCAGTTTGTGATCCACCTACATACTTTTTTCTTGTATTGCTTGTTTACTTATTTATTTAAGCCCATGTCACACTGCACCAACGGATGGAAAGAGGATGTAAAATGGAGAGAAACACTTGCCATCCATTGGTTAACGCGATGCTTCCGTTCTGTACTCACTGCATACGTTTTTCATCCTCTCTATCCGTCCAGCATCCATTGACTGAGATTCCATCCGCTCAAAAAGTTTTGAGCTGCTCAAAACTTTTGAGTGGAAAATGTATCCAATGCATCCGTTCTACATCCGCAAGGCATACGGGGAACATACGTTCTACATCCGTCATCATCCGTTACACATCCACTATATCCACTAGGCATCCACTGCGCATCCGCACAACTCATCTGCTCCAGCAGAAAACGGACACAGGGAGGAAGCGAAACAGACGTGGAACGGACACAAAGCGTTAGTAGCATGGACAGAGAAAGGATAAAAGAGGATGCAGCTCACATACAAAGCATTTAAAATAGAAAAAACGTTCGCAGAGGGAACCTATCTTGGATATTTAGGAGGTCTGCAGGATGGCTAGATGATGCAAAAGAACATCTAGCAGAAAACCTATATTTCCTACAAAAAGGGGGAGGAACTCACCTGGATCTCACTTTCAGTCCAGCAGCCCTGCGGTGCAGACCTCTTCAGCCTTCATCTGGCTCTTGCTCTTCCACAGCATCCAGTCATCTCCACCATGGATCATCACACACTCCTTTTGGTAGCCACCATCATTCTACAACAGTGCAAAGCCATCTACAGGCTCTTTCACCTGTTCAACGCAAAGAAAAGGAGGCGGCCAAGAAGTGTCTGGGTCCGAAGATGGATCGCCAGAAGAGCAGAGTACGGACTGTATAATAAGCTGATGGTGGAGCTGAGGAACGAAGACCCTCGTGCATTCCAGAGGAGGCATTCATGAGGATGCCTCCAGCCATGTTTGACGAAGTTGTGGAGTGGCTGAGACCCAGGTTGACCAAGCAGAGCACCAACTTCCAGCCCAGCCTGGAACCTGGGCTCAAGGAGGCACTGACTCTGCGCCACCTGGCCTCAGGGACCACCTACAGGAGCATGCAGTACGGCTGGAGGGTGCCACACAACACCATCAGCATTGTGGTCAGAGAAGTGGTGCAGGCCATCATCGAAGAATACCTGGAGGAGCTCCTCCAGTGCCCCTCCACTGAACAAGGCTGGAAGAAAGTTGCAGAGCAGTGGTATCAGAAGTGGAACTTTCCCCACACCGTTGGAGCCATAGATGGGAAGCACGTGGCCTGCAAAGCTCCAGCCAAGTCAGGGTCCACTTATTTCAACTACAAGGGCTTCTTCAGCATCATCCTCTTCGCCATGGTCGATGCTGACTACAAGTTCATGTACATCGATGCTTCAGGCAACGGCTCATCTTCAGATGCCCAGGTATACAATGCTAGTCACCTCAAGAAGGGGCTGGAATGCAACTTCATTATGGGCTTCCCAGATCCAGACCCCCTGCCCAACGACACACAAGATGTGCCCTACTTCATCATGGGGGATGACTCCTTCTCCCTCACAACCTACCTCATGAAGCCCTACACTTCCAGATACCTCACCGGTGAAGAGAGGATCCTCAACTACAGGCTGTCCAGGGCAAGGCGGGTGGTGGAGAACGCCTTTGGCATCCTGGCCAAGAGGTTCCAGGCACTTCTCACCACCATGTAGCATCGCCCACAGACCGTGAGGAGGATCATGGAAGCTTACTGCATCCTGCACAATCTCATACGCACCCGCTACCCAGTGTTGCAGAACAGGCTCGTGGACCTCCAACAAGGCAATGGGGACATGGAGCCCGGTGAATGGAGGCAAGGGCGAAACCTAATAGATACTCTGAATGTGCAAGGCCCCAACAGAGCTTCATGTGAAGGGAAGAAGCAGCGCAACCTCCTGAAACACTGGTGCAACTCCCCAGCTGGAGCAGTGGAGTGGCAAGACAGGATGATAGATGATTAATGGATGTTTCCTTCAGCCTGTCTCATCACACAGATGAGCTTGGGCCATGCATGTTGAGTGGGCCTACAATGAACAGGGCATTTAATAAAGAGTTGTGTTTATGTTGAAATGTGTGGATCAATGATTACATTGTTGTTGATAATAAAGGGCCATAGGTGTGGCACCTGGGAGGGTGGACCATACAGTCCCACTATGCTTGCACTGGAGGTTTATCTATCCCCCAGCTATTATCCATTCCACAGGTATCCTAACCCATCCCACAGCTATTACCCATCCCACAGGTATCCCTGCCCATCCCAAAGGTATCCCTGCCCATCCCACAGCTATCTTAACCCATTCCACAAGCATGCAAAGGCTTAAACCATTTCTAAAAGTTTCCACCAAGACTATATTAACTAAAATAAATGAAGCAAGTGTGTGAAGCAAAGATAATCTTTATTAATAACTAGCTGTAAAAGCAAAATGCCCCAAGTCAAGTGTCCAAAGCAAAGATAAAATCAACAGGTAGCCACCCAGTCTCTCTTCTTGCTCACTCTGAGGCATGTCCAGTCTCAGGGGTGAAGGGTCCAGGTGCTGTGTAGGTGGCTGCTGCTGGAGTGCTGGTCTGAGGCGTCATTGGGGTTCCTGACCCTGAATGGACAACAGGGGATGGTGTGTGGAGGAAGCTCTCAGAGAGCTGGCTCAGTCCTGTGATGTTGAGAGCCCCTTCCTCCTGGACATGGGGTGTCAGCCCCAATACCTATGACAGATGTTCTGAACCCGGGCTTGGCTGTGGGGTGGAGGAAGGAGCAGTGTAGTGGGGATGTCTGGTCTGCAGCTGAGCGAGGTGAGGCATGGGTGGCATCTGTGGTGTGGGTGGCAACTGTGGCATGGCTGGCATCGGTGGCGTGGGTGGCATCGGTGGCATCAGTGGTATTGGTGGCACCAGTGGCATACGATGTACCTGTGCCTGGATTGGGAAGGGCTGCCTGTGCTTCTGGACCTCCTGGTATCCATAGCCTTGGTAGGTGAGGGCCTGTGGAAAGCCTTGGAAGGGCAGTGACATCATCTGGCGTGGAGGAGCAGACCTGGACTGGGTGGGAGCAGGTTCAGCTGGGTCTGGAGGGTTGTGAAGAAGACCGGTGATCCTGTCCTTTACCACCTGGTACTGTGATTCTGACATGTTCATGAAGGTCTGGTTGACGTAGGTGAGGAAGGGCTTGCGGTTGGAGTATGGGATGGGATGGGATGTCGGTGTGTACCAGCTGAGAGAGGAGATCTACGCTGCTTCTGATGGTGTCCCTGATCTCCAACAGGACAGTGTGGCTCTGCCCCTCCAGTCTGCCTCTCTGCCTTTCTGTGGAAGTGGAGCTGGGGTGGATGTGGGTTGGCCTGTGGTGGAAGTGCCCTCTCCTTGCTCCCACTGCATCAGGGGGTCCTCCACGCACTCCACCACAGGTAGTGCAGCTTTCGGGGGGTTTTCCGCCGTGGGATGCTCCACAGATACCTGCCTGGACACAGGAGCTGACTCTTGGGCAGAAGAGGACTGGCTCTCAGCGGGCTGCCTGAGAGAGAGGGTTGTGAGAGGGGCTGTTCCTCGGTGGTGGATCTTACCCTCCAAGAAGCTGCACTTGGCCATCACATAGGTCTCTTGGTCCGTCAGCTTGACCGTGGCCTGGCCAGATTTCTTGAGTTGCAGCTTCCCGTACCAGGTGTGCATGTACTTCCACCAGCCAAGGAGCACCTCTGAAGTGTAGCCCAGGCTCTCCGCCTTTTCTCTCCAAGCAGCCTGCTTCCTTTTCGTGTCTCGATAGAGCCTGTGTCCCTTCCACCAAAGATACTCATTCTCCCTCAGCCATTCCAGCACTTCCTCCTCATGTTCCTCTTCAATGGAGTATTGCCTCCTCTCCCGTTCACGCATCTGCCTCTTCCTCCCTCTGGCAGGGCCATATGGGCCCTCATCAGAGGGGCTTCAAGGTTGTAGGGGCTGCTCCTCCACACCACCACCACCAGCAACAACAACAGTAGCAGCAAAAGCAGGACCAGCAGGACCAGCAGGACCAGGATCAGCAGCAGCAGAGTAAGCACCAGCAGCACCAGCAGCACCAGCAGCACCAGCAGCACCAGCAGGACCACCACCGCCAGCAGAGTAAGCACCAGCAGAAGCCCCAGCACCAGGAGCAGCACCAGCAGAAGCACCAACACCAGCAGAGTCAGTACCAGCGGCAGAAGCCCCAGCAGAAGCAGAGTCAGGGCCAGGGGTTGGGATGGTGGCCCTGTCCCTCTTGCCAGGGCTGGCAGCAGATGGCAGAGGCTTTCTCTTCTTCCCCATGGTTGTTGGGTTGTTGGCTTGCTGGCTGACTGGCTGACTGGAGCTGTGTCTGGCAGCAGATATTTCCTCTGAATGGTGACCTGCTTGTGAGCTGCATCCTTTTACATCCACGGGGCTGATGCAATGCATCCTCCCCGCATGCGCAGTGAATGCTGTGCTAGGCATCCGCTAGGCTTCCTCTAGGCTTCCGCTCTGCATCCGCTTCATCCACTTGGCATCCGCTCTTTCCGCTGCGCATCCACTTCGCTGTGCTCCTCCGGAAGCCCTGCAGATGTGCCATCCGCTTCCATCCGCTTCCATCCACGAGGCTTCCGTGGAGCATCCACTTTCCATCCCCTCTACATCCTCCCCCCATCCGTTCCTTTCCGTTGTTGTCCGCTCTGCTTATGCAAATTCGGGGCATTTTTGAGAGCGGATAACAATGGATGGAACATTTTCTCGTCCGCTGTGTCCTTTTTACAAACGTTTTTCATCCGTCAGCCAATGTTACAGGCCCTTTAATACTTGCAATCAGGTTAATATTGCTCTAGTTATAGCATCTTGGAAGCAGTCGAGAAATATGTAACAATGGAAAATATTTCATTTTGCTGTTTTTTTATTTGTAATTACTTGCAGCAATTTTATGATTATTTTTCTGAATTGCATAAACAACTATGATGTTTTATAGAAAAGAACTATTTTGGTCTCTTTTGGTCTTAGATAGCTCTACTTCTGTCATGAAGAGACATTATTATTAGTTACCAGCATACATATCCTTTGCATAAATAATTCTTAATCTGTCTGAATTTTTCTATAAATTGTCTTCACCATGTGATCCATTTTCATTGCAATTTTCATTACGTCTCTAAGATAGAAAAAATTTCAAAAGATACTTATTTTAAATCTATGTTGTGAAAAGAAGTATTTATTTCTATGGAAATTGGTGTCACTCCTTCCCTCATACTAATACAAAGTTCTTATAAAGTTCATCCATATGAAACAATTTTCATCTATTTCATATAGTAAATAATGCAAGAATTCAGATCCATGTACCCCCAAGTGACCCAGAACAGAATGAGCTATAGCTTAAATGCAAATCTCAAAATAATCTCTGTACTATGTTTTCATTATATTTTACATTTTGAATTACACTTAAACAACTATTTTGGTTAGGCCATGTGTATTCTGCATACACACATAAGGTTGTTCAAATGATGACTAAAGAAAGTTGCTCAAAAATCACATCTATTGACCCTGTTTCTATCTTCCATACATTCAGTTTAGGATTTCTAATGCAGCAGTCCTGAAGAGCAATATGTGAAATCCCTCAATCATGAACAAAGTTTCATTTTCTTGGATAAAGAAAAAGCTGCTGATGTACATATTACTTTGGAATATTTGCTTTATTTCCACTATGCAAGAAGAGTAAATAAATGTCCTTCCTGCAGACCTCAGACAGTGATGAATGCAGCAACATAATCCTAAGGATGAAGTCCCCTTTCCATTCCAGTTATTAATTTTCTTAGCTCTGTCATTGTTCAAATTTGTGTTAGATCATATCAGGTCTGCAGGATGGTCGAAAGAGAATTCATGATGATCCAGAATTCAATGCTGTGAAAAAAATCCCTCACCAATAAAGGTACATTACATATGGAATGTTAAATATAAACTGGATAAATTGCAACCTGTTCTGTATGCAAATTGGGTTACTCCAAAACATGCAAATCTGATTGGTCAACTAAAGTAAGCATTGGATTGGTTCACTAAGAACCAATCCAAATAAAGTAAAAAAGGCGGCAAATTCAATCAGCTGCCATTGGTTACAAGCCAGCAGGCTAGCCTGTATAAAAGGCTGCCGCTAAGTCGGCCAACCGTTCCGTTTTACTGACTCCTGTAAATAAAGACTTTTCGTTGTTGGAACCCGGTCTACCTCGTGTTTTTCCGAACAAAACACTGGCGACGAGGGTGGGATCGTCCTGAACACGAAAACTGCACGCGGTGATAAGAAGCCCAGATGACAACAAAGATGCCTGGAAACAACGCACCGCCCGCACCCTTCAACCCCAACGAAGAGGATTGGGATTCCTATGCAGATCGCTTCCAAATGTATCTGGAAAGCAATGAAATGGAAGGAATTTCAGAGCAACGTAAGAGAGCTGTGTTCCTAACACATTGTGGGCCAATGGTTTTCAAGATGTCAAAGGCTCTAGCGAAGCCCCAAGATGTCAAACAACTAACGTGGCCAGAATTGCAACAAATTCTCAAAGCACACTACGCTCCGATGGTGTCAAACTTAATAAAGCAACATGAATTCTACAGGAGAGACCAGAGAGAGGGAGAGACCGTCGCCGATTTCGTTGCTGCACTTCGACAAATAGGTGGTGAGTGTGAATTCTCAAACCTCGACGAGGCAATGAGGGATCGAGTGGGGTTGGGGTTGAGAGACTCGACCACACAGAGTAAATTACTCAACAAACCCAACATCAGTGTAGCCGAAGCTATCAAGGAAGCCACAGCCGCCGAAGCCGCAAAAAAATTGGCTGTCACTATGAAGAAAATAAACACACATAGTGATGAAACGAACCCAACCAAAGACAAAAAACAATCTACCACCACCACGCATTACGAAGAGTATGGCGAAACACCTGACAATAGCGAAGAAGACGACGAGGTCCACCGCCTATACACTAACAGAAAAGAGCGCGAAAGAAGAAATTGGCGGGAATGCGCTGGCTGTGGAGGAAACCATCCCCGAGCCGAATGCAGATTTCTCGATGCCATCTGCAGGGTCTGCAAGAAACGAGGGCATATCGAAAAAGTCTGCAGAAACAAAAAATACTACAGCCCAACGAGACGCAGAAATTCCCCAGCACGAGCTGAGCCTAAACAAGCTGAGAGAAAGTGGCAACAAGAGAAGCGAGCCAATACACACCAAACTGTCATTATAAAGAGCGCTCAGACGGAAAGTGGGAAGAAAGTTAAAGTCATTGTAGAAATCGAAGGGAAGCCCTGCAAGATGGAAGTAGACTCGGGGTCCTTTCTCTCTATGGTATCATGGGACACAATAAAACAGCTAGTCCCAGATATCAAAACCAAGAACTAAAGAAGCAGCACCTAACTCTCAAGGACTACCAGGGAAACCAAATCCCTGTAGTTGGCATGGGACATTTCCGAGTTACCTACAAAGAACACGTCAAAGTGCTACCGCTGACCATAGTCGACAGAGACAGACCAAGTCTCCTGGGCATCGAATTGTTCGCACCATTGGGCATCGGGATGATCGGGATCGATCGAGTGACTGCAACCGGCTGGGAAGAAGACCTCATCCGGGAATTCCAGGACGTTTTTGACGGCTCACTTGGCAAGTATCGGGGAAATCCCATTTCTTTCAGTTTAAACCCCCAAATAGCCCCACGAAGAATAAAAGCCAGATGAGTTCCTTTTGCACTAAAGGCAAAAATAGAGGAACAGCTAGACAAGGGGTATTAGAACCTGTGGACCATGCCAAGTGGGAAACGCCTATAGTCACACCTATCAAACCCGACGGGTCCGTTAGAATCTGTGGTGACTATAAGGCTACCCTGAACCACGCATTACAACCAAGCGCATACCCGGTGCCAGTAGTCCAGCATTTGCTTCACTCCCTGGGAAAAGGAAAGGTTTTTGCTAAACTCGACCAAGCACAAGCCTACCAACAACTCCCAGTGGACCCAGAAACTGTGGAAGCACAGACTATAGTTACCCATAAGGGTGCATTCAAATGTCACCGACTGCAATTTGGAGTAAGTGTAGCCCCAGGCGTTTTCCAGAGTCTAATGGAATGCCTCCTAAATGGCATTCAAGGAGTCGTACCATACTTTGACGACATCTTGATCTCAGCCAAAGATGAAACCCAATTAAAAAAAAGACTCAAAGAAGTACTAACTAAGTTTAGAGAATCTGGCCTCAAAGTGAAAAGAGAAAAGTGTTGCCTAGTTAAGAATAGCGTCGAATTCCTGGGCTATTTAATAGACGGAGAGGGTATGCACCCTACAGACAAAAAAATTAAAGCCATCAATGAAGCACCAGAACCAAGAAACAAAGCCGAACTACAAGCATTTCTTGGACTGATAAATTTTTATAATGTATTCCGACCGAATAAAGCCACAATAGCAGAACCATTGCACCGTCAATTGGACAAGAAAGCAATTTGGACTTGGTGTTATAGAGAGAAGAATTCCTTCCAGAAAATTAAAAAATTGCTAACATCAACAAACATTCTCATTCAATTTAGCGACACACTGACATTGAGGGTGACCTGCGACGCTTCGCCATTTGGAGTCGGTGCCATCCTGAGCCACCAACTGCCTGATGGCAGAGAGGCACCCGTTGCCTACTACTCAAGGACCTTGTCTAAAACCGAGAGGAACTACAGCCAACTCAACAGAGAAGCTCTAGCAATTGTCGCTGGAGTGAAACGCTTCCACGAGTACCTCTACGGGCGGACTTTTCAAATTATAACAGACCACAAACCACTAATGGGAATTTTGGCGGGAAACAAGCCAACACCAAATATCCTTTCTCCAAGAATGACTAGATGGTCAGAGTTCCTAGCAGCCTATTCCTACACTCTGACACATCGACCAGGGAAACAAATTTCCCATGCGGACGCTTTGAGCAGAGCACCCTTACCAGAAACTGAGGAAGACCCGGCACCAGCGATGACAGCATTACAAATAGAGACTTGCCCTGATCTACCCATATCTGCTTATGATGTCGCCAGAGCCACCGCGAAAGACTCAGTGACTTCCCGCGTCCTCAGCTGGGTAGGTAAAGGCTGGCCGGAAAATCAAAAAACTGAAAACTTTAAACCTTTCCGGACCAGACAGACTGAACTTTCGATTCAAAAAGGGTGTTTATTGTGGGGTGATCGAGTAGTCATTCCTAACAAACTACAACCCAGGGTACTTGGGATGTTACATGAAGGGCACCCGGGAATTGTGAAAATGAAAAGCCTTGCAAGAAGTTATGTTTGGTGGCCGGGTATTGATAAGGACATAGAATATTAGGTAAGCTCGTGCAACAAGTGCCAGGGAATTAGACCGTCCCCGCCTAAAGCGCCCATTAGAGACTGGGAAACTCCGCGAGGCCCTTGGTCAAGAATCCACATTGATTTCGCGGGTCCTACCAAGGGGCATACATTTCTGATTGTCGTTGATGCCTATTCTAATTGGCTAGAAGTAAAAATCATGCCATCAACGACAACAGAAACTGTAATCAAACAACTAGACAACCTTTTTGCCACACATGGTCTACCGGACGTCCTCGTATCAGATAATGGGCCACAGCTAACCAGCCTACACTTCGAACAATACCTAGCCTCCCTAGGTATCAGACATGCCCTAACCACGCCGGCTCACCCCGCCGCAAACGGCAGGGCGGAGAGAATGGTCTGGTTTACCAAAGAGGGATTAGAAAGAATGGACACCGGTGATGTCCAACAGAAAATAAACCGATTGCTCACTCTCCAACACATAACGCCCAGTACCACAACCAACAAATCCCCAGCAGAATTGCTCAAGGGGAGGAAATTAAGATCACACTTGGATAGGTTGCACCCAAATTTTACGCCAGAAAACCCCCCCGACTCCTCCACACGATTTAGGAAATTTGAAGTAGGCGAGTTGGTTTACGCCAAAAACTTCACCGGGGACCCTGTTTGGCTACCTGGACAAATAACGCAAATAACAGGCCCCAAATCCTACTGGTTAACAATTGACGACGGCAGGGAATGGAAGCAGCACATAGACCAGCTCCGTTCCCGAAACATAGAACGAAATACAGACATACACCCATACATAGAAAAAGCTGGTGATGGACAAACCAAAGGGGGGGGGGGGAAATGCGAGAAACAAATAAAGAACCGATACAAACAAAAACCAAAGAGACTAACAAACAAAAAGAGCAAATAAAAGACTCACTGTTTGAAGAGACTTGCGTGAAGAGCCCATCGGAAGGGGACAGCCAGGCCAGCTCGACCTGCCCGGAGGAAACGGGAGGGAGCGGCAAAACCACCGGCCTAAGAAACTCAGGCGGCAGAATGGCTGACTCACCCTTCCAGACGGTTCCAGAGAGAAGGACGGACGACACAGCAGCCCCATCCGAACAGGTCAAAGTCTCCGCCGAAAGTGAACTGCGCAGGTCCAGTCGAGTCAGGAAAAGCCCCACCTACCTGCACGACTACATCACCACGTAGGACTGAACCAAGGGGGGAGGGGTGTTCTGTATGCAAATTGGGTTACTCCAAAACATACAAATCTGATTGGTCAACTAAAGTAAGCATTGGATTGGTTCACTAAGAACCAATCCAAATAAAGTAAAAAAGGCGGCAAATTCGATCAGCTGCCATTGGTTACAAGCCGGCAGGCTAGCCTGTATAAAAGGCTGCCGCTAAGTCGGCCAACCGTTCCATTTTACTGACTCCTGTAAATAAAGACTTTTTGTTGTTGGAACCCGGTCTACCTCGTGTTTTTCCGAACAAAACATAACCCATCTCATAGGATTTTTTTTTTCCATATGTAATATAGATTTTCATCATTTCTCCTTCCTTCACAGCTCTCAGGCAAGATCCAGTAATGAGCTAATTTATGTTGTTAGTTGCAAAGTCATGTATGAACCATCATGACCTCATGGACAGCATTCCTCCAGGCCTTCCTGTCCTCTATCCTCTGGAGTCCATTTAAGCTCAGGGCTACTGCTTCAGTGACTCCATACAGCCACCTCATTCTCTGCCATCCCCTTCTTCTTTTGCCCTCAATCGTTCCCAGCATTAGGCTCTTCTCCAATGAGTCTTTCTTTCTCATTAGGTGGTCAAAGTATTTAAATTTCATCTTCAGGATCTGACTTTCTAAAGAGTCATCAGGGTTGATCTCCTCTAGGACTGACTGGTTTGATTGCCTTCCAGTCCAAGGGTCTTGCAGAAGCTAACTTATAGAATGCATCTAAAATCCGGGATTCTCCTCTTCTTGATATTCCTTGTTGGCTGAGCCATCTGTGGAACCATCTGCCACTTTACTAGAAAAGGGATAACCTCCTTACCAGATTCCTTCCACTGTGGCAAAGCTTCTGATGGACTGCTTTCACTGGAAAATTCTTTAAAATTCAATGAGACCTTCAGAAATGTATTCGCCTTGAAAACAAGCCTTAATAAATCAAACAGTACATTCAAACCTCAAGAGATGACCCCAGCAAATGTTTTATGATAATTTTTCTGCCATAAAACCTTTTATAAAATTTGTCATTTTTTTTAATTCCATGGAAGTCATGGGTCCCTGGTTTTAGATGCATTTTATAAGTTAGCTTGTTTGAGGTGCCTTGCCTGAAAATGGTTTGTCCTCTTCCTCGAATGCATATGGATTTAAATCTAAAAGCTGAAATGAAGCAAAATTAAAAGTTACAACATAATGGAAGTTTTCTCCAGTGGTGACACCATCATTTTGGAAGGAAAATCAAAACATCTAATGAGAACAGATTTTAATCTTGTTGACGTATCATTTTCACATGGCATATATTTGGAAGCTATTTCCTCCCATCCTATTGGCATTTTTCCACTCAGATTCAAAAAAAATCTCTGTAAGGTATGACTTCTGGTGAATTACCATGGGTGAAGGCTAGCCTTAGATACTTCAAGCAGATGAAAGTGTACTAAAGTAGCAATTGGATCTTGCAACTCATCTAAAGATCTTAGTGTGTCTATTCCAGTATTTCTCAATCTTGGCCATTTTAAGTCCATTGGCCATTTTAAGTCCATTTTAAGTCCATTTAAGTCCATATGGACTTCATCTCGCAGAGTTTGCCAGTCAGCTAAGTCCACATGTCTTACAGTTGTCTAGGCTGTATTCCATAATCAGCCCTATCGATTTGGGATATGAATTGACACCCAAACAGAAGGCATTACTCAGTTTTACCATCACTACTGGCTGCTTTGGAATTCTGGGAATTGAAGTTCAGCAACATCTAGAGAGCTATCAGCTACTTTCACCTGAGCTACAATAAGAACAACAAATCTTGTCTCAGCATCCATTGGACCTTGCTTCTCCATCCATTGGAATTAGGTTGACTCAGTTTGATGGAAAATACATTGCTTTCAAATGCCCCAAGAGAAGAAAATGTCAGCTAACTTGGGTTTGGTGCAGAATTCTGGTTCTTAAATAAGTAATGACCCAAAAGGAAAGAAATGGAGAAAACCTTCCTTCCATTGTGCTTGTTCTGATCAGGAACTGGGGCAGTGGTGGGATTCAAATTGTTTTATCACCGGTTTGGTGGGCGTGGCTTGGTGGGCATGTTTTGTTCACATGCATGCATTTGCGTGCGTGCAGAGGCTTTTCTACTGACCTTCTCTTGCACTCTCCCTATGACTTCATCAGGTGACACAGTGCAGTTGAAGTTGAAAAGCAGGAAATAAAGGTCAGTATGGAGCTGGGGCAGATGGGTGACCCAGCAGCTGATCGTCAGAGCAAATCACTCCCAGAGTATCTTTGGAGCTACCAGTTCAGCCAAACCGGGCCAAACAAGTAGAATCACACTTCTGAACTGAGGGCTGCTAATAAGACTGTAGAGATCAAAGCAAAGCAAAATAAAAAGACCATTATTACCTTGCATCTATAAGTTACTCTAAAAAAAAAAAAAAAGCCACAGGCCCCAAAACTTGAATTTGAAATTCAAAAAATGTCATATGAGAAGGGGTTAGAAAAAGAAAACCTTCCTTGTCCTGTAAAATTTCAAGGAAGTGAGAAATTTTCACCTACTGCCGATCTTCTTACCAGACAACCTGTTTTCTACTTTTGCCTCAATTTGCTGTTATCTTCAAGAGTTTCTTGTACAGCACAGTTTGATCCAGGTTTTGCTACAGCCTTGACTAGTTGATGTAGCAGCCTGTATTTACACTGTTAGTTTATAACCTTTCAAACTATTTATGAGCTTTTTATACCTCTGTCCCTTCCAAATTCTTTCCATCTCTTTTTCTCTCAAAGTCATTTAAAAGCAAAACAAAGCAAATAAATAAATAAAAATGTAAGCGCTTTTTCAATTTCCTTCCTCCCTCCCTCCCTCCCTCCCTTCCCTCCCTCCCTCCCTCTCTCTCTCTCTCTCTCTTTTCTTTCTTCCTTCTTCTTTCTTTCATAAAAATTGAGACCAACTGGGACTTTATAGCACCAGGAATGCCAGTTGCTTTTTTCTTGGTGCAGTTTTTAACAGCTTTGATAACATAGCAATCCTATGCCTGTCAGCTTTGAAGTAGGTCCAAATGAGTTAATAGAATATTAGTGTACAAATGTAGTACAATTGCAGCCTCTTTTACCTGTTGCCTACTTTACAATGAAAAATTGTGGTTCAGAATAACATAGAGCCAAATTGTGCCATACAGTTTTTAAAAAGCTTTTTATTCCTAGCTCCTGTTTTTCTGCCTTATTCTTAGTGGGATTTGAGAATTACTGGTGAATTCCGCTTAGCAGTGTTTTAAAATTGTATTGCTGGAGGAAGAAAAGTAGCCTAGACTAGGGTTTTGTTTTTGGGGTTTTTTTTGCAAATCTTTCCTTCATTTACCAGCCTTCTGGAAAATTATACTCTACAATCTGAGAAGATCTCCCTGGAGGAATTCCTTTATGTTATTTTTTCTTAAGGGAAACCTGGAAGGACTACATTACTGGAAAGAAAATTAAATAATGAAAGAAGGATTTTATACCTTGGTTATTCAGCATGGAAAATGTTCAAGAACACTGCAATTTATTCATATTTCTATTCACAGAAATTCTTTTTCTTTCAAAGAATTGTGAGAAGCTATTTCTCTTAAAGTGACTGAAAATGAGTTGAAACAAAAATACATTTTTTTCTAAATGGTTCTTCTTTATCCATTGCAATATAACACAGTCATTTTTCTGACATTGTTAAAAAATGCTACTTAAAAAGAGGCAATTTTGTATTTTACTTACATGAAGATGTTAATACATCAAAAGAAGTGTTTTAGGAGGAATAAATATTAACTCTTTCCACTGTGAAGTGCCCAAGATGTCTGTAAATAAATAGAATAAGTAAATGAATAAATTCTTAATTAAGATAAACTAATTATTTGGATTAATTAGGATAAATGGCATTCTAATTAAGCCTTATAATTTCTCACAGAAAACAGGGATGCAGAATAATTCTCACTCATCGCTGTGTAAGATTTTTTGCTATTCTTGACAAATACATTTTCTAATATTCTCAATTTTCAAGGTTCAAAATGACTTATTTATACATCCTAGTTAAATTTATTTTCCTGACACATAGCTTTGTTCTTGCAGTTATGAGCAGAAATATTTAAAAAGTGACTTGTCTTCTACAATTCAAAGAACTTTTCATTCTCTTGTCTGTTCCGCCTTCTATTCTCATTCAGATATGGTTCTAAAGAGAGAGAAATATTTCTGAAGAAAAGCTGCAAACTTGTTTGTTTCTACACTAATAACAATTTCTGGACACATTTCCGAACTACAAAGTTGGGGACACTTGAGTCAATCAATCAACCCTTGTAAGTATAGGATCAGCTGAAGGATTTTCAGGCAGATGCTATTCAACCTTTGAAGATCTCCAGTGAAGTCAACATATCACTGAATGAGGCAACCTATTCAACTGGATGATCACTCTGGGATCTATCATGAATCTATTCCCTGTAGTTTCAACCCATTGATTCTTGTCTTGCTCTCTGAAACTACAGCAGGCAAGTGATAATGCTTTAATTATGTGAAGACAGCAGTCCAGTTAAGACTTTACTTTCTCTTCTAAGATTAAATATAGTTTGCTTTTTAAACTATTTATAATCGGACTTGGTTTCCAGTTTTTTTCTCCAAACCTTTCTAGTACCCTTTCCCCAAATTCATAATAGTTTTTCCAATGTTTTTAGACAGTTTTTAGATTATGCTGTCCAGATCTACATACAATATTTCAAGAAGACAGCAGAGGGATGTATGCTTCCCCTATGTTGTACTGCTAAGACAAGTCTCATACCACCCCATAATTGTGACTAATTTTTCCTCCTCAGATGCTGAAATTTGTGTTTCTCCCTATTAAATATCTTCCTGTTAAGTTTTGGCCTAGTTTCAAGTCTATCTAGATCTTTTCCCTCATTAATCACTCCTAGTTTTGCATCATCTAAAAAATTGATAATCATTCTTTCAACCCTTTCATCCAAGACATTAATAAAAAGGTTGAACAACACAGGGCCTAGGGCACTCTACTTTATATTCCTCTCAAATTTGATGTGGTGCCATTTATTAATATTCTCTGAGTGCAATCAGCTAGCTAAGATTAAATCCCTCTAACAGTTGTGTAGTCAAGCCCATGTTTTACCATTTTATTAATTAAGACCTCATGAAAACTTTGATGATGCTTGTAATTTTATATGATTGGAGAGTGAGTTTTTTTTAAAAAAATCTTTTGACAGAATTTGAAGAGAAAAACAAGATGATGAAAGAGTTACTTATCAGTGGTGATATTCAAATTTTTTTACTACCAGTTCTGTGGGCATGGCTTGGTGGGCATGGTGTGACTAAGTGGGCATGACTTGGTGGCTGTGGAAGGGAAAGGATACTGTAAGATCCCCATTTCCACCCCACTCCAGAAGAAGGATACTATAAAATCCCCATTCCCTCCCCACCCCACTAATTTGCTTTCCAGCTCCATTCTTCTATGCAGGGCAACAAAAGAAGACCCAGATGATCAGCTGAGATTTGGGAGGCAAAGAATAGATGGGGGGGGGGGGTGGCAGTCAGAGGTGGTATGTGCCAGTTCTCTGAACTACTCAAAATTTCCACTACTGATTCTCCAAAACCTGTCAGAACTGGCTTAATACTACCTCTGTTACTTATAATTTAGAGATAGGTATGGTTGGACCCAACATATTTAGGATTTCATGACCCTACTCCTGTGGGAGTGACCTTGAAAGATGATGGAGAAGAGATGCTATCTAGAAAATGCTAAAATAAAGTAGGAGGTGGAGCCCGCAGCTGCATAATAGGCAAAGAACAAATATCAGAAACTTACCAGGATTATCAGGCTATAAAATGAGATGGTGGAAGGTTTGTCCTTTAAGACTTGCAAGAGTCTGCTAATGTAACTTTAAAATAAAGTAGAATAGTTGTGTTTTTTATCTGATCAATGTGGGGCCACATCATCCATTATCACCCACCTTGTAACAGAATAACAGAGTTGGAAGGACCTTGGAGGTGTTCTAGTCCATCCCTCCTACTCAAGCAGGAAACTCTATGCCATTTCAGACAAAATGGCTGTCTAATCTCTTCTTAAATGCCTCTGGCATTGGAGCATTCACAACTTCTGGAGGTGAGTCACTGTTCTAACTGCCAGGAATTTTCTCCTTAGTTCTATGTTGCTCCTTGATTAGTTCCCATCCATCACTTCTTATCCTGCCTTTGAGTGCTTTGGAAAATGGGTTAATCCACTCTTCTTTGCAGTAGTCCCTTAGATATTGTAACAAGCAATTTCTTCCTACTATTTTTGAAGCTGACCAAATAGATCAGAAAACTTGAAAGGAATCCCCAGATGGTCTTCCTGCGTAGTAAAGGAGTCCTCCTTCAGTTTTGAGAAGGAAGGAAAGTCCACCTGCAGTATTAGATGGTACTATAACTATATGGCTGTTTTGAGTAACTGGGCTTTTGAACTTGTGACTTGTGAACTTGACATTTTTTTTATTAAACTATAACTATTCCTTTGGAAGCTTCCAAGGCTGTTCATCAAGCCATCATCATCATGTTTTCCATGGCTGTTCATCAAGCCGGCTGCTATTAAAAACAGATGATGGATTTGAAATATCAACTCCAAGCTATTTTTGCTGATGTCTGCGGAGTTTCTCAGTCATTCAGGTCATGGTTGTTCCAAAGGTGGTTTTTCGAAAAGTGATTGGACTTTGAAGACATTCCACTTCTCATCTGAGAAGCTTCTTCAATTCGGATAGTTCTGATTCTTTTTTTACACATTTCAGCTGTAATAGCAACAGCATTTAGACATATATGCCACTTCACAGTGCCTTACAGTCCACTCTAAGTGGTTTGCCGAGTCAGCATATTGCCCCCCATCAATTTTGGGTCCTCATTTTACCGACCTCCGGAAGGATGGAAGGCTGAGTCAACCTTGACTCTGGTGAGATTCAAGGTATCAAATTGCAGGCAGTTGACAGTCAGCAGAAATAGCCTGCAGTACAGCATTCTAACCATAACATCACCATGGCTCTTAATGGTTGCAACCCTAACTGTAGAAAAATGAAACACAATGAACCAGAAGTATCCAAATCCCTATGTGAAAATAAGCCAGCTTGTGATGGAGAGTGCATGTTGACTTGCATACAGAAGTTATCAGGAACATTTTAAGTCAACATCTTTTCCTAGGTTCATATAGCTTTTGCCTGCACATGCCATTGGGAAAAACCTTCACTGAATGTCAGATGTCCCTTCCAGGTGCTATGTTCATGTTGGGCACACTCCAGATCACATTTCCTGCTTTGAATCCACATCATTGGACAACTTTATGAAACCATTCATGAAACTAAAGTAAGTTAATTAAAGTTAACCAATAATACCTTCATGCCTAATGCTATATGTGATACCAAGAATTTAACAATGGACTTCCATAGGTTTGATGCTATTATTAAATTTAAAAAAATGTTAGACCACAAGTGGGTTTTCCCAAAATACCAGACTAACTGTGTATTGATACCTTTTAATAATCACAAAAAATAACCCATAGATCAAACATTAAATAACATCTGTACAGTCAAAAGTGTGTATCATAAAAGGGATGCACATGATAGCCATCCTATAAAGTTGATAGAAAAATAAATAAATCTAGGCTGAGAAGCTGCAAAATGCAATTTGAAGATAATCAGGCAATGAATAGTTTAACCCAGAAGTACATCGCAGATGAAAAGGAGGAAAAAACGAAAATGTTGTTTCATACCAAGGACATTGAAAATTGTGCATCAATTTCCTTAATACAGGGCTTCATGTTGGTTATTATTTGTCTGCATTCTTTTTTTCATGATATTTTTATTAAAGACTAACATGGACTAACATAAAAGCAAAAAGGGGAAGAGAATAAAAGGAGTGATTTAAAAAATGACAAAAAATATAAAAATATAAAAAAAATTATCTCTAGCTTATTTTTATACAATGATAATAACAATACCACAACCTATTTCTAATTACTAAACAAATAATGCCCATATTTAAAATATGATAAACTATGAAAAATCAACACTTTGGTGGTAAAAATCACTGGCATCTCATGTCCTTTGTCAGATTCCTGGAAATGTGATGATTCCACGCAGGATCCAAACTGTTCCCAGCACTTGTTGCAGAGGTGGGAATGAGCTGGTTCTAACCAGTTCTGGAGAACTGGTAGCGGAAATTTTGAGTAGTGCAGAGAATTGGCAAATATCACCTCTGACTAGCCCTGCCCCCATCTATTCTCTGCCTCCTGAGTTCCAGCTGATTGGCTGGGTCTTCTTTTGTTGCCCTGCACAGGAGAACAGAACTGGAAAGTAAGTTCGTGGGGTGGGGAGGGAATGGGGATTTTACAGTATGCTTCCCCTGCCATGCCCACCAAGCCACATCTACAGAATTGGTAATAAAATTTTTTAAATCCCACTACTGACTGGTTTTCTTTGGTCAGAGAGCTGTTACTGGGATTTATTAGAACCATTCACCCAGTTTAGGAGTCATAGCCCAAAATGTTGCTCCTACCATTGAGATGTTGTTGCCTTTACCTTCCATATCCTCACCTGTTCCTTCTTCATGCCCTGGTACTTCTCCAGTTTCTCATATTCCTTCTTCCTGGTGTTGCTATCACTTGACACCACTTCATCTAAAGCACCTTCCCACTGCACTAATGGATGCAAAGAGGATCTAAAAAGGACAAAAAAGCTTGCCAGCCGTTGGAAAACACTATGCATCCATTGTGTACTCACTGCATACGTGTTTCATACACTCTATCCCTCGAGCATCCATCCACTGAGATTTCATCCATGCAAGAAGTTTTGAGCTGCACAGAACTTTGTGAATGGATGAACTTTCCGCTGCGTATGATGTATATCTGCGGCATATACGGGCAACAAACATTCTGTGTCCATTATCATCTGTTAAACATCCGCTGTATCCTCTCTGCATCCTCTGGCCATCCTCTCAACTCACATTCGCTGCAGCTGAAAATGGAAAGAGGGAGGAAATAAAAGGTACACAGAATGTCTACACAGCATTAGTAGCACGGAAATAGAAAGGATGTAAGCGTATGCATCTCATATATAAAGTATTCAAAACAGACAAAACATTTGTATCTGGTATGTATCTCAGATATTTAGGATGTCTGCAGTATGTCTAGAGTATGTAGAAGGACACCTAGTGGACTACCAATATTTCCTATAAAAAGGGGGAGGAAATAATCTGGATTTCAGTATGAGTCCAGCAGCCGTGGTGTACAGACCTCTTCACCCTTGGTCTTGGTCTTCTGCATCATCAATTGTTCTCTACCATGGATCATGACACAGTCTGTATGGTAGCTGCAATCATTCATCACCAGAACCAAACCCTGTTCAGACTGTTTCACCTTTTATACAGAAGGAGAAGAAGGAGACATCCAAGAGCTGGGTGGGTCCGAGGATGGATCGTGAGAATAATGGAATTTGGACTGTATGACCAGTTGGTGGAGCTGAGGAATGAAGACCCTCTTGCATTCCATCACTTCATGAGGATGCCACCAACCATGTTTGACGAACTTGTAGAGCATCTGAGACCCAAGTTGACCAAGCCTAGCACCAACTTCCGTGCCAACCTGGACCCTGGACTGAAGGTGCCACTGATTCTGCGGCACCTGGCCTCTGGAACCACATACAGAAACATGCAGTATGAATGGAGGGTGCCACACAACAGCATCAGCAAAGTGGTCAGAGAAGCGGTGCAGGCCATCATTGAAGAATACGTGGAAGAGCTCCTCAAGTGCCCCACCACTGAACAAGGCTGGAGGAAACTTGCAGAAGAGTAGTATCAGAGTTGGAACTTTCCCCACACCATTGGAGCCATAGATGGGAAGCACATGGCCAGCAAAGCTCCAGCCAAGTCGGGGTCCACTTATTTCAACTACAAGGGCTTCTTCAGCATCATCCTTTTCACCATGGTCAATGCTGACTATGAGTTCATGTACATCGATGCTTCAGGCAACGGCTCATGTTCAGATGCCCAGGTATACAATGCCAGTGACCTCAAGGAGGGGCTGGAACGCAACTTCATCATGGGCTTCCCAGATCCATACCCCCTGCCCAACGACACGCAAGATATGCCCTACTTCATCGTGGGGGATGACGCCTTCTCCCTCAGAACCTACCTCATGAAGTCCTACACTTCCAGACTCCTCACCCATGAAGAGAGGATCTTCAACTACAGGCTGTCCAGGGCAAGGCGGGTGGTGGAGAATGCCTTTGGCATCCTGGCCAACAGGTTCCAGGTACTTCTCACCAACATGCAGCATCGCCCAGAGACCGTGAGGAGGATCGTGGAAGCTTGCTGCATCCTGCACAATCTCATGCACACCTGTAACCCAGTCTTGCAGAACAGGCTCGTGGACCTCCAACAAGGCAATGGGGACATGGAGCCTGGGGAATGGAGGCAATGGCGAAACCTGATAGACACTAAGGATGTGCAAGGCCCCAATAGAGCCTCACATGAAGGGAAGAAGCAACACAATCTCCTGAGACACTGGTGCAATTCCCCAGCTGGAGCAGTGGAGTGGCAAGACAGGATGATAGATGATTAATGGATGCTTCCTTCAGCCTGTCTCATCACACTGATGAGATTGGGCCATGTATGTTGGGTGGGCCTACAATGAACAGGGCATTTAATAAAGAGTTGTGTTTATATTGAAATGTGTGGATCAATGATTACATTGTTATCGATAATAAAAGGCCATAGGTGTGGCACCTGGGAGGGTGGACCATACAGTCCCACTATGCTTGCACTGGAGGTTTATCTATCCCACAGCTATTACCTATCCCACAGGTATCCCTGCCCATCTCACAGCTATTACCCATCCCAAAGGTATCCCTGCCCATCCCACAGCTA
>BLBF01000043.1:16207835-16220993 GCA_015471245.1 Laticauda colubrina
CCATCCCAAAGGTATCCCTGCCCATCCCACAGCTATTACCCATCCCAAAGGTATGCCTGCCCATCCCACTGCTATCCTTACCCATCCCACAAGCATGCAAAGGCTTAAACCATTTCTAAAAGTTTCCACCAAGACTTTATTTAATAAAATAAATGAAGCAAGTGTGTGAAGCAAAGATAATCTTTATCAATAACAAGCTGTAAAAGAAAAGTGACCCAAGTCAAGTGTCCAAAGTAAAAATAAAGTCAACAGGTAGCCACCCAGTCTCTGGCACTCTTCTTGGTCACTCGGAGGCATGCCCAGTCTCAGGGGTGAAGGGTCCAGATGCTGTGGAGGTGGCTGCTGCTGGAGTGCTGGTCTGAAGTGCCACTGGGGTGCCTGTCCCCGAGAGGACAACAGGGGACAGTGTGTTGAGGAAGCTCTCAGACGGCTGGCTCAGCTCCGTGATGTTGAGAGCCCCTTCCTCCATGATATGGGGTGTCAGCCCCAATACCGATGACAGATGTTCTGAGGCCGGGCTTGGCTGTGGGGTGGAGGAAGGAGCAGTGTAGTGGGGATGTCTGGTCTGCAGCTGGGTGAGGACTGGCATTGGTGGCATCTGTGGCGTGGATGGCATCTGTGGCATGGCTGGCATCGGTGGCGTGGTTGGCATCGGTGGCATCAGTGGCACCGGTGGTGTCCGATGTACCTGTGCCTGGACTGGGAAGGGCTGCCTGTGCTGCTGGACCTCCTGGTAGCCGTAGCTTTGATAGGTGAGGGACAGTGGAAAGCCTTGGAAGGGCAGTGACATCACCTGGGGTGGAGGAGCAGGCCTGGACTGGGTGGGAGCAGGTTCAGCTGGGTCTGGAAGGTTGTGAAGAAGATCGGTGATCCTGTCCTTCACCAGCTGGTACTGGGGTTCCGACATGTTCATGAGGGTCTAGTTGACATAGGTGAGGAAGGGCTTGCAGTTGGAGGATGGGACGTCGGTGTGTACCAGCTGAGCGAGGACATCTACGCTGCTCCTGATGGTGTCTCTTATCTCCAACAGGACAGTGTGGCTCTGCCACTCCAATCTGCCTCTCTGCCTTCTTTCTGTGGAGGTGTAGCTGGGGGTGGATGCGGGTTGGGCTGTGGTGGAAGTGCCGTCTCCTTTCTCCCACTTCGTCAGGGGGTCCTCCACGTGCTCCACCACGGGTTGTACAGCTGTTGGGGGGGTCTCCATCGTGGCACGCTCCACAGATACTTGCCTGGACACAGGAGCTGACTCTTCGCCAGAAGAGAACTGGCTCTCAGCAGGCTGCCTGAGAGAGAGGGTTGTGAGAGGGGCTGCTCCTCGATGGCGGATCTCACCCTACAAGAAGCTGCACTTGGCCATCACGTAGGTCTCTCTGTCCGTCAGCTTGACCATGGCCTGCCCAGATTTCTTGAGGTGCAGCTTCCCGTACCAGGTGTGCATGTGCTTCCACCAGCCGAGGAGCACGTTCAAGTGTAGCCCAGGCTGTCTGCCTTCTCTCTCCAAGCAGCCTGCTTCCTTTTGGTTTCTCAATAGAGCCTGTGTCCCTTCCGCCATAGATACTCCTTCTTCCTCAGCCACTCCAGCACCTCCTCCTCATGTTCCTCTTTGATTGAGTATTGCCTCCTCTCCCGTTCACGTGTCTGCCTCTTCCTCCCTCTGGCAGGGCCATATGGGCCCTCAGCAGAGGGGCTTCAAGGTTGTCAGGGCTGCTCCTCCACACCACCACCAGCAGCAGCAGCAACAACAACAACAACAGTAGCAGCAAAAGCAGCACCAGCAGCACCAGCAGCACCAGCAGCACCAGGAGCAGCACCAGAATCACCAGCAGCACCAGGAGCACCAGCAGGACCAGCAGGACCAGGAGCAGCGCCAGCAGAGTAAGCACCAGCAGGACCAGCAGGATGAGGAGCAGCGGCTGCAGAGTAAGCACCAGCAGAAGCACCAGCACCAGGAGCAGTGCCAGCAGAGTAAGCACCAGCAGAAGCACCAGCACCAGGAGCAGTGCCAGCAGAATAAACACCAGCAGAAACACCACCTCCAGAAGCAGCATCAGCAGAAGCCCTAGCACCAGAAGATCGAGCCCGGGCAGCAGAAGCCCCAGCAGAAGCAAAGTCAGGGCCAGGGGGTGGGAGGGTGGCCCTGTCCCTCTTGCCAGGGCTGGCAGTAGATGGCAAAGGCTTCCATTTCTTCCCCATGATTGTTGGGTTGCTGGCTGGCTGGCTGGCTGGCTGGCAGGCAAGCTTTGTCTGGAAGCAGGTCTTTCCTCTGAATGGTGACCTGCTTGGGAGCTGCTTCCCTTTATATCCATGGGGCTGATGCAATGCATTCTCCCTACATGCGCAGTGAACGCTCTGCATCCACTTCATCCGCTCTGCATCCGCTCTGCATCCGCTTCATCCGCTCAGCATCCGCTCGGCATCCACTCGGCATCCGTTCTTTCCGTTCTGCGTCCACTTTGGTGCACTCTCCCGGAAGCCTTGTGGATGTGCCATCCGCTCCCATCTGCCTCCATCCGCTAGGCTTCTGTGGAGTATCCGCTTTCCATCCGCCCTACGTCCTCCCCCCATCCATTCCTTTCCCTGTTGTCCGCTCTGGTTATACAAATTCGGGGCACTTTTGAGAGCAAATAACAATGGATGGAACATTTTTCTCATCCGCTGTGTCCTTTTTACAAACGTTTTGCATCCGTCGGCCAGTGTGACAGGGTGTTAAAGAAGGTTAACTTGACCCCCTCCATATAATCTAAATTCCTATTAATTTCAGTTCCTATTAATTTCAGCCAAAACAGCCAGCGACAACAGAATATGGGAGTGGCAATTGAAAATATCCAGAGGACAAAACAAGGAATCTATCCAGCTCCAAAGCACAGAATTTAGCACAGTAACAAAGGGATCCTACAAAATTCCAACACTGTGATGTTCTTTCTGTCCTCTGCTTTGAATCCTCTCAATTTTAAAATAGTTTGGAGAGGACAATCAAACACTATGGAGTAAATTGTGAGGTTCCTTTGCATGCTATGTATAGAAAAGAATTGAGGGTGGCAGTTATCTGGTCAATAGGGAAATTACTTACGCTGATGAAAGGACATAATGGATTCCATCCACAGAAGCATCAGATATGTATTCATCATTCCTCAAATTATCAAGGGACAGTAAGTAAGACATGGATCATGCTAATGCACTCTAAATATGTACACCAACAAATCAAGGAAGCACACAATTGCTCATCAGATCTGCCTGCTTAGTGCCTACTTGTGATCACTTTCCAGTCATTTATCTTGACTGATGTACAAACTGTATAAAATTTTTCTTTGCTAACAGAAAGAGATTCTGTGTGTGGGTGGGTGTGAGTATTAACTGTATTTCTTTGCATGACTGCTCTTTTTTATCCTTATTTGGATAAAAGTCAACTTTATGAGTTGGATGACATTTACAGAAAAAAAAAGAAATGCTTTTCTCAGATCAGTGAACAGGTTACTTTTATAGCAGGCTGAAAAAAAGGATATATATCAAAGACAAAATTTGTCTTCTGTTCATTATCATACTAATTTTTATACTTCCATTAAAATATATTTTTGTCCCATTTTCAAACTGATGCACTAAAGAAAAGCATAAGAATAGGCTATTAAATACTCTCTCAACCTTGGCAATTTTCAGATACGTGAATTTCAACCCCCAGAATTCTCTAGCCAGCATCTTAAAGTTGCTAAAGTTGAGAAATATTGGGTTATTAAATCAAGGTTCTTTCTTAGTTTCATTACCTAAACTATAATCAGTGCTAGCTGATGATGTTACCTAGTTTGGGTAATGAAATGTCTGCAATGTTATCTAATTTGGGTAATGAAACATCTATAAGAAAACAACCAAATTCAAAGAGAATCAAGGACTCCCATTTCAATCCCCTACAGATATTCTTTTGTATTGGTAAGATGTCTTAGCTTAGCCTTTTGTTTCTCATAGTGACCAATCAAATGACCCTCTGTGTCTGTAGGCTTCAAAGCAAGAGATCCAGACATGCTCCTCTCTATTATTCCATAGTGCCTCAATTCATAGATAATATTGAGTCTTTAGCCTAATAATTTTTGATATTCCTATCTGCCCTGAAAGCATCTAGCCCCTTTTTCAAGTCATCCAAGATAATGACCATGTCTTATGGTAGTGAATTCCATTAAGTGTTATAGTGTGATTGAAACTCAATCTTCTTTTTATGTGTAACTCATACAAATATTTGACAGAGCATTGATGGCATCATGATGCTACCATCTTTTTTATTAATTTATTTATTCAACATTTCAACATTTAAAACAAAATTTCCATTTTTTACAACAATTCTGTAACAAAGTTAACACTGGTTAATAAAGTCTATGGCTATATCAGTTACTTCTTCATTCTATTCACTTATACTCTTATTTCTTACTCTAACTTATAACACTTATTAACATATATATACATGTTACCATCTTGATTATTTTAATCACAAATACTCCTATATGCTCTGGCTTTTTCTTACTCCATTTCCAAATCAAAATAAGAGAGTTTATCCTGAAATATTCGTCTAGTCCAGTTATTATAGTGCTGTTTAATATTTCTGCTTCTTATGTACAACTTCCTACAAATTGAGTATTATTCATTATGACTGCATTGAATATTGGCAGAATATAGGACAATAGGAATTGTTTCCTTATAGAGTATATTTTTTAGTGTCCCACTTCAGCCTATAACTCCAGGATTTCCTAATTAAGTCTCAAT
The DNA here is from genome assembly GCA_015471245.1 of Laticauda colubrina. Classification (NCBI taxonomy): domain Eukaryota; kingdom Metazoa; phylum Chordata; class Lepidosauria; order Squamata; family Elapidae; genus Laticauda; species Laticauda colubrina. The sequence continues at coordinate 16,212,582 of BLBF01000043.1, forward strand.
CAAGTAAACCAACTCAACCAAATAACTCTGTTAAGCTTCTTTTATTCATACTTTTCATTAAATATTTCAGTTATATATAACTTCATTGGCTTTTGATCTGAGACAAATTTGACTATGTGCTGCCAAATGTTAGGCTTAGTAGAGTTTATTAGTTTGTTTGTTTGTAAAGTTTGTAAAGTTTGTAAAGGTTTCAACTCGAGAACATTTAAGGGTATTATAAACTGCTTTGTGATGTTGTACAATTGGAAGCTATGTGTAAACATTTTCCTACTAAGTAATAAAAAATAAAACTGCAGTGATATAATTAAGTTTGCTATCTGTTTCTCTTTCTTGTTATTCTTTAAACTAAAGAACAAGAAAGACAAGAAACTACAATGATGGAGAAAAAAATAATTTCAGTTTATTATCCTAGCTTATGAATTGGCACTGCAGTATCATTTGTATATTTTGTAGGAAATCACCTGAAAAATAAGGCTTTCCCCTGCCCTCGGAAATATGGGGATAGGCTTTGCAATGCCTGAGGAATTCATATATTTAGTACTTGTACAGTTGAAGGATTTCTTAATTGCATACAAGGAATGTGAGAAAGTCAAGTGTTGTCTATACCATTCTTTTAGCAATTGAACAGAGCCCATTTCTATGAGAAATACCATATTGTTATAATTAGATGTTGATATTAGTCATCATAATGGATTTCCCAATAACTCTGAAAGAAACACAAAGAAACTATTTTTAAGTCTACTTCTTGTACTCCATCTCCAGCAAAAAGCCAGCAAGCAAATAAAGGGCCATTGAGAAAATACCAAAGTGGAGGATAAATACAAGGCTGACTTGTGAAATACCCCAGAGAAATAATCAGCATGAATTTAGGATATTTTTTTTTAAAAAAATAGCTCTGCATGAAGAGATGGTAATTTGGCTTCAGGAGGCTGTGGTGGACTATCACCCGACTTCCTCTAGGTTCTTGTATAAGAAAATGTCACAGTGAACCAAATAGTAATGAATAATGTTGAGAACAGACCTGACAAGAAAGAGAAGAAATTGTCAATCTGAACTTCTCTATTTAGTGTCAAGTGAATTCATGAACAGTGATACATGTTTCTTGGCTGAAAAAGGAGGAATTCTGAAGCAGGCGCCACTCTTGGGGGCCAAACAATTCTGTTTTTGTCTCAGCCTGAAGTTCAGTTGCAAAGACCTCCCCAAAAGCATCAATCATCCATACCCTTCAAGTTGTGTCTCCAAGATCTCCTTCTTCAACTGGCCACAGCTTGCACATATGAGTCAGAATGGTAGAGAATGCTCATATATTAAAATATGCATTGTGATATAAATCACCCAAAATATACAATAACTATATATTTATATGGATTATTCAGTTCTTTATACACTTTCTAAATCCGGTTCCTTCTCCTACTTGCAAAGTCAGTGCTAAAGATTAGAATGGTGATACTGAAAAAAAAAAAAGATTCCAGACAAAAGGACATCAGCATATCGAAGAAGAGTGGAATATGAAAAAATAATTAAAATATTTGTGGGAAGATCTTAGTGTGGCACAGTAGCCAACCTGACCCGTGATGATAGTAGCCACAAGTGCAGAATGTTGTTGACAGTGAGACTGAATGGGGCAGAGTCACAAAAAAAGGAGATATAACAGATTCCAATGAAGAGAATATTTATAACACAGGGCTGACCTGTGAAGTCCATGGTGATCTATGAGCTTGGTTGTTTGCTTGCAAATGTTTCATTACCCAACTAGGTAACATCTTCAGTGCTTTGTTTATATACAATGGTTTGCCCTTCCAGTTGCTTTCTTCTTGGTAGTTTCTTGATTAGATTATTGCTTGCAGTTTCATTGTTTGTCTGAGTGGTAGTTCCTTGATTGGGGTATTGTTTACTGTTTGGTTGTTGGACTGGTATTGATCATGGTGTTAATCCCTGTTTATTTTAACAACTCCATGTAAAATCATGAAATTAATAATAGCAAATAGAATTACTTGGACTTTGCATCTTTTTTAAAGACTGTCCTCTTTCAACAGAATCCACTGTAGTTAAGTGGCCAATAAATGTATAATAATTATAATCAATTATTATGAATAAAGTTTGGACAGTAGACATTGTTCTTGATGGAAGAATACAAGAGACAGAACTAGAGAAAATCCCAAAATATAATAACCTCCAAATAGAATAGCTATGACAAAAGAAAGGAAAATAATAGGAGTGGTAATAAACTCCTTGGATACAATTCCAAAATGTCTAGAGCACCGCTCAAACATTTTCAGTATTAACAAAACCACCATCAGTTAATCATATACAGAAGTATAGAATCAAGATCACATTAAGTGTTAATACCATTTTATAATGCCTTGGTAAGGCCACACTTGGAATACTGCATCCGGTTTTGGTCACCTCAATGTAAGCAAAGATGTTGAAACTCTAGAAAGAGTGTAGAGAAGAGCAACAAAGATGATCAGGGGACTGGAGGATAAAACATACAAAGAATGGTTGCTGGAACTGGGTATGTCTAGTCTAATGAAGATAAGGATTAGTGGTGACATGATAGCAGTCTTCCAATATCTCAGGGGCTGCCCCAAAGAAGAGGGAGTCAAGCTACTCTTCAAAGCCTCTGAGGGCAGGACAAGAAACAATGGGTGGAAATCAATCAAGAAGAGAAGCAATCTAGAATTAAGGAGAAATTTCCTGAGAGTTAGAACAATTAATCAGTGGAACAACTTGCTTCCAGAAGTTGTGAATGTCCAACATTGGAAGTTTTTAAGAGGAGATTGGATAACTATTAATCTGAAGTGGTGTAGAGTTTCTTGCCTAAGTTGGGGGGGGTGGACCTCCAAGGTTCCTTCAACTGTGTTATTTTATTATATTCTATTCTAAGAGGCAGCTTTACTTAGAACAGCTTACATCCTTTAATAAAACCTTTAACAATGTTAAACATCTGCCTCTCTCAGGTCCTTGAAAAGAACTTGATAGGCGGACAAATTGCCAAATATCATCTAAACATCTGACTATTTTTGCAACAACAACAACAACAATAATTTCTTCATTCTAGAACAGTTCTCATTTACAAATTCCAGGTTTAGTTTCCTCAGTTTCTTTCCCACCCCTAGAAACTATAAAAATATAGCAGTGCTTATCAACAGACTATTCTTCATCCCTCTAAATAAGCACCCAAAAGTAACTTGTTATGAATCTAGCACAGATTTTATATTTGTTAAATATATATATAAACATTCCAGTTTTGCAGAGAATTTACGTGGCTATGCTTCCAGGGTTTTCAGATGTCTGTCATTCTTCTTTGGGTCAGATCTTTTTGGGGATAAGCAGCTATTTTGGTCATCTTGCTCGTCTCATGAGAATCTTCAGATTCCTATGTTGCAGTTGCTACAGAATTCAAGACCTAAAATATTTTTGCTCAAAAAGTATCTCTTATAAATGGATAACTTCCATAAATCCAGCATTTTTTACATTCATTGTTAACTGGTTCAAAGGAATGATTTGTTCAAATTCTAGGAATTATACAAATTTGTCTCTTAATGCTAACTGAAATATATGTTAACAATAGAAACTGAATAGAAGCTCTTGTTCTACTTGAAAAATGTTTATAGCTATGTATCCATCATATGCACAAACATGAGGCATTAGATACCCCCCAGAATTCCAAAACTGTTTTTATGTCCCTCTGAGCCGTCCATAGCTTTCTGGGTCATAGTAAGGTCAATGCTTATGGCCACTATTGATTAATTTATTTTTTTAACACAGTGAGGGACACTTTCTGATTCATGTCTAGTGTTACTTTCATGATTTTTTTGTAACCCAAGTACTGAACTGAACCAATAAATATCAATGATTATTGTAAAAAAAAATGGAAAAGACCAAAGATGGTTTATCCCTTTTTATAGCCTGTAAATTCTTTAACAGTTGCAATCTGTCATATTGTCAACACTTGCCTCTTTCCAGTTGGTCACATCATTTAACACAGAGAAGTCGATTTAATGGCTGTCATGTCCTCCTTGACTTTTACAAGGTTGTAAAATGTGTTCCTTTCCATGTGAGGTTTCACTCATCAACTCAAACTCATAATCATTATGTGATGAGACAACAACCTATTGCAGAGGTGCATTAATTTGACTGTCACAAACTGAAAGGACAATATATTTTTTTAATTTATTGAAATAATTTATAAGGTCACTTGATTGGCGGCGTATATCACTAAATAAGAGAAAAATAGTGTTACAATGACCATATTGTTTATTCAGTACAGCCAGTATTGAAGCAGTACTGAAGGAACAAAAGAGGTTGTACTTCTTGAGAATGCTCAGGAAGATAAATCTATTTCAGCATCTAATTCTGTCCTACTACCACAGCACCATTGAGAGTGTCCTGACATATGGCATACTTGTATGGTATGGGAGCAGCTCTATAGCAGACAAAAAAGCTCTACAGAGAATAATTAAAACTGCCCAGAATATCATTGGGCTCCAGCTACCAGCTCTGGATGACATCTTCACATCTTGCTGTTTAAGGAAGTTGAACAACATTCTCAGAGACTCTTCCCATCCTGCTTATAATCTTTATGAACTGTTGCCTTCTGGCAGAAAATACAGAACAATTAAAACTCGGACCACACGTTTTCTGAACAGTTTTTATCCCAGAGCTATAATTGCATTTAACAATGAACATACGGACCACCATCAGTGAGCTGTTGGACAGTATTGCTTGGTCTGTTGTGTGGATGCTTCTGTATTTTTAAGGGGCGGGGAATTTTAGCAAGTGGGGAGGTGTTTGGGGATTGTCATGTGTGCATATTAAGTTTGGTCTCTGGGTGTTGTGTGAATTTTGTTGTATGAATACTGCGTACAATGACAATAAAGAATAAAGTATGCATGCTTAATTGTACAAAATGATACTTTCTCATTCCCTAACTCAGTATTTCTCAACTTCAAGTTGTGTAGACTTCAAGAATTCCCCAGCCAATAGGCTAGTCATGATGCTATAATTTAAAACCAATTTGAAAAGTAATTCCAAAAGCACAGTTTATCTGCATGCTTTATCCAGTCTGGCAGGGGAATTCTGGGAGCTGAAGTCCGCATATCTTAAAATAGCTGAAATTGAGAAACATTGTCCTACATGTTCTTTGGCCAACTATTCTCTGTACTCACTACTATGGTCACTAGAGTGGATCCATTCAGTAACTGGACTCTCTGTTTCTCTCTCTGTGTCTTTCTGTCTCTCTCTGTCTCTCTCTGTCTCTCTCTCTCTCTGTCTCTCTCTGTCTCTCTGTCTCTGTCTCTGTCTCTGTCTCTGTCTCTGTCTCTGTCTCTCTCTCTCTCTCTCTCTCTCTCCCTAACCCCCATCCTTTTAATAAAAGGCTGTTCATAAATAAGTAGATTTCACAGAAAGAGGGTTTCCAAGGCAACCTATTTTGTTGCTGTATTTAACTACATTTAGTTGGTTCATTCAAACAGAATATGGAGACTGATGCACATTTGGACCAACAGTATAATCAGGATGGATGGAATCCATCTGATGAAAAAAACCTGGAATGTATGAATCAACTCTTATTTAATTTGACCTGTATTTTGGAAGTCTGGGAATTTGGAGATGACATAGTTCAATATGGTTTTCTGCTCTGAGATTTGGAAGGCAGTCTGTGTCCAGCCAGTTTGTGATTAATCGGGGGTCAGCACCTCTTATATTGGAAAAGCACACAAATGTTGTTGTTTGTATTTGTTTTTTTTTCTCAACAGGGATAAGAATTATATGGAAGGTAGAATCTGATGAGGACATTAATTCTGCAAGTTTCAGCAGCTCATTTCAAGAGTTTTTCCCCTACAATGGGTTATTGAAATATTTCTTTTGCATCTCTTTAAGCAAAAAACAAAAACAAAAACAAAAACGAATAGGGATGAGAACAAGATAGAGTCCAAACTGTCCAGCAAGGCAACAGTCTGAGATGACAGTTTCTTCTGGTCTGCCAATTCCTTAGCACAGTTTCTTGAGAAGGGGAGTCTTTTGTGAGAACAACTAGCAAGAAAGACAGTTGACGGAATGAGACAGAAACAGCAGAAGACATCAGCAGACTTTCCCACCCCCCTAGTCCTTTAATAGGTAGGATTTGTGGAGTGATAAAGCTGATTGGCTGGCTACTTGTGTCCATATCACACCATTCAGTTCACCACCCAGATTTGCCCATATAGGGAAGGAAACATGTAATATTATTTCAGCCTCTCCACAGAACTAGATGCAACAGCAGCATCAACAAATCCATTAAATCATCAAAAACATTCCAAAGCATTTTAAAGGAACTGATTGCATATGTTTTCTTCACATGGTTTGTTTGACTTGATGCCTTGTTTGAAGGGGCGATGCTGGCAAATTTCATATGAATCTGGTAGCCTATTTGAGGCTTCCCCAGATCCATTAAAAAAATTTTTTTAGTATTGTTGTGGTTGTATCTTGAAATTCTTTTGTTTTTCAGCCATATGTGACTAGCACTGGTACTCTAGAGAGGCAACGAATATTGGCATGAATTTTGGATGAGATGAACTGGGTCAGTTTGTTTTTACAAGATAACAGAATAACAGAGTGGGAAGGGATCTTGGAGGACTTCTAGTCCAACCCCTTGTTCAAGCAGGAGACCCAATGCTATTCCAGACAAATGGCTGTCTACTTTCTTCTTAAAAGCCTGCAGTGATGGAGCAGCCACAACTTCTGGAGGCAAGCTGTTCCACTGGTTAATTGTTCTCACTGTTGGAAAATTTCTCCTTAGTTTTAGGCTGATTCTCTCCTTGATTAGTTTCCATCCATTGCTTCTTGTCCTGCCTTCTGGAGCTTTGGAAAACAAACTGATCTCATCTTCTTTGTGTCAGCATTCATGACAGATTCAATCAAAAGTACTTTTCTTTCTTTTTTTTTTTCCTTTTTGCAAGAAAATATTACTAAAAATATATTAGAAAAGGAGGTTCATTACTAAACATATCTTACAAATTTCACTGTTTATTATGGGTGTGAAAATCAGGAGCTCTGACATATTACAATGGCACTGAAAGGAAGTAAAGCCCCTGTCACACTGCACCAACGGATGGAAAGAGGATGTAAAATGGAGAAAAACACTTACCATCCGTTGGTTAACGCGATGCTTCCGTTCTGTACTCACTGCCTCCGTTTTGCTTCCTCTCTATCCTTCCAGCATTCGTCTATTGACGTTTCATCCGCTCAGAGGGTTTTGAGCTGCTCAAAACTTTTGCGCGGAAAATGTATCCAATACGTCTGTTCTGCATCCGCTAGGCATCCGCTATATCCGCTAGGCATCCACTATACATCCACGCAATTCGATCCACTCGGACGCAGGGAGGAAGCGGAACGGACGCGGAATAGAAGCAGAATGGATGGAGAAAGGATGAAAGCGGATGCAGCTTGCAAAGAAAGCATTTAAAACAGAAAAAATGTTCGCAGAGGGGACCTATCTCGGATATTAAGGATGTCTAGAGGATGCCTAGAGGATGCAAAAGGACACCTAGTGGAAAACCTATACTGCCTATAAAAAGGGGGAGCAACTCATCTGGATCTCACTTTCAGCCCAGCAGCCCAGCTGTGCAGACCTCTGCAGCCTTCCTCTGACTCTTCCTCTTCCACAGCATCCAGTCATGTTCACCATGGATCATAAAAAAGTCCTTTTGGCAGCCACCATCCTTCTGCAACAGTGCTAAGCCATCTACAGGCTCTGTGAACTCTACTACGGGAAGAAAAAGAGGTGGCCAAGAAGCGTCTGGGTCTGAAGATGAATCGGGAGAAGAGCAGAGTACGGACTGTACATCAAGCTGATGGTGGAGCTCAGGAACGAAGACACTCGTGCATTCCAAAACTTCATGAGGATGCCTCCAGTCATGTTTGACGAAGTTGTGCAGCGGCTGACACCCAGGTTGACCAAGGCAAAGAAAAAACTTCCGGCCCAGCCTGGAACCTGGGCTCAAGGTGGAACTCACTCTGCACCACCTGGCCTCAGGGACCACCTACAGGAGCATGCAGTACGGCTGGAGGGTGCCACACAACACCATCAGCATTGTGGTCAGAGAAGTGGTGCAGGCCATCATCGAAGATGATGTGTTGGACTAGTGAGGAGGTGTGTTCCAGCTTTTTTACTTCATTTTTGTGTTCCTCTAGGCGGGTACTTATTCTTCTATTGGTCTGTCCAATGTATGTGGCCGGGCATGATGTACAGGGAATTTCGTATATGCCTTGGTTTTCCAGGTCAATTTTGTCTTTGGGGTTCCTCAGGATGGCTGCTATTTTTTTTGTCTGTTTTGAAGGCAGTCTCCTCACTAGTCCAACACATGAAAACCACAGGTCACAACATCAACTTCAATGGCACTAAAACCCTGGCCACTATAGAAAACCCCA
>BLBF01000043.1:16228663-16243975 GCA_015471245.1 Laticauda colubrina
AGAGAAGAGAAGAGAAGAGAAGAGAAGAGAAGAGAAGAGAAGAGAAGGGAGCTGTGGTGGCACAGTGGTTAGAATGCAGTACTGCAGGCAAACTTCTACTGACCACTGGTTGTCAGCAGTTTGGCAGTTTGGGTCTCACCAGCTCAAGATTGACTCAGCCTTCCATTCTTCCAAGGTTGGTAAAATGAGAACCCAGATTGTTGGGGCAATATGCTGACTTTGTAAACCACTTAAGAGGGCTGTAAAGTCTAAGTGCTATTGCTATTGCTACAGTATTTCAATAGAATAGAATAGAAATTCTTTTTTTAAAATAAATTTTATTAAGTTTCCAAATTTAAAAACATAAAATAAAACTTTATATATTGTTATCAAACATCAAGACATCTTTTGCATCTCCTCACATTTTTCAGTATATGTATTTACTTATTCCTTTATCATTACATGTTACTCTGACTGTAAATCAATATTTTTTATCCTTACATCTCAATCTTCTCCATGGTTTATTTATATATTTACATATTCCCTCATTCTTTTCTTAATTGCCATTTTATTTTATTTTTATTTCTAAACCAGGCATCCCAGGCCCTATAATAAATTGACTCTTCTCTGTCTTTTATTTTCATTGTTAGTCTGTCCATCTCTATACAACCTATTATTTTTTTTATAACCATGCCTTCCGGTGGAACCCTTTTTTCCTTCCAGAGTTGTGCATACAAAATCCTTGCAGCTGTTAATATATATAACATATCTATCTGTTTTATTGCATTGTTGTGTTATTATACCTAATAAAAAAGTTTCCAGATTAAATTCAGTTTTCTGATTTGTGATTTCTTCTATCCATTGTCTAATTGTATTCCAATTTTTTTTCACTTCCTGGCATGTCTACCAGGTATGAAAATAAGCGTCTTCCCCCCCACACACACATTTCTAACAATATGGGTCTGAGTTAAACATTTTTGCCAATCTAGTGAGAGGAAGGTGCCATCTGTAAAACATTTTGTATTGATTTTCCTTGTATGCTGTGGATGTAATTAGTGTGTAATTTGATCCCCACATTCTCTCCCAATTTTCCAGGTCTATATTGTGGCTGACATTTTTTGCCCATACCACCATCGTCTCTTTGACCACCTCCTCTTCCATTTTAAAATCTAGTAGAAAGTTATATATTCTGGAAATCATTTTCTTTTCCATTTCTTGTAGAATTTTATCTAATTGATAACCTTTCCAAGCAGAAACCAAAATATTCTTTGTCCTTCTGATATCTCGCCTGAATTTGCATGTATGGCCACCAATCTATATATTTTGTTGTTGTAATTCTTGTCTCATTTTTAATCTTCCTTGTGTGTCTAATAGGTCTTTGTAATTCCTCTTTTTCCATTGCATTTGGGTAGATTTGTGCTTCCATAGTTGATAGCCAGTTTAGTATTTTAGCATAATGATTCTTTCTAATCTTGTTCCAAGTCCGAATTAGTGAATCTCTAATCAAGTATCTCTGAAAATATGCATGCTGTTTACATTTTCTATCCCACAGGAAACTATGCCACCCTCTCTGCAAGTCATGACCCTCTATCAACAATATTCCTCCATTTTCAAGGTTGATCCAATCTTTAATCCATACCATAGCTATAGCCTGATAATATATTTCCCAGTCAGGGAGTCCAAAGTCACCCCTTTCTCTTTTGTCCTATAACAATTTCATTTTTATCCTAATTTTTTCCCCATCATAAACAATTTACTTATTATTCGATCTAATTCTCTAAAAAAGGTTTTATCCAATCTTATTGCTACAGTTGAAAAAGATATAGCATTTTTGGTAGGGTAGACATTTTAATTGCCGCAATTTTCCCCAGTAGTGATGGCTGTAATTTCGCCCACATTTCCAATTCTTTTTTGATTTTTATTACTAATTTGTCATAGTAATCTTTTTTGAGTGAAGAGCATCTTGCTATTAACCAAATGCCTAAATATTTTACCTTTTTCACACTTTGCATTCCCAATTTTCCTTCAAATTATTATTATTTTTTTTGCTTATCTTTTAAATTTTTAGTCAATAATTTTGTTTTGTTTTTATTAATCTTAAGACCTGCAACCTTGCCAAATTCTTCTATTTCCTTTATTAATTTTACTCCTGTATCCTCTGGATCTTTCAAAAAAAAACACAAAACTATATCATCAGCAAATGCCTGTACCTTATAATGCTCCTTTTTAATTAAAACCCCTTTGATTTCTACATTTTTCCTAACGTTTCCAATAAGTTTTCTAAGGTAAGAATAAAGAGAAGAGGTGACAGTGGGTATCCCTTCCTTACTCCCTTGACACTGGCTGTCTGTGTCATATAAATTGTCAAAATCAATTTAATAAATTTATTGCCAAATTGCATGCTTTTTAATTGTTGTATTATGAACTGCCAATTAACACTGTCAAATGCCTTCTGCGCATTGAGGAAGACCATTGCAAATTGTTTTCCTGGTTTTGCTTCATAATATTCTGTCATATTCAATACCATTCTGGTATTATTTTTAATTTGTCTATTTGGTAAGAATCTGTTTTGGTCGCTATGAATGATCTGATTAAGTGGGTTTTTTTACTCTTTCTGCCATTATGGGCATAAATATTTTATAATCAACATTTAAAAGGGATATGGGTCTCTAATTTTGAATTAATTGATGGTCTGAAACTTCTTTTGGGATCAATGTTATGCATGTCTCCCTCCATCACTTAGGTAATTTTGCTGTCGTCAGTACCTCATTATAGCATTCTAATAATTGCATTTCTAATTTTTCTTGGAGCATTTATTACAGTCCCCCTGGAAGACCATCTGGTTTGGTGCCTTATTGTTTTTCTGTTTCAGGATTGCCTCTTGCAGTTCTCTTAATGTTATTTCGCTGTTTATCTCTCCTTTATCCTCTTCCGGGATCACAGATAGCCCTTTTCCTTCTAAGTAATGTTGGATATTTCCCTTTGGTACGTCTTCCTTACTATATAATTCCTCAAAAAAACTTTTAACAATATTTTTTTCTTTTCAGTTTAATGTTGTAGGGTACCATCAGCAGCTTTCAATTGTTGAATTGCTCTTTTTTCTTTTTCTTTCTTAAGTCTATAGGCTAGCCACCCTCCCAGCTTATTCATGTATTCAAAATAATTCTGTTTTATCTTTTTCATGTCCTTTAACTATTCATCTTGTGCTAACATATTCAGTTTCTGTCTAATCATTATCCTCTCCAGATTTGCTGTCTTATTATGTGGTGTTTTTTCTAGTGTTTTCACCCTGCTTAGAAAGCAGGGTGCAAAAATAATAAGTAAAAAAATAAGCTTGTTTGGTCCTTTTTTCTGTCCATTTGAAATGAAATACACATGAACATTTGTGCATTGTTTTTCCCAAAGAAAGCTCTTTTTTAAGCACAATTTTCTCTTATGCAATTTCCCCTAAACAATGGTCACATTTCCCTTCTTTCTATAAATCGTTCCTGCAGCATTTGACAACATGCCACGCTTTCTCCATATTTCTTCAACATCTGCAAATCAAAATCATATTTAACATGTTGCTGGCCATATGCTTGCAACATGGCTGTTTTGCAAGGGCACCTTTAGGTTTTTTGTTGCTGTTGGGTTTTTTTTGTCAAAAACCAAATGTGTTTTTTCCCCCTTTTCCTTTGCCTAATTTCTGAACATATGATGCCTTGGTTGTATTGTTCCATAAACTGACCAAGAATCTCCTCCCTTTCTCTACAAATAAGTGTGTTATTGTGTATGACTATCTGAATAGCTGGTTCAAGTAGAATAGGGGATGAGAAATTGAATCCGTAGCTATTCTTTGGAGGGCCGCAGGGCCCAGTCCTCTCCCATATATATGAAATTTGTAGGGAAATCATTCACCAGTTTGAATTGAGGCATCTTCACTATTGCTGCTATGCATGTCTACCCTAGACCAAGCCAGTAGATGCCTTGATGAACCTAAATGTTATAAAGTAGGGGTGTTAAACACAAGGCCTGCAGACCACATCCAGCCCACAATGTGGTTGGATCTGGCCCAGAGGGCCATCCTGGAAAATGTAAGAGGCTGGCCTGCATTGCTTTGGCCTGGTCTACCCAGTGTGAAGAAGAAACATCTGGACAGCATGACTTCGGCCTGATCTAACCAATGTGAGGAGGAAACAAACCAGCAGTTTGGGGAGTGGTGTCAAGCTGGTCATGCCCACCCAGTTGGCCACATCCACCCAGTCAGTCATGCCTACCTGCTCCCCCAAGGTGAACCACAGCCCAAATGCAGCCCTCAATGAAATTGAGTTTGACACCCCTTTTATAAAGGATTTGGAAGGGATAAAATAAGTTGATTTTTTATTGCAAAAAGAGGGAGAGATTGTTCATCGAGAAACCATGAATTCTCAAGGCATTTCCTGTGGTTCTTGCTAGGTTCATAATCCCCTTATTTGACTTCCATGGGTAGTTCTTGACATATGGCCACAAATGAGCCCAGACTTTTCATCACTAAGCAAAGCAGTTATTAAGTCACGTTAGTTTTTTAACCTTCTTTTCTATGGTCTTTCAGTGAGTCCATGAAGTTATTAAGTGAATCACACATTTGTTAAACAAACCCATCTTTCCCCATTGGCTCTGCTTATCAGAAACTGTCTGGGAAGGTAGCAGATTGTAATCATATGATCCGGTGATCCTGCAACTATTTTAAGCCCATGTCACACTGCACCAACGGATGGAAAGAGGATGTAAAATGGAGAGAAACACTTGCCATCTGTTGGTTAATGCGATGCATCTGTTCTGTACTCACTGCGTCCATTTTTCATACTCTCTATCCGTCCAGCATCCGTCGATTGACATTTCATCCGCTCAAAAAGTTTTGAGCTGCACAAAACTTTTTGAGCGGAAAATGTATCCAACGCATCTGCTCTGCATCCGCAATGCATATGGGGAATATCCGTTCGACATCCATCGTCATCCGTTACGCATCTGCTATATCTGCTAGGCATCCGCTGCACATCCATGCAACTCAAATCCACTCCAGCGGAAAGCGGACACAGGGAGGAAGCAAAACAGATGCGGAACGGACACAAAGCGTTAGTAGCACAGATGTAGAAAGGATGAAAGCGGATGCAGCTTGCATACAAAGCATTAAAACGGAAAAAACATTCGCAGAGGGGACCTATCTTGGATATTTAGGATGTCTGCAGGATGTCTAGAGGATGCAAAAGGACATCTAGTGGAAAACCTATATTTCCTAGAAAAAGGGGGAGGAACTCACCTGGATCTCACTTTCAGTCCAGCAGCCCTGTGGTGCAGACCTCTTCAGCCTTCATCTGGCTCTTGCTCTTCCACAACATCCCGTCATCTCCACCATGGATCATCACACACTCCTTTTGGTAGCCACCATCATTCTACAACAGTGCGAAGCCATCTACAGGCTCTTTCACCTGTTCTACGCGAAGAAAAGGAGGTGGCTAAGAAGTGTCTGGGTCCGAAGATGGATCACGAGAAGAGCAGAGTACTGTATAACAAGCTGATGGTGGAGCTGAGGAACGAAGACCCTCGTGCATTCCAGAACTTCATGAGGATGCCGCCAGCCATGTTTGATGAAGTTGTGGAGTGGCTGAGACTAAGGTTGACCAAGCAGAGCACTAACTTCCAGCCCAGCCTGGACCCTGGGCTCAAGGTGGCACTGACTCTGCTGTCCAGGGCAAGGTGGGTGGTGGAGAACGCCTTTGGCGTCCTGGCCAACAGGTTCCAGGTACTTCTCATCACCATGCAACATCGCCCAGAGACCGTGAGGAACATCGTAGAAGCTTGCTGCATCCTGCACAATCTCATGCGCATCCGCTACCCAGTGTTGCAGAACAGGCTCGTGGACCACCAACAAGGCAATGGAAACATGGAGCCTGGTGAATGGAGCCAAAGGCAAAACCTGATACTGTGGATGTGCAAGGCTCCAACAGAGCTTCGCATGAAGGGAAGAAGCAGCGCAACCTCCAGAAACACTGGTGCAACTCCCCAGCTGGAGCAGTGGAGTGGCAAGACAGGATGGTAGATGCTTAATGGATGCTTCCTTCAGCCTGTCTCATCACATTGATGAGATTGGGCCATGTATGTTGAGTAGGCCTACAATGAACAGGGGATTTAATAAAGAGTTGTGTTTATGTTGAAATGTGTAGATCAATGATTACATTGTTATTGACAATAAAGGGCCATAGGTGTGGCACCTGGGAGGGTGGACCATACAGTCCCACTATGCTTGCACTGGAGGTTTATCTATCCCACAGCTATTACCCATCCCACAGGTATCCCTGCCCATCCCACAGCTATTACCCATCCCAAAGGTAACCCTGCCCATCCCACTGCTATCTTAACCCATCCCAAAGGTATCCCTGCCCATCCCACTGCTATCCTTACCCATCCCACAAGCATGCAAAGGTTTAACCATTTCTAAAAGTTTCCACCAAGACTTTATTTAATAAAATAAATGAAGCAAGTGTGTGAAGTGAAGATAATCTTTATTAATAACAAGCTGTAAAAGAAAAATGACCCAAATGTCCCAAGCAAAGATAAAGTCAACAGGTCTCTGGCACTCTTCTCAGTCACTCTGAGGCATGCCCATATTTTCAGGGGTGAAGGGTCCAGGTGTTGTGGAGGTGGCTGCTGCTGGAGTGCTGGTCTGAGGCACCATTGGGGTGCCTGGCCCTGAGAGGACAACAGGGGATGGTGTGTGGAGGAAGCTCACAGAGAGCTGGCTCAGTCCTGTGATGTTGAGAGCCCCTTCCTCCAGGACATGGGGTGTCAGCTGCAATACCGATGACAGATGTTTTGAGGCCGGGCTTGGCTGTGGGATGGAGGAAGCAGCAGTGTAGTGGGGATGTCTAGTCTGCAGCTGAGCGAAGTGAGGTGTGGGTGGCATCTGTGGTGTGGGTGGAATCTGTGACATGGGTGGCATCTGTGGCATGGCTGGCATCGGTGGTGTGGCTAGCATTTGTGGCATTGGTGGCATCGGTGGCATCAGTGGCATCAGTGGCATCGTTGGCACTGGTGGCATTCAATGTACTTGTACCTGGACTTGGAAGGGCTGCCTGTGTTGCTGGAGCTCCTGGTAGCCGTAGCCTTGGTAGGTGAGGGCCTGTGGAAAGCCTTGGAAGGGCAGTGATATCACCTGGGATGGAGGAGCAGACCTGGACTGGGTGAAAGCAGGTTCAGCTGCGTCTGGAGGGTTGTGAAGAAGACCGGTGATCCTGTCCTTGATCCCCTGGTAATGTGATTCAGACATGTTCAAGAGGGTCTAGTTGACGTACGTTATGAAGGGCTTGCAGTTGGAGGATGGGATGTCACTGTGTACCAGCTGAGAGAGGAGATCTATGCTGCTTCTGATGGTGTCCCTGATCTCCAGCAGGACAGTGTGGCTCTGCCCCTCTGGTCTGCCTCTCTGCCTGCTTTCTGTGGAGGTGGAGCTGGGAGTGGATATGGGTTGTTCTCTGGTGGAAGTTCCCTCTCCTTGCTCCCACTGCATCAGGGGGTCCTCCACATGCTCCACCATGGGGAGTGCAGCTGTCGGGGGGGTCTCCATCATGGGACGCTCCACAGATACCTGCCTGGACACAGGAGCTGACTCTTCACCAGAAGAGGACTGGCTCTCTGCAGGCTGCCTGAAAGAGAGGGTTGTCAGAGAGGCTGCTCCTCAGTGGCAGACCTCACCCTCCAAGAAGCTGCACTTGGCCATCTCGGTCCGTCAGCTTGACTGGGGCCTGGCCAGATTTCTTGAGGTGCAGCTTCCCGTACCAGGTGTGCATGTACTTCCACCAGCCGAGGAGCACCTCTGAAGTGTAGCCCAGACTCTCTGCCTTCTCTCTCCAAGCAGCCTGCTTCCTTTTCATGTCTCGATAGAGCCTGTGTCCCTTCCACCAAAGATACTCATTCTCCCTCAGCCATTCCAGCACCTCATGTTCCTCATGTTCCTCTTCAATGGAGTATTGCCTCCTCTCCCGTTCACACGTCTGCCTCTTCCTCCCTCTGGCAGGGCCATATGGGCCCTCATCAGAGGGGCTTCAAAGTTGTAGGGACTGCTCCTCCACACCAGCAGCAGCAGCAGCAGCAACAACAACAGCAGCAGCAAAAGCAGGACCAGCAGGACCAGCAGCAGCACCAGGATCAGCATCACCAGGATCAGCAGCACCAGGATCAGCAGCACCAGCAGCACCAGCAGCACCAGCAGCACCAGCAGCACCAGCAGCACCAGCAGCACCAGCAGCACCAGCAGCACCAGCAGCAGCGCCAGCAGAGTAAGTACTAACAGAAGCACCAGTACCAGGAGCAGCACCAGCAGAGTAAGCACCAGCAGAAGCACCAGCACCAGGAGTAGCACCAGCAGAGTAAGCACCAGCAGAAGCCCCAGCACCAGTGGAGTCAGCAGCAGCAGCAGAAGCCCCAGCAGAAGCAGAGTCAGGGCCAGGGGGTGGGATGGTGGCCCTGTCCCTCTTGCCAGGGCTGGCAGCAGATGCCACAGGCTTCCTCTTCTTCCCTATGGTTGTTGGCTGGCTGGCTGGCTGGAGCTGTGTCTGGCAGCAGGTCTTTCCTCTGAATGGTGACCTGCTTCCGAGCTGCTTCCCTTTATATCTGCGGGGCTGATGCAATTCATCCTCCCCGCATGCGCAGTGAACACTCTGCATCTGCTAGGCATCTGCTAGGCTTCCGCTCTGCATCCGCTCTATCCGCTTGGCATCCACTCTGTATCCGCTCTTTCCACTGCGCATCTGCTTCGCTGTGCTCCCCTGGAAGCCCTGTGGATGTGCCATCCGCTCCCATCCGCTTCCGTCTGCTAGGCTTCCGTGGAGCATCCATTTTACATCCTGGCTACATCCTCCCCCCGTCCGTTCCTTTCCATTGTTGTCCAATCTGGTTATGCAAATTTGGGGCACTTTTGAGAGGGGATAACAATGGATGGAACATTTTCTCGTCCGCTGTGTCCTTTTAACAAACGTTTTGCATCCGTTGGCCAATGTGACAGGCCCTTTAAATATAGGTTACAGAATATATGTCAGGTAAGTGAATCAAACAGACATTACATGAATCTAATTTCCCCTACTGATTTTTCTTGTTGGAAGCTGGCCTGATAGTTGGCAATTGGTGATCACACATGACTCCTGTATGTTGCAATGAACAAAAAGGCATGCTGGTTGTCAATCATCCACCTTGGGGAGTCTGTGTCAATCATAAGCATGAGGACCGTGGGTTGTAAGTCAATTTTTGTGACTTTGAATAGTCAATAAACAAATTGTTGTAAATTAAGGATTACCTGTAGCAAAGAGACATATAGTATTGATGGGGAGCCTGTCTCTACCTTTGTCTAGTTTGCAAGTTGCAATCCTTTTTAAAATGGGAAATTCTTATTATTGTGGCTAATACCCTTGTAAAGACACATTTAGATTATTGTAACATGTTTAACATGTCCTTGAAGACACCTGGGGAAATTCAGTTGGCAAAAATATGATTGCTCTTGTGCTGATAAGCAAAAGAAGCAGTATACAACTAAGTCCTTGACTTATAGGACTGTTTGAAATTATGACTTACCAGAAAAAGATAACTTACTATCTGGATCCAAAGTTCTAATAGTCACACATACCCAGTTTTCACATGAATGTACTTCCAGGGCTTGGCAGCTTGGTTGCATTTATGGCCATTCTCAGTGTCTTGTAATCACATGACCATGTTTTATGATGTTTGTTTCCTCCAAAACTGACACTTCTGGTTTTAAAAAAAACCATGCCATAACAAAGAATGGGTTCCCTTAGTGACCCCAGCATTCACTTAACAAAGATGTTATTGGCACTTGTGGTCATCATGTTCACTTAACTTATCACCACAAAAAAATGTAAATGTCATGCTGGATTGGTAACGTGACCAACCAATTATGATAATTATAACTTACAGCCATAATGGACATGCTCTATTACAGACAGAAATTGAGGACTTCCTGTTATCTATACTGGAAGTGCTATGTTGATTATCATCAGTTTCCAAATTCCATTTAAGAAGGTGGTTATCATCTAAACGCCATAGGGTTTGGGTTGAGTACTGCCAAGTCACCTACCAAGTGTAATGCATTTTCCATGTTCAAGTATATCAGGAGGAGATACTTCTGATTTCTTCTGCTTTGAAGAACAGACAGACAGAAACCCAGAAGTCGTTCTTCTAAAAAGAAACCCTATTCCTTTGGAATACACTGCCCTGAAAATCTGGATGACTTTATGCTGCTCACTGTACAGTCAAAGGTCTGTTTCAGACAACATTGGTTATGAGTTCTAATTAGTAATATCAACTTCAATTAGCTTCAATGTATATTAATATAATTTTATCTTTTTCATTATAATTTGTTCCTGACATCAAATGTGCTAAGCTATTGTTAGATTTATTATTATTGGCTCACCATCCACAGTACAGTGGTAATTTGTATTCAACGTGTTTTGAAATTCATCAAATTTGGTACTCACATGTATTGATTGAAAATTTTGAAAATTGAAAATTTTGTCCCGATACTCATCATGTATTTGGTACTTAATGCACAAGCTGGAACTTGTCAGTGTGATTCACTACATTATTTCTTATGGGAAAAAATTGTTTGGTACTCATCATTTTTGGTAGTTATTGTACCTCCTGGAACCAATTAACGATGAGTATCGAGGTGCCACTGTATCACTATACACAGAATATAAATATCACACAAATAAATAAATAGGTTCCACAGACAAAGTGCAATTATGGGAAGGTTTTTTTTTTTTCTAATGTTTATAGGAATTAGTTTTTCTGCACGTTAAAAAAAATGCTTTTGAGTCAGTGTTGACTACTGGCAACTGCCTAGACAGGTCTTTGCATTTTTTTAGGTGGGGGGGGGGCAAGATTTCAGAGATAGCTTGCTATTTGCTTCAAAGGCTGAGAAAGCCTAAAGCAGAAGTAGAAGTTGTAGTTCCTAGCCTGGTACTTTAACCACTACACAAAATTGGCTAACTATAGCTATACTCCATTATTTCATGTCCACTCTCTAAGACAATAGAGCATATATCTTGACTTCCTTTTTTTGTAATTTCTTTTCAGAAGAAATATTACCATAATTGTTCTTCAGCCTTCTCTTGTCAAGGTTAAACTTACACTGATTCATCAATCCTTCTCCTGGGGCCTAATTTCTCATCCCTTGATGTGCCTTCTGAATATGGGAGAAGGACCTAGAAAAAGACCCATATGAAAGTTGGTCCTAATCATTATCTCTGGAACTTGTGGATGCTCCATCACTGGAGGTTTTCAAGAAAAGACAGTAATTTGTCCAGAATGGCACAGAGTCTCTCCTGTGTGAGCAGGAGGTTGGATTAGAAGACCTGCAAGATCTCTTCCAACCACATGATTCCATATTCTATGTATTTGGGGTTCGAGTTAGAATAAATGAGAGAGAAATCACAATTCCTTGTCATGAAATGTTTTGCAATGGATCTCTTTCCCAACTAGATAATCCTCAGATGTAGTAATATTTACATTCCTACCTAGCATAGCTGAAGAATATGGATTTTGTAGTGCCAACACACTGGGCTGGAAAAAAATAAGCTCTCATTCCTTCATTTATTTAACAGTCTGGTCCATGCTGCATGTTCTAATGTGTTCCTTTTACCATATGCATCAATTATCACATTAAACAAGAAGAAAACATTCTAAGCTCCAATCCAAAAAGAAATCCCTTTGGTGGAAAAACAAATCTGGTCACTTTGCCAACTTTAAAAGTGATACAAAAATTTATGCCACTAGATAAAGACTGAATGTACCAATTATCACACTTAACATGAGGAAAAACTTCTACATACCAATTCCACCTGTGCTTTCTACAATTTTGTAAACAACAAACTAAAAGACTCAAGGTCCAGCCCACCCCTGAAAGGACGAAATGGTAAATACTGCAATTAGACACTATTAAAGCCAACCTCTTTAATACATTCTTTGGCTCAGTATTTGTAAACAGCAATGGATCATGCCCAGTATTTCCTATATAGGTTCCTAGTTGAACCACAGACAACTACAATGATCTAATATAGATAGATTTTACAGAAGACAATGTTGAAAAAGCACTACGCAAAACATCTCTATCTATTGGACCGGATGGAATATGTGCCTACTTCTTAAAAAACTATCCATTGCCACAGCAGAACCTCTAAGCATAATCTTTGAAAAATCTTTCAGGACCAGCTCCTTACCAAAACTATGGTCACAAGCCACACTCATCCCCATCTTCAAAAAGGGAGCCTAGTTGAAAATTACAGACCAATCTCTTTATGCTGCATCACCTGTAAAATCATGGAATCAATTAGTAACCAATCCATCATTCTCCGCTTAGAAAAAAACTACCTACGCTCTAATAGACAATTTGATTTTAGGAAAAAACTATCATGTAATCTGCAACTCTTACACTGCAAAAACATATTGACTATAAAACTCGATCAGGGCAAAGCAATAGATGCAATCTACACAGACTTCTGTAAAGCCTTTGATTCAATGGTACATGACAAACTACTCCTAAAACTAAAATCTTATGGTATCTCTTGATACCTGCATAACTGGATAGAAGTATTCCTGTCAAACAGGCAACAAATGGTCAAAATTGGGAGCGTCCTGTCAAATTCTGTGCCCGTCAACAGTGGTGTCCCCCAATGCAGTGTTCTAGGACCAACTCTTTTCATACTCTACATAAATGACCTCTGTGATCATATCAAGAACAACTGCGTTCTCTTCATTGATGATGTAAAGCTGTTCAATACCACCGACAATACTGCTACCCTTCAAAAAGATCTTGACTATATATCAGAATGGTCAAACAAATGGCAACTTCAAATCCCAACAAATAAATGCTCTATCCTACTTATTGGGGGAAAAAATAGTAATCAGAAAATAAAATACAGGCTGAATAGTCAAGACCTTGTGGATGATCCAAACTCTGTCAAGGATCTTGGAGTACTCATCTCAAATGACCTAAGTGCTAGAGCCCATTGTAACTATATAGCCTAAAAGGTGTTAAGAGTTGTTAATTTAATCTTACGTAGTTTTTTCTCTGGTAATATTACACTAAAAATGAGAGCATACAAAACATTTGCTAGACCAATACTCAAATACAGCTCTTCAGTCTGGAACTCACCTTACATATCTGATATTAACACAGTTGAGAAAGTCCAGAAATATTTTACATGACGAGTTCTCCACTCCTCTACTCATTGCAGAGTAACTTATGCCAGACTTGAAATTCTAGACCTAGAAAACCTACAATTATGCTGCCGTTGGTCCGATCTAAGTATAGTATATAAATCATACATTGCAATATCCTACCAGTCAATGAATACTTCAGCTTCAACTGTAACAACACAAGAGCAAACAAAAGATACAAACTCAAGGTTAATCGCACCAAACTTGATTGCAGGAAATACGACTTCAGCAACAGAGTGGTCAATGTCTGGAATACTCTACCTGACTGTGGTTTTTTTCCCCAAGCCCCCCAAACGTTAACCTTAGACTGTCTACTATTGACCTCATCCCTTTCCTAAGAGGTCTGTAGGGGGCGTGCATAGGCATACCAACATGCCTATCATTCCTGCCCTATTGTTTCTTTTATATATTTTTATTTTCTTTATTTTTCTTATATGTATCCATGTATTCATAACTATGTTTTTACTTATACCTATTATCTTGTAAGCAATTGACAAATAAAAAAATAAAATAAATAAAATATTTTAATAATAGTTGAGTGACTGTTTTTTCTCCTCTAAATATTTCAGCTTATTTATGAGGACTGCAGTTTAAACTTTTCTGGAATGCTTTAATAACTTAGAAGTGCTTACATAACCCAATTAAAAAAAAAAAAACAAATTAGGCAGTTAGCTA
This sequence comes from Laticauda colubrina, assembly GCA_015471245.1. Classification (NCBI taxonomy): domain Eukaryota; kingdom Metazoa; phylum Chordata; class Lepidosauria; order Squamata; family Elapidae; genus Laticauda; species Laticauda colubrina. The sequence goes on from BLBF01000043.1 coordinate 16,242,563, forward strand.
TGCTGAGAACAGACCTCTCTGCTCTCTTAACCAGCTAGAGAATGCTGTAGCTGTAGTGTATGGAGGCTATTTTTAAAACAATATGGAAATCCTGGTGCACTTTGCAATCTTGGTTGATGTTCACAGGAATGTGGTAAAAGCAGTTAAGGCACATGGCAATAGCACACATACCCACACAAATACTTCATTAAGACAATTAAAGACCTGCTGACTATGTTTACACAGGCCAAGCTTCTGTTAATCTTGTTAGCATTGTAGGTTTTTGTTTCTGAAATGTTTGAGTATGTTATATGAGTTCAGCTACTTTGATTATTCTGTGGCTTCATATCTGTTATGAACCGAGAAGATGGATTCAAATTCATTGATCTGAGTTCAACTCTCTGTGAATTTTAATTCAATTGATCTTTCTTAAAGCTTTTGGATAGTTGCTGTTTTTTGGTTTAAGCAGAAATTGCACTATTCATTCTGTCAGTTTTAATAAAAGACTATTTACACAGGCATCCACAGGGGGAGAGGTCAAAAATTAAGATGATAGCTATAATGGCATGATTGATGTACTGCTCCTTTTTACAAACCTGGGCTGATGAAAAGCCAGAAGCCCAGGTTCAAGAGTCAAGTTCCATGCTTTTGCACACTTTGCAGTTTGAAAGCATACAAATGCAAGGAGATAAATAGAACATCATGCAGACAACATGACCACAGAAATGTCTTCAGACAGCACTGAATCATGGTCTTGAAATGAAAATAAGTATCACCTTGGGTTGGCAACAATTAGCAGAGTAATATCTGGAGGAATTTGTTTTTCTTTTATATCTATCTATATATCTATCTATCTATATCTAGGGGAGTCAGTGGCTCAGTGGCTAAGATGCTGAGCTTGTTGATCAGAAAGGTCAGCAGTTTGGTGGCTCAAATCCAATGGTGGGATTCAGCCACTTCTCACCAGTTTGGAAGAACTGGTTGTTAACTTTCTGAGCAGTTTGTTGAACTGGTTGTTGGAAAAAATCATTAGGGCAGAGAATTGGTTGTTAAATTATTTGGATCCCATCACTGCTCAAATCCCTAGTGCCATGTAACAGAGTGAGCTCCTGTTACTTGTCCCAGCTTCTGCCAACTTAACAGTTCTAAAGCATGTAAAAATGCAAGTAGAAAAAAAGGGACCACTTTGGTGGGAAAGTAACAACGTTCTATGTGCCTTTGCAATTTAGTCATTCTGGCCACATGACCACCGAGATGTCTTCAGATAACGCTGGCTCTTTGGCTTTGCAATAGAGATGAGCACTGCCCCCTTGAGCCAGAAATGACTAGCACATATATACGAGGGAACCTTTACCTTTATATCTATCTATCTATCTATCTATCTATCTATCTATCTATCTATCTATCTATCTATCTATCTATCTATCTATCTAT
>BLBF01000043.1:16265322-16279838 GCA_015471245.1 Laticauda colubrina
ATTGGTGTTTCTGGTTTCTTCTGTCTGTTTTGTGGCTTTGATTGGCTGGCAACACTCTGTTCTGTTAGTTCCATGAGGTCTTTAGCTGGTTGGTATTTATTTTTGATGATTTCAAGAGTTTCTTTTATTGGGACTTGAGTGAATAGTGAAACCACGTGGAAATCTAAGATAGAAACCCTTTCTACTCTGCACAAACATTTGAGCGAATTCCTGGTAATTTTCCAGCTCAGGTAGGAAATGATATATGTAGTGTATGGTTCAATTGAGGAGTCCTTGATTCTCTCTGTAACTGCTTGCTTGCAAATATTTAATTATCCAACTAGGTAACATCTTCAATTTGAGGGTCAGTGAGGCTTGCTACCTGTTTTCCAACTTGGCTACAATTACACTCCTGCAACATATATGCTAGAGCACCGAGACAAGCAGTTTTCTATTGGTGGGATTTCTGACTTCAGAATGGGCCATCTAGCCAAGGCCAACTCAGCATGTCCAGCTCACTACAGCCAACGTGCCATACTAATTCACTATTGGACAACTTGCCATGGCCAATTTGCAGCATGACAATTTGCTGCAGGAAAATTCAATATAAAAATTAAATTAATTTCAATGGAACTGTGACCAGTAATAAGAAAATAAAGAAAATCAATGAGAAACAGAAGAGGTACAAAAGACACTAATAATAAAAGTAATGAGAAATTTTTAATACAGTATGGAATTATCCTACTGTGAATTATCCCATGGCAAGTTGGTCATGGCTAGTTGTCCTGAAGTGAGTTGGCTGTGGTTAGTTGGCTGCAGCAAGTTAGCCATGGAAAGTTGGCCATGACGAGTAGCCACTCCATATTTTTCCTAATTCCTTCCATTAATGAGTTATTTAAGGTCAAGCTAACAAAGTTCCACAAGTAAAGCCCATGTCACACTGGCCAACGGATGCAAAAAGGACACAGCGGACGAGCAAAATGTTCCATCCGTTGTTATCCACTCTCAAAAGGGGCAAAAATTTGCATAAGCGGAGCGGATAACACGGACGGGGGGAGGACGCAGGGCGGATGCAAAGCGGATGCGGAACGGAAGCCCAGTGGATGGAAGCGGATGGGAGCGGATGGCACATCCGCAGGGCTTCCGGGGGGCCTCAGCGAAGTGGACGCGGAACGGATACAGCGTATGCACAGCGGATGCAGAGCAGAAGCCTAGCGGATGCCTGGCGTTAATTGCACATGCGGGGAGGATGCATTGCGTCAGCCCCGCGGATATAACAGAAGCAGGTCGCCATTCAGAGGAAAGACCTGCTGCCGGACACATCGACTGCCTTGCCTGCCCTGCCTGCATGTCTGCCTGCCTGCCAGCCTTGCTGCCCACTTTCCTGCCAGCTTTGCTGCCAGTCTTGGTTCCTGCCAGCGTCCCTGCCAGCCAACAACCCCACAACCATGCAAAAGCACAGCAAGCCTCAGCCATCTTCTGCCAGCCCTGGCAAGAGGGATAGGGCTACCATCCTGCCCCTTGGCCCTCACTCTGGTTCTGCTGGGGCTTCTGCAGCACGGGCTCGCTCTTCTGGGGCTGGAGCTTCTGCTGCTTCTGCTTCTGGAGGAGCTGATGACAAGCACTCCAGCACCAGCCACCTCCACAGCACCTGCACCCTTCACCCCTGGGACTGAGCGACCAAGAGGAGTGCCAGAGACTCATTTTTGTCTAATAGCTTGTTGTTAATAAAGTCTATTCATGATTCACACACTTGCTTCATTTCTTTTTTTTTAATAAAGTCTTGGTGGAAACTTTTAGAAATGGTTTAAGCCTTTGCATGCTTGTGGGATGGGTAAGGATAGCAGTGGGATGGGCAGGGATACCTGTGGGATGGGCAGGGATACCTTTGGGATGGGTGATAGCTGTGGGATAGATAAACCTCCAGTGCAAGCATAGTGGGACTGTATGGTCCACCCTCCCAGGTGCCACACCTATGGCCCTTTTTTATCAATAACAATATAATCAATCATCCACACATGTCAACATAAACACAACTCTTTATTAAATGCCCTGTTCATTGTAGGGCCACTCAACATACATGGCCCAATCTCATACGTGTGATGAGACAGGCTGAAGGAAGCATCCATTAAGTATTTACCATCCTGTCTTGCCACTCCACTGCTCCAGCTGGGGAGTTGCACCATTATCTCAGGAGGTTGCGCTGCTTCTTCGCCTCATGTGAGGCTCTGTTGGGGCCTTGCACATCCTCAGTGTCGATCAGGTTTTGCCCTTGCCTACATTCCCCAGCCTCCATGTCCCCATTGCCTTGTTCACGGTCCACAAGCCTGTTCTGCAAGACTGGGTAGCAGGTGCGCATGAGATTGTGCAGGATGCAGCAAGCTTCCATGATCCTCCTCATGGTCTCTGGGCTATGCTGCATGTTGGTGAGAAGTACCTGGAACCTGTTGGCCAAGATGCCAAAGGCGTTCTCCACCACCCGTCTTGCCCTGAACAGCCTGTAGTTGAAGATCCTCTCTTCACGGGTGAGGTACTTGGAGGTGTAGGGTTTCATGAGGTAGGTTCTGAGGGAGAAGGCGTCATCCCCCACAATGAAGTAGGGCACATCTTGTGTGTCATTGGACAGCGGGTGTGGATCTGGGAAGCCCACCATGAGGTTGCTTTCCAGCCCCTCCTTGAGGTGACTGGCGTTGTATACCTGGGCATCTGAAGATGAGCCATTGCCTGAAGCATCGATGTATATGAACTTGTAGTCAGCATCGACCATGGCGAAGAGGATGATGCTGAAGAAGTCCTTGTAGTTGTGATAAGTGGACCCCGACTTGGCTGGCGCTTTGCAGGCCACGTGCTTGCCATCTATGGCTCCAACGGTGTGGGGGAAGTTCCACTTCTGATACCACTGTTCTGAAACTTTCTTCCATCCTTCTTCAGTGGAGGAGCACTGGAGGAGCTCCTCCATGTACTTTTCAATCATGGCCTGCACCACTTCTCTGACCACAAAGCTGATGGTGCTGGGTGGCAACCTCCAGCTGTACAGCATGCTCCTGTACGTGGTCTCTGAGGCCAGGTGGCGCAGAGTGAGTGAGCCCAGGTTCCAGGCTGGGCGGGAAGTTGGTGTTTGGCTTGGTCAACCTGGGTGTCAGCCACTGCACAAGTTCATCAAACATGGCTGGAGGCATCCTCCTGATGTTCTGGAATGCCCGAGTGTCTTCGCTCCTGAGCTCCACCATCAGCTTGTTGTACAGTCCGTCCTCTGCTCTTCTGGTGAACCATCTTTGGACCCAGACTTTTTTTGGGTGCCTCCTTTTCTTCCCATAGTTGAGTTCACTGAGCCTGTAGATGGTTTCACACTGTTGCAGAAGGATGGTGGCTGACGAAAGGACTTTGTCACAATTCATGGTGGACATGACTGGATGCTGTGGAAGAGGAAGAGGCAGATGAAGGCTGCAGAGGTCTGCACCGCTGGGCTGCTGTTCTGAAAGTGAGATGCAGGCGAGTTGCTCCCCCTTTTTATCGGCAGTATAGGTTTTCCGCTAGGTATCCTCTAGGCATCCTCTAGGCATCCTCTAGACATCCTTAATATCCGAGATAGGTCCCCTCTGCAAATGTTTTTTCCGTTTTAAACGCTTTGTTTCCATTCTGCATCTGCTAGGCATCCATTCTGCATCCGCTAGGCATCCGTTCTGCATGTGTTCCGCGTCCGTTCTGCTTCCTCCCAGCATCTGGGCGGATGCGAGTTGCACGGATGCGGAACGGATGCCTAGCGGATATAGCGGATGCATAACGGATGCGTAACGTATGCGTAGCGGATGCAGAACGGACGAACTGGATACATTTTCCGTGCAAAAGTTTTAGGCAGCCCAAACCTTTTGGAGTGGATGAAACGTCCATAAACGGATGCTGGATGGATAGAGAGGAAGCAAAACGGAGGCAGTGAGTACAGAACGGATACATCGCGTTAACCAACGGATGGCAAGGTTTTTTGTACATTTTACATCCTCTTTGCATCCGTTGGTTCAGTGTGACATGGGCTTTAGACAAGTTGCACAAGTTTCTTGATTGATAGACTATAGTTAACAGGTGCCTTACTTTCTCACTCTCTTATACCCTGTTGAATTAGGGTAGATCTACTTTGAGCTTCTGTATATTTTGTCCAACATCATCCCTGAATATCCCTAAGTAACAGTAAAGTGGATACAGATATTTTTTATATTTTGTTATTAATAAGACAAAGAAAATAGCAATTGCCTGATAGAAAAATTAGCCTGGTTAGGTGCCATCAAGTCATTTTTGATTCTTAGAAACTATATTGATTTTCTCCATGATGATCTGTCCCCAAGATCTATAAAATGGCACAATAATAATCCTGGCCATGGAACAAAAATACTGGCCATGGTATCTTTCTTTTCTTCATTCCATTATTTTTGTTGATCGCACAATTAGTCAGATGTTTAGATTGGATTTGACATTTTAATCCACCTTCCCAAAGATCTGATATTGTTGTTTAATAACATTAAAGAGATTGTTACAGGAGGTAAGCTGTTTCAACTAAAGCTGGCTTTTGAAATTGATTTTGTTAATGCTGATTTGTTCAACTTGCATTCCTGATATTTTGGATTGTACCCAAGGCACTTGCTATTGTTTGTATTATCCTTCTTTGCTTTTGCCACAATCGTTGTACTTCTATTTGCCGATCTTTGTATTTTGTGATTTTCTCCATTTCTTTATCCTCTATTCTGCTATCTCCAGGTATTACAATATCCATTATCCACACTTTTTGTCTTTCTTAACAACAGTTGTTAAGTCGGGGGTGTTATGGGACAGATGCTTTGTCTGTTTGAACTTGGCTAGTTTTTTTGACACTGGGACTTGGAAAGAAGGCAAAACAGTTTAGCAAAGGTTGATCAGGAAATATACCAAGAGATTTGAAGCATTCTAAACCATTCCAGCTGTCCACCATACCCTTAACTCAGAAGAAAATGGGAGATCAGATAGAACACAGGTTGAAAGTATTTTCCTCCCATTTATTGGAAAATACTTAGACATCTACATTACCACATTGTGGAGGGATTCATTTGAGAAAACATTCTTATGCCAATAAAAGCATTACATATTAACCACATTTCTGTTAGAGAGGAAGAACTCAGAATATTTGCAGGGGATGATATGGCACTGATGTCAAAAACAGCTCTTTGCTGGAACACAGGAAGGGCGGGACATATGGAAGGCCCTAAATCACTTTTGTAGCCAAATAGGAAGGGCAATAATCCATTGTAACTCTTGCAAATGGTAAACTGTGCATCATAGTTGGTTCATTTATGAAAGGCAGATTGCTACATAGGGCAGGACTTTGCTGAAACTACCTCCAAGGCAGTGAAAAGTATGATAATGGAAGGAAATAACATTTGGTGAATGGTTATGAAAAAAAGAAGATATAGGGGAAATTAAGCAACACAAAACAGCACAAATCTGTCTCCATCCCAGCAGCTGCAAGTATCAGTTCAAGGGAGCAGTGAAAATCTTAGTAGCTCTAACACACAGTAATGGTTTCTTTTTTAATCTGAAGGTTTGGATGAAAAAACAACCCTCACTGGAAACAGATTAAATTTAGGTATCTCAATCTCTTTCCTTCTAAAGCTGGAAGTTACAACCTATATAACTAAGGCTGAAATTTCTGTAATGTTGCTGCTTTTTTATTCAAAGTGAATTTTGGTTCATTTATTGTGAGTAGAGATTTGGTTTTCGAAGTCTGATGTTGATGCTGTTATTATTCAAAGGACTTAGGCTGTTAACTTCATTGTCTGAAGTTGGAACTTTATTCAATTATTTATTTGTACAATTATTAGAATCATAGCATTGGATGGGGCAATTTGCATTCTTACTCTTTGCAAAAATTCAAATTAAAGCATCCTTGAGAGATAATCAATAGTCTTGGATTGCACACATATCATGAAGGTAAATTTGCTATCTCCCTTGATGATTTGGTTCCACTATGGAACTGCTATTATCATTAGGGCATTTCTCCTAATGTTCATCTGAAACTTAAGAACATTATTTCATACTAATATGATGAAGAACAAGTTTGTGCTTTCTTCTGAATAACATCTTTTCAAACTTTTGAACTGTATAATTATTCTACATAATAACTATGTAATCTTCTCTTCGGTTTGCCTCTTTTCATAGAACTTAGAGCATCTTCATTTTCCCTCTTCTATTGTTTCTAAAGTTTCTGAATATTTCTTAAAAATGCCCAGAATTGGATCTAAACATGCAGAATCCATATGAACTATTACTTTCTATGATCTGAAATTCCACTTCTTTGCTTACAAATTGCATTTCATAAAGTCAATACCTAATATTCCTTTCTGCTCCTCTTTTGCCCACAACAACTACCTAGTGAAGTGGCCTGGGTTCAGAGAGAGAGAGGGGGGGGGGGCTCAAAGTGACACAGAAGATTTTCATGTATAAGGCAGGATTAGAACTCATAGTCTTCTGATTCCTAGCCTGGTGCCTTAACCATTACACCAAAAGGTTCTAAGTTTGTCTTTGTTTCAATGAGCAGCTTCCAAAAGGTTCTGTCATGGAGGCATAGATCAAAGAAAAAAAATGCCTCTTGGAGTTTTCATAGGAACTTCACTCACTCAAAGAACCTGACAAATCTGGCAAACAAAGTTATCCCACTAGCTAGCCAACACACCCTTGTGATGAACAGTCAAGGCAAGAGGGAAGAATATTATTTTTTTGACAAGGACTCCAGAATTGTTCCAATATTTCCAGCAATTCTGACTCTAATACCTCAAAAAGGAAACAATTTAAACTATTTAGGGCAGCCTAATGAGAAGGAAAATGTACATGTTCATTTCTTGTGAATATTTCAAAAGCAAACCATAGGAAAGTTTGCAATGAGGCTAAAAACAGACAGTTATGAAACAACACTGTATTAACACTTGTAGACAATTCTGATGTGTCAGGAATAATTGTGAAGCTTGATAGAAACACTGATTTTATAAAAAGAGATGGGGGGGAAACATACATAAATACTTCAGTTCTCTCTGAAAATCCCCACCTTTTTCTACTCTAAAAGTTTGTGCCTGCATGTTTTATCCTTGGGGTGAGCAGCCTTCTGCTTTAGTGTATTGTAATATAATATAACACCCAAACACAAACTGAGCAACATGGTATATATAGTACAATTCAGTGAGCACAAAGCAACTACTTTAAACAAGTGATACAACATAGGAGAACAAACCCTTCAGAACTAGATTCAGCAGTCCACCTGCATTTAAAAAAAAAAAAAAAGGCCACTCTTTTGAAGACAGCAAAAGTCCACATTTGGGACAGAAAGGATTGCTGGTTTGAAAGAGGGGTTAAAGTAGCTATCTTTGTCAAAATTGAACAGCACTCTCTCAATAGACTTGGAGGGATATGACATCATCTATCTTCAGCCTACAACACAGTCCTTTCAACAGTTCTAAGGAGGCTTCACACCCATTTGCACCACTCAGGTGACTCTCATAACACAAATAAACCTGCAGGTAGCTTTACACTCACAACAAGAATGCAAATGCAGCTGTCTGCCAGGCATATAAATACTTCCATTTCCCACCATCCAGTCAGAGCTGAAGAAGCTTCTTGGATGAGAAGCAAAATGTCTTCAAAGAAAAACCAGAAAGTCCAGTTGCCTCTTGAAAAAGTACTTTTTGGGACAACCATGACCTGAATGACTGAGAATCTCCATAGATATCTGCAAGAGTACTGCTTATTAATCTAAAAAAGCATTATTTGTAAACCCGGATTGACCAAAACTCATTGCAGAATACCTTATGCAACCAGACTCGAAATTCTAGACCGAGAATATCTAGAACTATGCCGCCTTTAGTCTGATCTAATTATAGGATATAAAATTATATATTGCAATGTCCTATCTGTCAATGAATACTTCAGTGTCAACCATAACAATAAAAGGTATTCTGCAATGATGAGAGGAGTGGAGAGCTCTCCTTGTGAAATATTTCAGGACTTTCTCAACTATATTAATATCAGATATGTAATGTGGGTTCCATACTGATGAGCTGTATTCTAATATTGGTCTAGCAAATGTTTTGTATGCTCTAGTTAATAGTATGATATTACCAGAGAAAAAGCTATGTAGGATTAGGTTAACAACTCTTAATGCCTATTTGGCTATGTAGTTACAGTGGGCTCTAGCACTTAGATCATTAGAGATGAGTACTCCAAGGTCCTTCACAGAGTTTGGATCCTCAACAAGGTCTTGATTATTCAGCCTGTATTTTATTTTATGATATTTTTTTTGCCAATATGTAAGACAGAGCATTTATTTGTTGAGATTGGACTTTGCCATTTGTTTGACCATTCTGATATATAGTCGAGGTCTTTTCGAAGGGTAGCAGTATTGTCTGTGGTGTTGAATAGCTTTACATCATCAGCGAAGAAAATGCAGTTGCTCTTGATATGATCACAGAGGTCATTTATGTAGAGTATGAAAAGAATTGGTCGTAGAACACTGCCTTGGGGGGACACCACTGCTGACAGGTACAGGATTTGATAGGATGCTCCCAATTTTGACTATTTGTTGCCTGTTTGACAGGAATGTTTCAATCCAGTTATGCATATCCAGTTTATGGTATCCAGAGATACCATAAGATGTTTGTTTTAGGAGTAGTTTGTTGCATACCACTGAATCAAAGGCTTTACAGAAGTCTATGTAGACTGCGTCTATTGCTTTGCCCTGATTGATTTGTGTAGTCTATATGTTTTAACAGTGCAAGTGATGCAGGTTACAGGATAGTTTCCTTCTGAAACACAAACTGTTTGTTAGAGAGTCGGTTGTTTGTCTTTAAGTGGAAGATAATGGATTGGTTAATAACTGATTCCATGATATTACAGGTGATGCAGCATAAAGAAATTGGTTTGTAATTTTTAACTAGGCTGGGGTCTCCCTTTTTGAAGATGGGAATGACCATGGCCAGTGACCATAGGTTTGGCAAGGAGCTGGTCCTGAAAGATTTTTCAAAGATTATGCTTGGAGGTTTGGCTATGGCAGAGGATAGCTTTTTTAAGAAGTAAGTGCATATTCTGTCCTGTCCAATAGATAGAGATGGTTTTAGTTTGTGTAGTGCTTTTTCAACATTGTCTTCTGTAAAATTGATATGTAATAAATCACTGTAGTTGTCTGTGGTTCGACTAGGAAATATTGGACACGATCCATTGCTGTTTACAAATACTGAGCCAAAGAATCTGTTTAAGAGGTTGGCTTTAATGGTGTTATCCTTGCAGTCCTTACCATTTGCTTTTTTTTTTTAGGGGTGGGATGGACCTTGAATCTTTTAGTTTGTTGTTTACAAAATTATAGAAAGCGTGGGTGGAATTGGTGCATAGAAGGTAACTAACCTCTTGTTTAGTGTGATAATTGGTATATTCAGTCTTTATCTGGTGGCATAAATTTTTGTATTGGCTTTTGAAGTTGGCAACATGACCAGATTTGTTTTTCCACCAAAGGGAATTCTTTTTGGATTGGAGCTTCCTTATTGTTATGGGTAATTTGCTTTTCAGATTTTGGGAGTTGTTATTGGTACATATAGTTTGATGAATCTTTTGACTTCAAGTAGAAATATATTGTAATGGTCTTCAACAGTATTGCATCCAGTGATACTTCTCTTATCATACACCTATGTTTATTAGCTTCTTATTTCTTGCTTACCTTTTGAACTCTACATGAAGTTTCTTATTGTAAAAGGGAATCTTGTGAAAACTTCAAAATAAACTGTTTCAACTCCTGCCCTCAAAATGACACTATAGAACACTGCACACTGGAACAGCTAGACACAAGGACAGTTTTTCCGAATGCCATCACTCTGCTAAACAAATAATTCCCTCAACACTATCCAACTATTTGCAAAGTCTGCACTCCTATTACTATTAACCTTCTCATTACTCCTTATCACCCATCCCCCCCACTTTAAACTGTATGACTGTAACCTTGTCGCTTGTATCCTTTCAATTTATATTAACTGTTTCCTAGCATGATTTGATTGCTTATTGTATCCTATGATTATTATTAAGTGATGTACCTGATCATTCTTGACTCTTGACGAATGTATCTTTTCTTTTAGGTACACTGAGAGCATTTGCACGAAGACAAATTCCTTGTGTGCCCAATCACACTTGGCCAATAAAGAATTCTATTCTATTCTATTCTATTCTATTCTATTCTATTCTATTCTATTTGTATACAAGTTATTTTTAACTAGGGGTGGAATCCTTCCGGCATAACAACTGGTTCACTGAACTGGCATGCACAGTATTTGCAAAATAACTTCTCCTGCAAGCAATCACCATCTGCTGATGCATGGCATTCAGTTGTGCTATGCAAAGAAAGTAAGGTATGAATAAAGGACAGCCTAGAGTCCGGGCAAGTGGGCAGCCAGGCCAACCAAAGAAAAGATGATCTTCAGAGAAAACCGGTTCAGTGTCAGCTGCTCTTGAGAGCTACTAGTTCTGTAGAACCGGGCCAAACCGGTAGAATCCCAATCCGGTTTTTAATGTTTTAGTACATTTCATGATTACAATGATGTCTATGGTGACAGGCATGATCTTTTCATAGAGTACGGGGCATTCTTGAGCTTCATTGACTGATATAATAATAACAATAATAATAATGATGATCATCATCATCATGATCATCATAATCATAATCATCATCATAATCTTAGTAATAATAATCAGCTGAAGACATTTACTGCTAAACTCCACCTTCCAACTTCTGTGAAGTGTAAGCCAAAATTACAATAGTTGAAGGGCCTGTGAGAACTTAAATTCTACAATTCATGTCTAATGTTTGCAAAAAAGAGTTCCTGAAAAAAATAACCAAATTGATGGGCATCTCCCCATAACTGAAAAGGTTTCCAAACTGTGTCTAAATGAACAGATAACATCTCTCATAAGTGGAATAACTAAAGTGGAACTAGATCTTATTTTATATGTGGCAAGAGATCTACTCCACATCCATGGATTCATCAAAATGCAAAGTCTTATTTCATTTATTTGGTTCATTAAAAATCAGTTCATACATTACAACAAAAAGATCTGCATCTTTTTGCAAAAAGATAAGCATTTTCATGTTTGCAACATCCAGTAACTGCATTTTTGTGAAAGCAGCCCTTTACCTCTCAAATGTATTTCAGACTTAGATTCTAGCTAATTCAAACCATTTTCCCAAACACTGTTCTGTACATGCATTTGAATTCATTTTTCCTCCACATCACATTTTTCTGTACAGTTTTTGTGGATGTATTTAATGGCTTTTGTTTTTACTGAACTTTGGTGTGGTTTTTCTTGGTTTTAATTCTTGATTTTTGTTTCTTCACTGTCCAGAGTTTCTTGCATAGATAGTGGTTATATACAGCAAATTAGATGATAGACAGACAGATGATGGATAGATGATAGAGATATATGATAGATAGAAATGATTGATAGATAGAGATGATAGATAGATAGATAGATAGATAGATAGATAGATAGATAGATAGATAGATAGACAGACAGACAGAGATGATATAGATGATAGACAGACATATGGACACACAGACACAAATGGACAGACAGATATATGATAGATATAGATGATAGATAAACTGATGGACAGACAGATAGAGATAACAATTCTGAATTGCAGGAAATTGGAGAAAGTATAGAGGTTAGTGTATTATTGCCTTCCATCTAATTTCCATCTCAAGGAATAAATATTGGTTAAGTCTTCTTTAATCAGTTGTCCCTCCTCCCTCACTCTTCCCCACAGTCTAAGAATTTTGATGCTGTTACTTAATTTCTCAAATCAGTAATTGGACAGCCATTATTATTCTTGGAAAACTTCAAGACGGTTGCTGGCATTAATTGTAGGAGACAAAATGCCACCTATTGCCATTATTACTTTAAATACAATTACTATTAAATATAGTAATAGTATTATCAATCTATTACCCCACTTTTATGTTCCAGCAACAAGAATTAGTCAGTTCAAATGAGTAGAAATAATATGCACTCCAATCATTTTTAGACTATTATTCTTCAGACATTAGATGAATAAATTAAGAGACTTAATACTCTATTACATAATGCGACCATTACTACAAATTTAGTCTAGTATGTCAGGAAGGGATTTTCATTATCCTTTCTAGTGAGTGATTTAATGGTCCTCTTTACTGCACTCTACCCTTGGAGGTACAAGCATCACAGTTCCCTGCTGATTGGCATGTAGATGAAAAGAGGTTTATATCTGTATAGGCTCTTTCTGAATTATTTTCTGAAGTATTACCATTGCCCTGAAAATCATTCGGAGGGGGTTGGATTCACACCTTGTAGAAACAGCAGCAATTTCCTCTAAAATAGAATAATAGGAGCTGTCCTGGGTCCTGTATAACCAGAATTGGTTATCCTGAAGCCTACATTGCTTTGCTGCTCACCATCCTATTTCCGAAGCGACGAAGTGACTAAATGGCTAAGATGCTGAGTTTGTTGATTAGAAAGGTTGGCAGTTCAGTGGTTTGAATCCTTAGCCCCACGTAATGGAGTGAGCTCCCGTTACTTTTCCCAGATTCCTCCAACTTAGCAGTTCAAAAGCATGCAACAATACAAGTAGAAAAATAGGGACCACTTTGGTGGGAATGTTCCATGCACCTTTGGCATTTAGTAATGCTGGCCATATGACCACAAAGATGACTTCGGACAGTGCTGGCTCTTCAGCTTTGAAATGGAGATGAGCACCGCCCCCTAAGGCTGGAAATGACTAGCCTGTATGTGTAAGGGAAACCTTTACCTTTACCTTTTTATCCTATTTGCTTCTAACTTCCTCCAATATGTTCTCAACCTCCAACAAACTTAAAACCTGGTAGAACATTCTTCCCAATATCTGAATTCAAGATATTTCTTTTTAGCAAGCACTCATAAATATAGGATTAAATTATTTCGCCTTTGAATTGAACTGCTAATCTTGTGGCATTTGGAACAAGGGTTTCCTCAGTTACAGTATACTTTCTTTTTCCTGGAATGGGAAAATCCCAAATTATAATCAAAACCTACAGAGCTACTCCACATTACTCATTTATTTACTCTACTTGTATCCCATCTGTTGTCTTTTACAAATAACTCAAGGTGACAAACAATATCCAACACCCCTTCCCTATTTTCCCCACAATGACAATCTCATGAGGTAGATTGGGCTGAGGAGTTTTTAGCTCAAGGTCATCCAGCTGACTTTCAATGTAGGACTAGAACTCACAGCCTTCTGGTTTCTAGCCAAAGGGTCTTCAACCAAAGGGTCTTCAAACTTGGCAAGTTTAAGACTTGTGGACTTCAACTCTCAGAATTTCTGAGCTAACATGACTGGAGAAGGAATTCTGGGAGTTGAAACCCACAAGTCTTAAACTTGCCAAGTTTGATGACTCTTGGTCTTAACCACTAGACTAAACTGTTTCTCAATTCCTCCTTCTTTTCAAGTATTCCTTAAAAAGGAGAGGACAAGGAGAATTCTTAACTATTAGACAGATGCTATTGCATGAAACTGAATGTGTTTATTCATTTACTTTAATGATTGTCCTAATGAATAAACAACTCAATCGATCTGAGTTTGGACATATGTTATCTTGGTACAGTGCCTGAGCAAACTCAATATCCACAACCAAAGCTCTCTTAAAAAACTACCCCACTCAGCAAGTCATCTAAATGTGTAGAGAGCTCAAAATAAAGGGAAAATGGGATTAGGAATTAATATTACCTTAATATGTTTGTATGTTGGGAAGTTAGAATTGGGAATATTTTATGATCTTTTAAAGGAAAATTATTCTTATATATGTACTTGAATATAAATACAATAGCCAGTGAGACTCATCCCATTTTGTTCACTCCTGGAGTATGTTTTTTATGTTGAATGTTGTATTAATATAACTCCTTTTTCAGATCCTCTCTCTCATACATGGAATTTTTTTTCAATACCTGGGATAAGCTGGATTTAGCCTAAAGCAGGGAAATAAATATGGCAGATGTCCCAACTTTTTTTCTTCTTTCTCTGTAATGATGATTAATGTTATTTAAGTTACAAAGTCAAGCCCTAACAATTAAAATGGATTCTTTTTATTACTTATTAAATGGATTTCAGGTTGGCTTATTCTGTCCTCCAAATATTCAAGAGCTCATTAGATCAGAATTGGATGAAAACACACAGCTGAGCTACTTTTGTGTGGTTGCCTATTCAGACCAAGGGTTGTTTTTTTACTGTTAGTGAGGCGTTGCTTCAAATTCTTCAAAAGTAGACAATGTTGAGAGGCAGACATAGCTTGCCCAAAAATAGTCTAGTGTTATTTGGTTATTTGGATAATATTATTATGCCCCCAACTTCATATCTCCAAAAACTGAAGTATGGAGCATTGCAGCAGGGTTCACACCCACAATTTGAGCATCAATATTTATCTATCTATCTATCTATCTATCTATCTATCTATCTATCTATCTATCTATCTATC
>BLBF01000043.1:16291140-16316128 GCA_015471245.1 Laticauda colubrina
ATCTATCTATCTATCTATCTATCTATCTATCTATCTATCTATCTATCATCCATCATTTATATCTATCTGTGATGACCCATAATCTCTCAAAATAACCCAAAATCCACAACATATATTAAAGTCTGGTGAAGTCTTCAACTTAACTTCACTGTTATTAGGTACATTTTAAAATCACAAAAGTAAATAATGAGGCAAACAGAAAACCAAAACAAACTGCATTGATGAGAGTTCCGAAGCAAGCCAAGATAACTAATCACAAATTCCAGGAAAATAACTGAGAAAAGTGCATGGGAAGAACACCAGCAAAGATAAACCTCTTTCAAGGTGAATACTAAATTGACTCCTGCAAATTCCAATTACGCAATTGCAGACTTATATACATAGCTCCCACCTGCAAGCCACGAGAAGGATCATGGTAATCTCCTCTTGACTAGACCTCACTTTTCCCTGATCCTCTCCTCCCTGCGTGACCTAGGATGGATAAGGGATGGACCTGGATCCTCCTCTGACTGCTCACCCGGCCCCTGCCCTTCCCCAGCCTCCTCCACCACCTCTGGAGCCACACTCCCACTCCCTGTTGGCTGTTCCTCCTCTTTCTCAGAGTCAGTCTCTACCAGGGGCATGTATTTTTATACCACCACACCCCATGAGCTTTCATAGAAAATGTAGTTAAAATATTTGGAACATCAACAGATCATCCAAGACATATTTAAGATACACTGAGGGAGTCAGTTTAGTGTCATGGTCAACTGAAGTATAATCCAGAAGATCATGATTGCTACACTTCCCTTAGCAGCATGTAGCTAGCTAGATAACTCTCTTATAATAGAAAAAAGACAAGAGCAAACTACTTCCAAAAATCATGTAAAAGAAATTGCATGCACTTGTCCAGGCAGTCACCAAGAGTTTTTCGAAGGAAAAAAAAAAACTACAACAAACTTAAAACATTTAATTCTACTGATCTGGATTAAAACTGATTCCAACCCAGTCCAAATATTTGTAATCCATCCCTTCCATCTAATAAATATACATTCCTGGATTTCTCAGAAGGGAATGCAGTGTCATTCCTACCAATCCCCTTCCCCAATAAAAAATATTTTAATTGCAACAGCAAAACTTAAAACAAAGTAAATTAAATAGAATCCTAAAGTATATTTTTCCATTTAATCATATTTTGCCATTCAAACTCTCTCTCTCTTCATCCATTCTATTTAGTTCTGCACAAAATACATGTGCCTTGGTAGATAAATATTTGCAGTAATATTTGCAGTACTAGAACTGACTTGGCTCCAATGAAACATATTTTCAGCAGCATTAAATTCTGTCTCATTGTTCGCTTATGCATTTAACTATCGGAATCAGAAAAAAGGGACTCCCTACCCCTCCCGCAAATATAATTGATGCACTCCCAATAAAGTCCTCTGTTCCTGGCTGTTATGTTCCATAGTTAGATTGTTCAATAAATGGAGCAACAGAATGCTATTAGTATTAAGTGGCTAATAAAGAAAGAGTTATGGAAGCCTGTTAATAATATCCCTGCACAGGAAGGGGGCAGGGGTGGGCATGGAAGAGGAATGAAGGCTCCTTATTAGCAATCAGGATCAAACGTGACATCCAAGAACACTACAGAGAAACATCAACCTAAACGTGGGCCGACATTTTACTGGGAAATGGATGGAGTGATCAGTAGCTTAATTATCCTGAACTTCATCTATCTTGAACTGCTTAAAATTAGAGAAGAAACAAGAGTGCATTGCAGCAGGGGAGGAAAACGTGCTCAAAATGTAACAGCAATGGATTTGGGGATGGCAAGAAAAATTTGCTCAGTCATCTTGAAATGTCAGCAGAGTCTGGATTTAAATATACTTACAGATGTGAAAAGTGAAAGTGAATGGGATCTGGCCCTGATGCCTGACTGTACCATTTTTAACGATAGTTAGATAGTTAGTTTAATTTCCAATAAAAAATGTTGCTGACATGCTGCAAAACAAAGCAAATTCTTGCTTCCAGTAAGCTGTTTATTTTGAAAAGTCCCTGTAAGTTACACTTTTTCTAGAAGTATTCTTAAAAACATATAAATAAATGGTTGGTGGTTTCAGCCTTTTATTTTGGTTGAAGGTAAGTCAGAAAGAAGAGCTAAGAGAGCTACTGAGAAGGTGGAGAGAGAAACATCATGGAAAACTGATTTGTGTGTGTGTATGTGTGTGAGAGAGAGAGAGTCAGAGGGAGAGAGGGAAGGAGGGAGAGAGATTCAGAGAGAGAGAGACTCTGTGGCTACTATGTTTTGAGTGGGCAAGCTACCAAAGAGCAGCCATTTTTAATTTTTTTTGGTATTCATGATCTGTTTTCAAAGCAACAAATACGCTCATTGACCCTTTGTGAAGAACATATTTGTCAAAATTTGGCTTATCATGTCAATTTTAAAAGAACTTAGTTCAGTAAAGATGTTTCTTGGTTACCATGGAAACAACAACTTAGACAAGTCCATAAAATCAGCCAGACTGAAGCACAACTTGTAGATTACTTGAAGGGGTCTTAAATTCTTTTAGTATAGGTATATATCAACTAAGTTGCAAACACTCTCAACAGATATACTTCTTGACCCCTGACAACAGGTGAGATCAAAATTTCTAGTGCGTAGCAAGGTGATTGTTAAAGTAAGTTGTCCAAGTTTTACCACCCTATAACTATTTGTCATAGTTATTAAGTGAATCACTTCATTTGTTATGTACATCATGCAGGTGTTAAGTGAATACAGGTTCCCCTGTTGATTTTGCTTGTAGGAAGCATTCTTCCTACTGGTGAAACAGGGTGCTTTGGCTATCTTCATTAGCATGCTTGTGAGTAAATGAAGTTTATATGTGGAAGCTGAGCTGGCTAATTTATACTATGTCTGACACAAAAATCACTTGTCTCTCTTTTTGCAATCCTAATTATTCAGTGACCTTTTTTCTGCAGGTCCATTATTTGCTTTTGAAAATATCCTCCTCCTCTCTTTCATCTGAGGTTTCTCAGTAAGAATGTATAGCAGTGGTGGGATTCAATTTTTTTTTTTTTACTACTGGTTCTGTGGGCATGGCTTGGTGGGCGTGGTGTGGCTTGGTGGGCATGGCAAGTGAAGGATACTGTAAAATGTCCATTCCCATCCCACTAACCTGCTTTCCAACTCCCTTTTCCTGTGCAGGGCAACAAAAAAAGACCCAACCAATCAGCTAAGACTCAGGAGTCACAGAATAGTTGAGGGAGGGGCCAGTCAGAGGTGGTATTTGCCAATTCTCTGAACTACTCAGAATTTCCACTACCGGTTCTCCAGAACTGGTCAGAACCTGCTGAATACCACTTGTAGTATATAAATTTTTTGGTAAAACACTGAATAAACCCAGGTGATAGACTAGAAACAAAATCTGCTTGGTCATAGATCTGCTGGTAGAATATAGTGTCCTGAATGCCTCTTTCATACCAACCTCTCTCACCTGGTTGCTGGAGAGATAAAATTAAGGGAGATCTGTACATAGATATATGCCCATTCACTTTTCAGGGAAAGCAGAATATAAACAAAACAAATAACAAAATAAATTAATAGCTCTGAGATGTTTTAGAAGACAAGTCCTATAATCTGGAAATCTCACTCATTTCCAGTTGAGTTTTCTGAGACAGTAGCCCAGAATATTTAGACAATAGTATGAATTCCTATTAAGTAGGAAATACTATATACTAAAAAAAATATGCTTTTATGCACCATCGTTATTTGGTTGATTCCTGCAAGTGTGTACAGGAGAATAAATCCCACTTCTGAAACTTCTGTAATTGCATTTTATTATTTAAGGGTGCACTTAATTTAGTTAGGACAAACATTTTAATTATAGTATGGTGGTACCCAATTTTAAGAAATTTAACTCAGATTGCTCAGGTTTTTAATTGGGTACACACTGTATACTTATCTGAATAAGCAACACTTTCACAAGAATATACAAGAATTTCATAAATTAGAAAATTGAAAGTGCATATAAACTATTTATATGCATATAAGGCTACTCATATACATATGCATAGATGTTCTTAGGTGAGTCTAGACATCTGTTTATGAGAAAAGCAGATTCCTTGTCATGAGCAAATCTTTGCATAGAGTTCTTCCTACAAGAAATCAAGCTAAAATAAATGTGAGACTTATCATTCACAACCAGAGATATTTTTAAAGCTGATAAGAAACCAACACATTTTTTTTGTCATTTTAGGAGGAAAAAATCTGTTTTGACTTGACACTTGTAACATTTTCATTTCTAGCAAATTGTCAGCAATGTCAAACAAAGCAGAACAATTTGAAATGGGTTTGAATTTCATTTGTTTCTGGTTTTCTTTATATGTGTCTCTGCTTTCCAGTAGAAAAGTAAAATGTTGCCACACATACCCCAAATAAAATATGACAAACATCTTAAACAGGGCAACAACATATTATTACATTGTACTATCTTTTTCGTGATGTTGTATTATAGGAACTTAAATAAAGGAAAATGTAACCAACTAACAGGAAAGAGAGCTTAATGGAATCTACATCTTCACATGTAGTATGATGTTGAAGCCAGAATATTTGAAGAATAAATGAAGTTCTCTCATCCATACCATGTACAAGTAACTCACTCAGCAATCACTCAAATTGTGATTTGAGATCCCCTATGTTAATCATGACCCTGTTTTGAAGTTATGGCCACTGCAGCACCTCATGGTCATTTGTCCTTACAACAAACAATCCCACACCTATCTCCTTATCATCCCACCCTGCAGGCTTGAAAGTTGCTTTTCTCCCCATTAGGCCCCAAATTTTCCTCTTGCAGGAACTCTACTAAGCATGGGGTACATGAGGGAATGTGAGAGGCCTTGGAAGGCAGAACAGTACTAGGCCATCTAGAGCCTCCCCCATTCCAAAGCACCCTGTGTTCCATTTAATTACCTTCATGGTCAATTAACAACTGCACCAGGGAGATTAGACATGAGAATTATTAACCAAGCAGATCATCAAGGACCATTATAACTTGCAAATAATGGGCAGATTTGCTTACAGCAGAGGTGTCATACTCAAGGCCCATGGGCCAGATCTGGAAACAGTGAAGGACCAACCTGCGATATCTTGGCCTGGGTCAGGCTAACTGGGCATGGATCTATAACCTGATGGTAACTGGCAACATACTGGAGAAGGCTCTAGACAGCCTGCTGTCCAGAGGTCCTCCACATGGTCTGAGAGGGATGGCAAGGCTACTCTGGTAGAGAAGGATTTGGCCTTCTCCCTAATCTTGCTTTCCTTCATGGGGCACAATGGATCCCCCAGTCTTGTTTGGCTGCCAAAG
This sequence comes from Laticauda colubrina, assembly GCA_015471245.1. NCBI lineage: Eukaryota > Metazoa > Chordata > Lepidosauria > Squamata > Elapidae > Laticauda > Laticauda colubrina. Next base: position 16,296,483 of record BLBF01000043.1, read on the forward strand.
ATGCTCCCAACATGAGTGACATCGAGCTGGCCATGCCCACCCTGACCACGGTCCCCTGAGGTCAAACACAACTTTGATGCAACTCTCAATGAAATTGAGTTTGACAACCCTTCCTTACAGTCATAGTTGAGGACTACCTGTAAAGTACTACTGACTAACAGTAGAAACAAGAAGATAAAGGAGCACTTCATTTGGATTACTTGATTGATTATATATCATTAAGATTATCTCCACAGATATTAATTAAAGTCTGTGAAAATCACCCAGACCTTAAAGACAAAAAGGTGCTTTAGAATATCAGATTGTTCATTCACAACATCTGCCTACAACTACGTAAGGGGACTTTTTTTTGAGAGAGAGAGATTGCATGGCACTGTAGGCCACCTAATTCCTGGTATCGATGTGGCTTATTTTTAGGAGTTACCTAAACACATATTTTGAAATGAATCTAGGAACCAAGAAACTCCACAGACAAGTAGAAACATAAGACACAATTGGTACATTGAGATCAGAGGTGGTATTCAGGATGTTCTGACCAGTTATGGAGAACTGATAGCAGAAATTTTAAGTCATTTGGAGAACCAGCAAATACCACCTCTGATTAGCCCCGCCAACCCCATCTATTCACTGCCTCCCAAGTACCAGCTGATTGGCTGGGTCTTCTTTTGTTGCCCTGCACAGGAAAACAGAGCTGGAAATCAGGTTAGTGGGGTGGGGAAGGAATGGGATTTTGCAGTAACCTTCCCCCAGGAGTGGGAAGGGAATGGAGATTTTACAGTATACTTCCCCTGCCATGCCCACCAGCCACAACCACTAAACATATCCCACCAAGCCACTCCCATAAAACCAGTAGTAAACTTTTTTGAATCCCACAATCAATTGAGATGGATTATTTTTTTCAAACAATCATGAGTAGAAAATGATTTCCCTTCCCTTCCTGGCCCCCAGCAAACATTTTTTTTATGTATGTATGTATGTATGTATGTATGTATGTATGTATATATGTATGTATGTATGTATGTCAATTGTTTACAAGATAATAGGTATGAGTAAAAACATAGTTATGAATACATGGATACATATAAGAAAAATTAAAAAAAAAATAAAAGAAACAGTAGGACAGGGGTGGTAGGCACTTTGGTGTGCTTATGCCCTACAGATTTCTTAAGAAAGGGGTGAGGTCAATAGTAGACAGTCGAAGGTTAAAGTTTTGGGGGTTTGGGGAAGAAACCACAGAGTCAGGCAGAGTATTCCAGACATTGACCACGCTGTTGCAGAAATCGTATTTCCTGCAATCAAGTTTGGTGCGGTTAACTTTGAGTTTGTATCTATTGTTTGCTCTTTTGTTGTTATGGTTGAAGCTGAAGTATTCATTGACAGGTAGGACATTGCAATTTATGATTTTATATATTATACTTAGATCAGACCGAAGGCGGCATAGTTGTAAGTTTTCTAGGTCTAGAGTTTCAAGTCTGGTGGCATAAGGTATTCTGCAACGAGTAGAGGAGTAGAAAACTCTTCTTGTGAAATATTTCAGGACTTTCTCAACTGTGTTAATATCAGATATGTAATGTGGGTTCCAAACTGATAAGTATTGGTCCAAACTGTATTTGAGTATTGGTCTAGCAAATGTTTTGTATGTTGTAGTTAATAGTGTGATATTACCAGAGAAGAAGCTATGTAGGTTTAGATTAATAACTGTTAATGCCTTTTTGGCTATGTAGTTACAATGGGCTCTAGCACTTAGATCATTAGAGATGAGTCCTCCAAGGTCCTTGACAGAGTTTGGATCATCAATAAGGTCTTGACTATTCAGCCTGTATTTTATTTTCTGATTTGTTTTGCCAATATGTAGGACAGAACATTTATTTGTTGAGACCATTCTGATACATAGTCAAGATCTTTTTGAAAGGTAGCAGTATTGTCTGTGGTGATGTAAATAGCTTTACATCATCAGCGAAGAGAACACAGTTGCTCTTGATATGATCACAGAGGTCATTTATGTAGAGTAAGAAGAGAGTCAGTCCTAGAACACTGCCTTGGGGGGACATCACTGTTGACAGGTACAGAATTTGATAGGACCCTCCCAATTTTGACCATTTGTTGCCTGTTTGACAGGAATGCTTCCATCCAGTTATGCAGGTATCCAGAGATACCATAAGATTTTAATTTTAGGAGTCGTTTGTCATGTACCATTGAATCAAGGGCTTTACAGAAGTCTATGTAGATTGTATCTGTTGCTTTGCCCTGCTTGAGTTGTGTAGTCCATATGTTTTTGCAGTGTAAGAGTTGCAGATTTCAGGATAGTTTCTTTTTCTGAAACCAAATTTTTATTAGAGAGTAGGTAGTTTGTTTCTAAGTAGAGGATGATGGATTGGTTAATAATTGATTCCATGACTTTATAGGTGATGCAGCATAAAGAGATTGGTCTGTAATTTTCAACTAGGCTGGGATCTCCCTTTTTGAAGATGAGAATGACCATGGCTTGTGACTATAGTTTTGTCAAGGAGCTGGTTCTGAAAGATTTTTCAAAGATTATGTTTAGAGGTTCGGCTATGGCAGTGGATAACTTTTTAAAGAAGTAGGTACATATTCCATCCAGTCCAATAGATAGAGATGGTTTTAGATTGCATAGTGCTTCTTCAACATTGTCTTCTGTAAAATTGATATGTATTAGATCATTGTAGTTGTCTGTGGTTCGACTAGGAAATACTGGGCATGATCCATTGCTGTTTACAAATATTGAGCTAAAGAATGTGTTAAAGAGGTTGGCTTTAATTGTGTCATCGTTTCAGTCTTTACTATTAGGTCCTTTCAGGGGTGGGATGGACCTTGAGTCTTTTAATTTGTTGTTTACAAATTTGTAGAAATATTGAGATCATTGTTATTCAATCTCCAAGATATGTGGACTTCAAGTCCCAGAATTCCCCAGCCAGCATGTAGTACCTACATCTTAGAGTTGCCAAGGTTGCAAAACACAATCCAGATCAATAAAGCTATTTTCAAGGATTTTTCTGTCAGCTGGACTGAATAAAATTGAATGGAGAGGCAAGGAGCCTAGCAAACAATCTACACAAGGAGAGAAAAAAATTGGTTTTGTCTGGATTTTCTTCTGCTTCAAAAGCAAGAGAGAGCAATAAAATATTTGGCTTTTCAGGGATGAATGACATAGTGGTGGGGTTCAAATTTTTTTACTTTCGTTTCTGTGGCTGTGGATTGGTGGACATGGCAGGGGAAGGATACTGAAAAATCTCCAGTTAGATGTGGTATTTGTTGGTTCTCCAAACTACTCAAAATTTCCGCTACTGGTTCTCCAGAACTGGTCAGAAGCTGCTGAATGATAATGTAATGGGTTTTTTTAGCTTTGCAATGCTGATTTGTTGTCAGTATTACATGACAGGCAAGGTGCACACAGCAGCAAAAACAAATTAAACTTATGGTGCAGTAGAGCTGAAAAGAAAATTACTTCTTGCAACAAGATAACAATGCACAATCTATACTGAATTCAACTTGTGAAGTCTCAGATTTGTGAACCAATTTGAACTCAAGACTGACTACAATTTAGAATCACTTATTTCCCCCCCCTCCCAAAAAAGGCTAAGGGACACTAATGTCCCATTTAAAAAAAACAGGTATTGAAATTGTATCAGTGGACAATTTCTCCTCTTTAGAAATGAACCAGGTGTCTACTTCATGGTGCAACTTTTGATTAAAGCTTATTTGGAATTTTTCTATTTATTTCTTTATTACCTCAGTTGTCAAGTTCCTGGGAAATGTCTAGTTTTTATTGGATTGTACGTTTTATGGCATGTGAAAGAATCATCTTCGATTTTTTTCACAGTTTCCAGTTTTATTATTATAGCAAAGCCTCTTTATTGCCTCTTAGCATATTTTCAGAAGTAGAAAGCAAGCAGATAATCTAACTCATTCAAGTCGCTCATCTCTCTTTTTCTCTCTTTAATGTAGCCTTCAGGTATAATGGGGCTGTTAAGTCCAGTATATTATTGTTGAAATGTTATGGCAATAATCTAGGCAAGCCACAAAATAGTTAGGAACAACAATTAGGAACAACAATTTCAAAATCAATATATGGAGGTGAATGAACTTATCACCTAGAAAAGGACTTGCTGTATTTTGAAGAAAGGAAATTGTTTCTTAATAAAGGGATTCATTGATCTAATTAGTTAATCTGAGATCTGGGATTCTTTATTTGAATATTGTCTTTCCATGCAGTTTTTTATAAAGGCAAGCAAACAAATAAATAGATGATTGAACTAATAAAGCTAGGGTTCTCACTTGAGTGTATATGAAGATTCTCACTCATCCAGCTCATGGTTGTTCCAAAGGTGTTTTTCAAAAGCCTTTCTTTGTTTTTTTCCTTGAAGACATTTTGTTTCTTATCCAAAAAGCTTCTTCAGTTACACATTATGCAGAGATGTGGCTCTCTGAAGAAGTCACTGTAAGAAAGGTAGAAGGAAACAAAAGAAGAGGATGACCAACTGCAAGGTAGATGCAGAGTTGGCAGACATGAAGGGCCTAATTGTGATCATTCCGATGAAAATCCATATATATCAGGCCTAGTAAATTTAAGATGTGTTGACTTCAGCTCTTAGACTTTCCCAGATAAGCTGTCTGGAGAATTCTGGGAGTTGAAGTTGACACATCTTTAAGTCACTGGAGTTGAAAAAGACTGAGCTATGTGGTCACTAAGAATTGACATCAACTTATTTGTTGCCATTCAATCAATTTTAATACTGTACTGAAATCTGTCCTTCAGTTTTCTGAAAACATTTACCTTCCTGAGAGGGAGGGGGGAACTAGTTTTTTTTTCCTTCCTCAATCCCAGGACACAGAGCTTAGTTTCAAAGGCCAAATGGGAATTTGGAGCACCAGGGAGGTATGCAATGAACACCAGTCTGTCACTTTTAAAGCCTCTTTGCCTCTTTTCCTGGAATCATACTCTGCAGCAGACAGTTGCATATTATAAACGATCATGTTTTCTTCAGATCAGAAGTGGTCCATAGCCTTTCTGCAGAATTTATTTTTTAAGCTTTCTTTATGACTGTGAGACACAATGGCTCAGTGCCTAAGATGCTGAGTTTGTCAACCGAAAGGTCAGCAGTTCAGCTGTTCAAATCCCTAGCTCCATGTAACAGAGTGAGCTCCCGTTACTTGTCTCAGCTTCTTCCAACTAGCAGTTTGAAAGAACATAAAAAATGCAAGTAGAAAAATAGGGACAACCTTTGGCGGGAAGATAACAACATTCCATGCACCTTTGGCATTTAGTCATGCTGGCCACATGACCACGGAGATGTCTTGGGACAGTGCTGGCTCTTCATTCAGGGAATGACTAGCACATATACGCGAGGGGAACATTTACCTTTACCTTTTATGACTGCAAGATAGACCTACCTAACATTAACAGCCTCTTCTCAATTTCCCAATCTTCCTAATTGCCCGTTTTTTCTCACCTGAACAAGTGTCATGAGATATTACTTTCAAGTTTTTGCTTGGAATTTCATGAGAGTAAGAGGAATCAAGAAGACTAAAAATCATTGGGAGGAATCCTTATGTAAACAAAGACAGGATGTTCTGACCTAACATTAGATCATCTTGTGCAAAACTTATACAGTTTCCTCATTAAAATATCACCACAATTTCCTTTGTGGAATTTGGGAGAAGAAGAAAAAAGGCATTGCTTTTCCATCAAACTGAGGATGGTTCAGTAAACGGCATTGGTAACAACAACAAAAAATACAGAACTATTTTTCAATACAGCTCTGCTTCTTAAAAACTAGCTATGTCACTATGTCTGCATTCTTTGCAATATCACTGGCAAATAAATTAAGATCTCAGTTCAGTGCACTCCTATGCAAAAGTAAACCATGTTGGCGACAATTTAATTCATTTCGCCACAAGTGTGCATATCTATGAAGAACTAGCAAACCCGTGCACATTGTTCTATGCAAGGGATTTACTCCTGAGTGAACATATGAAAGATTGTCACAGTTTCATTTGCTATTCAAAATATTTATGAGATGATTGGCAGAGCAATGTAGGGGGCATCCAACAAGAACAGACGCCATCTGTCATGGGAGTTGGTGTCAAACTTGGAATATTACTAGGTCATGGCTAAGATTTTTGAGTCGAGCCAAATGGTCCACATACAATTTCTCATTTAACCACAAATATCAGTAGTTGATTTTGGTCCTGCCTATTCTGCAGGGCTGTTGTTCTGAAAATAAAATGAGGGGAGGTTCTATGTGTGCCATCTTAAACTCCCAAGGAAGATTTGATTGATTGATATTGATATGCTTCTAGGTCCATTTAGATTTGTGAAAACCTGCAAGAAAAGAGATTTTTTAAAAAGCTTGCGATGTAATCCAACAATATAAACAATAAAACATTCATAAAATATGTTTGTGAGAAATATTGAATATTAATAACTCCACAATTAAAAGAAGATATCCAAAATACAGGCTGGAAACAAAATATATGTATTGCAATGTATTTGTTGCTATTCAAGCAAGAGCAAAATTGCAGGGCTCCCCTTTTTTTCTTAAAAAAAGACAGGTAGGTTGATAGCAAAATGTTAGTTGCTAAATAATAATAGAGTGTCCTGTTAGTTAAATTTATCTAGAGTATAATGTGGATAATCTGTGATTACTCCCTGTCATTCAACTGCCAATTTGATTTAAAAATAATCTCATTGGCCAATTTTTCTGCAGGGTAGTAGTTATCCAATTTATTTCAGGTATCTTTGGGAAACAAAGGAACCAAGATTTCTTTCTGAGTTTCCATTGATTCTCACAGCTTTCAACACATTTTGAATTTTGTTCATTTCAAATGCAACCAATTGAATTGATATGCTTTGCTCCATATTTAAAACATATTTCCTAAATTGTGCATGCCCTCATATATCATTTAGGATCACAAAATAATCAATTTTGGGTTTTTTTTTTAAAGCATCTTCAGATCATTCCTATCATTTACAGAAATATAGATATTCCCCAAAGAGGCATTTTCTTCTCTTTTCCCTCTAATAAAGTACTTAAAAGGATGATTAATGCAGTTATAAAAAGAACTAGATTAAGTAAGTCACTTATGTCTAGATAATTCAGCATTTTAATGCATTTGACAGAATAATGTAGACTCTCTTCATTCATAGATAAAAAGAGGTATATACTATGACTGTGAATTAGTATATATTTAAAGAAAATTAACAATGGCAATAACTTAACAGAATATTTTGCAAAGAGCATAATATCAACTAAAAATAGCTGATTGTAATGGGATTCACTATATAAGGAATATACTATAAATGCTTTAAGAAGGAAGATGTAGATCTTATACAAACGCTCCATTTCACCTTCTTATTTTAATCATGATTAGTGTTAGATCTGAATTCTAAGTCATAATTAAAGTAAGAATTCAAATTAAGTAAGAATTCATATATCATGCAAACATTTATATATTGTCTCATGTTATGCTATGAGTTTCTTGGGTCTTATAAAAAGTGTAAAGGAGACTGGATTATAAAAGGGTTGCTTTTGGCTCAGGCTGCTGTCTGAACATTTAATCTTAGAATTAGAAACAAACCAGCCCCATGTTTTCAAGTGGATTTGCAGCTTATGTTTTACATTACATATGCAAACATACAATACTAATCTTATAAGTCTCACCGATTATGTTAACAATAGCTTATCTGCTGGTTTGTCTAATGGCTGGAAATCCTTCTGGTCCTTCTTAAGTTCTCACCATCAAATAAGAAGCAGAGCTCAGTGGCTTAATGATGCTGAAGATGGTCTTTGCTCTTGTTGTGGCCCATTAGGAGCCAGCAAAGCTGGCAGCAGATTTGGACAGTGAGGAGTTTGGATAATTCTGGAGTCTGGGGAAGGCTCTGAGGAGTGCTCTGCATTTGGAGGCAGAGATGGGGACATGACCGTCTGACAGTTATCAGCTGCCTTCAAAGTCGGATATCAGTGAGGTAGAAGAAGAGCTGGAGCCTGTTCCCAGTGTGGGCATGCACAGAGTTGCCAGATGAAGAGAACAGCTAAGCAACAAGGGTCGACTTGGGAATATAGCCACAGGTGGACAGCGAATGGCCCCTCCCATAAGGAATAAAAGAGGAGCAAAAGGGGACTGGGTTTTTGCAGGAGACAATTAGTTCATTCCTACATTCTTGGCAAGTATTGTGGCATCTGAAAGATATCAGCCTGGCCACTCTGCAAGCCTGTTAAAGATCTGTAATTGTGAACTATCTTCAAAGACTGTTGGCCAGGACTTTATTGGAGAGGAATTCACTGTAAATTCAATAAAGGGGGTTTATTGGAATGAAGAGTCAGCTTTGTGCTGTTGGGGAAGCCTAGATCAGAATAGCTCTAGCAGTTCCAGCATGGCATGGTAAGGTGATCTCCCATCACCAAATCATCTTGTTTTGGCTTCTGCCCACATAGCAGTTTGAAAGTAAGTTATGTGTGAGTAGATAAATAGGTACCACTTGGATGGGAAGACAAGCCGGTGCTTCATGCTGATGGCTAGAATCCTGCAGGCACTGGTACTTCCCAGTTGCAACACCATTTGCAAGATGATTTTGGTGGAGGGAGAGGACTCCAGATGATACTGCAGGAAAACTGTTCATTTTTCTTTCTGATATGGAGCTAACTCACCCCCTGTGGCACACTTTGGAAAACACATGAGTGTGAACCAAACAGGCTAGCAGTCTCAGGCAGCCAAACTATTACTTTGTATTAGCAGTGTAATCTCCTGGCTAATGTAACATTACCATATGCTAAAGAAATAATAACCATCAAGTAATATTAGAGCTCAGTATAAGTGGAAGCTCTCTATCATATATCTCAAGGCAGGATTCCCCTTTAGGCTATAACATTACCACCAAAAAAGCCCCATGAGAAGCTTTTTCAATTATTTCCCAATGATAATGTTTTGACCAGGACTTTAATGAAATCAAGAGAAGCCAGGGACCCCATAGGCTGCCAGAGAAATTGGGAGTACAGTGAATGACCAGACAACCACAGAAATGGGCACAAGACTGAAAACAGCCATCCTAGCTGTGAACTTTCTGTATGACAATGTACAACCATTTGTTTAGAGACTATTTAATGTTATGGCAACATTGAAAAAAAGTGACTTGCAAGAGGTCCTCACATTTACAACTGTTGCAGCCTCCCCATGGTCACATGATCAAAATTGGGTTGCTTAGCAACCAGCAGATGTTTATACAACAGTTGTGGCATCCCAGGGTCATGTGATCACCATTTTTATGACTTTCTCAGGAGGCTTCCAACAAGCATAATCAATGAGGGAAGCTGATTTGATTCACTGAACTTCATGATTCACTTACGGTTATCACACTGGGTGCATTTCTCTTAACAACTGTCTTGCTTATCAATGGAAATCCTTCTCCCAACTGTGGTCTTAAGTTGAGGACTACCTATGCTCTGATTTCTTGTTCTCTGACACCTTCTTTTTTGAAGCAACATCTAATCCCGTCTCTGTTGTACAAAGTTAGCACCCACCCCTCTCCTAGAAGAATGAAATATTTTGGGAAATATTTAAAGCGCCAGAATATTATATTTCTCTGGATGATAAAAAAAAAAAAAAAGAAACATGTTTTGAAGACAGACAGCAGCTCCCTGCCCCAGCAGATAATTGGTGGCCCTTAAGAAAGACTGGACCAGCCTATCTACAAGATAGACTTCCATCTTCAGGATGACGGGATTAAAGACTTCCATCTTCAGGATGATGGGATTAAAGGCTAGGTCCCACTGGCCGATGGACGCAAAACGTATGCATAAAGGACACAGCAGACGAGCAAAATTTCAGGGGTGGCTCCATCCGTTGTCATCCACTCCAAAAAGTGGTGAAAATTTTCATAAACAGAAGAGAAAAGAATCTAAAAGAACGAACGTGGATAGTACGTAGTGGGGATGTTAAGTGGATGTTCTTAGGAAGCCTAGTGGATGACAGCGGATGGAAGTGGATGACACCTCCGAAGGGGTTCCGGGGGAGAATTGCGAAGTGGATGCATTGCAGAAGGGGCGGATGCATAGCAGATGAAGCGGATGCATTATGGACGCCTATAGGAAGTAAAGCGGATGCCGTGCGGATGTATATCGGATGCAAAGCGTTCACTGCGCATGCAGGGAGTATGAATTGTGTCAGCTCCAGGGATATAAAAGGATGCAGCACGCATCAGTCAGCATTCAGGGGAAAGATGTGCTGCCACATACATCTTCGAATAACACCATGGTTCGTCAGTCAGGGAAAAAGAGGAAGCCTGTGCCTACTCGTTCCAGCCCTGGCAAGAAGGACAGAACCAGCATCCCACCCCCTGGCACTGACTCCGAACCTCCTCCTCCTCCTGCTGCTGCTGCTGCTGTGAACCAGCCCCAAGGCCCTCAAAGCCCTGCTGCTGAAGGCTCTGCTGCTCAAGCCCCTGAAGGCCCCGCTGCTCCAGCCCTTGAAGGCCCTGCTCCTCAAGCCCCTGAAAGCCTTGCTGAAGCCCCTGCCAGAGGGAGGAAGAGGCAAGGGAAGGAGAAGGGAGAGAGAAAACAATACACCGTTTCCGAGGAGCATGAGGATGAGGTGCTGGAATGGCTGAGGGAGAACAAGTACCTCTGGAGAAAGGGCCGCAAACTGTATCATGACACCAAGAAGAAGCAGGCAGCTTGGAGAGACAAGGCAGAGAGCCTGGGATACACTGCAGATGTACTCCTGGGATGGTGGAAGCACATGCACACCTGGTATGGCAAGCTACACCTCAAAAAATCTGGGCAGGCTGCTGTCAAGCTCACTGACCAGGAGATGTACGTCATGGCCAAGTGCAGTTTCCTGGAGGGTGAGATCTGCCACCGAGGAGCAGCCCCTCTAACACCCCTCTCCCTCAGACAGCCCACAGACAGCTAGTCCTCTTCCAGCCAGGAGCCAGCGAGCCTGTCCAGGCAGGTGTCTTTGGAGGCCCCCACGGCAGAGACCCCCCTGACAGTTGCACTCCCCATGCCGGTGGACTTGGAGGATCCCCTGTCACAAAGGGAGGAAGAAGCAGCAGCCACCAGAGGCCAACCCACACCCACACCCAGCTCCACAGGATTCAGGCAGAGAGGCAGACTGGAGGGCCAGAACCACAGTGTCCTGTTGGAGATCAGGGACACAATGAAGACCAGCACAGAACTTCTCTCTCAGCTGGTCCACTTGGATAGAGGATCTTTGGGCCACCACACCTTCATCACCTATGTGAGCCACACCCTCAGGGACCTGCCCGAGGCACAGTACCAGGTGATGAAGGAGAAGATAACAACACTTCTGCACAACCCCCAAGGCCCAGCTGAAGCTGCTCCTACCCAGGTGATGACCTATCCAGGTCTGCTTCTCCACCCCAGGTGATGTCACAGCCCTTCCATGGCTTTCAACACCTTTCAGCCCCACACCTACCAAGGCTATGACTACCAGGACTTCCCACAGCAAAAACAGACCTACCAGTCCAGGCCCAGGTTCATCGCACACCACAGATACCAGTCCTCATCCAGCTGCAGACCAGACAGCCCCACTACACTCCTCCTTCCTCCACCCCACAGCCAATTGTCAACGGACAATCTGTCATCAGTCTTGGGCCTCACATCTCAGGTGCTTGATGAGGGGCCTCTCAATCTCACGGGACTGAGTCAGCTCTTGGACAGCTTCCTGAACACACCATCCCCTGTTGTACTCTCGGGGCCAAGCACCCCAATGACGCCTCAGACCAGCACTCAAGCCACAGCCACCTCCACAGTTCCTGCCCGCTTAACAGCTGAGACATGACTCAGAGTGACTGAGAATAGTGTCAGAGACTGAGTTGTTTACTTGTTCAGTTTATCTTTGCTTAAGACACTTTACTTGGTTCATTTTGCTTTTTTAGTAAAGTCATAAAGTCTACCTAAGACAGTTAATAAAGGTTATCTTTGCTTATGACACTTGGTTCATTTTTTTACTTAATAAAGTGCTGGTGAAAACTTTTCAAAAATGGTTAAGCCTTTGCATGCTTGTGGGATAGATAAGGATAGCTGTGGGATAGATAAATCTCCAGTGCAAGCATAGTGGGAGTGTATGGTCCACCAACCCAGCTGCCACACATTTGGACCTTTATTATCAAAAACAATTTATTCATTGATCAACACATCTTAAAATAAACAAAGCTCTTTATTAATGCCCTATTCATTGTAGGGCCACTCAACATACATGGCACAATCTCAACAGTGTTATGCGACAGGCTCAAGGAAGCATCCGTTAATCATCTATCATCCTGTCTTGCCACTCCACTGCTCCAGCTGGGGAGTTGCACCAGTGTCTCAATAGGTTGCGCTGCTTCTTCCCTTCACATGAAGCTCTGTTGGGGCCTTGTACATCCACAGTGTCTATCAGGTTACGTCCTTGCCTCCATTCACCAGGCTCCATATCCCCATTCCCTTGTTGACAGTCCACAAGTCTGTTCTGCAACACTGGGTAGCGGGTGCACATGAGATTGTGCAGGATGCAGCAAGCTTCCACGATGCTCCTCACAGTCCCTGGGTTATGCTGCATGATGGTGAGAAGTATTTGAAACCTGTTGGCCAGGATGCCAAAGGTGTTCGCCACCACCTGTCTTGCCCTGGACAGCCTGTAGTTGAAGATCCTCTCTTCACAGGTGAGGTATCTTGAAGTGTACGGCTTCATGAGGTAGGTTCTGAGGAAGAAGGCATCAGCACCAATGATGAAGTAGGGCACATCTTGTGTGTCATTGGGTAGGGGGGTCTGGATCTGGAAAACCCATGATAAGGTTGCGTTCCAGCCCATCCTTGAGGTCACTTGCATTGTATACCTGGCCATCTGAAGCTGACCCCTTGCCTGAAGCATCGATGTACATGAACTTGTAGTCAGCATCAACCATGGCAAAGAGGATGATACCGAAGAAGCTCTTATAGTTGGAATAAGTGGACCCTGAGTGGCTGGAGCTTTGCAGGCCACGTGCTTCCCATCTATGGCTCCAACGGTGTGGGGAAAGTTCCACCTCTGATACCACTCTTCTGCAAGTTTCCTCCAGCCTTGTTCAGTGGTGGAGCATTTGAGGAGCTCCTCCACGTATTCTTCGATGATGGCCTGCACCACTTCTCTGACCACTTTGCTGATGCTGTTGTGTGGCACCCTCCAGGCATACTGCATGTTTCTGTATGTGGTTCCAGAGGCCAGGTGGCGCAGAGTCAGTGGCACCTTCAGTCCAGGGTCCAGGTTGGCATGGAAGTTAGTGCTAGGCTTGGTCAACCTGGGTCTCAGATGCTCCACAACTTCGTCAAACATGGCTGGTGGCATCCTCATGAAGTGATGGAATGCACAAGGGTCTTCATTCCTCAGCTCCACCATCAACTGGTCATACAGTTCAAACTTCATTCTTCTCACGATCCATCCTCAGACCCACACAGCACTCTCCTTCTTCTCCTTCTGTATAAAAGGTGAAACAGTGTGAACAGGTTTTGGTTCTGGTGATGAATGATCACAGCTACCATATGGACTGTGTCATGATCCATGGTGGAGAACAATTGATGATGTGGAAGACCAAGACCAAGGGTGAAGAGGTCTGTACACCATGGCTGCTGGACTCATACTGAGATTCAGATGATTTTCTCCCCCTTTTTATAGGAAATATCGGTAGTCCATGAGGTGTCCTTCTACATACTCTAGACATCTACAGATGTACTGCAGACATCCTAAATATCCGAGATACATCCCAGATACAAACGTTTTGTCCGTTTTAATCCTTTATATACGAGATGAATACGCTTACATCTTTTCTATTTCCGTGCTACTAACGCTGTGTAGATGTTCCGTGCACCTTTCATTTCCTCCCTCTTTCCATTTTCAGCTGAAGCAGATGTGAGTTGAGGGGATGGCCAGAGGATGCGGAGAGGATACAGCAGACGTTTAACGGATGATAATGGACATAGAATGTTTATTACACGTATATGTTACAGACGTACATTGTACGCGGCGGAAAGTTCATCCGCTCACAAAGTTTTGTGCAGCTCAAAACTTCTTGTGTGGATGAAATCTCAGTGGACGGATGCTCAAAGGATAGAGTGTATGAAGCATGTATGCAGTGAGTACACAATAGATGCATAGCATTTTTCAACGGATGGCAAGCTTTTTTTTCACGTTTTACATCCTCTTTGCATCTGTAAGTGCAGTGGGACAGGGGCTTAAAGCCCCTGTCACACTGCCCAACGGATGCAAAAAGGCCACAGCAGACGAGCAAAATGTTCCATACGTTGTTATCCGCTCTCAAAAGGGGCAAATATTTGCATAATCGGAGCGGATAACACGGACGCGGGGAGGACGCAGGGCGGATGCAAAGCGGATGCGGAATGGAAGCCCAGCGGATGGAAGCAGATGAGAACGGATGGCGCATCCGCTAGGCTTCCGGGAGACCTCAGCAAAGCGGATGCGGAACGCATACAGCGGATGCAGAGCGGACGCCGAACGGATGAAGCGGATGCACAGCGGAAGCCTAGCGGATGCACAGCAGAAGCCTAATGGATGCCTGGCGTTAATTGCACATGCGGGGAGGATGCATTGCGTCAGCCCCGCGGATATAATGGAAGCACCTCGGAAGCAGGTCGCCATTCAGAGGAAAGACCTCCTGCTGGACGGATTGGCTGCCTTGCCTGCCCAGCCTGCATGTCTGCCTGCTAGCCTTGCTGCCAGGCTTTCTACCAGCCTTGCTGCCAGCCTCTCTGCCAGCCTTGCTGCCAGCCTCCCTGCCAGCCTTGCTGCCAGCCTGCCTGCAAGCCGGTCTGCCAGCCGGTCTGCCTGCCAGCCTTGCTGCCTGCGTTCCTGCCAGCCTTCCTGCCAGCCTTGGTGCCTCTGCCTCCCTGCCAGCCTTGGTGCCAGCCTTCCTGCCTGCCTTGGTGCCTGCCTGCCTGCAAGCCTGCCTGCCAGCCTGCCTGCCAGCCTTGGTTCCTGCCAACCTCCCTGCCAGCCAGCAACCCCACAACCATGCGGAAGCATAGCAAGCCTCAGCCATCTGCTGCCAGCCCTTGCAAGAGGGACAGGGCTACCATCCCGCCCCCTGGCCCTCACTCTGGTTCTGCTGGGGCTTCTGCAGCACGGACTCACTCTTCTTGGGCTGGGACTTCTGCTGCTTCTGCTTCTGGAGGAGCTGATGAGAAGCACTCCAGCACCAGCCACCTCCACAGCACCTGGACCCTTCACCCCTGAGACTGAGCGACCAAGAGGAGTGCCAGAGACTCATTTTTGTTTCATAGTTTGTTGTTAATAAAGTCTAGTTTTGATTGACACACTTGCTTCATTTCTTTTTTTTAATAAAGTCTTGATGGAAACTTTTAGACATGGTTTAAGCCTTTGCATGCTTGTGGGATGGGTTAAGATAGCAGTGGGATGGGTTGAGATAGCAGTGGGATGGGCAGGGATACCTTTGGAATGGGTAATAGCTGTGGGATACATAAACCGCCAGTGCAAGCATAGTGGGACTGTATGGTCCACCCTCCCAGGTGGCACACCTATGGCCCTTTATTATCAATAATAATGTAATAATTATCCACACATTTCAACATAAACACAACTCTTTATTAAATGCCCTGTTCATTGTAGGCCAACCAAACATACATGGCCCAATCTCATCTGTGTGATGAGACAGGCTGAAGGAAGCATCCATTAAGCATCTACTATCCTGTCTTGCCACTCCACTGCTCCAGCTGGGGAGTTGCACCATTGTCTCAGGAGTTTGCGCTGCTTCTTCGCTTCATGTGAGGCTCTGTTGGGGCCTTGCACATCCTCAGTGTCAATCAGGTTTCGCCCTTGCCTCCATTCCCCAGGCTCCATGTCCCTCTTGCCTTGCTGGAGGTCCACGAGCCTGTTCTGCAAGACTGGGTAGCGGGTGCGCATGAGATTGTGCAGGATGCAGCAAGCTTCCATGATCCTCCTCACGGTCTCTGGGCAATGCTGCAGGATGGTGAGAAGTACCTGGAACCTTTTGGCCAGGATGCCAAAGGCATTCTCCACCACCCACCTCAACCCTGGACAGCCTGTAGTTGAAGATCCTCTCTTCACGGGTGAGGAGTCTGGAGTTGTAGGACTTCATGAGGTAGGTTCTGAGGGAGAAGGCGTCATCTCCCACAATGAAGTAGGGCACATTTTGTGTGTCATTGGGCAGAGGTTCTGGATCTGGGAAGCCCATGATGAGGTTGCCTTCCAGCTCCTCCTTGAGGTGACTGGCGTTGTATACCTGGGCATCTGAAGATGAGCCGTTGCCTGAAGCATCGATTACATGAACTTGTAGTCAGCATCGATCATGGCGAAGAGGATGATGCTGAAGAAGCCCTTGGAGTTGAAATAAGTGGACCCTGACTTGGCTGGAGCTTTGCAGGCCATGTGCTTACCATCTATGGCTCCAACGGTGTGTGGGAAGTTCCACTTCTGATACCACTGCTCTGCAACTTTCTTCCATCCTTCTTCAGTGGAGGGGTACTGGAGGAGCTCCTCCAGGTATTCTTCGATGATGGCCTGCACCACTTCTCTGACCACAATGCTGATGGTGTTGGATGGCACCCTCCAGCCATACTGAATGCTCCTGTAGGAGGTACCTGAGGCCAGGTGGTGCAGAGTGAGTGCCACCTTGAGCCCAGGTTCCAGGCTGGGCCGGAAGCTGATGTTTGCCTTGGTCAACCTGGGTGTCAGCCGCTGCACAACTTCGTCAAACGTGGCTGGAGGCATCCTCATGAAGTTTTGGAATGCACGAGTGTCTTCGTTCTTGAGCTCCACCATCAGCTTGTTGTACAGTCCGTCCTCTGCTCTTCTGGTGAACCATCCTCAGACCCAGACTCTTTTTGGCTGCCTCTTTTTCTTCTACCAGTAGAGTTCACAGAGCCTGTAGATGGCTTTGCACTGTTGCAGAATGATGGTTGCTGCCGAAAGGACTTTGTTACAATCCACGGTGGACATGACTGGATGCTGTGGAAGAGGAAGAGCCAGATGAAGGCTGCAGAGGTCTGCACCGCTGGGCTGCTGTTCTGAAAGTGAGATGCAGGTGAGTTGCTCCCCCTTTTTATAGGCAGTATAGGTTTTCTGCTAGGCATCCTCTAGGCATCCTCTAGACATCCTTAATATCCAAGATATGTCCCCTTTGCAAATGTTTTTTCCATTTTAAACTCTTTGTTTCTGTGCTGCATCCGTTCTGCATTTGTTCTGCATCCGTTCTGCGTCTGTTCCGCTTCCTCCCTGCATCCGGGCGGATGTGAGTTGCGCGGAGGCGCAGCAGATGCCTAGTGGATATAGCGGATGCGTAATGGATGCATAACGGATGCATAGCGGATGCGTAGCGGATGCAGAACGGACAAACTGGATACATTTTCCACGCAAAAGTTTTAGGCAGCCCAAAACTTTTGGAGCGGATGAAAGGTCCATAAACGGATGTTGGACGGATAGAGAGGAAGCCAAATGGAGGCAGTGAGTACATCGCGTTTTCGAACAGATGGCAAGGTTTTTTGTCCGTTTTACATCCTCTTTGCATCCATTGGTTCAGTGTGACATGGGCTTAAGAAATTACATCCAGGTCATAACAGGATTAGCCTATTAATCCAGCAGCACAGCTCACTACATGGCATAATCTCCTAAGGACATTGCGTCATCCAAGAAACTTCAACCATACCTGGGAGCTCAGACAAACATTACCTCATAAAAATTTGACAACAGCCAATAGAATGCATGTTCTTGTATAATAACAGAAAGCTCAAGTGCAAAGCCCAGGACAAGATAGAAAAAGTCCCTTTCTCAACTCAATGTGGTTAGCTGCCCAGGACTTCAAACCCATGTGGTTCTGCTTCATGATTAAACCATCTTTCCAATCAGCTTCCATTTTCCAGTATCTTCCTCCTAGCTTGGAACTCAACCTGATGGATATTTCTTCCAACACTGTAAAAAAATTTTTTTAAAAAAGCAAATAGAATGAGAACTCATAGAAAACAGTTGTGAGATAAATTATTTGCCCGGCAATACAAAATGCTATTTCTCCACTTGAAAGGCTTGAGTAAGTTTCTATTTTTACTATTCATACTTCACCATCCTTCCTGCATGCCAAGGATGCTGGTCATGTTATTAGGGGCATAATTTCTCTTTGTGCTAGGATAGTCTCAAGCTTCTTTTTGAAATAAATGGGTTTGGCCTTTTCCTTGCCTTGCTCATTTGAAAGGCGATTATAGAAGCTATTCCTAACAGATTTTGACTTGTATTTCCCCTTTGTGAGCTACTCAGCTCGTAATAGAGTTAATCTGTAGAAAAACTTGCAAGAACACTGTAATAATAGTCAGGCATCAATATGTGTGTGTGTGTGTGTGTGTGTGTGCATGTGTGTATTTGTGTGCATGACGACTGTGGTTAAATTATAGAGGTTCTTCATTCTGTTTCAATTGGTCTGTAATGAGCTAAAGTTAACATAAATGACCTATTGAGAGACTTCAAATAGAACTATCAAGTAAACCAGAGTGCTCATTTGCACTCTCAAAAGCAGATGTAATGTATGATTGCACAACTTAGGTCCATTTCCACCTTGTGCAACCTATCCATTATTTGCAGGGATTTGCAAATACAGCTGTAATGTGCTAAGTGTGCAAAGTTGTACATACACATTACAACACATTAGCGGCAACTATTATAATGATCCAAATCGAGCTATTGTTACAGCAATTTGCAGAAGTGCACCTATGTGAGTGTAGATGTGTATAGGGTAGGGGGGGGGAATAAAGATTTAGATTATTTTATTATGCCCCAATGAAATTAAAACATCCAAGGAATTTAAAACAAAACAAAAAACCTTGTAATGGCATTACATTAATTGGTTTGGAGAACCAAACCTGGTGACTTCCACTTCGACCAGAACTTAAATCCTAAATCATTGTTGGAAGAAAAATCCATCTTGTTCAGTTGTAAGCTGAGAGAAAGATACCAGAAATACCATGAAGTCTGATTGGAAAGAAAGTTTAATTATGAACAGAACCAGCAGCATTTCTGGGTCAGTTAAACAAATGGTTGAATGAATGGATGGATCTTTATAGGTTTCTGTGCCTTTGAAGTTTGCACTGTTCTGGGGGTGGTGCAGTGAAGGGGCTTGTGTTCTGAAAGGGTGCTGGGCAATTCCTATTGTGGCTAATGGCTTTTATGCTGTTTTCAATCTTGGGTGAGTCACTGCTTTCTAATCCTATCATTCTGCCTTTGTTAGCTGTCAAATTTTACTGCAAGGAGGTTTGAAAAATCCAATTGTGAACAGGCTTCTGCTGGAGCATTTGCTTTGCTTGTGAATAGAGCCATCTAGGTGATTATCTTCCTCTTTCAACAAGCTCTTTATTTCCTTAAGGGCTGGCATCTGCTATGGGTGATTAAGAAAGACTGGGGGCTGCTTTCTGCCTCTAAAAATATGTTTCTTCATTTCTTCTTTAGGGAGATATAATATTTTACCTTGTATAATATTTCCCAAAATATTTCATACTTCTGGGAATGGGGGGGGGGGGGCTTCCATGTCATCAAGCAGTTTAGAGACAGAGAAAAGGATGCTTTTCTGACTCCATTCTTGAAAACATTTGGGAGGCAAGTAACATTTCCTCTCT
>BLBF01000043.1:16321824-16345046 GCA_015471245.1 Laticauda colubrina
AGGTGTGTTCCAGCTTTTTTACTGCATTTTTGTGTTCATCTAGGCGGATACTTATTCTTCTATTGGTCTGTCCAATGTATGTGGCCGGGCATGATGTACAGGGAATTTCGTATATGCCTTGGTTTTCCAGGTCAATTTTGTCTTTGGGGTTCCTCAGGATGGCTGTTATTTTTTTGTCTGTTTTGAAGGCAGTCTTGATGTGATGCCTGTGTAGTATCTTTCTGATTTTATCTGTAGTACCTCTTATGTAGGGCAAGACAGCTGTTCCATAGGTCTGTTGGTCTTCTAGGTCTCTGTTATGTCTTGGTGTGTTTTTGTGGATCAGGTTGGTGATTCACTAGTCCAACACATGAAAAACACAGGTCACAACATCAACTTCAATGGCACTAAAACCCTAGCCACTATAGAAAACCCCAACCACAGAATCATTAGAGGAGCCATAGAGATTGAAAAAAGACCTGACAGCATGAATAGAAGAGATGATTCCACCAGACTGTCAATCATTTGGAAGCCTGCACTCTCAAATAGAAAGATCCCCACACCACAAGCCAGGCAAACACCTGGGCAAAAACAGACTCCCTCTGATAGCTCCAACTCAAACACCCCCCCCCCACCAGGCACCCAGGTGAAACCCAGCTTGCTCATGAATAGCAGCTTGCTAATGAAGAGCAGCCGTCCCTTCACATGGAGCCAAGCTGCACTGAAAGCCTCCAACACAAGAACAGAGTGTTGCCAGCCAATCAAAGCCACAAAACAGACAGAAGAAACCAGAAACACCAATCAATCAAGCTCCAAGTCCAATGAACACAGACCCAGGCTCCTAGCCAATCAGAATTGACCAGCCTCAAATTTGAAACCAGGAACTAAAGGTAAAGTTTTCCCCTCTGTATCCAACTGTAGCGGACAATGATCATTTCCATTTCTTAGCTGAGGGACTCAGTGTTATCTGTAATCACTGCAGGAATTATGTAATTGGTATCATTATAAGTTGAAGTACATGGAATGCAACAATCTTCCCACTGAAGTGGTACTATTTATCTATTGCTAAATGGACAGAACCTGGGGCAAGTAACAGGAGCTCATCCCATTATGCAGGGTTTCAGTCTCAAACCAGACTATCAGCTTTCCAGTTAGGCTATAGAAGCTTAAAATGATGTAGGTATCCTTAGTAAGGTGGTTAACTTGAAATAGCTGAGCAAATACAAATGTACTTTTCAAGTATCCAGCTATTTGAAGTTACAACAGCCAAAACATCTTGGGGAGATATTTACACAAGTGAGATTTGAACAGCTTTACACAATGTTCAGATAGGTGAGATTCCATTCTATACATTACAATGAACATCTCTGCATTTGTGGAGCAGGAGAGGTAGAAGACCTGGCTCACATCCTATTTGATTGTTGCCTGTATAAGAGGCTGAGAGGCAATTACCTTGGTCTATATACCAATACGAATGACTCACTGTGTTCCCCATATCAAAACAACTTACCCAGTGGTAAGATTCAATTTTTTTTACTACCGGGTCTGTGGGCAGGGCTTGGTGGACATGGCAGGGGAAGGATACTGTAAAATCCCCATTCTTAGGAGAAGGTTACTGCAAAATCCCCATTCCCTCCCCACCCCACTAGCCTGCTTTTCAACTCTGTTCTCCTGTGCAGGGCAACAAAAGAAGACCCAGCCGATCAGCTGGGACTTGGGAGGCAGAGAATAGATGGGACTGGGGCCAGTCAGAGGTGGTATTTGCAAATTCTTTGAACCAGTCAAAATTTCTCCTACAGGTTTTCCAGAACTGGGTCAGAAACTACTGAATATTACCTCTGAACTTACCTTATATGTGGCCAGAATCTGATGATATTACCCAATTTGGGTAATGAAACATCTGCAAGAAAACAAGGAAGCTCAGAGAGAATCAAAGACCACTCAGCTCATCTTTTAATAGCAATGATTAATGCAATTATTGTTATTGTCAAGTGCTGGGAAACATGCAAACTATGACAAGCCCATTGTCTGAGATATGCTTTAAAAATCCAACATTACCACTTTCAAAAGAGCTGTACTGGTTTCTAATTTTTTTTAATACATCAAAAAAGTATGGCTTCTATGTATAAAATCTAAAGTTTTGGAACAGTATCACTGATTACCTCCTTAAGCAAGAACCTATCCACTAAAACCCCTTTTAAAAACTTGGATTAATATCTTTTCAATAGCAATTCTCCCTGGTTTAGGAATTCCATCATAAAGGGCATTTTGCGAGTTCCATCTCACTGCTTCGTCAATGGTTAATGAAAACTGCAGTATTGTTAGGCTTTTGTTCAATTTCCATATAATTCAGCTTGTTTTCAAGAATGTTTGGTTTGATATTCTGTTAAGTTTTTATTGTATGGTTACATTAAGCTGTACATCATTTTAGAAAAATGAGGAGGAAGATGAGTGATTTAATTGTTGCTACTTTTACAGGAGTAGTAATCTTAACTACTACAGAAGTAATGGATTGGATAAAATTACCAAAACTCATACTAAAACAAATTTCAGGAAATCTGGGAAGCTTCCTCACAATAAAGTAATGGTCCATTTAGTTCAGTCTTGTCTTTCTGACCAGTGCCAATTCTTTCTAGCTGGGAAATTCTGGGAGTTAAAGTCAACACATCTTAAAATTTCCAAGGTTGAGAAATACTGCTCTTGAGTCTCAAGAAGAGCTGTTTTTCATCACTTACTACTTATCTTTATGCATAGGAAATTCAGGTGTTCCCTTCCACCTATGGCCCATGCCTATCAGGCCATCTGTTTAGTTAAAATGACAATGTAAGATGCCTTCTTGAAGATGCTCATTTAAAGAAACCAAGTGTTTCAAAAACTACAAGTGAATCTATTTTGGCATGTGCTTTAATGGATCTGTTTCAAGAGCAAAGATGGAAGAGCAATTCCACTGCAGGGTGAGAAAGTACAAGGCCATACATATCAAGTCATCTGCTGCATTTTGGAAAGTGTATTTGATTTTATCTATTTCAAAGTTATTTCTCCCTATTAGATTTAAATGCTTGTTAAGGTGTAGTCTTTAATTGCCCGTGAAATGCTTTTAAAATGTCGACTTGGTTTTAGCAGTGAATTACAGCTTCAAAATAACTCCACTGTTAATTAGGAAAGCACTAACTGAGCTGGGGGGGAAAATACAAACATTTATTCAATAGCCGTAACTCTCATTCCATCTGTTGGTGGAGGAAGAGTATTGGAATCAACCAAGAGGCTTAGAAGAATACATTTGCAGGATCGGAAGGAGGAACAATTTTTACTGAGGCCAGACCAAGCTAGGACAGTCAACATAGCAGAAATAGCAGTTCATGCTGTTTTCTTCATTTCCTATAATGTGGGGCTTATGATGTATTGTGAAGAATGATGTGGTTATTTTTTTCCCTTGTTCCTATTTTGTAATCATGGGTGGATGGGTGGGTGGATGGAAAGAGAAAGAGAAAGGGGGGGGCATAGAGACAAAAAACCACCAACACAGTGACACATGCATACAGAGAGAGATAGTGACATGGAGATACACAGAGCAGTGGTGGGATTCAAATTGTTAGGTGGGCATGGCTTGGTGGGTATACTTTGCCTAATGTTGGTGTGCAGTTTCCCCATACCAGCTGAGACCTGTGGCGCCAATCAGCTAAGAGGATAAAGAAGAGAAAAGCACAAGGGTGGGTGAGAAGGTTGATCCTGGCTTTTCTCTTTGTTTTCCTCTCAGCTGATTGTGGAGGATTTTTTTTCCTCCTCTCAGCTGATCACAGTTTGGCCAAACTGGTCCGAACCAGTGACACAGAGACATAAAGAGAGAGAGAATTAAGAGACAGATACATAGTGAGAGAGACAAAGAGAAACCCAGTAACACAGAGACAGAGAGAAATAGAGATACACAGAGAAAGAAAGACAGAGACAGACACATAGAGACAGAGAGACATAGTGTCAGAGAGAGAGAGAGAGCTAGACAGAGATATATATACACATACAAAGAGAGAGAGAGAAGAGACAAAGGGACAATCTTCTGTGTTCTGAAATAGATTTTCCACCTTTTCCTGACAAGCTAGTTTTGAAAAGCAACAGATACTGAGTTTTTTCCATAGTGAGAACAGCTGGAGCAACTAAATTTGGGCAGCTTAGAGGAGTGAGCTTTTCCTTGGCTCTGTTTTTTAAGGATTTTAATCATCTCTATATTGGATGATGGTAATATGATGTATCCTTGAGATTGGCTCAGAAACTGCAGCTAATGCAAAGTTACTTGGCTAGGTTGCTAAAAGAGTATACCTGCATGTTACATTTGTTCATAAGGGCTTCATTGACCACTAAGTTGACATTGAAGTGTATTAAAAGTTCTTGACATGACATTAAGAGCCCCACATGACAAAACCTGATCGCTAAGACAGCACCTTCTGTGTTTTTTTCTGTGTGAGAAACAAGATTTCATGAAGAATAGAATAGAATAGAATAGAATAGAATAGAATAGAATAGAATAGAATAGAATAGAATAGAACAGAATAGAATAGAACAGAAAAACAGAGTTGAAAGAGACATTGTACATCATCTACTCCAACCTCCTGCTCAGGCAGCAAACCCTACACTATTTCTGACAGATGGCAGACCAGTCTCTTCTTGAAAGCTTCCAGTGGTGAAGCTCCCACAACTTCTGAAGGCAAGCTGATCCATTGGTTGATCATACTCACTGTCAGAAAATTTCTCCTTATTTTTAGGTTGAATCTCTCCTTGTTCAGGTTCCATCCATTATTCCTTATCTGGCCTTCAGGTGCTTTGGAAAATAGCTTGACCCCTTCCTCCTCTCTGTGGCAGCCCCTCAAATATTGGAACACTGCTATTATATCTCCCCTGGTCCTTCTCTTCACTACATTAGCCACCCCCAGTTCCTTACCATAGCTGCTAAGAATCTCCTATTTGACAACTGGAAATGGGCATTTTTTTTAGTAAATTCCTTTCCTTGCAGTTACACTTTATCTGATTTGTTTGATTACTGGTGACCACTTAGAGTCTATCTTTTCACCTAAGCTTTTGATTAATGATTCCTGCTGAGTATTTTATTCTGAGTGCTATCCTTGATCTGTCTGCAAAATTTTAAGGCAATGCTTTCCAAATTACCCCAAATTGGGTGAAAGTGATTTTTCTCTGGGTAACGACATATAAACTGGTTAGTGTTTTTACAGAGTAAATGACCCAGCTTAGGTTGAGCAGTCAGTACAAAATGTTATTGGAAGCAAATAAGTCCAATTTGGAGTCTTTCTGTTGAACAGTTCATGATGAGTAACCCAGGAAGGCTGCAATGTAATTATTGATGTTTCCAAGCACCGACATACAATATGTGAAGTAAGATTTTTCACTCTTACAGAATAACAGAGTTGAAAGGAACCTTGGAGTCTTCTAATCCAACTCTTTGCTTAAGTAGGAGACCCAGGGGAGGGATTCTACCGGTTTGGGCCGATTTGGGTGAACACCTTGTTCCAATGATCATCTGGCTCTGAACCGTTTCGCTGCAACGAGCTTGTGGGCCCACTTCCCCGCCCCTGTTCTTTCCTGTCCTTTGTTTCCTTATTTTACAGCACAGCTGATTCACAGCACAGGCCGTTTGCCGCTTCTCAACTGTTTGATTCACATAGGCTGCAGATGAAGGTAAGTATGGGCTTTTTTCAATGTGGAGCACACGATCACCAAACCAGCTGTTATACCAGTGGAATCCCACCCTGAGGAGACACTATATAACTCCAGACAAATAGCTGTCCAATCTCTTCTGAGAAACCTCCAGTAATGGAATATTCTTTTTTTAAAGTTTTTTTATTTTTATAACACAAAATAACAAATAAAACCATCTTTCAGTTGTACATTGTGTCGGTTTGGTGTATATATATATATGTGTGTGTGTGTGTGTGTGTGTGTGTGTGTGTGTGTGTGTGTTGTTCATCTTCCTTTGGGTATTATCCCACGTCATTGTAGTGCTTTTAAAGTTGGAGCAACGTTTCAGCAGAATCTCATCTGCCATCATCAGGCTTCTGTATTGAGTTTGTATGTGGGTCAGGGTCTCACAGCCATTGGTTTTAAATTTGAGGCTAGCCTATTATTGTGGCAGGATGTTTTTTTCTATATCCTGATTGGTTGGGAGTCTTGGTCTGTGTTTATTGGACTTGGAGTTTGTTTGATTGGTGTTTCTGGTTTCTTCTGTTTTGTGGCTTTGATTAGCTGGCAACACTGTGTTCCTGTATTGGAGGCTTTCAGTGCAGCTTAGCTTCATGTGAAAGGACAGCTGTTATCTATTAGGAAGCTAGGTTTCATCTGGGTGCCTGGTAGGGGGGTGTTTGAGCTGGAGGCATCAGAGGTGCCTCTGATCACAGGTCACATCAACTTCAATGGCACCAAAACCCTGGCCACTATAGAAAACCCCAGCCACAGAATCATCAGAGAAGCCATAGAGATTGAAAAAAGACCTGAAAGCATGAATAGAAGAGATGATTCCACCAGACTATCAATCATTTGGAAGCCTGCACTCTCAAATAGAAATATCTCCACACCAAAAGCAAGACAAACACCTGGGCATAAACAGACTCCCTCTGATATCTCCAGCTCAAACACACCCCAACCAGACACCCAGATGAAACCTAGCTTCCTAATAGATAATAACCGTCCTTTCACATGAAGCCAAGCTGCACTGAAAGCCTCCAATACAGAAACACAGTGTTGCCAGCCAATCAAAGCCACAAAACAGACAGAAGAAACCAGAAACACCAATCAAACAAACTCCAAGTCCAATAAGCACAGACCAAGACTCCCAACCAATCAGGATGTAGAAAAAAACATCCTGGCACAACAATAGGCTAGCCTCAAATTTAAAACCAACGCCTGTGATAGCCTGACCCACATACAAACTCCATACAGAAGCCTGATGATGGCAGATGAGATTCTGCTGAAACGTTGCTACAACTTTAAAAACACTACAATGACGTGGGATTATACCCGAAGGAAGCTGAACAGCACACATGTAAGTACCCGTGAAAATTTAAATATATATATATATATATATCACTTTTCTAGTGATGGAATATTCTTGATCATGCTCAATCCGAAGAACAGTTTTGAGTAGAGGTAGTCTTTAACTTACAATTTTAAATGAGCCCACAATTTCAGTTGTAAGTTATAATGGCTGCGAAGCAGTTTACTTTTTGATAAGACCCATTATTTTTTTTCCTTTGGAATGATCATTAAGCAAATGCCACAATCATTAAGAGAATACCATAGTTGTTAAATCAATCCATTGGAAGTAGAACTGGAAGTAAATGCCAATTTTCAACAAAAACACCACAAATCCCAATTACATGATCATAGGGCACCTGCAAATGGCCACTTGCAAACTGCCCAAAATTTGATCATGTGACAATGGGTTCGAGGTTTTGGAGCCAAATCAAAAGTCAGAATCTGGGTCATAAAACCCATTTTTTGGGTTCATCGCAATTTTAACCAGTTGCTAAGTAATTGTTCATAATCAGAGAATTACCTGTCATGAAGGAATACATTTTTGGGAAGCTTTTTAATGGGCTTGATGGTTTTAATTATATTTCTAGGGCTTTATTCAACTATATCAATTAATTTAAAGTTACAGGAGTTTTCAATAATATTTAAGTCACGCCTTAGCATGAAGGGCAGCTAAGCAACCTTTGGACAGTCACTCTCTCTCAGCCCAGCCCAACCCATCTCACAGGATTGTTGTTGTGAGAAACATAGGAGGAGTATGTTGGGTATGTTTGCCACTCTGAGTTATCTGTAAAAATAATAAAGCCTGCATACAAATAAACACATAGTTAAATGTTAATAATTAAGGCTTTTAAATTAAAAAAGCTTAAGGACACAAATAAATAGATAAATGTTTATAATTAAGGCTTTTTAAATAAAAAAAGCTTAACTGAGTTGGGGTTTATAAAAACAGTAAGACATTTATTTATATGAAATTATAAATAAATACAAAACTAATAGAATTACAAATTCATCCAAACATATCATTAAAAGAATTGAATACTTTTTTCACAAAGGGGCAACTGTGAGGGGGAAAAAGTAAATAGAAGAATCACTCATTTCTAATTTATGACATGAAGAAAGAAGAATGATGATTTTTTAAAAACAGAAGAGAATATATGTAGCTAATTATGGTCTCCTTGGAGCTCTTTGACCTCTGTTATTTCCTTTGAGACATTTCATCACCCAACCAGGTAGCATCATCAGTGGGAAGGAGTGTAGGGTATGCTGGCTATTTATATATAATAGCCTGTCCTGCAGTGTTGGTGGGGTGAGGTTTTCCCTTGCTATTTCCTTGATTAGAATATTGTTTTCTACTTGATTGATGTTTGCTGCTTATTTTTTTCCCTCACGTAAAAAATTCCTCATGTACCACAACTCAAAACAAAACAAAATAAAATATCTATAATGATACACAATTATGTTATAATGTATACTCAGTAGTTCATTACAGGTCCTCTCCAGTAACACAAATATACACATACACAACCTTCTACTTTCTTTCTCCTCTATCTGAACAAACAGGTGAGAATTCTGGCTTTTTTTTACTCAAAGCCCCTGGCAGCAGCAACAGCTATCTTGATAGTATTTTCTTTTTAACTTGTATTAACAGCTGTTAAGAAAAAAGAGGAAGGCTTGGAAACTTCCCTTTTTGGATTTGATTATTGGCTAGTTCATTTCCTGCTTAAGACCACTCAGTTTGGCAGCAGACTCTTCATAAACCATCTAAGTCAATCTTACCCTCTTTGCTCTTGTACTTCTTTCCAGTCTCATCTTAGAAGTCATCACAGTTGTGCTGCCATATTTTTACTGCAGAAATCCAGAATAATCCTTATAGGGCAGAGACACGAACACCTCTACCTTTGCAGTGACCCAGAAATCATCTGGATTTCTGTATCCCAAATATGTAACCGTACCAAAGAAGAACTGGGAAAAGAGTGTTGTGGACTGTCAGAGGCCAGCAAAACTGGCAGCAGATTCAGACAGTAACGAAGTTGGGGAGTAACATAGGCAGTCCTGGAGTCTGGGAAAGTGCTCTGTCAGAGGTAGTGATGAGGCCAGGGCTGTCTGACAGTTATTAGCTGCCTTTGGAGTCAGAGGTCAGTGAGACAGAAGAAGAGCTGGAGCCTGTTCCCGGTTTGCACATGTGCAGGTGCCAGATGAAGGGAACAGCGAAGGAACAAGGGTCAACTTCGGAGTAAAGCCACAGGTGGGTGGTGAATGGCCCTTCCCATAAGGAATAAAAGAGGAGCAAAAGGGGAGTGGGGTTTTGCAGGAGGCAATTATTTTCATTTCTGCATTCTTGCCAAATATTGTGGCCTCTGAAAGATATCGGCCTGGCCACTCTCCAAGCCTGATAAAGGTCTTGTGAATTATTGTGAACTATCTTGAAAGTTTGTTGGCCAGGACTTTGCTGGAGAGGAAATTCACTGTAAATTCAATAAAAAGGGTTCATTGGGACAAGGACTTGGATTGGTGCTGTTGGGAAAACCTAGGTCAGAACACAGAGCAGGCAAAAATAGAAGACAAGAGTAGGTTTCACAGAGTAGGAGATGGATAGGAGATAATTTTTTACAAATTGAGACCTTTTGGCATAGTTCTGAGTATCTTGCCACCCCTCTAAAAGAACTGAATGGGAAAACGTTCCTCCTAAGGTGTTTGGGATTAAATGAAAATACAGGTAGTCCTTGCTTACAACAGTTCATTTAGTGACTATTCAAAGTTACAACAGCACCAAAAAAGGGTTATTTATGATTCATTTTTTATACTTATAACCATTGCAGCATCCCCATGGTCAAGTGATCAAAATTCAGACCTTTGAAAACTGATTCATATTTGTGATGATTTCAGTGTCCTGAACTCATGTTTTGCAATCTTTTGACAAGCGGAGTCAATGAGGAAGACAGATTTAATTAATAACTGTGTTACTAACTTAGTAGCTGGATTGATTCACTTAATGACTTGGCAAGAAAGATCATAAAATGGGGTAAAACTCACTTAGCTACCTCACTTAGTGACAAACCTTTTGGGCTCAACTCATAAATTGAGGAAGTATAGTAGGTCAGAGAGGCTGAAGACTATTGCCAAGATGATTGCACAATAAAAATCCACACAATGTTTGGTCACCTTATAACATCATTAAGCACAAAAACACCCATGAGAATTGTTCTGAAGTAAAATAATTTATAATCTAGATATTCTTTCATCAAACTGAGTAAGAACTGGCATTTAAAAATGCAGGGGAATTTTTGTATCTGGCACTCCTCCTTTTTACCACTTTTGATTCTGGCTCACATAGTTATTCTTCCCAAATGTCAGCTGAGAGATGGCAGTGGATAAGGATGACAAATGGAATGCCATTAAGAATGGGAGGAAAAATCTTGATTTTTCTCACATATATTGTAAAGTACTCAGTTTCAAATGAAGTTTAGAAATTTGAGTTGAATAATGAACTGCCAAAGAGAAGAGGAGAGGGGACGGGAGAAGAGGAGAGGAGAGGGGAGGAGTGAGCAAGTGAGGGCAAGGAAGGGAAGAGGGGAGGGAAGAGGGGAAGAGGAAAGGAGATGAAAGAGAAGGGGAGGGAAGGAGAGGAAAGTGTGTACATTGTTAATCATAGGGTTTAAGGGTAAAAAGCTAAGCAAAATCCATCCATAAACACTATAAGATAGACAAGCAGATATTGTCTTCAGAGTATCTTTCTGAATTTTCTGTTTAAATCAAGGCTGAGCACCAATCTAAATTGGTTTACAATATCTACTTTGAGTTCCTTCCAGTTGGCTGGGTTCTGCATTAAGCCATCCCCAATAAGGTTTTATTAGTTGGATTAATTTTGTCATGAAATGCAACAAAGACATTTAGTAGAAAATTAAAGCCACACTTAATGGAAGCCTAGACATTATTTAAACAATAGAATAACGAAACAGGTACATTTGCATTCTGGACCAGTGGTCTGTCTTTAAACACAAAGCCAGGCTATTTGGGATTAGACTGCTACTTTCCCCAACCTGGCACTCCCGTGGGCTGCCACTATCTCAGCCCATAAATGCCATTCAATGTTAGGTTAATTACAAGGACAATGACTTTTGCTACAGCAGCATTAAATATTGAGGGTAGAGGTCAACAGCTGTTAGTACACACTGTGCACAAACATGGAGTTATGGGAATCTAAGTCCCCTCAACACTATCCTGGCCAAATGTTTAAAAACCTTACTGTGAATTTCTCAGTGTATGTCCCATTCACTGATTAATCTAGAATCTAGATTAATTTAATTCAACAAAGACTGTGTACAGTTTTTCCATCTCAAAACTTGGCTTTAATCCATTTTACTACAACTCCCCAGCTTTCCTGACCTCAGAGGAGAATTATATGTCATTGTAGAAGGCTGATAGAGATTTGGGTTTAAAATTGTATGACTTCACCTGCGACCTCACCTGACCAGAGAGAACCTGGGCACAGATGAAGCACAGATGAAGCATCTGGCTCTTGACAATGATATTCAGAAAGGTCTAAATATAACCCTCATTTGTACAGGATGGGTCTCTGGATACCTTTCCTCCTATATCAATTATTTAGCCTAGTGTACATGGACTTCAACTCCTAGAATTCCCCTAATATAGATTAAAGTTTTCAAGGTTGAGAAGCACTGGTATAACCAATTTCTCAGATCTGCTTCATGGAGTCCTCATTCTTGTTGTGTTTAATATTTTGCTGAGGTCCTTGGTGGCTTCCACAAAATTTACATTCCAGAGCCTATGCCTATATCTATTCTGGAAGTGTCAGTCTCAATGCTTACTGCTCATTTTACTTTAGGAAAACTCTTCTAAGAATTATCTATTGTTTTATGCTCAGGTGATCTCTTAGCTGATTAGTTACCTGCTATTTTCAGAAGGTCATTCAGGGATCAATCAGCATAAAGTAAATCATATTTAAAAATACACTCTGAAGTATCGACAACATCTCTTCAAGAAAGTCACACATTATATATTCTTCAATAGAAAAGTAAATTATGGCCTGTTCAATCCCTATCTTTAATGTTAGAGAGTGTAGTGATTTTGGGTGGGGTTGCCATCCCTCCAGTTTCTCCATGATGGTTGGGGCTGTTGGGTGCCATAGTCCAACAACAATGGAGGGGAGCCAATTAGAGTGAAATGCTGTGGAGAAAAATTGCATTGCTCAAGAGCAAAGCTTAAGTATTGATTGATTTTAACAGGGCTTGATCTTAGCAAGACTAGCCCAGGAAAACTTGAGGAAATCCTTTCTTTCCTTATTCCTATGCTCTTCCATTGATATTGTCTTTCTCTTCTATCTTTAGGTTTTGGGTGTCCCTATTAAGCTGGGAGGAAGTGGGCTAGGCTTCATACATTATCTTTCCTTGTCTAGCAGGCTCCCTGAGGTTAGGTTTGACCCTATTCAGGTGGTGTTTCAAAATATAACAAAACAACCCTCTTTAAGAAAGTATTCAGCCTCCATTCACAACAGTTTTAATTAGAATGTATAATAGTCCAGTTCAGTGATTTACAAAGTCAACAACTTTAAATATGTGGATTTCAATATCAGAATTCACCATCCAGAGGAAATTGGCATGCGGGCTAGGGAATTCTGATAATTGATGCCCACGCATTGTAAAGTTTTTGAGATTTTTTTTAAAAAAAACAATGGTCTGGTTTATTATTTATTCATTTTACACATGCTATGGTTCAATTCATGTTGTAAGTTATATATTATAAGCCTCCTGGAATTGGAAGTATAGGTAATGTATACATTTTAGTAAATAAATAAAAATGTAGAAGGAACACAGTCCCATTTCCAGGCCCCAAGAATTATAATCATTTGTAATAGCCATATTTGCTTTGCATTTGTAAAGCCCAAACCTGATTGAGACTCAAATTTTAAGTGAATTTCTTCTACTGTTTATGCTGAGTAGCAGTTTTTCTGAAGACCGTAAAATCTTGTTTATGAGAGGGCCTCTTGGGTTGGGTCTCATAAAGGTATTATCTTAATCTGTGTGTATGGTGCTGTTTTTCCTTATGGACTAACTTGGCATACTGTATTAAATACTCATTACTGAGCTACAACAGTTGAAGAGAAATAGCACTCTTTTATGCTGCCTATTAGGTTCTTTGGAGGTTTATAGTTGGTTATTATTCTACATGGTTTATTACAATTGGTAGGACTTTGATTGGATCTAGCAGAGCTGTTCTTAATAGTGGGAACGTCAACCTTTTTTGACTGTCTACTTTCTGTCTTCCTTTTATCTGAGTACAAGGGAGAGAGGCAGAGAGAGAATAATTTTACATTCAATCACTTCTTGTGTTGCCGCTTGTTCTTGCTTAATAATTTCCATTCTGAAATTAAATTCAAGTCAAGGTGAGGTTTAAGCCAGTCTGATGATGATGCTATGCTATGCTAAACATGTTTTGCTATTTTGACCTCATCCTTTTTGGCAAAAGAAAAAGGGGGAAATGGATCTGTTCTATGCTGAATTAAGAAGCCAGGTAATATTCGACTTATATTTCAGAAACAAATGGTTTGTTCCAGCCTACATTATTTAGGTTCCTATTACTCTCTCTCCTAGAAAGATGTTTGAAGAAAAGAACAGGCCTCCTATCTTTACGTTGATCAAGCTGGCTGATCAAACAAGTTGTATTGAATCTCTAGAGTAACAACAAGGATCTCATTGGAGGCAAGGTTAATCATTTACTAAAAAGAAGGAGGTCAACTGGCAAGGCCCCAGTTTCAAAGTAATTTAATACTCTGTATTTTTCCCTGTCATCAGTCTCTTGAAGAGAATTCAGTTGCCAAGCTTGATTTTTCTTTATTTTCCTTCTGGACTATGTTGACTTCACATGTCATGCCAAAATTTATCCCAAGTTCACCCTTAATTCATGGAGACAATGTAACTAATGCTTATTTGCCTTGCATGCAAATAATTCCAAAGTAAATCCTTACAGTACTTCCAATTTAAATGAATTTCACATAGAGAAAAAAAACAAAAAGGGCGGGGGCAATTGCTTAGCAGAATGTCCATGATTTACCAAAGCATTGTTTCTCAGCCTTATCAGTGTAAAGATGCATTGAATACTGGGAATTGAAGTCCACACAACCAGATTATCCTAATCATAAACTATTTCAACTCCTACCCTCAGAATGATGCTATAGAGTACTGCACATCAGAACAACTAGACTCAAGGACAGTTTTTTTTTCCTGAATGCCATCACTCTGCTAAGCAAATAATTGCTTCAACACTATATCCAACTGTTTACTAAGTCTGCATTACTATTACTATTAATCTTTTCATCGTTTCTTATCACCCATCCCCTCCCACTTGTGACTGTAAGACTGTAACTCTGTTGCTTGTATCCTTACGATTTATACTGGCTGTTTCCTAGAATGATTTGACTGCCTATTTGTACCCTGTGACTATCATTAAGTGTAATACTTTATGATTCTTGATAAATGTATCTATTCTTTTTATGCACACTGAGAGAATATGCACCAAGGCAAATTCCTTATGTGTCTAATCACACTTGGCCAATAAAGAATTCATTAATTCATTCATCAGTAGGGTCAGTACCTGCACATCTCTTACTGCATTGTTTCTCAGTCTTAGCAACTTGAAGATGCATTGAACGCTGGGAATTGAAGTCCATATATCTTCAAGTTGTTAAGACTGAGAAAACAGTACAATAAGAGATGTGCAGATAATGACTCTACTGACTAAGATAATCTAGTTAGAAAAATTGATGTAATCAGAACAATCATTTTTCTTTTTCCATTTTTCTTTATCATGGAAATATTATTATATTTCCATAATAATAAATATATATTATAATTTAATTATTCATTTTTACTTCCAAGAAGCATAGAGGGCATAACTGGCACTGGAGTGGGATTATGAAATTCTATGAGCTGTAGCTCCATTCATGTATATAAGATTGTGGACCAGTGTTTCTCAATCTTGGCCACTTTAAGATGGGTGGACTTCAATTCCCAGAATTCCCCAGTTAGCTAAGGCTGGCTGGGGAATTCTGGGAGTTGAAGCTACTTTTCTTAAGATAGCCAAGCTTGAGAAACACTGTTGCAGACTGATTAATTATCAGTTGAATTAGACTCAATGAGAAATCTACTAATTGGAATATAATGTAAGCATTTGCAACATAATTTAAAGCCTCATAATTTATAAAATATAAAGAAAAAGCCTAATTAATAGTGATGATTCATTACAGTATTCTATTAGTATCTATAGCCTGGTATATGAAAACTTCTCTCAGATTTGTTCTGCATAATAATAACTTTCTATTATTACTTTTTACCCACTTTTTTATGGTGTCACTTTCTTAAAAAGCAGAAAGTATTCTGATCTATGCCTTAAAGTGAATAAAAGTATACATGAATTCCTATGTAAAACTAAAGTCTTAATGTTGAGATTGACTTTTGGTGACTTCAAGGACACATTACACTTCATTCTTTTTTCAACTTTCTAATCTGGCTTACAGCCCGTGTATTCCTAGTGTCTCTGATAAAAATTATACCTAGTTCAAGTCTTGTGACCTGCTGGAATAGTTGAGAAACTCACCATTTTCATGAAGATATACTCTCAGAGATGCCTTGATCTTTGGAGGACACTTCCTTGCTGGATACCAAGGAATTTGGATCTTAATATGGTAATAGGGTAGGAATGAAGATATTCTCTATTATCCTTCTTGGAGCAGAAACTTGACCACTTTGTTGGACTCAACTATAATACATATATAAAAACTGAGCAGTTACAGAAATGAATATAACATTATCTATATTTTATTCCTGGCCTTCTTTAGGACAGGCTCAGATATGACTAAAAATTGGTCCTCTAAGGAGCTGAAGAACATTTTGTAAGAGACTTGTACTAAGATGTCTCCATAATCATTTTAAGTTCATATTTGAGGTTCTTTGTCTGTATGTGTTATACAGATAACTTAAAAATTCTTCTCAAATCTGGTATGAAAATTAATTAGAGAGGCTGTCAAACTGCTTAAAGATTTTTTAGCTGAATAACCTGCCTTTCAATTAATTAATTGACTGATTCATAGAGTATATTAAATTAATTTGCATTTTTGCTGTACCCTTACTGATTAACCAGTGGCTCTGCCAATTAAACCAATTAAAACTCACAGATTCATTAATCAAGTGCATCAGACTACTTTTCAATATCTTTGGTTGGTTTGCCTCCTTCTTATTTGGGAAGCTATTTCATCTACAACTTGCACTGACCCAGAGAAAGGATATGTTGAATTCTGCTGACTGACTCTGTGGCATAAGGATGAGACAAGAGATTGCATCTCCAACTTCATGGCTGCAAACTCTTGCAATAATGTTCAGCTGGCCTTATCCAGTCTGAACATGCTTTGTAGGAAATTTTTATTTTAATCAAGTGAATTCCCCAAGAAGTTTGCCATCAGCAGTTTGCTATCTTTAGAACTTCAATTAAAGCCCAAATAAAGAGGAGGCAGGAGAAGGGGAAGGGCCATAAAATATCTAATGAGCTTAATGAAGATACATTGAAGCTCTTTGAGGGATTTACATCAACAGTTTCATACCATTTGTTGAGGCATGTGGAGTTGAAATGACAGCAGATTCTCTCAGGAGAAATTGCTTGAAAATATAAGGCAATCCTTCTGGGCAATAGATAAAGAGAAATAGGAAGCTAGCCAATTAATTGTAGATGTACCACAAACACTGTCTCCTCCATTATGCTTGAAAGACGTGGAGATGTATTTTGAGGATTCATTCATATCCAGGAAAAAAAATATGGGTTAAAAAGAAGATGGCTCCTAGTGTCATTCTTTGGATCATTCTTCTCTTTACCTCCACTGGATTATCTTTGAGAGGGATGCTAAAGTGGAAATTATTACCAGAGAGTTTGTAGAAGACCATTTAGAATAGAATAAAGTATAGTAGGATAGAGTAGAGTAGAGTAGAATTCTTTATTGGCCAAGTGTGACTGGACACACAAGTACCTTCAGTGAACAAGCTCTCAGAGTATAAAAAAGATATAAGTGATATCTTTATACTACTAAAATTCTCTTTTAGATGGGATGGCCCAGTCAGATGTGGTATTTGCTGGTTCTCTGAACTACTCAAAAAAAATTTTTGTTTGTAATCTTTAGTTGGGCAAAATGGTACATTATAGGTCAACAATTTTTGAACCAATATACTTCTGATGAACTAACTTAAAGAATGGCTCCAAAATCTGGGATCCATCATTCTCGTGGAATTGAAATTTGGCAAAGTTGTGACTGTTTCAGGAATGCTATGCTTGCAGCCATCATAATGGGGGTCATAATTTCCAATTCTTCCTGTCCATTTCCCACAAGGAAAGTCAATGTGGAAGCCTACAGGAAGTTGAACATTGCTCCCACTCCCAGTCCTTTCCCCCACACCCATAGTCATTGTGTTTCTCAGGTTAGGTAAAGAAATATCTCTGAAACAGTGACTCAGTGGGTCATGGCTTGTCTAGCCCCAAAGAAGGATAGATTGTATTCAGTGGTGGAATTCAATTTTTTTTTTACTACCAGTTCTGTGGGCTTTGGAATTGTGGGCATGGTGTGACTTGGTGGGTGTGGCTTGGTGAGTATGGCAGGGGAAGGATATTGCAAAATCCCCATTTCTACTCCACTCCAAGGGAAGGATACTGTAAAATCTCCATTCCCTCCCTACCCCACTAACCTGCTTTCCAGTTCCATTCTCCTGTGCAGGGCAATAAAAGAAGACCCAGCTGATCAACTGGGATTGGGGAGGTGCTGGTGCTGCTGGAGTGATGGTCTGAGGCGCAATTGGGGTGCCTAGCCCTGAGAGGACAACAGGGGATGGTGTGTGGAGGAAGGTCTCAGAGAGCTGGCTCAGTCCTGTGATGTTTAGAACCCCTTCCTCCATGACATGGGGTTTCAATCCCAAGACTGATGACAGATGTTCTGAGGCCGGGCTTGCCTGTGGGGTGGAGGAAGGAGAAGTGTAGTGGGGCTATCTTGTCTGCAGCTGAGCGAGGTAAGGCATAAGTGACATCTGTGGCATGGATGGCATCTGTGGCGTGGGTGGCATCTGTGGCATCGGTGGCATCGGTGGCATTGCTGGCGTTCAATGAACCTGTGCCTGGACTGGGAAGGGCTGCATGTGCTGCTAGAACTCCTGGTAGCCGTAGCCTTGGTAGGTGAGGGCCTGTGGAAACCTTGGAAGGGCTGTGACATCACCTGGGGTGGAGGAGCAGACCTGGACTGGGTCGGAGCAGGTTCAGCTGGGCCTGGAGGGTTGTGCAGAAGACCGGTGATCCTCTCTTTTATCACCTGGTACTGTGATTCGGACATGTCCATGAGGGTCTGGTTGATGTAGATGAGGAAGGGCTTGCAGTTTGAGAATGGTATGTCGGTGTGTACCAGCTGAGAGAGGAGATCTACGCTGCTTTTGATGGTGTCCCTGATCTCCAGCAGGACAGTGTGGCTCTGTCCCTCCGGTCTGGCTCTCTGCCTGCTTTCTGTGGAGGTGGAGCTGGGGGTGGGGGTGGCTTGGTCTCTGGTGGAAGTGCCCTCTCCTTGCTCCCACTGCATTAGTGGGTCCCCCACTTGGTCCGCCATGGGGAGTGCAGCTGTCGGGGGGTCTCCATCGTGGGATGACCAAAGATACCTGCCTGGACACAGGAGCTGACTCTTGGCCAGAAGAGGACTGGCTCTCTGTGGGCTGCCTGAGAGAGAGGGTAGACAGAGGGGCTGCTCCTCGGTGGTGGATCTCACCCTCCAAGAAGCTGCACTTGGCCATCACGTAGTCTCCCGGTTGGTGAGCTGGACCGTGGCCTGGCCAGATTTCTTATCAGTAACAATTTAATCATTGATCAACACATTTCAACATAAACACAACTCTTTATTAAATGCCCTGTTCATTGTAGGCCCACCCAACATACATGGCCCAATCTCATCAGTGTGATGAGACAGGCTGAAGGAAGCATCCATTAAGCATCTACCATCCTGTATTGCCACTCCACTGCTCCAGCTGGGGAGTTGCACCAGTCTTTCAGAAGGTTGCGCTGCTTCTTCGCCTCACGTGAGGCTCTGTTGGGGCCTTGCACACCCAGAGTGTCTATCATGTTTCGCCTTTGGCTCCATTCCCCAGGCTCCATGTCCTCATTGCCTTGTTGGAGGTCCACGAGCCTGTTCTGCAACACTGGGTAGCGGGTGCGCATGAGATTGTGCAGGATGCAGCAAGCTTCCATGATCCTCCTCACGGTCTCTGGGCGATGCTGCATGGTGGTGAGAAGTACCTGGAACCTGTTGGCCAGGATGCCAAAGGCATTCTCCACCACCCACCTTGCACTGGACAGCCTGCAGTTGAAGATCCTCTCTTCACGGGTGAGGCATCTGGAAGTGTAGGGCTTCATGAGGTAGGTTGTGAGGGAGAAGGCATCATCCCCCATGATGAAGTAGGGCACATCTTGTGTGTCGTTGGTCAGGGGGTCTGGATCTGGGAAGCCCATGATGAGGTTGCATTCCATCCCCTCCTTGAGGTTACTGGCGTTGTATACCTGGGCATCTGAAGATGAGCCGTTGCCTGAAGCATCGATGTACAAGAACTTGTAGTCAGCATCGGCCATGGCGAAGAGGATGATGCTGAAGAAGCCCTTGTAGTTGTAATAAGTGGACCCTGACTTGGCTGGAGTTTTGCAGGCCACATGCTTCCCATCTATGGCTCCAACGCTGTGGGGGAAGCTCCATTTCTGATACCACTGCTCTGCAACTTTCTTCCAGGCTTCTTCAGTAGAGGGGCACTGGAGGAGCTCTTCCAGGTATTCTTCGATGATGGCCTGCACCACTTTTCTGACCACAATGCTGATGGTGTTGTGTGGCAGCCTCCAGCCGTACTGCATGCTCCTGTAGGTAGTCCCTGAGGCCAGGTGGTGCAGAGTCCGTGCCACCTTGAGCCCAGGGTCCAGGCTGGGCTGGAAGTTGGTGTTCGCCTTGGTCAACCTGGGTCTCAGCCACTCCACAACTTCGTCAAACATGGCTGGCAGCATCCTCATGAAGTTCTGGAATGCACGAGGGTCTTCGTTCCTCAGCTCCACCATCAGCTTGTTGTACAATCCGTACTCTGCTCTTCTGGTGATCCATCTTTGGACCCAGACACTTCTTGGCCGCCTCCTTTTCTTCCCGTAGAACAGGTGAAAGAGCCTGTAGAGGGCTTCGCACTGTTGTAGAACAATGGTGGCTACCAAAAGGAGTGTGTGACAATCCATGGTGGAGATGACTGGATGCTTTGGAAGAGCAAGAGCCAGATGAAGGCTGAAGAGGTCTGCACCGTAGTGGCTGCTGGACTGAAAGTGAGATCCAGGTGATTTCTCCCCCTTTTTATAGGAAATATAGGTTTTCCGCTAGGTATCCTCTTGCATCCTCTATACATCCTGCAGACATCCTAAATATCCGAGATACGTTCCCTATACGAACGTTTTTTCCATTTTAATGCTTTGTATGTGAGCTGCATCCGCTTTCATCCTTTCTACGTCCATGCTACTAATGCTGCATGTCTATTCTGCGTCCATGTCGCTTCCTCCCTGTGTCTGTTTTCCGCTGGAGTGGATGCGAGTTGTGCGGATGCGTAGCAGATACCTAGCGGATATAGCGGACGTGTAATGGATGATGACGGACGTATAACAGATGTTCCCCATATGTGTACCAGATGTAGAACAGATGCGTTGGATACATTTTCCACTCAAAAAGTTTTGTGCAGCTCAAAACCTTTTGTGCAGCTCAAAACTTTTTGAGCGGATGAAATGTCCATCCAGCATCCAGCTGGATGGATACAGAGTATGAAAAACGGACGCAGTGAGTACAGAACAGATGCATCATGTTAACCAATGGATGGCAAGTGTTTCTCTCCGTTTTACATCCAGTTTCCATCCGTTGGTACTGTGTGACAGGGGCTTAATATAATGAAACTGTTTCAGCCCTTCAAAGTAGGCAAAACTATGAAACCAGTGCCATATATACCACAAATTATCATCTTGAACACACAGAAATAGACACACATAAACACACTTTTATTTTGTAGTACATTCTTTCATTCTCTTGTTGCATTCTAATGATTTTTTTTAATTGTAAACCATTTTGAAATTACATTGTAATGAATTTCAGAAAATGCTGTTGAAAATGTATGTCTATTGTTTGGTGAATTTGCAAGACAATGCAAAAACTGGGCTGAGTGAGCCAAATGAAAAATGAAATAAAATTCAGAATTGACTCATTTCTCTTTCCTAAATCCTTTCTATTATATATTCAGACAGAATACCAAATATCCTAGACACTTGGGAACTGGGAAATAAAGTTTTCAAACTTACCCGAACAACAGAGTTTTTGGCAATTAATGATCTTTAGACTCTTTGAATCACTAATTTGATTTATTTGGATTTTGAGATCCCAGAAACAATGAATTCTAGTGCATATATCGAGATGACAATCTTCAGGTACCTCCGAAATTTGTATTTTCAAATAATCCTACATTTTGAAGTTACCAGTATAATTGTCTGTGGAGGTAAATATCATTATAGGTCATAATTGTCCCAAAGGTACTTTTTCAAGCTTTCTGGCTTTTCTTTGGAGATGTTTCACTTCCAATCCAAGAAACAGCTTCAGTTTTTGCAAAGCTAAATGTCTATGGAGATTCTAGTTATTCAGGTCATGGTTGTTCTAAGTCCAGTTGCCTCTTTAAAAAGCAACTTTGGGATTGTTAGTATAACATTCAAAATGACTCAAAGTAAGAGAGGCACACTCAGTAACTCAACTATTGTAAAGGTCAGTAAAAAGCTTTGTGAGAAAAAAATGGTGTTTGATTTATACAAATGTAGGCATTAAATTGTGAGGTGGGAAAAATAAAACCTTTGATAATATCACTGCATTGTTTGGAATTTCTAACGTACACTTGATTGCCCAGATATACAATTCTAGATTTTCTGGTTGGATGAATACATCTGAAAAATATGATACTGATTAAAATGGATAATGATGCTTTATACTTCACAATCTGAAATATATGCCTGAAAGAAAGGAATAGGATGCAGTGGTGAATGAATGGGGAACACACCCAAATTTGAATTATTACCACAATTGCAATGTGGAGTTAATTGTGGCTCAAGAATGCAACCAACTGTGTACTCTAGTTCAAAGAATTGTTAATTTATAGGTTTTTAATCTGTTATAAAAGAATGTTCCTTTTTCTATGAGTTTTTATTATTGCTGTTGTTTATAGATCCTAATTTTGTTTTTTGTTTTTTGTTTTGTTACCCCTTTCCCCTTTTCATTCCTATCTTTCTATTTGAGATCTCCATGTCACAAGCCAGGCAAACACCTGGGCAAAAACAGACTCCCTCTGATAGCTCCAACCCAAACACCCCCCCACCAGGCACCCACGTGAAACCCAGCTTGCTAATGAATAGCAACTTGCTAATGAAGAGCAGCCGTCCTTTCACACGGAGCCAAGCTGCACTGAAAGCCTTCAACACAAGAACAGAGTGTTGCCAGCCAATCAAAGCCACAAAACAGACAGAAGAAACCAGAAACACCAATCAATCAAACTCCAAGTCCAATGAACATAGATCCAGGCTCCCAGCCAATCAGAATGGACCAGCCTCAAATTTGAAACCAGGAACTAACTCTATACAGAAGCCTGAGGATGGCAGATGAGATTCTGCTGAAACGTTGCTACAACTTTAACAGAACTACAATGACGTGGGATAATACCCGAAGGAAGCTAAACAGCACACATGTAAGTACCCGCGAAAGCCTAAGAAAACATATATATATGGCTTCCACAAAAACAAAATCACCAACTTGATCCACAAAAACACACCAAGACATAACAGAGACCTAGAAGATCAACAGATCTATGGAACAGCTGTCTTGCCCTACATAAGAGGTACCACAGATAAAATCAGTAAGATACTACACAGGCATCACATCAAGACTGCCTTCAAAACAGACAAAAAAATAGCAGCCATCCTGAGGAACCCCAAAGACAAAATTGACCTGGAAAACCAAGGCATATACGAAATTCCCTGTACATCATGCCCGGCCACATACATTGGACAGACCAATAGAAGAATAAGTACCCGCCTAGATGAACACAAAAATGCAGTAAAAAAGCTGGAACACACCT
>BLBF01000043.1:16345446-16374364 GCA_015471245.1 Laticauda colubrina
CCCCCCCACCAGGCACCCAGGTGAAACCCAGCTTGCTAATGAAGAGCAGCCGTCCCTTCACACGGAGCCAAGCTGCACTAAAAGCCTCCAACACAAGAACAGACTGTTGCCAGCCAATCAAAGCCACAAAACAGACAGAAGAAACCAGGAACACCAATCAATCAAACTCCAAGTCCAATGAAACAGGTCCAGGCTCCCAGCCAATCAGAATGAACCAGCCTCAAATTTAAAACCAGCAGCTGTAAGACCCATATCCATACAGAAGCCTGATGATGGCAGATGAGATTCTGCTGAAACGTTGCTACAACTTTAACAGAACTACAATGACGTGGGATAATACCCGAAGGAAGCTGAACAGCACACATGTAAGTACCCGCGATAACTTAAAAAAACAAATATATATATATATATATACACACACATACACACACATACATACATACATACATATATATATATATATATATATACATACATACATACATATGTACCCGAACAAAGCTGAACAGCATTCTTGTATACATGTACACATACATGTGCACAACTTAAGAAAACATGTGTATACATATATGTATATGTGGATTTTTGGTTATTTGGGTTTTCTCCCACGTAAAATTGGAAGTATTTTGGCGACCTTTCGATGAAATCTCATTCGTCATCTTCAGGCTTGTGTCTTCCGCTTTGGGCTTCTCAGAGTAATGTGAGTTTGCAGCTGTTTTTTCCTTTTAACTGCCAGTGGGGGGTGACTTGACTGGGTGGGGGCTTAGCTGTGTTCTGATTGGCTGGGGGTGTGTTCTCATTGGTTGGGGGCCTGGCTGTGATCTGATTGGCTGGGAGTGTTTTTTGTTCTGGTGGTGGCTTGACTGTGGTGGTAGCATCTTGTGTGGCTCTCATGTGGGTCTGGTGTCATTCTTGTGTGGGTGTGGGTCTGGTGTCATTCTTCATGTTAGGTATTCACCAAAATACTTCCAATTTTACATGGGAGAAAACCTGAATAACTAAAAATCCACATACAAATACTCGCGAAAACCTCAGAAAACAAATATATGTATATTTGTATATATTTATACAGCATACATGTACACAACTTAAGAAAACATGTATATATATTTATTTATATATACATACACACACACACACACACACACACACACACACACACAAGTGAAGGGGGGCATAGAGCTACCAGTTTCACTTTGCAGTGGGTTTTCTACTCTACTTCCTGCCCATATACACACTCCTCCCCAG
The DNA here is from genome assembly GCA_015471245.1 of Laticauda colubrina. Classification (NCBI taxonomy): domain Eukaryota; kingdom Metazoa; phylum Chordata; class Lepidosauria; order Squamata; family Elapidae; genus Laticauda; species Laticauda colubrina. The sequence continues at coordinate 16,346,695 of BLBF01000043.1, forward strand.
GGCAAAGAAAAAAAAAATTATTTCTAATTTGTGTAAGAAAAGAAGTGCACTCATTCCAGCTGACAAAAGGAAACTTATGACGGAGCAGCTCTCTTATCAACACTTATCGATTCATGCTGCAGGCTGGAACGTCTATTGAGTATAATAATCTCCATTGCTATTGTGTGGTATTGAAAGCAGACAGGGTAGCTCTTGCTAAGTCAATATTTGCAGACAAGATGGAATTTAAAGCCATGAGAGATACACATATACGCTGCATCCTTATCAGGCCTAGGGGGTTCCTTCCTTCCTTCCTTCCTTCCTTCCTTCCTTCCTTCCTTCCTTCCTCCCTCCCTTCCTTGTCTCCCTCCCTCCTTCCCACTCACTTCTTCCTTCCCTCCCTCCCTTTCCCTTCCTTTCCTTACTCCCTCCTTCCTTCCTTCCCACTCACTCACTAACTCACTCCTTCCTTCCTTCTCTCCCTACTTCTTTCCTTTCCATTCACTTTTTCCTTCCTTCTCTCCCTCCCTCTTCCTTCCTTCCCACTCAATGACTTCTTCCTTCCTTCTCTCCCTTTTCCTCCCTCCCTCCCGTTCTTCCCGCTTATTCCTTCCTTCCTTTTTTATTCTCTATTTTCTTACCCCAATGAACTAGCTAGCTGAAAAACACAGCCAGATTGTTGCCTTACATTGAACAAAAAGTCTGCAAGTGTCTGACAAAATCATGTGGCCTCCCCAGATAGTCGTGAATGGTGGTTCTGAGGAAACAGCTTTGTTGAGTAAAACAGAATAGCCCATAGTTCTTTTGTTCTGTTTAACAGACAGAAATATTTCCCAGCTGATGTAATGTGGCTGATTTCCATTCATCTCTTCAATTCCTTGGGATGGATTTTTTTTTAACCCTTTGTAAGTTTACTACAGGTCCCACCGCTAGATGGAAAAGGGTTCCTTCAATATTATTTTGAAAACAAATTTCACATCCATCTAAAAATTGCTGGATAATTTCACTGGAACATTTAAAATGTTTATTTGTATTTGCTTCACATTTTCCCATAATACATGAACATGGCTTCAGCCCTCTTTTTTTTAATATTTCACACTATTTCACACTATTTTGATTCTGGGCATACAGTATAACCATTACAGTTTCCTGCTGATTTCTTTAAGAGATTTTAAAAGAGAAAAAGAGCAACTACAGAGACAAAGAGGGGGGAGGGAGAAAGAGAGCAAAAGAGAGGAAGGAAGGGAGGGAGAGAGGGAGGGAGAGAGAAAATCTGATATGTTGCAGGGCAAAGTGGCAACCTACAGCATAATTTATATCACAGGAAAGCTTTGAGAAAAATTAATGTTCATCAAACTAGCCATTTTGTGAGCACATCTCTTACACAATTTAAAATTTTCATCTTCCATCGACGATTCAAAAACATTGCTTGTTCTTGCTATAATATCAAATAAGTAATAGGGAGACTTTCATATTTCAAAATATTTATTTATAAAAATTTACTTGCTGCCATCTCATTTCAAGGTGACTGTAATACTTAGATTAGTGTCCTCAATTTACTATTAACCAGAGATTCCCCACACTGAGTCCCCCAGGCTTCTTCAATATTTGTCTCATTGCCTACACAGTCTGGTTCATGGCTGAGTCCAACCCTTATGGTTGGCCACTGCAGCATTTGTTAGATCACTGAGTTGGAGGATAACATTCCCAACTTTACAGAAACTCATAGGCAAAGAACCTCTTTTATTTCATCGTCTTATTAGGCAGGTGCCCAAAGCCTGGGAAAGAGAAATACTCACATGCTGCCTGAAACCCCACCATGAATGAAGTTTCTTACCATCTATGTCTACTGAGGTTCTTTTCCAATTGAAACTCTGGCCTTCATCTCCAACTTGTTTAGATGCTACATTTATAAAGCCATGCAGATGTTGAAGTAAGATCTGGGCACTGAAGACCCAGATCACCCAATAAAAACATCTCAGGAAAATTTACTTTTCGTTACCACTCCCATGAAATTGTGAGGTTGAAAGCCCGAAAGAGACGTGTCTCTGTAATGGTCACTTATAATAAACAATAGACTTCATCAGAAACCAGATGAGACTCAACACTGTTCAATTTGCAGAATCAAGTTGAAATGAAATACTTCCAGGAGACCTTTTCAATTCATAGAGAAAATTCCACAGGAATATTTATACTCCTTCAATTAGATTATTGGCTTTAATTTTGCATTATATTGTAATCATTCTACTGTAGATATTTTCTGTTTATGTCTATCATTACTCCTGACAAGAGTCGAACAATTGAGACAGCCTAGAAATCAAATCTGATCTAATCAATAAATAGCCATTCCCAAAGTTTTTGCTTTAATAGACTACTATATAATCATTGAAAGCTTTATAGGATTAACATTTATACCAGGAATTGGCAATGTGCAGGCAGATTACAGATGGTATCTGCAGTAGTCCAAATTTTAAAAATAAAAATATCCCAAATTTTGAATGTTTGTCCAATTTTTTTTATTTTTAAAAACACATATAGATTTTTTAAAATATATTTTCCCTCCCTGCCTACCAGGAACTATGTTAGAACATCAGTTGTTCCTCTATTAGACAGGAAAACAATCAGCCTAAATTTTTCTAATGTCAGAATTTAAATAAATTAAATGTAAGAAATAAGCACATTGAGACTTGAGGTATAAAGCTTTTTCCTCATCTATATTTAGAATCTATTTGACAGATTCATCTGCCTAATTACTAAGTTTGTGTTTATTTTATTCAAATATATTACATTCTTTGCGGCAAGAGAATACAGGGTTAAATACAGCTACTCTAAATTCAAAATTAGCTTTGCTGAATTGCCACTATTAAAATGCATCATGCTAGTAATTTTGGTTGTATTGATTAGTTGACTGAGAGGTATCCAATCACTTAATGACTTCTTCAGGAGGGAAAAATCCCATGAAAGCTACATTACCAATTAATTTGAAATATCACCCGCCATAGCAAAACAGTGGCTAATATTTCACTAAACTACTATTAGCTGCTCAGAAATAAAGTTTAAGATGTAAAGAAATTGCTGTCTTTTGTAGTGAAAGGAATGAAAGAAATGATGGAGAAATCACAAGAATTTGTTTAATCTTAAAATGAAACATAAAAAATGAGGGTGTTTGAAAGGAAAAATGTGAAGATTGTTTACAAATACTGAACTATTTTGAAAAATGTCCAAGTCATGATATTTTATAATTTCCGAGAGAGAGAGACAGGGAGAGACAAAGATAGGGGGGAGGGGGAGAGAGAGATGTTCCAATAATATCATACTTATATGAATATAAGCACACTAAACTAGATTTGTTTCTGAGTAAACAAACATATTGAATATTTCAAATCCAATTAAAGACCACTTCCATATTACATTAAGCCATAAGATGGTTTCTATGGCCTTGATTTAGTATTGGGTCCAAGCTCAGACAGTTATGGCTTATGCAACAAGCCACAAATAAACTATGGTATATGTTTCAGGGAATCAGATTAAGTCACACTGCAAAGCAATCATGTCCCGTGTTACTATAAATAAGAGAACATTAGAAAAGCAAATATTGCAATATTGTTGTTCATCTTTTCCATTTCTAATTAATGTTTCCTACTTTTCTCAGGCCAGGAACAATGAAAGTTTTGGTTACAAACCCAATGATCTTTCCCAGTAAGGATGAGGAGATCCTATATTCTCTCTGAAGCCCTGACCAGGAGGCAAGAAGAAGCCAAAGCTCAAAGCTTTCAGAAATGCCAAAATCACACAGCTTTTTCCCAACAAGAGAAGTAAAGAAAGCCAGTGACATTGTGACCATTTGTTTCATAGGTGTCAAACTAGTCATGTTGCCATCACGTGATGTTTCATGACATTTTTCCCCTTTGCAGAGCAGGGGTGGATGTGGCCTGCATGTGATGTATCCAGTCTGCAAGCTGCCATTTTGACACTCCTGATTACATCAAAGCACTCTTGAATAGTATTCTGTCCTGAGAATAGAAGTACTCGAGACTGGTGTTCATCAAACAAGTCTTTATTCTTAACAAATTCAGTGACTTTGTAACAAAACATTGCCAGAGCTGCGGCAGCCCTTTTTATAGCAGCTGCTGGCAGCTTGTGGCCAATGACAGCTCTTTAAGTTTTCCCACCACCAGGCAGGTCAATTGCAATGGTACTTTACTAACCAATCCTATCGCGGCCTGCCTGGCCAATCAGATTAAGGTATTTGGAGTATTCTTATACACAACACCTTTCCCCTCTTGGTTTCATCCAACATGCGTAACGTAGTCACGCAGGTAGGTGGGGCTTTTGCAGGTCCTACTTGACCTGCGCAGCTCAGTTTCAGTGTGGTCTTCAATTGGTTCAGTCAGGATCGCCTTTTTTCCGTGTCTTCTCCATGGAACCTCCTGGATGGGTGAGTCAGCCTTGTCGCTCCCGCCCAGGTCTCTCAGGCTGGTTGAGTTGGCTCTGCTGCTCCCTCCTGTTCTCTCTGGGTTAGTCGAGTTGGCCTGGCTGTCTTCTTCCTGGAAGGCCTTGCCTCACTTCCCTGCTACCGGTTCTCTTCTTCGGAGGTCGTCTATGGGTAAGTGCTCACTTTGTCTTACCCGGGGTTCTAATTCGGGTTTGTGTTGTGCCTTTTGTTCTGTTTTTGGTGGTTCTTCTCTCCCTTTTTTATTATTTTCTGTTTCCCCCCTAGCTTGTTTTTGGATTGTTTGTTGGGGTGGTATTTGCAGCGGTGCTTCGGAGCTAAGTAGATTAGGGTTGAATTCCAATGTCCTAGAGTGAAGTTGGTCGATGTGTCATTTCCATGTTCTGCCGTTGTCTAGTTCAAGTCGGTATGACTGGGGCCCTGTAATTTGTGTAATTGTGGCTGGAAGCCATAATGGGCCTCCGGTAAGATTTTTGGCGGAGACTAGGTCTCCAGTGATAAAGGAGCGGTATTTACTTGAGGAGTCAGGGGTTTTTTCAGAGGTGTAGGTGGGGTGTAATCTATCTAGGTAGGAATGCAATTTTCTACCCATGAGGAGTTCTGCTGGGCTTTTGTTAGAGGTTGTGCTAAGGGTGATATGCTGAATTGTTAACAGTTTGTTTAGTCTATCTTGGATGTCCCCAGTGTCCAGTTTGTCTAGGGCTTCTTTTGTATAACGAACCATGCATTCAGCTCATCCATTTGAAGCCAGATGAGCCGGTGCTGTTAGGGCATATCAGATGCCTGCTGCCGCTAGGTATTGCTCAAAAGCTAAGGCAGTAAATTGGGGGGCATTGTCAGATACTACTACATCTGGCAGTGCATGTGTTGCAAAGAGTTTGTTCAATTGTTTTATAACTGTTTCAGTAGATGTGGACGCCATAAGAATAACCTCTAGCCAGTTTGAATAAGCGTCAACAATTATCAAATATGTATTCCCTTTCATTGGCCCTGCAGAATCAATATGGAGTGTCAACCAGGGGCTTCTGGGAGTTTCCCATTCTAGGACTGGTGCAAGAGGGAGGGTAGGCCTTGATTTCTGGCAGTCATGGCATGTTGCCACTCATTGTTCAATGTCTTTGTCCAGCCCTGGCCACCAGACATAACTCCTGGGCAGGGCTTTCATTTTTACTATGCCCGGGTATCCCTCATGCAACATGCACAATACTTCCTCCTGCAATTTGTTGGGAATGACCACCCTGTCCCCCCACAGTATACAGCCCTTTTCAATGGACAGTTCAGTCTTCCAGGTACGAAAAGTTTTAAAAGTCTCACCTCTATCCTCATCCGGACAGCCAATGCAGAATCCGAGGTGTCAGTGGGTCTTTCGCGGTAGCTTTAGCGATGTCTGCTGCGGTTAGTGGCAGATTCGGCCATGTCTCTATCTGAAGGGTGGAGATGGTGGGAGCTGGGTCATCTTCTTTGTCAGGCAAAGGGGAATGGCTTAAGGTATCCGCATGGGTGATGGTTTTTCCTGGGCGATGTATGAGTGTGTAATTGTATGCAGCAAGGAATTCCGGCCATCTCGTCATTCTTGGCAATTGGATGTTCGGGGTTGGTTTGTTCCCTGCCAGAATTCCTAGCAGGGGTTTGTGGTCTGTGATTACAGAAAATGTCCTATCATAGAGGTATTCGTGGAATCTCTTGACGCCTGCTATGATGGCAAGGGCTTCTCGATCAAGTTGGCTGTAGTTCCTTTCAGATTTTGACAGCGTTTTAGAATAGAAGGTGATTGGTGCTTCTCTGCCATCTGGTAGCTTGTGGCTCAGTATGGCACCAATTCCAAAAAGCGATGCATCACAGGTGACCGTCAGTGGCAGGGTGTTGCTGTATTGTATTAAAACGGTGTTGGATGTTAATAAGTCCTTAATGTTTTGAAATGCTGCTTGTTCTTGGTGGCCCCAATTCCAGACAGTTTTTTTTTATCTAATAGCCAATGTAATGGCTCTGCTACAGTTGCCTTTTGGGCAGGAAGACATTGTAGAAGTTAATGAGACCTAAGAACGCCTGTAAGTTTGTTTTGTTCTTAGGTCTGGGTGTGTCTTTAATTGCTTTTACTTTTTTTTCAGTGGGGTGTATCCCTTTTTCATTTATAAGGAAGCCTAAGAATTTGACTTGATTGGTGACTAGTTGACATTTGTCTATTTTGACTTTAAGCCCTGCTTCCCTGAATCTTTGCAAGACTTCTCTCAGTCTATCTTCTAATTGATGTTTGTTTTTTGTGGATACTAATACATCATCAAAATAGGGAATGACCCCTTTTAGTCCATTGAGAAGGTGCTCCATTAGGCTTTGGAAAACGCCTGGGACAACACTAACACCAAATTGAAGTCTGTTGCATTTGAATGCCCCTCTGTGCGTGACTATAGTCTGTGCTTCTGCAGTTTCGGGGTCAACTGGCAGCTGTTGGTATGTTTGCGCGAGATCAAGTTTCACAAAAAATTTTCCTCCCCCTAATGAATGCAACAGATGTTGAACTACTGGAACAGGGTACACGCTTTGCTGGAGTGTAAGTTTGAGGGTGGCCTTATAGTCACCACAGATGCGTACTGACCCATCTGGTTTGACAGGAGTCACGATGGGAGTTTCCCACCTGGCATGGTCGATTGGCTCTAACACCCCTTGAGCGATGAGATTGTTAAGCTGTTTATCTATTTTCGGTTTTAAGACAAAGGGGACGTGTCTGGCTTTGAGCCTGGTGGGAGCTTTCTTAGGGTCTAGGCTGAATGTTATAGGGGTCCCCTTGTACTTGCCTAGGGTCCCATTGAATATGTCCCGGAACTCTTTCAGCAGGCTCTCCTCCCAATCAGTTTCAGTGATGCTGTTGATTCCTGTCATTCCGATAACCAGGGGCGCGAATCATTCGATTCCCAGCAGTCTAGGGTGATCATGGTTGACAATTGTCAGAGGAAGTACTTCAGCATGGTTTTTGAATTCTATGATGAAATGTCCAAGATCCACTACTGGGATTCGTTTTCCCTGGTAATCTTTGAGCATTAGGCTTTGCTGTTCCAGTTCTCTTTGCTTAATGTCTGGTATCAGATTTCTGATGGTGTTTCATGATACTATTGACAGGTATGATCTGGAGTCTACTTCCATTTCACAGGGCTTTCCTTCGATTTTTACATTTATTCAGACCTTTTTTGCGTTTGCTGCCCTGGCACTTCCTATGATTATTGTTTGGCCAGCTTCTGTTCTCTCAGTTCCATTGGCTTCTGGCTTGTCTATCTCTGTTTCTGGGGGGAGGTGTGCTGTGGCATATTTTTGGACTATAGCTCTTTTTGTTCCGGCAGACCCTTGCAATGTGCCCCCATTTCTCACAAAATCTGTAAATGGCATCCAGGAATGTGCATTCAGAGCACGGGTGATCCCCTCCACATCCAGCACACTGGAATTCTCGCCTCCTTCCTCTTTTTTCCTGCCATTTTCTTTCCGACCGAAGCCTACTTCTTTCTGACCAAAGTCTTCATTTTCATCACTGGTGTCACTTGGGGAGTTGAGGTCTTCATGATGGGCAGTCGCTGTGGGATGTTTTTGGTTTCCTTACACCTTCTTTTCTTGGGGTTGGTTCGGGGGTTCTGGATTTATTGAGTTCATCTGGCGCATGGTGGCTGAGAATTTCTGGGGTGCTTCAGCAGTGGTGGCTTCTGCGATGGCCTCAGCCACTGTGATATTCGGTCTGTTTAGCAGCTTGCTTTGGAGCGTAGCGTCCTTCAATCCCAGGACACGCGGTCTCTCATGGCTTCGTCCATGTTCTGACATTCACAAGCTCCCCTGATATTTTTTAGGGCTGCTAAAAAATCTCCAATGCTCTCGTCTTCTTGTTGATCTTGCTTGTAGAATATGTGTCTTCTAATAAGATTGGAGACCACAGGCGCGTAATGGGCTCATAGCATTCTGTTTAAATCTGGCCATGCCATTTTTTTATGTCCCGCGGTTTGGCTAATGCCTTGGCCATCTTGAAGATGGTAGGGCCACAGCCCGTGAGGAATACGAATCTCTTCCTTTGGTTGGTTATTCCTTGTAGCTTGTTGCTTTCTAGAAACATTAGGAAGTGGTCAGTGTATGACTCCCAATCTTCTTCGGCTGGGTTGAACGGTGCGGGCGGCACATTGTTATGGGCCATTTTGGTTGCTCGGTTCTTGTTGCCACGTGCTTCGGTCTCGCTCTTCTAAAATGATCCCACCCTCGTCACCAGTGTTCTGTCCTGAGAATAGAAGTACTTGAGACCGGTGTTCATCAAACAGCTCTTTATTCTTAACTAATTCAGTGACTTCTTAACACAACATTGCCGGAGCTGTGGTAGCCCTTTTTATAGCGGCTGCTCGTGGCTTGCGGCCAATGACAGCTCTTTAAGTTTTCCTGCCATCAGGCGGGCCAATTGCAATGGTACTTTACTAACCAATCCTATCGCAGCCTGCTCGGCCAATCAGATTAAGGTATTTGAAGTATTCCAATTCTTACACACAACAAATAGTATTTCACATTATTTCACATTCTATTAACCTGTGGAAGTAACAAGATATTCCACAGGTTAATAGATAGTTTCACAACTGGCTGGGGAATTCTGGAAGTTGGAATTCACACATCTTAAAGTTGTCAAGGTTGAGAAATTTTTATCTAGAGAATAGTAGAAAGAAATGAATTTTAAGTTCTGCCATCCAGGATCTTTCCTTACTCAAATTGTGCAGTTGATGGGAAACTTGGCCAAATGAGGCTGAAATGATTTGGTCAATATATCAAAGAAGTACTATGATCATTTTTCACAAACTCCAGTGTGGAAGTTAATTTCCTCTTCCATGAACAGATGAAAGGACTTTAACATGTTTTAGTGTATATTGTAATCCATTAACTGTATTCAGCTGAGAATAGTCAGTTTTGCATGGAATGGCTTATGAACAAACACTTTTTTGGTTGGTTTGTTGATTGGTTGGTTGGTTGGTTGGTTGGATGGATGGATGGATGGATGGATGGATGGATGGATGGATGGCAGGCAGGTAGGTAAATAGGCAGGCAGTTGTAGATATGTATGTAAGAAAGAAGGTAGATAGGTGGGATGGATGGGGAATTATGGGAGTTGAAGTCCATTAGTCTTAAAGTTACCAAGGTTGGATACCCTTGTTTTAGAGAAAGACCTTCTCCAAGGACACATTATTACCCAGAGTGAAGCAATCCCAGGGAGGAAGGACATTGTCAGAATCTAGGGGGCGGGGGATCGAAAACATGGCAGACAAAGACCAGATGAAAATTTCAATTTTATCTATATACTCTAAGCTTCACTAATTATATATGGGGATTTGGGGTAGGTTTCATTTGGCCTCATTTCCATGTAGCTTTTCTGAAATCTGGTGGTCTGTTGGGGAAAAACAAGTCCTATAATGAGATATTGATTGGCTCAACTTCCTTTTAATAATAACCTTTGCAATAAATTGTAAGGTGCTTTGTAAATAGGAAATCTATATAAAAACAAAGGGATAGCTAGTTCTTTCACCTTTGTACATGTATGGAGCAACACAAATTGAGACACAATAAAATTTTGGAAAACTGTAGTATTCAGGTTTCCAAGACTGGCTGGATTACATTTCTGGGTACTAAAGCTATTGGCAGTTGTGATCTCAGAACCACTGACTAAATCTTTAAGAACTCCTGGAGTATAGGGTAAATGCCAGATATCAGAAGAGCTAACAGGATTAATTGATTTTAAACAATTGAATATATTTTATTGTTTTAAAAGCTTGAAAATCACTATTAAGCTCAAAGCAAATATAAGTATAGAGAACCATAGTCCATTAAGTGTAAATCATAAAAAGAAATTGCAAACCACATCTTTGTTACTGAAAATCTAACCCAATCTAAACAGTTTGGAAAAAGAGAAAATAGGTCTTAATCTATGTGACATTATTTTATTTTTTTCTTCATATTTCCAGTTTTTATTAGTTTATAATATAAAATATGAAAATACAAAAGCACTTGGAAAAAATAAAAGAGAGAAAGGGAAAGGGAGAACTATAGAAAAAAAAGAAAAAAAGAAAAATAGACACTGATTTCCAACTCTCCCTTTTGCAGTAGGATAAGATGATAATATCAAACCTCAACTTTTTACTTTTATATAATAGTATAAAGTAAACATTTCTATAACAACAAATCTATCTAATCTGTAAAACCCAAAATCAAAGTTTCATTTTTTTCCACCCCAAGCACAAAGTGCAGGAGTGGTTTCCAAGTAGAAACAAAGATACTTATGGGTTTTTTTTTCCTCTGATCAAAGCAGTCAATTTAGCCATCTCTGCCAACTCCAACTTTTGCAGCCATGGTGGGGATCATAATGTCCTTCCATTTTTGTGCACAAAGTAGTCTTGCTGCCGTCAATATATATAACATCAAAGTTCCATTTTCTCCCAAGACTTTTTCCATTAAACATAAAAGAAAAAAAAATCTGATTTTATCTGTATATTCACTTTAAGAATTTTTTGTATGTGACATCATTCTGGATAGCTGTGAAAGCTGTCATATTCCACTTGGCTGTGCTTTTCTCAAACAAAACACAAGGAACACCGATGTACATACAGTCATAAAGTCATTGACTTATAACCACAATTAGGATCAGAATGTTTATCATTAAACAAGGTTAACTGAGCTGTGCCTGATTTTATGAACTTTTATTAAGCTCATCACTGCAGTTGTTAAGTGAATCATGAGTTTGTTAAGCAGATCTGGCTTCCACCATTGACTTTGCTTGTTGGAAGCTGGTTGAGAAGGTTGCAAAATAGTGATTAGGTGATCCTGTGACCTTGCAGCTGTTTATAAATACAGATCAATTGACAAGTGTTGGAATTTTTATCATGTGACCATAAGGATGTTGTAGTGATCATTAGTGTCAGGTTTGGTTGTAAGTCACATTTTTTCAGTGCCATTGTAACTTTGAACAATCACTAAAATGAACAGTTATAAGGCAAAAATGATCTGCAGGTTGTAATGTAAGATCATAATTGTTGTCCTTTTGTAAACCAGTTGGATTCTTAAAGGTTGATGTCTAGAAATTGTATTCAAGATCATGTCTGCCCAATGATTAATGTGCCATAATTAGAAATTATACCGACAAGACCAGAGGTGGTATTCAGCAGATTCTGATCAGTTCTGGAGAACCAGTAGCAGAAATTTTGAGTAGTTCGGAGAACCAGCAAATACCACTTCTGACTGACCTCACCCCCATCTATTATCTGCCTCCCAAATCCCAGCTGATTGGCTGGGTCTTCTTTTATTGCCCTGCAAAGGAGAATGGAGCTGGAAAGTAGGTTAGTGGGGTGGGGAGGAAATAGGAATTTGCAATAACCTTCCCCCAGGAGTGGGGAGGGTATGGGGATTTTATAATATCCTTCCCTTGCCACGCCCATCAAGCCACACCACACCCACCAAGCCATGCCCACAGAACTGGTAATAAAATTTGTTGAATCCCACCACTGGAAAAGGCCCACAAATATATTTGATTATTTTGCAGCTCTAACACACTACAGATTTGATTTCCTAGCAACAACTATCCCAATTTGCAAACTGTACAGAGCTTTCTGTAAGGGCATCAGGCAATCTCTGAATCTTCCACTGGTTAGCAATCTGGCCACAATATTTTGAACCAACTGTGATTGAAGATTTTAAAGGGCCCACGTCAAGGCATGCTACAATCATTATTCTATGCTACAACTGAGGCATGGATAACTCTTGCCAAATCCAATTAATAAAACCAGCAAATTGAGGTTTCTCCTCCTCTATTAAAGCCCTAACGCTATGCAGATCAGACCCAGTGGGAATTGGCTAGCATCCAACTAACATCGGGAATTCACAGATTCTTGACTCTGGTTAATTGAAACAATAATTAGAGTGTCAATAATAATATTTATACAGTATAGAACTCTAAGGTCTAGACTCATCAAATGTTTAAAGACATCAATTACACTAGATGGGCTGCAAAGGAAATAATCTTTTTGAATCACTGAAACTTAAGGCCGTGTCACACTGCCCAACGGATGCAAAGAGGACACAACGGAAGAGAAAAATGTTACATCCGTTGTATCTGCGCTCAAAAGGGGTGAAAATTTGCATAATTGGAGCAGATGAAATGGACACGGGGAGTACGCAGGGAGGATGCAAAGCGGATGTGGAACGGAAGCCCAGCGGATGCAGAACAGATGGCGCGTTCGCAGGGCTTCCGGGGGGTTTCAGAAAAGCGGACTCAGAACGGAAAAAACGGATACAGAACGGATGCACAGCGGAAGCCTAGCGGATGCACAGCGGAAGCAGAACGGATGCCGCGCGTTAATTGCGCATGCGGGGGGGATGCATTGCGCAAGTCCCCCGGATATAAAGGGAAGCAGCTCGCACCTGGCCAGCATTCCGAGGAAAGACCTGCTGCTGGACACTTTGAGTTCCTTGCCTGCCCTGCCTGCATGACTGCCTCCAAGCCTGCCTCCAAGCCTGCCTCCGAGCCTGCCTCCCAGCCTCCTGGGCAGCCTCCTTGCCAGCCTGCCTTCCAGCCTCCATTCCAGGCTTGCTGGCAGCCTGCCTTCCAGCCTCCCTGCCAGCCTTGCTGCCAGCCTGCCTTCCAGCCTCCTGGGCAGCCTCCTTGCCAGCCTGCCTTCCAGCCTCCCTGCCAGCCTCCCTGCCAGGCTGCCTTCCAGCCTCCCTGCCAGCATTGCTGCCAGCCTGCCTTCCAGCCTCCCTGCCAGCCAGCCTGCCTTCCAGCCTCCCTGCCAGCCAGTCTGCCTGCCAGCCTTGGTGCCTGCTTTCCTGCCAGCCTTCCTGCCAGGCTTCCTAATAGGCTTCCTGCCAGGCTTCCTGCCAGGCTTCCTGCCAGGCTTCCTGCCAGCCTTGGTGCCTGCCAGCCTTCCTGCCAGCCTCCCTGCCAGCCAGCAACCCCACAACCATGGGGAAGAAACAAAAGGCTCAGCAACCTGCCACCATCCCTGGCAAGAGGGACAGGGCCACCCTCCCGCCCCATGTCCATGACTCTGCTCCTGCTGGGGATTCTGCTGCTTGGGCTCGCTCTTCTCTTGCTGGAGCTTCTGCTGTGGCTGCTCCTGGCAGTGGTGCTTCTGCTGCACACTCTGCTGAAGCTGCTCCTGGTCCTGCTGGTCCTGCTCGTTCTGCTCGTGCTCCTGGTCTTGCTGGTCCTGCTGCTGGTGCTTACTCTGCTGCTGCTCATCCTGGTCTTGCTGCTGCTGCTGCTGCTGATGATGATGATGATGATGATGATGATTCTGATTCTGATTCTGATCCTGCTGGTGATTCTGCTGCTGCTGCTGCTGCTGCTGCTGATGATGATGATTATGATCCTGCTGGTGATGTTTCTGATGATGATGATTCTGCTGCTGCTGCTGCTGCTGCTGTTGGTGTGGAGGAGCAGCCCCTACAACCTCGAAGTCCCTCTGATGAGGGCCCATATGGCCCTGCCAGAGGGAGGAAGAGTCATTCGCGTCAACAGGAGAGGAGGCAGTACTTTATTGAGGAGGTGCACGAGGATGAGGTGCTGGAGTGGCTGAGAGAGAATGACTATCTGTGACAGAAAGGACACCGGCTGTACAGGGACACCAAGCAGAAGCAGGCTGCTTGGAGAGAGAGGGCGGAGAGTCTGGGCTACACTTCAGAGGTGCTACTCGGCTGGTGGAAACATATGCACACCTGGTACGGGAAGCTGCACCGCAAAAAATCTGACCAGGCCGCAGTCAAGCTGACGGACAGAGAGAACTACGTCATGACCAGGTGCAGCTTCCTGGAGGGTGAGATCCGCCACTGAGCAGCACCAGGAGCCCATCTGTCTACCCTCACTCTCAGGCAGCCTGCTGCGACCCAGTCCTCCTCCGGCCGAGAGTCAGTCCCTGTCTCCAGGCAGGTTTCGGTGGAGCGTGCCATGGCGGAGAACCCCCAGGCAGGTGTTGAAAGCTTGGTGGAGATCGAGGAGGACTCCCTGGTGCGGTGGGAGAAAGGCAACATCGAGTCCACCGCTGCCGAAGTCCCATCCACCCACACCGCCACCTCCACAGGAAGGCAGAGAGCCAGACCGTAGGAGGGGGAGAGCCACAAGGTCCTGGTGGAGATCAGGGACACCATCCGCAACAGCATAGGTCTCCTCCCTCAGCTGGTCCCCATCGAATCCTCATCCTCCAACCGCAAGCCCTTCCTCAATTATTTGAACCAGACCCTAAAGGAAATGCCGGATCCCCAGTACCAGCTGGTGAAGGAGAGGATTTCCATGCTAATTAACAACCCTCCAGACCCAGAGGCACCTGCTACCACCCAGTCCAGGTCTGCTCCTCCACCCCAGGTGATGTCCCTCCCATACCAAGGCTTCCAACAGCCCCTCACCTACCAGGGCTACGGCTACCCGGAGGTCCAGCAGCACAGGCAACAGCCCGTCCCAGGCCAGGCACAGAGTCATCGGGCGGCACCGTTGCCAGCTGTTCCACTGATGCCACCGATGCCACCCACGCCAATGATGCCACCAACGACATCGATGCCAGCCACGCCACAGATGCCACCCATGCCACTCCTCACCTCACTGCACAGCCGGCAGTCCCACTACACTACTCCTTCCTCCATCCCACAGCCAAGCCTGGCCTCAGTACATCTGTCCTCAGTACTGGGGCTGACACCCCATGGCATGGAGGAAGGACCTCTCAGCATCGCGGGGATGAGCCAGCTGTCCGACACCTTTCTGAACACACCGTCCCCTGTTGTCCTCTTGGGGCCAGGCACTCCATCAGCACCTCAGACGAGCACTGCAGCAGCACCCACCTCCAGAGCACCTGCACCCTAAAAATTAGACTGGGCACACACCTCCGAGTGACCAAGCGGAGTACCATAGACTGGCTGCCTGGATATTTTTGGACTTTATTTGGACACTTGACTTGGTTCATGTTTAGTTTTCAGATTGTGATTAATAAAGTTTATCTTTGTTTCACACGCTTGCTTCATTATTTTTTTTTCTATAAAGTCTGGATGGAAACTTTTAGAAATGGTTTAGCCTTTGCATGCTTGTGGGATGGGTAAGGATAGCTGTGAGATGGGCAGGGATACCTTTGGGTTAAGATAGCTGTGGGATGGGTAATAGCTGTGAGATGGGCAGGGATACCTTTGGGATGGGTTAAAATAGCTGTGGGATGGGCAGGGATACCTTTGGGTTAAGATAGCTGTGGGATGGGCAGGGATACCTTTGGGATGGGTTAAGATAGCTATGGGATGGGAAGGGATACCTGTGGGTTAAGATAGCTGTGGGATGGGCAGGGATACCTTTGGGATGGGTTAAGATAGCTGTGGGATGGGGAGGGATACCTGTGGGATGGGTTAAGATAGCTATGGGATGGGCAGGGATACCTTTGGATAAGATAGCTGTGGGATGGGCAGGGATACCTTTGGGATGAGTTAAGATAGCTGTGGGATGGGCAGGGATACCTGTGGGATGGGTTAAAATAGCTATGGGATGGGCAGGGATACCTTTAGGTTAAGATAGCTGTGGGATGGGCAGGGATACCTTTGGGATGGGTTAAGATAGCTATGGGATGGGAAGGGATACCTGTGGGTTAAGATAGCTGTGGGATGGGCAGGGATACCTTTGTGACAGGTTAAGAGAGCTGTGGGATGGGCAGAGATACCTTTGGGTTAAGATAGCTGTGGGATGGGAAGGAATACCTGTGGGATGGGTTAAGATAGCTATGGGATGGGCAGGGATACCTTTGGGTTAAGATACCTGTGGAATGGGCAGGGTTACCTGTCCGATGGGTTAAGATAGCTATGGGATGGGCAGGGATACCTTTGGGTTAAGATAGCTGTGGGATGGGCAGGGATACCTTTGGGATGGGTTAAGATAGCTGTGGGATAGATAAACCTCCAGTGCAAGCATAGTGGGACTGTATGGACCACCCTCCCAGGTGCCACACCTTTGGCCCTTCATTATCTAAAACAATGTAAGCATTGATCCACACATTTCAACATAAACACAACTCTTTATTAAATGCCCTGTTCATTGTAGGCCCACCCAACATACATGGCCCAATCTCATCCATGTGATGAGACAGGCTGAAGGAAGCATCCATTAAGCATCTACCATCCTGTCTTGCCACTCCACTGCTCCAGCTGGGAAGTTGCACCAGTCTTTCAGAAGGTTGCGCTGCTTCTTCACCTCACGTGAGGCTCTGTTGGGGCCTTGCACATCCTCATTGTCAATCAGGTTTCGCCCTTGCCTCCATTCCCCAGGCTCCATGTCCCCATTGGCTTGTTGGAGGTCCACGAGCCTGTTCTGCAAGACTGGGTAGTGGGTGCGCATAAGATTGTGCAGGATGCAGCAAACTTCCACGATCCTCTTCATGCTCTGTGGACGATGCTGCATGGTGTTGAGAAGTACCTGGAACCTGTTGGCCAGGATGCCAAAGGCATTCTCCACCACCCGCCTTGCCCTGGACAGCCTGTAGTTGAAGATCCTCTCTTCACGGGTGAGGTATTTGGAGGTGTAGGGCTTCATGAGGTAGGTTTTGAGGGAGAAGGCGTCATCCCCCACAATGAAGTAGGGCACATCTTGTGTGTCGTTGGGCAAGGGTTCTGGATCTGGGAAGCCCACCATGAGGTTGCTTTCCAGCCCCTCCTTGAGGTGACTGTCGTTGTATACCTGGGCATTGGAAGATGAGCCATTGCCTGAAAATTCGATGTACATGAACTTGTAGTCAGCATCGACCATGGCGAAGAGGATGATGCTGAAGAAGCCCTTGTAGTTGAAATAAGTGGACCCCGAGTTGGCTGGAACCTTGCAGGCCACGTGCTTGCCATCGATGGCTCCAACGGTGTGGGGTAAGTTCCACTTCTGATACCACTGCTCTGCAACTTTCTTCCATCCTTCTTCAGTGGTTGGGCACTGGAGGAGCTCCTCCTTGTATTCTTTGAGGATGGCCCACACCACTTCTCTGACAACAAAGCTGATGGTGCTGGGTGGCACCCTCCAGCCGTACTGCATGCTCCTGTAGGGGGTCCCTGAGGCCAGGTGGCGCAGAGTGAGTGCCACCCTGAGCCCAGGTTCCAGGCTGGGCGGGAAGTTGGTTTTTGTCTTGCTCAACCTGGGTGTCAGGCGCTGCAGAAGTTCATCAAACATGGCTGGAGGCATATTCATGAAGTTCTGGAACGCACGAGTGTCTTCGCTCCTGAGCTCCACCATCAGCTTGTCGTAAAGTTGGTACTGTGCTCTTCTGGCTAACCATCTTTGGACCCAGACTTTTTTTGGGTGCCTCCTTTTCTTGCCGTAGTAGAGTTCACAGAGACTGTTGATGGTTTCGCAGTGATGCAGAAGGATGTTGGCTGCCAAAAGGATTTTGTCGCAATCCATGGTGGAGATGACTGGATGCTGTGGAAGAGGAAGAGGCAGATGAAGGCTGCAGAGGTCTGCACCACTGGGCTGCTGGTCTGAAAGTGCGATGCAGACGGGTTGCTCCCCCCTTTTATAGGCAGTATAGGTGTCCCTTTGCATCCTCTAGGCATCCTCTAGGCATCCTCTAGGCATCCTTAATATCCGAGATAGGTCCCCTCTATGAACATTTTTTCCATTTTAAACGCTTTGTTTCCGTTCTGCATCCATTCTGCATCCGTTCCACTTCCTCCCTGCATCCGTTTACTGCTGGAGTGGATGGAGTTCCACGGATGCGTAGCGGATGCCTAGTGGATATAGCGGATGCATAACGGATGCATAACGGATGCATAGCGGATGCGTAGCGGATGTAGAACGGACGAACTGGATACATTTTCTGCGCAAAAGTTTTAGGCAGCCTCAAACCTTTGGAGCGGATGAAACGTCAATAAACGGATGCTGGACAGATTGAGAGGAAGCCAAACGGAGGCAGTGAGTACATCGCGTTTTAGAACGGATGGCAAGATTTTTTTTCCGTTTTGCTTCCTCTTTGCATCCGTTTTTGCAGTGTGACAGGGCCTTTAAATGTGATTACTGTTTTCTATATCTGTGTGGACTTGGGCCCATATCCTGCCAGTACATAATAAATGCTTGCATTGTACTCTTGTATCTTCTGTACAATACCCTATAATATATATTTGTTTGTAAATTTTCCACCTATCTTGCCATGGGGCTACTCTAGCTGTCTTACAAAGGAAGAAATGAAAATAATATAACAGAATAGAAGTAAAATAATAGAATGATGAAATAAACAATGAGAATTAAAACAATGAGAACATATCAATAGGATAAGAAAAGATGGACTGGCCGAGAGAAGGGAGCAAAGGGAGAAATGGAGAATGCCATCAATCCAGCAACAATTTCTAGCATGGAGCTCTCCCATTTGGTCCCCATTCCAACCAGAGCCAGGTCTTCAGCCTTCTGTGGAAAGATAGTGGGGGACAAATCTTACTCTAGAGCATGGGTGTCAAATTTGACATGTCACATTGCAGTCATATAACATTTCATAATGTTTTTTTCCTGGGAGCTGGGGTGGGCGTGGCTTGCACATGACTCATCTGGTGTGCAGGCTATCAGTTTGACACCCCTATCCTAGAGTGATGTCCCAATTGCTCAGTCAATTATCTGATTATCTGTATATGGTGGTGGTGGGAGGGGGGACATAGGGAGCTGAGGGTCCATATATTCCAAATAACCAAGTTCTCAATCACCAACTGTCAGGCTTGTCTCAGCTTGAGCTTTTATGGAAGAAATACCCTTGACTCCATTTGTAATGAAAGATACTGTATACTTTTACTGAAGTCGAATGATTACACTGTAGGCACAGTTGGATCTAAATATTCCTATTCAAAACCTGTCTTTTCCCATTTTCTGGGCCCTCCCCCCTTAACCAGATTATAAGTGTCCAATAGTATTTGAATCTGGTGTTCTGGTAACAGCTTTCAGGTTTGGTGCCACTTTGGTGTAGTTTCACATTCCTTTCTCATACTCATGTCCTTTGATGGGCTGATTGGCACCTCGAGTTCCTGTCATCCTTCCATCTCCCCCCCCCCCACCTTACAGATTCCTATTCTCTGCCCTTCCCATATTTTATGGCAGGATGCCAGGAAAGCAAACCAGGCTAAAACATTTATAATGGCAGACCTGACACCCACTCTCAATTGATACATTTTTAAAAAGTTTTTACACCCAAACAATACAGAAATATATCTCATCACATATTAAGTACTTAAGAAATGAAATGGTCTTTTGAACTTTTCCAAGCAATGTAAAGTAACTAGAGATAGCAAAGTAAAGAAAAATATGTAAAAGCTAAGGAAAGTATTAAAAATACTGGATATATTATAGTAAATGCATAAAATATATATGATGAGCAATACTAGTAGTTCTAGATTTATGATCCCAATAGGAATTGGATTTTGTCAATTATAAGTCATGTCCAGTCACAACATTTTAAATTGTTGCAGTCATGTCAAGACACCAGTGAAAGGGTCCAATTTTTTGACCATGTTTAGAATAGTTGTAAAGAGCATCAACAGGGTCCTTAAGCGAAACACATGATTGTTACATTAATCCAGTTTTCCCTTGTGTTTTTCCCCCTTTCTGGAAACCAGCAAAACATATCAGAAACCAGCAAAAACCATCACAAAGCAGAATGCTGCAAGCAGTCACAAATGCAAGACAGTTGCCAAGTGACCAAATTGTAATCATAGGATTATAGGGGTCTCTCTCTCTCCCTCTCCCTCCCTCCCCCTCTCTGTGTGTGTGAGAGAGGGGGGGGGGGAGAGAGAGAATTTTTTACAGTTAGTAATGTCAATAAAGGAGAATATTTGTAGCTCAGGATTGAAATCAGAGGTCCTTTTTTTCTTGCAGATGTTTCATTACCTTAACTATCGTATATACTCACATATAAGGCGATCTGACGTATAAGCCGACCACCAAATATCATGGTGTGTTGTTTGGGCTAATAACAAAAGAGTATCAATATGAATGCACTGATGAAGGTTCATTATCAAAGCATTTGTGTAGGAAACAATATTAAGTTAATTACCCCGTATGTAAAGAATCTGATGTTGCACATGATGATCGCAAACATGAAAGCGGTCAGTAAATGACTAACCAATCACAGCGTGTTATGATCAGGCGATAGAAAAAGCAAAATGGAGGTGGCCAGAGTAAAAAAAAATGTGCTTAATTAGAAGTAATTATGTTGCATTTTATTTGAGGTACAGTTAAAATTAATATTGAAATTGAGTTGTAGTTTGTCAGAATTAATTTTCTTTAGTGCAGTCTCAATTTTTATGGCTGTATGTATGACTGAATGGTAATATTGATGATATTGCATGATCTGAGAAGTGGCGTCATGTCAGTTCATTTGTGTGAGATCAGATTTATGCGCATATAAGCTGACCAAGAAGCGTCTGGGTCTGAAGATGGATCGGGAGAAGAGCAGACTGTACAACAAGCTGATGGTGGAGCTCAGGAACGAAGACCCTCGTGCATTCCAGAACTTCATGAGGATGCCTCTAGCCATGTTTAACGAAGTTGTGGAGTGGCTGACACCCAGGTTGACCAAGCAGAGCACCAACTTCCGGCCCAGCCTGGACCCTGGGCTCAAGGTGGCACTCAATCTGCACCACCTGGCCTCGGGGACCACCTACAGGAGCAAGCAGTATGGATGGAGGGTACCACACAACACCATCAGCATTGTGATCAGAGAAGTGGTGCAGGCCATCATCAAAGAATACCTGGAGGAGCTCCTCCAGTGCCCCTCCACTGAACAAGGCTGGAAGAAAGTTGCAGAGCAGTGGTATCAGAGGTGGAACTTCCCCCACACCGTTGGAGCCATAGATGGCAAGCACGTGGCCTGCAAAGCACCAGCCAAGTCGGGGTCCACTTATTTCAACTACAAGGGCTTCTTCAGCATCATCCTCTTCGCCATGGTCGATGCTGACTACAAGTTCATGTACATCGATGCTTCAGGCAACGGGTCATGTTCAGATGCCCAGGTATACAACGCCAGTCACCTCAAGGAGGGGCTGGAACGCAACCTCATCATGGGCTTCCCAGATCCAGACCTCCTGCCCAATGACACACAAGATGTGCCCTACTTCATCGTGGGGGATGACGCCTTCTCCCTCAAAACCTACCTCATGAAGCCATACACTTCCAGACTCCTCACCCATGAAGAGAAGATCTTGAACTACAGGCTGTCCAGGGCAAGGCGGGTGGTGGAGAATGCCTTTGGCATCCTGGCCAACAGGTTCCACGTACTTCTCACCACCATGCAGCATCGGCCAGAGACTGTGAGGAGGATCATGGAAGCTTGCTGCATCCTGCACAATCTCATGCGCACCCGCTACCCAGTGTTGCAGAACAGGCTCGTGGACCTCCAACAAGGCAATGGTGACATGGAGCCTGTGGAATGGAGGCAAGGGCGAAACCTGATAGACACTGAGGATGTGCAAGGCCCCAACAGAGCCTCATGTGAAGGGAAGAAGCAGCGCAACCTCCTGAAACACTGGTGCAACTCCTCAGCTGGAGCAGTGGAGTGGCAAGACAGGATGATAGATGATTAATGGATGCTTCCTTCAGCCTGTCTCATCACACTGATGAGATTGGGCCATGTATGTTGGGTGGGCCTACAATGAACAGGGCATTTAATAAAGAGTTGTGTTTATGTTGACATGTGTGGATCAATGCTTACATTATTATTGATAATGAAAGGCCATAGGTGTGGCACCTGGGAGGGTGGACCATACAGTCCCACTATGCTTGCACTGGAGGTTTATCTATCCCACAGTTATTACCCATACCAAAGGTATCCCTGCCCATCCCACAGCTATTACCCATCCCAAAGATATCCCTGCCCATCCCACAGCTATTACCCCTCCCAAAGGTATCCCTGCCCATCCCACAGCTATTACCATCCCACAAGCATGCAAAGGCTTAAACCATTTCTAAAAGTTTCCACCAAGACTTTATTGAAAAAATAAATGAAGCAAGTGTGTGAAGCAAAGATAATATTTATTAATAACAAGCTGTAAAAGAAAAATGACCCAAGTCAAGTGTCCAAATAAAGTCAACAGATAGCCACCCAGTCTCTGGCACTCCTCTTGGTCACTCGGAGGTGTGCCCAGTCTCAGAGGTGAAGGGTCCAGGTGCTGTGGAGTTGGCTGCTGCTGGAGTGCTGGTCTGAAGCCCACTTTTGGTGCCTTGTCCCAAGAGGACATCAGGGGACGGTGTATTGAGGAAGCTCACAGACAGCTGGCTCAGCCCTGTGATATTGAGAGCCCCTTCCTCCATGACATGGGGTGTCAGCCCCAGTACCGATGACAGATCTACTGAGGCCGGGCTTGGCTGTGGGGTGGAGGAAGGATCAGTGTAGTGGGGCTGTCTGGTCTGCAGCTGGGTGAGGGCTGGCGTGGGTGGCATCGGTGGTTTGGGTGGCATCGGTGGCATCAGTGGCAGCAGTGGCGTGGGTGGCATCGGTGGCATCAGTGGAACCAGTGGCAATGATCCTGTGCCTGGACTGGGAAGGGCTGCTGCCTGTGCTGCTGGACCTCCTGGTAGCCGTAGTCCTGATAGGTGAGGGCCTGTGGAAAGCCTTGGAATGGGAGGGACACCACCTGTGGTGGAGGTGGAGGAGCAGACCTGGACTGGGTGGGAGCAGGTTCATCTGGATCTGGAGGGTTGTGAAGCAGATCGGTGATCCTGTCCTTCACCACCTGGTACTGGGGTTCCGCCATGTCCATGAGGGTCTGGTTTCTCATAGGTGAGGAAGGGCTTGCGGTTGGAGGATGAGGAGTCGGTGTGTACCAGCTGAGAGAGGAGATCTACGCTGCTCCTGATAGTGTCTCTTATCTCCAGCAGGAAAGTGTGGCTCTGCCCCTCCTGTCTGGCTCTCTGCCTTTCTGTGGAGGTGGAGCTGGGGGTGGATGCGGGTTGGACTCTGGTGGAAGTGCCATCTCCTTTCTCCCACTGCATCAGGGGGTCCTCCATGCACTTTGCCACGGTTAGTACAGCTGTCGGGGGGTTGTCCGTCATGGCACGCTCCACAGACACCTGCCTGGAGACAGGAGCTAACTCTCTGCCAGGAGAGGACTGGGTCTCAGCAGTCTGCCTGAAAGAGAGGGTTGTGAGAGGGGCTGCTCCATGGTGGCGGACCTCACCCTCCAGGAAGCTGCACTTGGCCATGACATAGCTCTCTCTGTCTGTCAGCTTGACCGCGGCCTAGCCAGATTTCTTGAGGTGCAGCTTCCCGTACCAGGTGTGCATGTGCTTCCACCAGCCAAGGAGCACCTCCGAAGTGTAGCCCAGGCTCTCCACCTTCTCTCTCCAAGCAGCCTGCTTCCTTTGGGTGTCTCGAAAGAGCCTGTGTCCCTTCTGCCATAGATACTCGTTCTCCCTCAGCCATTCCAGCACCTCATCCTTGTGTTCCTCTTCGATGGAGTATTGCCGCCTCTCCTGTTCACACGTCTGCCTCTTCCTCCCTCTGGCAGGGCCATCTGGGCCCTCATCAGAGGGGCTTCGAGGTTCTAGGGGCTGCTCCACCACACCACCACGAGCAGCAGCAGCAACAACAACAGTAGCAGCAAAAGCAGGACCAGCAGCACCAGGAGCATCAACAGCGCCAGCAGCACCAGCAGGACCAGGAGCAGGACCAGGAGCACCAGCAGGACCAGGAGCATGAGCAGGACCAGGAGCACCAGCAGGAGCACCAGCAGGACCAGCAGGACCAGGAGCAGTGCCAGCAGAGTAAGCACCAGCAGAAGCACCACCTCCAGAAGCAGCATCAGCAGAAGCACCACCACCAGAAGCAGCATCAGCAGAGTAAGCACCAGCAGAAGCATCACCGCCATAAGCAGCAGCATCAGCTCCTCCAGAAGCAGAAGCAGAAGCAGCAGAAGCCCCAGCCCCAGAAGAGTGAGCCTGTGCTGCAGAAGCTCCAGCAGAAGCAGAGTGAGGGCCAGGGGGTGGGAGGGTGGCCCTGTCCCTCTTGCCAGGACTGGCAGCAGATGGCTGAGGCTTTCTCTTCTTCCCCCTGGTTGTGGGGTTGCTGGCTGGTAGGCAGGCTGGCTGGCAGGCAGACAGGCAGGCAGGCAGGCGATGTGTCTGGAAGCAGGTATTTCCTCTGAATGGTGACCTGCTTGGGAGCTGCTTTCCTTTATATCTGCGGGGCTGATGCAATGCATCCTCCCCGCATGCACATTGAATGCTAGGCATCCGCTAGGCATCCGCTAGGCTTCCGCTCCGCATCCGCTTCATCCGCTCGGCATCCTTTGTGCATCCGCCTCATCCACTCGGCGTCCGCTCTGCCTCCGCTCTTTCCACTGCGTGTCCGCTATGCTGCACTCCCCCGGAAGCCTTGCGGATGTGCCATTCACTCTCATCCGCTTCCATCCGCTAGGCTTCCGTGGAGCATCTGCTTTCCATCTGCCCTGCGTCCTACCCCTGTCCGCTCCTTTCCGTGTTGTCCGCTCTGGTTATGCAAATTTTTGCCCCTTTTGAGAGCGGATAACAATGGGTAGAACATTTTTTTCGTCCACTGTGTCCTTTTTACAAACGTTTTGCATCCATCGGCCAGTGTGACAGGGCCTTAAAGTCATGAAATTCCTCCAAGAATTATAGGCTGCAAAAGACATGCCATCATAATGCCATCATAAATTCAGAATATCATTAAATGCATGGTCCTAAGTCAAGGAATACCTATATAGGTGTTCATTAACTATAAATATACTATTATGATCTATAATGCACCTGGCCTATTCTAAACTTAACTCAGGGTTCTTATGAGGACAATGGGCTAAATAAGTGTTGAACTTAAAGTTTTCTACTTCTGAGTAAATAAGCACAGAGTTGCAATGAAAGGCAACAATGTAAGCAGAGCAGAATATTAACAGTTTAACATCAAACAGGTCATCTATGAAATATCACAGTGTCCTAAGACACCCATCAGATTAAAGGCTCATTTAAACTGGCATGGAGGGAATGGAGGTGATTCCCTTTCATAAGAGGGAATCACCAGAGAAAATATATGTTGCTACAATCTTTTTTTTCCCCTCAAAAATTAAGAACTGGAGTCAAATCTCTCCTGAATGTTCAGTGTTTATAGGATGGAACATGTAAAGGTACAATTGCTACTTTGTCTATCTCAGATTTGGATCCTAGATTTTTTTTCCTTTAACCATTTGTTCTTCTGATAATACACTGTGGTCTGAAAAAACAACAAGAGAAAAGCAGAATAGATGTTGGTCAGGATATTTGGTTAATGTGTACAGAGCTTGAGAGGGTCCAGAAAGTTCACTGTCTTTTGAATTTATCATAGTATATGTAATATTATTAATTTGTAATATTATTGTACTTGACACTTCAAAATGTCTTATCCTACCTTTCCACCCACAAACATGAAGACACAAAATCCATGTTTCAGGTCTGATCAATATTTTTGCCATTTTCACCAGCCTTCTAGGAAAATGGCTTCTACTTTTTTCTATAAATATGGAATCAGATTAAAAAATAAATAAACAGAAATTACAGGCAATCTTTTCAAACTGATATTTGCACATATTTTAAAGTCAGCTAGAAAAGGGGGAAAAACACAAAGATAGTAGTTTGAGGATCTTAATAATAACCCAGTATATAAGATATGATGTGGATACCATTTCTTATAATTTTTATATTTTGGTATATTTTTCTTTCAGCAGGAACACAGCTGGAGTAACTTCTCTAGTATTTCTGCCATCTGTGCTCTTTTAAGAGGTATGCTAAATGGGAATTGCCCTAAATAGATTAGGTTTCCTACTGTATGGAATCAGTCCCAGAAATTTAAAAATAACAATCAAAATCTAGTGTAGGTTCCAAATGGTTCTGGTAGATGATGGTAATGGCAGTGTAGTTTTCAAGGAGGTCATGAACTGAGCACGATTAACTCTCCATGGTGTGCTACGTATTGTTGATTGATTTGCAGACTGTTTTGGCACTGCTACAAGCTTTGAGGGTTCTACTACATTCTCACAGATTCTAGTAGTCTGGACAAATCTGGACTAGTCTTCTTCTTGCTCTCCCCTTTCTCTTCCTGCTGTCTTTCAGAGCTCCCCATCAGCCACAGGGAAGGCCTAACTTAGCCTTGGCATGTCTGTCTTTAGATACCCACAGACTAAACTTCCATGCTTTTACTTCATGACCCATCTGTTTCTTACTGGGCCAGAACTGGGAGATAGAGCCCCGTTGCCATGGTGATGCAGCCATCTTCTTTCTTCTCCCTTGACTTGGGTGACCTTGCCTGTTATTGCTATGGCAACACAGGAGATGGATGCCTGGTATTAAGATAAGTGGAGGCTGAGTTGGACAGTGGGATGGGACTTCAGTTCCCTATGTGCAGAGTCCTGAGTATCTGCTTTCCAAGATTGCAATTATTACAGATTTGCAACCACAGTTGATTCAGAACAGCGGCTGCCGAATGGTGCCTAAATATATTTGAAGTAATTACTAGTCGGGTGAGGGGGTGATTTTGATCTTTGTAATTAGAACAACATAGGATACTTTGTTATAGGTGTGGTTATTAGTTTAAGGCCCTGTCACACTGGCCGACAGATGCAAAATGTTTGTAAAAAGGACACAGCGGACGAGAAAAATGTTCTATCCATTGTTATCCGCTCTCAAAAGGGGCAAAAATTTGCATAACCAGAGCGGATAACACGGAAAGGAACGGATGGGGGGAGGACGCAGGGCGGATGGAAAGCGGATGCGGAACAGAAGCCTAGCGAATGGAAGCGGATGAGAGCGGATAGGTCCCCTCTGTGAACATTTTTTCCATTTTTATGCTTTGTATGCGAGCTGCATCCGCTTTCATCCTTTCTCCGTCCGTGCTACTAACGCTGCGCATCCGTTCCATGACCGTTCTGCTTCCTCCCTGCGTCTGTTTACCGCTGGAGCGGATTTGAGTTGCGCAGATGCACAGCGGATGCCTAGCGGATATAGCGGATGCGTAACGGATGACAACAGATGCAGAACGGATGTCCCCCGTATGCCTAGCAGATGCAGAATGGACACATTGGATACATTTTCCACTCAAAAGTTTTGAGCAGCTCAAAACTTTTTGAGCGGATGAAATGTCAATAGACGGATGCTGGACGGATAGAGAGGATGAAAAATGGAGGCAGTGAGTACAGAATGTGTTAAGCCTGAGTTCCCCAACCAGGGTTAGGTAGGCAAGCTAAACAGAATGTGCAGCGTTAGTCAGATAGGCACACAGATAA
>BLBF01000043.1:16374764-16402903 GCA_015471245.1 Laticauda colubrina
TCCATTGTAGATAAGCTAATATGCTGTTGTCTGATTGACCTCCATCCTATCAGTGTCTTACCAAATAATATAGCCATACCAGATGTTGATTTTCTAGTGTTTATATCAGTTGCAAAACTTGCATCTGCATAAGCACTAAGACTCAAATCACCCTTTGGCTCTATATATAATGCATGGTTTATAGTTCCCTTCAGATATCTCAATATTCGTTTTAAAGATTTCCAATGATATTCTTTTGGATCTGAATTAAAACGTGCCAGCTGATTTACACTATAAGCTATATCTGGCCTTGACCAATTGCTTATATATGATAAGCTACCAATCAAAGATTGATATATGGACTTATCAAATTTGGGACTTTGATCATTAATTTGGCAAACTTCTTGACTCATTGGAGTCTTTGCCGGTTTACAAAGTTCCATCTTATAATTTTTAAGTAATTGGCAAATTTTATCTTCTTGAGATATTTTAAAACCATGATTTGTTTTATTTATTGTCAATCCTAGATATCTTTTTATTTCACCTAAATGCTTTATTTTTATTTTCTTGGCTAATAATGATATTATCTCATTAGCCTCATTATTAGTCTTAGTTATTAAAGCAATATCATCAGTGAATAACAATAATAATGACACCGTTCCATTATTTTCTCTTTTAAATACACAAGGATCTGCTAAACCAGATTTAAAACCTATATTGTTTAACTCTTTCACAATATATTGGTTCCACTCATACCCAGATTGTTTCAACCCGTAAAGACTCTTTTTGAGTTTCCAACAATCATTGGTATTTACATTATTTTGTTTTATGCCAATTGGTTTTCTTAAATATATAGTGTGCTGCAATGGTGCATGTAGATAAGCAGTTTCTACATCAAGATGGTTAATGATGTAGTTTTTCTTTGCTGCCCACACTAATGCTGTTCTTAAAGATGTAGCTTTAAGACTTGGTGCAAAAACTTCATCGTAATCAGATGCAGTTTGATTAAATCCTTGAGCTACTAACCTAGCTTTATGGGTAACAGTCCCATCATTTCCAGTTTTTACTTTAAATATCCATTTGCACCCAATGGATTTTTCTCCTGGAGGTAATTTGGCATCTTCATACACTTTCATTACCTTTAATGAATTTAGTTCTTTTTCCATTGCCTTTTGCCAATTCTCCTGATCCTTAGCAGGATACAACCTAAGTTCTTCTACACTAGTTGGAACTTTTGTTACTTGGCAAACTATACTTGCTTGATACCTATCAGGTGGTCTAGTTACACGTGTAGTACGTCTAGGTATTATAGGACTTGCAGGTGGACTTTCCTCTACTAATTGTTCTTGATCATGTAACTCTTCCTGATCAACTATTTCTTCTTGTTCTGGTCCTATTTGCTCTTCATGGATTTCTTCTTTAATTGGACTCTTCTTCCAGCTAATCTCATCTTTATGACTTTTGTAGGGTTCAATAAATATTTCATTGTTTGAATCTTGCTCTAATCTATTCCATCCTACATGTTCTAGGAATTTTGCACTAGCACTGGTGTAAACTCTAGATGTTCCTGGTTCCCAGAATCTATAGGATCGATGATTAGAGGTGTAACCTACAAAAATCAATCTTTTAGCTCTATGCTGTCCTTTGTATCTAAGTTGTGTGGGGATATGCACCCATGCTGGTGCTCCAAATGTGTGCATATAACTTAAATCAGGTTTTGTACCATGCCACAGTGTGAATGGTAATTCACCTGTTGTTGAATTAACAACATTATTTAATATATGATTACCACACATTATTGCTTCTCCCCATAAATTGTCAGGTAATCCTGAATCAGACATCATAGTTCGTGCCATTGATTGTAATGTTTGGCCTCTTCTCTCTATAAAGGCATTATGTTGTGGCCTATATGGTGCAGACATTTTATGTTGAATCCCTATTTGTCTTATTCTGTTTTTAAATTTGTTATTTGTGAATTCTGTGCCATTATCAGTGATGAGAGTCACTAATTTTCTTTTTGTTTTTCTCTCAGCGAATTTTAGCCAATTAAATATATTTTGATATGTTTCAGTTTTGCTCTTCATTAAATAGCAAAACCCATATCTAGAATAGTGATCCATTATACTAAGTATATAGCGAGCTCCTCCTACACTTGGTTTTTTCGGACCTATTAAATCAGCAGAACAGATGTCCCCCGTATGCCTAGACGATGCAGAATGGATGCATTGGATACATTTTCGGCTCAAAAGTTTTGAGCAGCTCAAAAACTTCTGAGCGGATGAAAAGTCAATAGATGGATGCTGGACGGATAGAGAGGAAGCAAAACGGAGACAGTGAGTACAGAATGGAAGCAACGCATTAACCAATGGATGGCAAGTGTTTCTCTCCATTTTACATCCTCTTTCCATCCGTTGGTGCAGTGTGACATGGGCTTTACAGTTATTAGGATGTACTTTCCCATTGGATGCAGCACATAACTCCTGTTAATGGGGAGGCATGCTGCATTGCAGCCCATCAGCCTCTAAATGTTCCCTGTAGAATTATATTGAAAGTGTCCTCTGGGAATATTACATGGGAAAATTGTGCCACTATCCTCTTAGTGCTGAAAAAAGCTAACATGCACGTTTATTAAGAAAGTACAATAGTCAAATCCCCATTCTGAATGCCTGGCTTTTATTGTTACATGTGTTTTTCAGAGCAAGGTCTTCTCAGCAGCTCCTTGGATCATAAATGTTTAATTTTTAATATATTTTTTATCAGTTGTGTGCATCAGGCAGGAGTTCCTACCCTAAAAGAAGCTTTACAAAGATTTTTTTTAATGCCTCTGAAGTTTCAAATAATATGAGTATCAGAATTTCAAAATATTTTTATCAAGGCAAAACACACTGAAACACTACCATGTGTGAGACAGAGACAGTACAGTGGTGGGTTTCAAAATTTTTTACTACCAGTTCAGGCTTGGTGGGCATGGCAGGGGAAGGATAGTGTAAAATCTCCAGTCAGAGGTGATATCTGCCGGTTCTCCAAACTATTCAAAATTTCTGCTACCAGTTCTCCAGAACTGGTCAGAACCTGCTGAATACCACCTCTTATACAGTACAGCATAACTGCATATATACAATGTAAAGAGTGTCTTTTCAGTGGGCTCTAAACTGTACTACTAAAGCTATCTTTAATACAGTTTGGACATTATGCTTTAAAAAAATCGATATGCTACTAAAACTTTCAAGTCTGTCTTTTTGTAACCTTCAACTGGGCAAAATGATATATCGTAGGGCTGCTATTTTTGAATCAAGAAATTAGGGAAATTCTGGTGAGATAGAAGTTCCCTGATGATGGGCTCCAGCACAAGTCCAAAAGACTAAACTTCTGGTCCCAGTGACTGATCCAGATTGTATGCTGCCAATCTGTAGAAATGTGGTTGTTTCAGTACCTGAGCACTGTTGCTCTTTCAGTACTGCTGTGGTGCTGCAATCAGCATTGGTCATGGGTTGTCACTTCCAATGCTCCCGAAAAATGCCCCAGAAGTCAATGTGGAAGTGGCAGGAAGTCTAAACTTGATTGTGATTGCTTCCACTTTTGGGGGTTTGGTGCCCAAATCCCCTGTGCTCATACTATGCTGACCACTCTTACATTCCTACATACCTTTCCTGACCTATGTCACAACCTGTGCATCCTTCCAGACCCACAAGGCTTCTCGTGCATCCTACCTAATCTACAAGGAATTCCCATGCACCTTGCCTGTTAGAGAGAGCATGCAGGTGTGTACAGTGGTGCATGAGAGAAGCTATCCTGATCAGGGAGGGTGTGCAGGATATATAATAGGCCTCACATGAGTCAGGGAGGGTGCGCATGAGTGCAAAAACAGCTAAATAGGTCAGTGAGAATGCACAAAGTTGTGCAACTGGATTATTTCCTGGGAAGCATCTCTTTCTCTTGTTCTCCAAAGTCATCCACACATTCTATTACAAAAAGAAAACATCAAATCCTTTGGGTTTT
This sequence comes from Laticauda colubrina, assembly GCA_015471245.1. Taxonomy (NCBI): domain Eukaryota; kingdom Metazoa; phylum Chordata; class Lepidosauria; order Squamata; family Elapidae; genus Laticauda; species Laticauda colubrina. Next base: position 16,378,743 of record BLBF01000043.1, read on the forward strand.
TTTGAAGTCTAGATGTACAGACAGTGAAGTAAACATCCAAGTGGCAGAAAAATGGATAAAGGAAAACCATACCACCACTAATAGTGTCCTCTATTGCATCCAACAATAAAATAGGCTCAAAGACACCATGAAGAGAAAGCTGAAAGAAATTCTCAAGCAATCTGAGAATAAAGCAGAAAAGCAGAAGCTGCTTCTAGACAATCATGTTTTATGAAACTGCAAGGCAACTTATACACAGTATTATTATTTCTGCGCGGCAGAACTACTCTAGGGAGAATTAACAGATTAATTAACTTGTTACCCTGATTAGTGAATACTGAATCTGGAAGAATACAATTCTTGATAGAAACAAAGAAGACCCCTGATGGTCTCCTCCATCTTTATCTGCAGAGATTTCTTTTAGCTAATCACACCAATGGGTCTTCCTGTTTCGTATTTCCTTAGCTGCATTCACATATGCAAATGTGGGTACCTTAACAGTGGGTCTCTCTTTTTAAATTATTCCTTGCCATTCTCTTGCTCAGTTTTAGACTACTTAAGCTTTAATCTCTCTAGGCAACACTCAATCCTTAGAATAGACTTTAAAAATGAAATACTTTGAGGGATGAGATCTCTCTCTCTCTCTCTCTCTCTCTCTCTCTCTCTCTCTCTCTCTCTTTCTCTCTCTCTCTCTCTTAACATGACTGAGCTGTCTCTTTTCTTTGTTTAGATTAAAGTTGTAAGCAGAAGTGAAGTAGGAACAATTTAGCACTTTGCTACTTGACCAGTAAGACAGCAAATTCCTGGAGGGCAGAAATGGGCTTGCAAAGCTGTAAAGCAAATTGGAAACTTAAGATAAGCATGAAGCAGGAGCATGTTCCAAATTGGCAGCAATGTGTGTGGATTTTTTTCCCCAAGCACAGGAAGAACTCTGATGGAGAAGTTTTAATCACATCTTAAGCATGAATTTTGAATTGCACCTGGCTAAAAATCAGGAGATTATGAGTTCTAGTCTCAGTTTAGGCATGAAAGCCACATGGCTGATTTTGGGCCAGTCATTATCTCTCATCACAAGATGGTTATTGTGGGGAAAATAGGAGAAGAAAGGAGTATTAGGTATGTGCATTGATTTATTTATATAAATAATAAAGGTGAGATAAAAAGAAATAAATGCATTTTTTTTCCTTCCCAGCATTTTTCCTGCAGAGTCCATTTTTTTCCAGATCAACCATTGAAAACAATAGCAATAACCCTTAGACAAATACTATTTCACAGTGCTTTACAGCTCTCCCTAAGTGGTCTACAGAGTCAGCATATTGCCCCCCAACAATCTGGGCCCTCATTTTACTGACCTCAGAAGAATAGAAGGCTGAGTCAACCTTGAACCAATGAGAATTGAACTGCTGATTTGCTGGCAGAATTATCTGCTATAATGCATTCTAACCATTGTGCCACCATGGCTCTTGATGCATTAGTTGCAACAGGAATTGATTTACCAGCTTGTCCCACATGGGTTGCCTCAAAGTAACACAGCAGACTTTCATGACTAAGGTAGGACTAGAACTCACAGTCTGCTGGTTTATAGCCTGGTGTCTTCACTACTAGACCAAACTGGTTCTCCTATGGATGGTAGAAAACAATGAAGCTAGATAAAATTTTCAATACTGTTATAATCTTGTGTAGACAGTCTTATTTTATAACTGGTTAAATTCTTCTTTTTCTCTCCCATTTAAATCCTCAAAGATGGCATTACTCATTATTATAGGAGTTACATATTTTATAGATCTAACAAGTCTATTAGATCTAACAAACTTATTATTTTATAGATCTAATTGGCATTTAAGAAAGTCTTGAACCTTTATAAACAAAGTATTCTCTGCCCTGTTGGGTACATTGATGATAAAGCTATTAGCTCATTTCAGCTTCATGCAAAATAAACTCTTCTGGAAGGATAAAAAATGTATAATGCAGGGCATGGAAGATAAATATTTGATATCTTAACACACTTACACCATATGCAAACTTCACCATCTATCAAAAACAAACCAGAGGGAAATCTAAGGTCATTCTTTCCAGGAAGTGAGACTGATGTCAATTGTATTCAACTATTTCAGGTGATTTAGCAGAGAGGAGGTTAAAGGGGAATATCCAAACTGGGTAAATTCTTTTCTTTGTTTCCTTTCTGGTTAATCTTCCAGAAATGCTACTAAATAGAAAGTGGTTGTGAAGAGGCTTCAAAAATCATATTCTTTAAGTGTAAGTACTGGTGAAGGGTGACAAGTTGCTGCAGCCAACTCATCATGGTCAACCTCCCATAGTCAACTTTCCATGGCCAACTCACCATGGAACACTCTCTATAGGACAATAATTTAAAAATGTTTTATTTTTTGTCATTCACATTTTATTTTGTCCCTCCTTTGGCATCCTTTCTTTAATTATTCTATTTGACTATTTCTTCAATATTAGTTTAATTCTTGTCCTGGGGCAAGTTTAGCTGTAGCAAGTTGGCTGTGGCAAATTGTTATAGACCCAAGTACTGGTGCTTAGATAGTTGGAATGGAGAGGCATCATACAGTTAGGAGAAACCATAACAACATTGGAAAACCACGCCAATAACTGAGGAGCAGAGTTTAGTTTCTGAACGGGGAAGGGCCTCAATTTAAGCAGAAGCAAGTATGCATGAAATGGTCTGAGTTTGTGGGTTGGTTTCCAAACATTTTTGTTACCAGGCTAGGTGATAACTTTAGCAGAGTTTAATGGATGTTAGTGTTGGTACTCTTCTGCTTATAAGGATTTTGTGTGGTCCAAAGGTTTTGTGATGGGAGGTCACATCAGGTGAGGGTCTTGTGATAATCCATGTCAAGTGAAGGATTTATTATAGATCTTGAGATGGGTCGGGTGTGAGGGTCAGATATGTGTCATGTTAGGTGAGGGTCTTGTGATGGGGAGTCATGTCAGGTGACAATCATTGGGAGGTGAAGTGCTTATGGGAAACCAAGCCACAAACTTAGAGAATGAACCTCCACCCTCATATTTCTTAATTTCATCTCAGTGTAGAAAGGGAACTTCATGAGGACAGTGGTGTCACCCAGAAAGGAAAATGCCCAAAGGGAACATCAGGCCAGCCATGGAACAGGCTTGCATAGGAAAAGAAATCTAATAAAAAAATTGAGACACGCCTCTAGACAAAAGCCACAACGTACCAAACCAGCCAAAAGGCAGGAATTACAAATAGAAGATTACAAAAAAGCCATAAAAAACTAAAAGAGATCAGAGGAAAAAACTGGTAATACAGGAAGCTGCCCCGCAGAGTTTGTTTTCGCACCTCGTTGAGGTTGCTTTTTGGCAGAAAGAAAAACAAACTCTGACAGGATGTTAGTGTCTAAACATTATACACAAAGGGAGGGAAAAAGGTATAAAATTGGGAACTTCAAAGTTAGCTAGCTAGCCCCAGGAACGCAGGGACACTGTTTCTAGCCTTCCTGAAAATAAAAGATCCAGCTTTCAAGCAGTTGTCTGTATCCTTGCACCAGAGCTCTCCCAACAGGAAAATTTGAACCCTCAGAGAAAGGTACTTTCAGCCTTTCTACATCAGCATGTAAGCAGCAACCTTTTCTTTTAGTGCTTGTCCAACTTTACTAGGAGATGATGATGAATAGGGAAGAAACTGAAATACAAGAGGGAAATTAAAAGCTTTGCTGTGATGTAGGATGGAGAAGATCTGGTATGACCAATAGCTTCATATTAAAAAAAATCTTTTTTGATCATTCTTAGTTATGCCATTAGCTTACCAGTTACAGACATGCTTTGTTTCTGTAGTAGAGCACGAAGTCTCCCTAGAGGCTGTTTCTTTCAGACTTAGATGTACAGTATTCCATCTTTAGGTTATTCCCAAACATCTCTCTTTTTACTAGAACAATCTATTACAGTTACAAAGAGTAAAGCAATGTCAAAAATTATCAGTTTAAGTTAGCGTGAACTGGAATGCATGTATATATCTATGTCTGCATCCAATAGCCAGTTTAATTCAAAGAAATATCTGGGAAGGAACAAATTATAAACACAATAATAGAAATAAATGATTTTTTAAATAAAGTAATAATAAATCAAATCACTAAATTTCTACTTTGAAATGTAGCTGTTTGTACACAGTTACACTTGCTAATGAAAAATAATCTAACTTCCCATTTCAAAAACTTGAAATACTTTAAGTATTAATTATCCTATTGTTCCTAATCTGATAGTTTACTTGATAGTTCCTGGTCTAATTTTGACTGATATTCATCAAGAGATAACCTGAGGAATTATTCTCTTTCCCTCTTAGATCATGAAATATTTGTATGTCAACTATTTTGATTAAAGTCTACATTCCTAGGGTAAATTTTCATCTATCAGTAAAATTTTATTTCTAGTATCTGGGATAGTGGTTCAGTGTACTTTTTCAAAGCTTTTTCTGGTACATTTCATTGAACTGTCATCCAGAAAAAACATGAAGAATTTATGACTTTGACACTTTATGCTGCAGTCTTCCTTGCTCTGATTACACTGATACACTATCACCAGATATTGAAGTTATGTTAGAATTATGTTAAGGAATGTAGGATGCTTTCCATCAAATTGTTTTTTTTCCCCCTCAGTAGCATTTTCACCACATTGGCTGGCATGACCAAATCTCTATGAAATATTTTCAAAGGAATTTATTTGTGCAGGGAGTGCTACAGAGTTCAATAGCAAGTTCAGGCCATCCAGTTCAACCTATAATACAACCCAAATCAAGGTGTAATTTCTTGTTAATTAAATTCACTGGTTTAAGCAAATTTCAATGTTTTGATTGTTCATAACCTAAGTCAACAAAGATTATGCTAGGTGTTGGAATTCCTCAACAACTGATGACAAATAGACTATAAAACTCAGAAGTATTGGCTGAACAACTGGGGCTGGTAGCTAGAACTACTGGGAAAGAGTTGTTTATCTAATGCAAATATAAGCATAAGTGCATCATCATGCCTACCATCCCTGTTTTATTGTCCCAATTTATTCGTACCTATTTCCTGTATTCTCATGTTTATATATATAAACATATATATATATATATAAAACCTATTATCTTGTAAGCAACTGACAAATCAAATAAATAAATAAATATAAAGATGTGAAAATAAATAAATAATAATAGGTATGGGCATTATATACCTTTGCACTACTTGTTAGAAGAGCTTATCTTGTATTTCATTTCTAGTATGGTTCTAACTATACAGTTAGATGCATATAACTATACAGTTAGATGCATATCCCACTGTCAAATAGAATAGAATTGGATATGATAGAATAGAATAGAATAGAATAGAATAGAATTCTTTATTGGCCAAGATTGATTGGACATACAAGGAATTTGTCTTGGTGCATATGATCTCAGTGTACATAAAAAGAAAAAATACATTCATCAAGAATTATAAGGTACAACATTTAATGATAGTCATAGAGTACAAATAAGCAATCAAGTCATACTAGGAAACAGTCAATAGAAATCATTAGGATACAAGGAACAAAGTGACAGTCATACAGTCATAAGTGGGAGGAGATGGGTGAAAGAAAGGATATGAGAATTAATAGTAATAGTAATGCAGACTTAGTAAATGGTTTGACAATGTTGAGGGAATTATTTAACAGAATGATGGCATTCAGGAGAAAAACTGTTCTTGTATCTAATTGTCCTCGTGTGCAGTGCTCTGTTGCATCATTTTGAGGCTAGGATTTGAAACAGTTTATGTCTTATTTAACAGTTTAAATTTGAGTTCAAATTTCAGATACTTCTGGGTTAGAAGGGATGGTTTCCTTCCCACAAGCAATTAAGTTGGTGGCCAAGGTTCTGTATCTGCAATATTATCTGAATCCAGGAAAGAAATTTACTCTGAGATTAGTCCTATCTTCAGAAATATGTGTGAAGTCTAGGAGTGATCAAGGGAGTCACACCATCCTTCCACAAGGTCTATCTCATCACTATTCTTCCCAATCTTTGTCCTGCTCTGCCAGAAAGGTAAAGGAAAATATGAAGCTTTTGCCCTCTTTGTGCTTAGACCATTGAGGATTTTTTTTAAAAAGATTGAACTGATTAAAAGTGTAGAAAATCTTGGTAAATGCAGTGTAACTAAAATAACCCTCTGGTTTTCAGCCAAGAGTTATTTCAGTTAAGCCCATGTCACACTGAACCAACGGATGCAAAGAGGATTTAAAACAGACAGAAAAGCTTGCCATCCGTTGGAAAACGCGATGTATTCACTGCCTCTGTTTTGCTTCCTCTCTATCTGTCCAGCATCCGTTTATTGACGTTTCATCCACTCCAAAAGTTTTGGGCTGCCCAAAACTTTTGCACGGAAAATGTATCCAGTTAGTCCATTCTGCATCCGCTACGCATCTGCTAGGCATCCATTATACATCCGTTATGCATCCGCTATATCCACTAGGCATCCGCTGTGCATCCGCGCAACTCTCATCCGCTCGGACGCAGGGAGGAAGCGGAACGGACGCAGAACAGATGCAGAATGGATGCAGAATGGATGCAACATGGAAACAAAGCGTTTAAAATGGAAAAAACGTTCGCAGAGGGGACCTATCTCGGATATTAAGGATGTCTAGAGGATGCCTAGAGGATGCCTAGTGGAAAACCTATATTTCCTATAAAAAGGGGAAGGAACTCATTTGCATCTCACTTTCAGAACAGCAGCCCAGTGGTGCAGACCTCTGCAGCCTTCATCTGGCTCTTCCTCTTCCACAACATCCAGTCATGTCCACCGTGGATGGTAACAAAGTCGTTTCAGCAGTCATCATTGTTCTGCAGCAATGCGAAGCCATCTGCAGGGTCTGTGAACACGACTGCGAGAAGAAAAAGAGGCACCCAAAAAGAATCTGGGTCCGAAGATGGATCGGGAGAAGAGCAGAGTACGGACTGTACAACAAGCTGATGGTGGAGCTCAGGAACGAAGACACTTGTGCATTCCAGAACTTCATGAGGATGCCTCCAGCCATGTTTGACAAAGTTGTGCAGCAGCTGACACCCAGGTTGACCAAGCCAAACACCAACTTCCGGCCCAGCCTAGAACCTGGGCTCAAGGTGGCACTCACTCTGTGCCACCTGGCCTCAGGGACCACCTACAGGAGCATGCAGTACGGCTGGAGGGTGCCATCCAACACCATCAGCATTGTGGTCAGAGAAGTGGTGCAGGCCATCATCGAAGAATACAAGGAGGAGCTCCTCCAGTACCCCTCCACTGAAGAAGGATGGAAGAAAGTTGCAGAGCAGTGGTATCAGAAGTGGAACTTCCCACACACCATTGGAGCCATAGATGGCAAGCACGTGGCCTGCAAAGCTCCAGCCAACTCAGGGTCCACTTATTTCAACTCCAAGGGCTTCTTCAGCATCATCCTCTTCGCCATGGTCGATGCTAACTACAAGTTCATGTACATCGATGCTTCAGGCAACGGCTCATCTTCAGATGCCCAGGTATACAACGCCAGTCACCTCAAGGAGGGGCTTGAATGCAACCTCATCGTGGGCTTCCCAGATCCAGAACCTCTGCCCAATGACACACAAGATGTGCCCTACTTCATCGTGGGGGATGACGCCTTCTCCCTCACAACCTACCTCATGAAACCCTACACCTCCAGACTCCTCACCCGTAAAGAGAGGATCTTCAACTACAGGCTGTCCAGGGCAAGGCGGGTGGTGGAGAATGCCTTTGGCATCCTGGCCAACAGGTTCCACGTACTTCTCACCACCATGCAGCATTGCCCAGAGACCGTGAGGAAGATCATGGAAGCTTGCTGCATCCTGCACAATCTCATGCGCACCCGCTACCCAGTCTTGCAGAACAGGCTTGTGGACCTCCAACAAGGCAATGGGGACATGGAGCCTGGGGAATGGAGGCAAGGGTGAAACCTGATCGACACTGAGGATGTGCAAGGCCCCAACAGAGCCTCACATGAAGTGAAGAAGCAGCGCAACCTCCTGAGACACTGGTGCAACTCCCCAGCTGGAGCAGTGGAGTGGCAAGACAGGATGGTAGATGCTTAATGGATGCTTCCTTCAGCCTTTCTCATCACGCGGATGAGATTGGGCCATGTATGTTTGGTTGGCCTACAATGAACATGGCGTTTAATAAAGAGTTGTGTTTATGTTGACATGTTTGGATAATTCTTACATTATTATTGATAATAAAGGGCCATAGGTGTGGCACCTGGGAGGGTGGACCATACAGTCCCACTATGCTTGCACTGGAGGTTTATCTATCCCACTGCTATCCTAACCCATCCCACAGCTATTACCCATCCCACAGGTATCCTAACCCATGCCAAAGCTATACTTACCCATCCCACAAGCATGCAAAGGCTTAAACCATTTCTAAAAGTTTCCACCAAGACTTTATTAAAAAAAAGGAATGAAGCAAGTGTGTGAATCATAAATAGACTTTATTAACAAGAAGCTATAAAACAAAAATGAGTCTCTGGCACTCCTCTTGGTCGCTCAGTCTCAGGGGTGAAGGGTCCAGGTGCTGTGGAGGTGGCTGGTGCTGGAATGCTTTTCATCAGCTCCTCCAGAAGCAGAAGCAGCAGAAGCCCCAGCCCCAGAAGAGCAAGCCCGTGCTGCAGAAGCCCCAGCAGAACCAGAGTGAGGGCCAGGGGGTTGGATGGTAGCCCTGTCCCTCTTGCAAGGTCTGGCAGCAGATGGCTGAGGCTTGCTGTGCTTCCGCATGGTTGTGGAGTTGCTGGCTGGCAGGGAGGCTGGCAGGAACCAAGGCTGGCAGCAAGGCTGACAGGGAGGCTGGCACCAAGGCTGGCAGGAAGGCTGGCAGGCAGGCAGGCACCAAGGCTGGCACCAAGGCTTGCAGGCAGACATGCAGGCAGGGCAGGCAAGGCAGCCAATTTGTCCGGCAGCAGGTCTTTCCTCTGAATGGCGACCTGCTTCCGAGCTGTTTCCGTTATATCCGCGGGGCTGACGCAATGCATCCTCCCCTCATGTGCAATTAATGCCAGGCATCCATTAGGCTTCCGCTGTGCATCCGCTGTGCAACTGCTTCATTCGTTCCGCATCCGCTGTGCATCTGCTGTATCCGTTCCGTGTCCGCTTTGCTGAGGTCTCCCGGAAGCCTCACGGACGTGCCATCCGCTCCCATCCGCTTCCATCAGCTGGGCTTCCGTTCCGCATCCGCTTTGCATCCGCCCTGTGTCCTCCCCGCGTCCGTGTTATCCGCTCCGGTTATGTAAATTTTCGCCCCTTTTGAGAGCGGATAACAACGGATGGAACATTTTGCTCGTCCGTTGTGTCCTTTTTGCATCCGTTGGGCAGTGTGACATGGTCTTTACAGTGAATGTAACTGAGAATGTTTACAATGTCTCAGAATCAGGAATGTGACACACCAAAGGAGTGGCACTTTATTGCTCTTCTGGGGCACAAGGCTAACCTATTATATACATTTGCAAAATACCCAAATCCTTTCCACAACTAAAAGGGGTAAAATTTCCTTTCCTTCCTTCCTTCCTAAATAAAGCTTGGAATGCAAACAATGAAATTCACTCTACCTTGCAGTCTCATCCTTTCTTCCTCCTTTCCTTGAATGTGCGCAGCTGGATACAATGCATTAGCTTCTCTGAAGAAGCTTGAAATTTTGGTGTGGTTAGAAAAGAAAGAAAATGCTATCCACAATGTCACAATGGGCTTTCTTTGGAAAAAAAAATTAAACACACAAATACAAACACACAGAGAGAGAGAATGTTTCCAAGGTTAGGTATTTAATAATTGCTCTGCGAGCTTGTTCTGCCACCAGGCCTGTTTTGTTCTTCGTCCTTGGTAAAATGGTCTTATTACTAAGAATGGATGTCACCACATGAGTTCTGCACATATTTAAGCATACATTGTCCATGTAATATAATAAAAGAGTCTTCAGAAGCATAATAGATTCCCTTCATGTGTATTTCTAGACTTCATTATGATGAATTCACAGTGCCGAACCTGGAAACTGCCAGAAAGCCTCAGCTTTTTCACAACTAATTAGGAATATGTCACACAACTGCAAGCTGAAATCGAAGGTAAATTTGCTCTCTTGTTTCCTGGGGGAACAGCATTAATTCCCCTCTGACACCCCACTAGGAAATGCAAGTTACACTTTTGGAGTCAAGAAATAATTTAATAAGATGTCTATTATCCCCAAATTTAGAATGGATTATTACCACTTTTCTGTTTTATGTAACTGGGTTACTTGGGGAGGGAAGCTCAGAAATCAGTTGACCCTGTTCTTATAACCTCTCAAACAGAGGTGGTATTCATCAGGTTCTGACCAGTTGTAAAGAACCGGTAGTGGAAATTTTGAGTAGTTCGGAGAAGCAACAAATACCACCTCTGACTGGTCCCACCCCCATCTATTCTCTGCTTCCTGAGTCCCAGGTGATCGGCTGGGTCTTCTTTTGTTGCCCTGCACAGGAGAACAGAGCTGAAAAGCAGGTTAGTGAAGTAGGGAGGGAATGGGATTTTGGAGTAACCTTCTCCCAGGAGTGGGGACGGAATGGAGATTTTACAGTATCCTTCCCCTGCCATGCCCACCAAGCCATGCCCACTAAGCCACACCACACCCACCAAGCCACACACACAGAACTGGTAGTAAAACATTTTGAATGCTCTCATGTCATTTAAAAGGCTAGCTTGTGTGCATTTGTTTGATTTCAAAAGCTTCCCATCTCTACAAGTGGCATATAACATAAAACATAAAAACAAACTAAAAGCAACTAAAATAATACAAAATAAATAGGCATGGTCCCAGAATAAAAATATTGCCATGGATTTTAATATAGCCAAGAAATGGGGTTCTTAACATACCTATGGCCCCAAGCCCTATGCACACAACTATGTCTTCACAGCCTCATGAAAAACCAACAGGGTTAGGCTCATCCTGTTCTCTGAAGAGAGAATTGTTCTAAAGTGTGGGGACTATGACAGAGAAGACATGTCTCCTGAGTCCCCTCAGCTGATGTTCAGTGGCTGACAAGACCTATAACTTGCCCAACCTTCCAGATTACAATGAATATCAGGTTTGTCTGGCAGGTTGGGCATTTAGGAAAGAAAGACCCTCTACTCCATTTGTAGTGAAAGGTATACTTTTACTAAAGCCAAGTGGTTATAGCAACAGCATAAGACAAGCTGGATCTGAATATTCCCACCTAAAATCTGTCTTTTCCTGGGTCCTATACCCTAGACTAAAAAATGTCTATCTGCACCTCTGATTCCCGACACCCTGTCATCCCTCCCTCTGTACATTCTCTGCCTCCTGCTCCTGCATTTTATGGCAGGATGCCAGCCAAAACAAAGTAGGTATTGAATAGGTAGAAATGAGTGGGAGGATACAGTCCCTTAGGTAATCCAATCCTATGTCATGTAGGTTTTAAAATTAACAACAGCATCTTGAATTGCACCTAAAACGTATTGGCAACCCATGTACCTCACAAATAAGTAGTATTACATGCCAAATACCAACACCACTAATCCATGCAGTCACATTCTGTACCCATTGAAGTTTCTGAATGCTCTTCAAGAGCAGCCCCATCTAGAACATATTGCAGTAGTTGAGGAGATCACAAGAGCAATTAAGGTCAAGGAATGATTTGCTTTGGCACCATCTATTTTGCAGAATAAGATATTAAGCAAAGCCCAGCAAAGCTTGCTCTTGGTGCGCCTCTCTTTAAAATAAAGGTGATACTGAAAATGATTTTTTTAATAATGTAAATTGAGCTAAATAGCTTCTATCTATGCATTTTTGCATTTGACTTCTGTGCATGGGAAAGAAGTTCACACCCTATCCTAGAGTATCCTCCTTTTTTTGCCAATGGGAAATTAAAAAAAAAAACAAACCAATAACACCATTGTAATGTTAGTTATGAAGCATTTGACCTAATCAAAGCAGATCTAAATGAGTTATTTACTCTGTGACAGTTGGACTACACACAATATTTGGAACTTTTCTGGAGCTCATCTTTTTTTCCTTTTTATAGAGAGGTTTATGGCTTATATAATAAGCCAAAAGGAGGAGTGGGAGCAAAATTTCAGGCCATTCCAAGCCATATTGCTGCAACAGTACATTTTTCAATCAACATTTATTTAAGAAATATGTAGACACTTGAGATGATGGGTGTGCGCCAGTTATTAAAGTTGTCATCTGTTGATAAATGGGTTGTAATTATGGTATTTGCAACAGCATTACACATGCATTGCATTGACATCTCTGGTTTATAGGGAAAGAATGAGGGTGTGGAAGATGTATCTCTCTTCCTCAAGCAAAGTTGCCTTTATAGATCCAGATCAACTAAAAGAAATCCCGGAGGGAGCTCATTTAAATAATACTGGGTTAAAATTCCATATATGGATAACTATTAGGTAATGAGGAAAGATTAGACTCTTTACAATGGAGACTTCACATTAACTATCAAACAAGAAGGGAGGAGCAGGTTGGCAACTGGATGGCAATCTTTCAGCCTAGTGCAGCCATCTTTGTCTAACGAAATACAACCATTGCAGTTCAGTTATTTATGATTTTTCATTTACTGTGCCTGCAGGAGCTTTCACAGAAAGATTATAATGAGAAAAACAGATAGGAGGTCAACATAAAGACATGGAAAAGTATAGGATGGTGTCTTATGAACAACATAAATACCCAGCACCATTCTGAAATTTGAGGCTGGTATTTAAACTAAAAAAATAACCTAAACTTTTTTTTCAAAACAACCCCAATGATGTCATTCCTACATCACCCAGTTAATTTCTGTCTTGCAGAGAAGCATCAGGTTTTCTTCATGTTCAACATTCTGTGGTCCCAGGACATTAAGAGATGAGTAAGGGTGGGGAAATCAGGTCTGAAAAGGGTTCCACAGTATTAACTAACCAACATTGTTTTTTGCAAGATGTTCAGAGCCTTAACATCCAATCTCTTGTTGAAAGACCTCATGGTGACAGAAGCTGCAAAATTACACTACCCTACAAAAGAAAATAATCAAGACAAGAATCCCAGAAAAGTGAAAACTCACAGCTAAAGTTTTCATTTTTACCCCTTTCCCCCCTCACCTTTTTCTGTATCTTTTGTTTGCCAGCCATGTGATTTTATTTTCCCATCCCTTTTTGAACCTTAAAAGAGGTACAGTCAATACAGTATTTTGAAATTTATAGTGAAGAAACCTTGAACATATATGGCTGCAGCCTGGGAAGATTAACACCTCTAAAGCAATATTACATAATTTCAGCAAAATTACTTTGTATAGACTTCAACACCCAGAATTCTTCAGCCAGGATTCTATCTGGGGAATTTTAGGTGTTAAAGTCCACACACCTTAAAGCTGCTGAGTTTGAGAAAGGGTGTGTTCTCATTCTCCCAAAATGAAGTAGCTACAGGTATTTCAATAGCACCCACCTCTCCCATAATGAAATGTTTTTCTTCCCTTAACTGAGTCTCAAAACTGTGAAATCCCACCCATTTGCTCCCAAACCCAAATTGCAAATACATCTCAAAGTACGCTATCTTCAAATCTCCCATTTAAATTGAAACTAGGTTAATTAGTATAGGACTAATAATGTAGTGACTTTCAAATGCTTATATTTTAGGAAGACTAGAAAGGAATGCTCAAGGCATTGAGAAGAATTCTATCCACTAATAAAAGGTAGTATATATTCTGTTTCACCTTGACAGAGAGAAACAAATGTTTTATGAAGACTGAAAGTGATGGAGAAGTCCTCTTTACAGGAAATGTTCTTCCCCTGTTGACTTTGTTAAGATCAGCTTAACAGGCTTTTTAAAAAGCTCCACTGTTTTATCGCTTGGGAATCCTTGGGCTACACATCAGCCCAGGAGCTGTATATGCATGAACCACAAACTAGCCAGCCAATTTTCATCCTAACTGTAAATCTGTGGTTAAGTGTTGGTTCAGTGTGTCAGGAAAACCTAGAAAATCCAGTTAACTGAATAAACAATAGCTCAGTTAATTATCTTTAATAGTCCTGCTCAAGCACATCCTATTTTTTTTTTTCATTTCTCCACCTCTCTGAAATATTCTTGTTTAGAACTTACAGAAATGTAGAGAAGAGACAGGTTTCTTTTTTTAATTGACAGGCTGAACTGCATTCTGCTATCAGACTTCAATGTCCTAATAGCTTGACTGGGAACTTATATATTTACCATGAAATTAGCTTCAGTGTTTTTACTTGTTCTCTATCATTTTCATCTTTAATGGTTCCTTTTTCATTATCTGGACAAATGGTTCCAATGAATCTGATGCCTTTGAAATACAATCTGTTCCACTTATACTGCCCTGGCTTAATTTAGCCAGCTGTTGGAGCAATCAAAAAGCTAGAATTTATTCCCGCTTTCATTAGAATCCATAAAATAAAAGTTTCTGGCTAAAAGCAATCTGAACATGAGGTATTAATAATGCCTAATAAAAAGGTGTTTTCATAAACAACACTTCATATATTTTATAGCTGATGAAGCCATGAGCCATGCTAGAAACTTGTGATTTGCCATACATATATGTAATTTAAAATCAATCATTTGGCCACATTCATATTTGCAATTAATTTGCCTTTAAAAATAAACATCATCTCATGTTAACAGCACTTCAAAAGGTTTCCTATAACTTTAATCTTAGTCTTTGAATGGAGAATTAATTTTTAGGAATCCACTTACATCAGGAGACTCATTTTCATGGCAACTATAGTAGATTTATCAATTTTCAGAAGAAGCAACAACAAAGCCACCATCGATCCTTGTCTCCCACCAATATTTCTAAAATATGTTCAGAAGCTCTGTTTTTGTACATATCCCTTTCAAAGAAAACTGAAAAAGAAGTTGGTATAACTATGTACATAGAAGTTTGGCTTTGATTGTTGCCCTTTTATTTGTTTATTTTTAATGACTAACTCTGGAAATGTTTTCTGTTGATCCATTTGTCTATGCATTTTCATTCTACTTTATTGAACTATAAAAGCAGCTAATCAGAAAATGCAACAACTATTATCCAAAGTGTTTTTATAGGTGTGTTTGGCTTGAAATAACACAGTAATTTTAAAACACTGTATTCTTCCCAATTGGTGCTGGATTTCAAAAATGCAGTAGCATTTGGCCTAGGTAAGAAATATCATGGCCTGTTTCTAGAGAAAGCTAGTGCCAATTATAGATGAGATTCTGAAAGCATCCTCTGTTTTTCCTGCATAATCACTGAAAAATCTTTGTGTAGCAGTTGGCTATAGAATTGAGATTTTAGCAATAGGACAGTCCTCTTCAGATTTTACACACATACATTCAGCAGTGGGATTCAATTTTCCTTTACTACCAGTTCTGTGGGCATGGCTTGGTGGGCATGGCAGGGGAAAGATACTGTAAAATCTCCAATCAGAGGTGGTATTTGCCAGTTCTTCAAACTACTCAAAATTTCCACTACTGGTTCTCTAAAACTGGTTTGAATACCATCTCTGATGTTCAGTCAGTATAAGGTCCAAGAAGGATATGTCTTTGCCAGCTGCATTCCTTTTGAAAGGAAACATTGGTGTATGCATAAAAAAAAAAAATCACTTTAATCACATGGAACTTTAAAACATGCACTTATATGTGTATTCTTTTTTCTTGCTACAGACAAAGATGGCTACCAGGTGTATGTCAAAAAAAAAAAAAATGGCAGCAATGACTGTTTAACTGGCCATCTTGACATATTTTTAACCTCCCACCATTTGCAATACCACAAACAATGAAGCTATCCACTCAATCAATTATTAAGATGCATTTGGGCACTGGTAGCACTGATCATTGGAAATTTCTTCCTTCCTTCCTTCCTTTCTTCCTGATCATACTTTGGCATGGGATTACAAACTGTTGTAAATTGAAGACTACCTGTAGTTTGTCTTTTTTCAAATTTCATCTCAATCGCAGAAGAAGTAAAAGTTACCTCACGGTCCTAAATAAGATTGTCTAGAATGAATTTTAGTCCCCCTAAAATTAATCCACTGGGTTAAAAATCACCCATTTAAACTGATCTTGCATTTTAGATTGGAAAGTCACCTTGCACTCACTATGTGATTCTTGGTTGACTTGGCTAATTAAAATAAAGATTTCAAAAAGAGTAAAAAAATGTCAAAACTGGCCATTTGGCAAAACAGAACAAGCTGATACAAGAAAGAGTAAAAGAGAAAGGTTTGCTCTTAGATTAAATCCCCCAGAAGCAATTTTAAAGGAAATTAAAGATAGTTGGCAGAGAATACTACTTCCGCCCCTCCCCCCAGATAGCAGTCTTTGGCTGCTCTTTGTAATAGTAGGTTGGCTGTACATTACAAGCTGCTTTTGAATTCCCCAGAATAAAAGTGTGTGTGTAAGGACTTGAGTATAAGCTCTGTATCTGACTTGTCACTTTGATGCCTTTCTAAGATTTTCCTGGTAACTTCTTCCTGTTGGAATAAGGATGGCATGAGATCATATTTGCAGTGTGTTGATACTGTAGTTGTAATAGAGATGTTTGGAATATTTAATTGGCAGCCAAAGATTTGGCTGGAAAAAAAATGGCTCTAGTGGGGAAGATGCTAATTTGGAGCAAAGCCGTTTTATTTTTTTTAAGCTTGGATGTCTTGTGATTATTTGGTACATTTGCTTGCAGGAAAATGCCATCATATTCTCTGACCTTAAAGACTTTGCAAAAGGCTATTTCATAGATGATTTGGTTTATTTATTTATTTTCTTCAGTTCCTTTTATTCATAAGTCACCCCAATGGAGCCAGTCTACCTTATTTTGCTCACAACAAAGGAAAAGGAAAACCTGATTTACCTCTGGAGATATCCTCCCTGTTCTCACAAATACCCTCCTGCCAGTGGTTCAAAGTCTGTAGCAAAAAATCCAAACCTTTAAGCATTAGATTAAGTTTTAGTTGCATTGCATTGTATTCTCCAATTCTTCGTTTTGCAATTAGAGAAGCCAAGTTTCCACCGTTCTCCCCAGGGAATAGACTATAAATAGTGACAATGAGAGTGAAGCAATGGATCAGCAGATCACATTTGATCTCTCTTAGCAATTGCCTACAGCAACAAGGAAAGATTTTTTGATGGATAGTTGCAGCTGGTGGAGAGAAGATCCAGCTAATGGAAAATGTCTTTTTAACAACATTCTTATAATTAAGTCCTCTCTGTGTCTCTGCCTCTGTGTCTCTCTGTCTCGCTCTCTGTCTCCCTCCCTCTCTCTCTCTCTGTCTGTCTTTCTCTGTCTTTCTGTCTCTGTTGCTCTCTTTTCTGTTTCTTGGCTCAGAACTTTTATTTCCTTCCCTAACAATGACTGGCCTCTTTCTCCCTTTTCCAGTTGCATCAGATTCTCTCATTGTACAGGTTAAAGGTAAGTTGTAACTCAGAGAAACTTTCTCACTGCCTTAGGTGTGAGAGAGGAGAGATTGTTCTTGTTCTCCCTTACATTTGATAGGTTTGAACATTTATGTCACATTTATCCCTACAAAGTTGCTTAGCTGAATTTTTTGGGTGGAGATGGCAGTGGTTCCTGATGTACTGCTGCTTTATTTTATACATTTCTCCATCACTCTGAAGCTTCACTGGCTGCCTATTCTTCCCAGTTGGAAAAAGTCAGAGTCAGCAGAACTGACTACAAAAAAAAAGAAGAAGAAGACATTCATACATGAGAAAAGTAATAAAGTTCACAACACTGTTTATTAACAGCAGCTGCATTGCAGCAAAATATACTGGTACCCATGCACAAATCCCCTTTTTAAAAACTGTTCACTCTTCCTACTGGGGCACATCTCATAATTAAAACCATAATCCACTATGAGCCATTCAGAGGTGAGAGTGCAGTACTGCAGGGTACTTCTGCTGATTGCCAGTTGCCAGCAATTTGGCAGTTTGAATCTCACCAGGCTCAAGGTTGACTTCCATCCTTCCGAGGTGAGTAAAATGAGGACCCAAACTGTTGCAGCAATATGCTGACTCTGTAAACCTCTTAAAGAGGGTTGCAAAGCACTGTGGTAAATAAGGTTTAAGTGCTATTAGTGTAAGGGCCACCTCATGACTTAACAAAGGCAAAAACACTACATTTCATCCATAAGGATTTCACAGCTGTTCACTTCATTTTGAAAGAAAAGTTGGAGGAGTTTCATCAAAGTGAACAAGAATAATAGAAAAGATGATGGTGAACCTTTCTGTACAAAAGAATTTCACACCTATGTAGTACACCAACATGGTGGCAACCCTGCAGGTCTCAGCTTGTTCCAAGGCTCAAGATAACATACCGAAGGGACAGATGATAACCTGGGAGTCTCTTGGTCATTCTCCTGCCCCTTCTAGAAAGGTGTAGTAATGTAAGTCTACATACTTTTGGAAATTATTTAGCACCCCCTGCTACAAAATAAATCACAAGTGCTTCAGGCTGTGTTTCCTCTTGTTTATCAAGTTAGACATGGGAAACAAAATCTTCAGATGAATTAGGCTCCATTTGTAAATGTTAACTGAAATGGCAAATCACAAGGCCAAGTGACAGACATAAAGCTGCTAATGCTATGCGGCTGTTTTAAAGATTTCTAAACATTAATGCCTTGTGCCTGATGGATAATAAGCTAATTAAAAACACTATCCAGTTACTGAATTATTAGATTATGAGCCTTAAGGGACAAGAATCTTTCTCTTTGTTTTTCAATAAAATTGCTATTATCCAGTCTAGGCCTTTGGGAGAGACTAGCTATAAAGAAGAAGGAAAGAGTGCATTAAAAAAAGATTGCCAGCAGCCACTATCTCTGTTTCAGCTACCTGTTCATCATCTTCCCTTCAGCTTTTAAATCAGAAGGGCAAACTTGTTTAGCCCCAAGCCGAACTCCAAAGAATATCAGATAAGGTGGGGCAAGGACAAAAACTAAATTTAATTTTGTTTAATTTCCATTTCAATTGAACTGAGTAGAAACTTATACAGGTATGTTTTAGACATGGTTTAATAATAAAAGTGTACTTAATAATAACCTTTGGGACCCTAGTTAAAATGAAAAGTTTTTTTGAGAGGTGAGGCTCAAAGGTCCACACTTAATACCACAAATTAATTGTATCACATGGCCAATCTTTAAATTCAATAAGATTTCTTCCATAGGGTAGTTTGGGGTTGTTTTTGTTTGTTTGTTTGTTTATAACCTAGATTTGGCAGGGTTTGAGAAATTGAGAAAGGACAAGGCTGCTCTTGGAAATCTGATGTAATTTCCAAGAAATGATGAATACAGAGTTTTTTTTTAAAAAGATGATAAGACAGGGTCTCAAAAGTCAGGCAACCACTGTTGATCTTCTGATGACATTCAATCAAAGAAGCAGGATAGATATCCAATCTAAAAGGAGGAAAAAATATCAAATGATGAAAGATTGTAAGAGAATTGTATATTTCAGAAAAAAGGATTCTTCTGATTCCATGACTTTAAACCTCAACACTGAGAGAAATAAAAGAATGCAAACAAAGTCTTGGTAAATTGGTTGAGTAAGACCTAGATAGTGGATAAAATTTCTAAGCCCAAGAAGGAGGAAGGAGCCACCAATGTGGATGTTGAAAAGTCATAAAGGAGAGACAGAGAGCATTCTAGTTAATTGGTGCTTTGGAATAGGATTCTTTCCGTACTAAACTCTATTTCTTGCCAAATTGTGCAATCACATAGATAAGTGGTAACTAGCAAACAGGAAAAAAGTTGGAGATATGGACATCTGTCCAATGTTCATGTCAACAGGATCAAAGTGGTTTCCCATTTAATTATTGAACTGTTTTATAGATTACTCCTTGCCACTGAACTTAAGATGGCTTCCTAAACATAATATATTTATTATTAAAAACAGAAGAAATTAACAGTTAACAAGCTATTTAATAGACAGTACACATACTTTTTCCATTTTCTTGTTCTTGTTTATATTATTACATTATTATTATTTAAGTCAATCTATTCTGTTAACCCCATTTCTGGTAGTTTGTCATCATACATATATCCCCTGTAATAATGCATACGTTTACTCAAAAAGTAATCCCCACTGAAATTAGTGGAAGTTTAATTTGATTAAATGTAGGCAACAGAAGGCTACCAAGTGTCATGTATAATGAGAACTACTGAATCTTCAAAAAGATAGTAAGCAGAGTAATAAAATTATTTCTAAATTTTCCTAAGAAGTTTCTAACATTTGAGAAAGCTGCTTTTGGTACTGAGAGAATACAAATTATAAATAGTAACAAGAGTAGTAGAGGGGGAAACCATGAAAATTCAGGGTTTTTTTATTTATTTTTGTCAATTGCTTACAAGATAATAGGTATAAGTAAAGCCCCTGTCACACTGCACCAACGGATGGAAAGAGGATGTAAAATGGAGAAAAACACTTGCCATCCATTGGTTAACGCGTTGCTTCCATTCTGTACTCACTGTCTCCGTTTTGCTTCCTCTCTATCCGTCCAGCATCCATCTATTGACTTTTCATCCGCTCAGAAGTTTTTGAGCTGCTCAAAACTTTTGAGCTGAAAATGTATCCAATGCATCCATTCTGCATCGTCTAGGCATACGGGGGACATCTGTTCTGCATCCATTACGCATCTGCTATATCCGCTAGGCATCCGCTGCACATCTGCGCAACTCAAATCTGTTCCAGCAGTAAACAGACGCAGGGAGGAAGTGGAACGGACGCGCAGCGTTAGTAGCACGGACGGAGAAAGGATGAAAGCGGATGCAGCTACGCATCTGCGTCATCCGCTACGCATCTGCTCTGCATCCGCTCTGCATCCTCTTCACATCCGCTCTGCATCCACTCTGCATCCTCTACGCATCCTCTACGCATCTGCTCTGCATCCGCTCTGCATCCGCTTCCATCCGCTAAGCTTCCATTCCGCATCCGCTTTCCATCCACTCTGCGTCCTCCCCCCGTCCGTTTCTTTCCGTGTTATTCACTCTGCTTATGCAAATTTTTGCCCCTTTTGAGAGCGGATAACAACGGATGGAACATTTTTCTCTTCCGCTGTGTCCTTTTTACAAACGTTTTGCATCCGTTGGGCAGTGTGACAGGGCCTTTAAAACATAGTTATAAATACATGATACATATAAGAAAAATAAAAAATAAAAGAAACAATAGGACAAGGATGGTAGGTATGTTGGTGCGCTTATGCACGCCCCCTACAGAACTCTTAGGAAAGGGGTGAGGTCAATAGTAGACAGTCTAAAATTAAAGTTTTGGGGTTTGGGGAAGAAACCACAGAGTCAGGTCAAGTATTCCAGACATTGGCCACTGTTGCTGGCCAATGGCAAATTTAGAATTCAAATTGACTGTAATGTGACAAAATAGGAAGTTCTGCAACAAGACTTTTGATCTCCCTGACATTTTCACCAAGACTTTGCCCCATTGTTGAAGTTACAGATTTGTAACTTTTGGGATAGGTTTAAAGCTTGTTATTCCATAAGTTATACTTATATATATAGTTATACAAAACTATAACAATTCATAGTTTTGAATTGAAACTTTTAAGGTAAACATATTTTATCAAGATGCAGGCTCAAAGGAAGAATATACCAAAAGAGAAAAATAGCTATTGCCCTTTCTGATTTGTTTTTTAAATGATAGAAAAATGGGGTGAAATCAACTTATGATTTGGGAACAAGAGCAATAGAAGCAGATTGATCGAATTATCTATATTTCAGGAATTCATGATCTGAAATTCCAGAGTCATATAAAGGTTCCACTGTAAGTTGCCATTAAATTGTATAATTATAAGAACTTACTAATGTATTATTAAGTATTACTAATTGCTATTATTACTAATAATTAATAGATAATTATATACATGGAGACTAATCATATTAACTCTGCTTAATTGAATTTTCACCCTGCTTGGTTTATCCCAGCACCATCAGTGCTTGTCCTCTTACACTAGACATGTTACATGAACAAATGTTCACATTGCATAATCATGTGCATAATTATTAAATTAATTGTTAGTTTATAATAATGGTTCCAGAAAAGAATTGGAAGAATTATAAAACTGAAAAGAACTGGAGGCTAAAGTGTATCATGAACAATTGCAGAAACTGGGTATGTCTAATGAAGATAAGAACTAGCAGTATTCCAATATTTGAGGGGCTGTCACAAAGAAGAGGAGCTCAGCCTATTCTTCAAAGAACCTGATGGAAGGACAAGAAGGTATGGATGGAAGCTTAACAAACAGTTAAATCTATCCCACCTAGAATTAAGGAGAAATTTCATGACAGTGAGAAGGGGAGGTTTTAAGGAATATATTGGAGAGCCATTTGCCCAGAATACTATAGGGTCTCTTGTTTGGGCAGTACTTTCAAGATTCTTTCAAAATCTGTTATTCTGTATCCTTATGTGCTGTCTTGGTCTACTTTTAAAATATTGCAGCATAACCCTCTTATGCCTTGAATTGTTTTTGAAAATTTCATTTGGGATTTCCTTCTAGCTCCCCTGCTGCAAAACAAATTAACAAATAAAAGTGCTACTAAAGCCACCAAGCATGGTTTATGTTTAAGGCAGATTACTGGAGAACAATGGGGAAGTCCTGGAAACAGGAAATAACTGTTTCATGCAGGTGTGGTGACATATTGACCAGGAAGGATCTGAAGGCATTGTTGAAGAGAATTACCAAATCCCAAAGCATTCACTGCCCCCCACAACTGCTCCCCAAGACACAGCTGTGATATACAACACAAACAAAAAATTGTTCCAGCATTGAATAAATACAATAGAAATCAAAGGGCAATCCAAGTATGGTTGATTCTAAGAATAACACTCTATTCTCTAATACTCTGTGATTTATAAAGATTCACAATGCTTACACAAAAATCAAGAATATCCTAAGGCTTCAAAGTGGTTTGTAGAAGTTGTTGATATTGCTGAAAAAGTCTCCCTAGAGAAGAAAGGATTAGATTTCCCCTCCCCCCCCCACTGTTTAAATGAATATATCCAATATGTTGAGAGATCCTCATTAGTCTGCCTGATTGTCATACTAGCTAAAGGGAAGGAGCAAATTCTTAAAAGCCTTTGCTCTTATTTATTGATTCAGGCTTTGGTTTTCTTGGAGGCAGCTTCTTCAGCCAAGATTATAAATACATAACTGGATCAGATGGACCTTTAGGCTGTTCCAACAGGGTGGTAGGTTTTTTGTTTTGTTTTCCCTAGTGGAATCTAGGAAAAAAGGGGGAAATCCATTACTATTACATCCCTGTGACTTTTGAATTGGCTGATACATATGCCCATGAATTCATTCATTCACAATATAATTCAGTTTAATTTGCTCAGAAATTAGTACTGAATTTAAGAGTTTACTTTCCAATAGTCATGGCTAGGCATCCTGGACCAGTGTGGGAATAGCAAAACACTACAGCATGGAAGGCTGAGTCAACCTTGAGCCAGTCAGTAATTGAACTGCAAACAGTTGGCAGAGTTAGCCTGCAATATTGCATTCTAACCTTCATGCCACTTTGGCTCTTGGATTACCTCAATGGCCCATCCTAATCATTCAGATCTCATAAACTATTTCAGCCAATGGATTGAATAGTGCATCAATGACCAAGGGAGTTTTATTAATCCACACTCCATTACCATCCCTGTTTTCCTGTTCCTTGATCTAAAGCAGAAGATAAAAGAATTCACCCCACTGACATCCTGCTGGTAGCCACACTTTGCAATATATGGTTCTAAAACCTAGACTTTATTTTATTTTGGGAGTTTAAACTGTAAACTATGAGCCGTAAGCTTTGCCAAGACTTCAGACAGCTACTTTATCCCTGCTAGTCAGCCATCCTGTCCTATAAAGTTCTCATTTCCAACCAAAACCTGAAAAAAATGGAACTTTTTTATCATAAAAATATCATTTATTTGCTTATTTCTCACATTTCTAGGCTGTCTGACTCTAAAATAACTCTTGGTAGCTCTTCGTCAGGCTAAAAGACAGAATTATATATAAAACAGCATATGTGTTTCTATAATACACCATTGGCATTGAGGAAAAACACAGCAGAGATTTTAATTAAAATGGCAGTGTAAAAAGATGAATTTTGTTGTAACTCTTCCAAGAATAAACTTCAATATATGTTTTAACATCATATATATATATATATATATATATATATGTATGTATGTATGTATGTATGTATGTAT